>CM065591.1:124449852-125173556 GCA_033119425.1 Bufotes viridis | reverse complement strand
AGTTAAGGGTAAGGCATGTATATAGTTTTGTTTAATTATTTGCCTGTCACATCTGTGGCTCAGGTCGCAGCACCAATAAAAGTGATTTTTTTCTCACCAGAATCCAACTGCATTAACTGAATTGATTTTCACTGTCAGGTGTTCAGGAATTTCTGCACCACCAAATTCAGCACATGCGCCAGGCAAGGGATGTGTGTCAAACCGGCTAGGCCCAGAGCTTCTACGAGATTTCGCCCATATTCACACACCACCAGGCCATACTAGCTTGAGGCTCAGTGACACCAACCACTCATCGATCTGTTGTTCCATGCCCTTCCACAGCTCCTGTGCAGTGTGGGATTTGTCCCCCAAACAGATGAGTTTCAGAACAGCCTGCTGTCGTTACACTGAAAGCATGAGGAGGTGGTAGAGGAGGAGGAAGTGGAGTAGGTGGAGGAGGCAATATGAGGCAAATAGAAATGGGTGTATAAACTCCTATTTTAATGTGCATGTTTTTCATCTACAGGCTGCATTCAGGTGCACCTGTTTAAGCCCTGGGCCATATCAGCCAGTCTCGGGTGGGGCTCACAGGCACTTCCCATCTCCCATTGCAGGCATGGCTACATGCTGGAGGTTACTGGTAAGCTGTCTGTGAGTCAGGCCTTATGCTCCCGTAATCCACCCACTGGCCCCTGGTATTGCCCAAACGGCACAGGTAGGTGAGCCTCGGGCTACTTTAAGAGACCTTGGCATGGTGCACGAGCTTATGACATGTCCTCCTAGTAGGAAATGTCGAACTAACCTCTCAATTTTACATCAGTGTGAGGGTTTAGTATTGCCGCAGAGTGCACCTGTCTTTGCTTTTGTTTAGTCTTTGATTGTTCTTCACATCCACATAATTGTTACCTTATGTAGGATGGTTATTGTGGTACTTGTAGTCCGTTGCTGGCATCTTCCATTGTATGCAATTTTTTGCTGTTGATTGCCATAAGCAATGGACTACAAGTGCAGGATATGCTCCCCTATATATTTGCACAACCGCATGTGGGTTTGAGCATATCCTGCCTGTTTAACACCACATTTTCTAATGGTTTGTATAGTCTTATGTATGGAGGTGTATAAACTCCTATTTAAATGTGCCTGTTTTTCATCTACAGACTACATTCAGGTGCACCTGTTTAAGCCCTGGGCCATATCAGCCAGTTTCGGGTGGGGCTCACAGGCACTTCCCACCTCCCATTGCAGGCATGGCTACATGCTGGAGGTTACTGGTAAGATGTCTGTGAGTCAGGCCTTATGCTCCCGTAATCCGCCCACTGGCCCCTGGTATTGCCCAAACGGCACAGGTAGGTGAGTGATAGGGCCTCGGGCTACTTTGAGAGACCTTGGTGTGGTGCCCGAGCTTAAGACATGTCCTCCTAGTAGGATATGTCGACTAACCTCTCAATTTTACATCAGTGTGAGGGTTTAGTATTACCGCAGAGTGCACCTGTCTTTGCTTTTGTTTAGTCTTTGATTGTTCTTCACATCCACATAATTGTTACCTTATGTAGGATGGTTATTGTGGTACTTGTAGTCCGTTGCTGGCATCTTCCATTGTATGCAATTTTTTGCTGTTGATTGCCATAAGCAACGGACTACAAGTGCAGGATATGCTCCCCTATATATATATGCACAACCGCATGTGGGTTTGAGCATATCCTGCCTGTTTAACACCACGTTTTCTAATGGTTTGTATAGGCAAATAGAAATGCCCTGCAATCCTCGGGGGCTAAAGGACATGCACCAAACAGCTATCCACCTTTTGCCCAGCCGCCACTACATTTACCCAGGGTGCTGTTAGGGAGATATAACTTCCCTGCCCATGCTTACCGGTCCACGTATTGGTGGTTATGTGGACCTTGCAACATATGGTGTTGCATAGTGCACACCTGATTTTGTCCTCCACTTGGTTGTGCAGGGAAAGGATGTCTGGAAAAGTAGTGGTGGCTGGGAACCACCGCTTTCGGACAGCCACCGCCATAAGTTTTTTAAAAGTCTCAATCCATATCCACCAGACAGAATGACAGCATTTCAAAGGACCAGGAATTTTGAAATCCTGGCATTCAGGGTCAGGGATTGCGGGTGGGTAGTGGGGTACTTCCTCTTTCTATTTCTTTTTCTAATTGGGAGATGGACAGCTGAACGCTTCCATGGGATAGTGTGGAGATGCTTGGTGATGGTGGAAGATGTGGTGGCGTTGCTGCCATATCCTCTGTTTGTGGGGTGGCAGGTGCCACTGTCACTCACTTGTGCTCAAGTTTAGAATTTTAATTTTTAATTTTTATGTTTTATGTTAATATTGTTTATGTTAATATTTTATGTTATTTTAAGTTATTTCCCTATCCAAATTTGTTTGCAGAGCACTTGTCCTACTCTTACCCCCATTTTGCTTCAATTTCCAGCCCTCTAGCCCATTCCAGGACTTTTTTAGAGCCATTTTAGAGCCCCAAACGGGTTTGGGGTCAACTTCAATGGGGTTCGTGGTCAAGTTCGGGCCCCAAACTCGAATTTTGCGGCAAAGTTCGGCCAAACCCTGCGAACCCGAACTTTCAGGTGTTCGCTCAACTCTAATTCTGGGCACTGTAACCTGGGAATCGAAGAGGAAAATATCATAGCTTACGAGTGAAGAACAGAAGACTTTTAAGACTCTGCATCCAATTGTAGGTGACACCAAACTGTCTAGCAGCTTATCAGTTCCACTGTAATAGGAAACTTAAAATGTTTTTCCTTATATTCCATTTTGCAGTTATGATTTGATGAAGAATGAGGATATGTTTATTGTAATAAATGAGAAAAACTTCTCAAATATTAAAACTGTGAAAAATAGCCATGGTTGAAGGACTAAATCAAGGTTTGAGATGAAGTACAGTAAAATTTGTAACACTAGGTCAAAAAATTGACATCTTCTGTGATAAACAGTATCTAGAGGACAATGCTTTCTGCAAGAAAAAAACTTGTACATATATTATATCTATGTCTCTGAAACTTAGGACAAGTCCCAAACTAGGGGACTACACCTCACTTGTCTTTGAGATTCAAATTGGTTAATACGTTTTCCCCATGTGCCAGGGGATGCGGTCGACCTAAAAATCAAAGACCCAGAAGGATTAAAGGATTCTTTGCTGGCTAACGCCCGTAGTGCAATTTTTATTAGTTGTACATTGGGGTCTAACTACCTCCCTTTAGCCATCAATTTTATTATGTGCAATCACAAGCATTTTTTTAAAGCAACCAATCAGAAGCATAATGCTCTAATGGAAGAGTACATCTAGACATTACGTACACATACAAAACACTGCAAAAGTCCCTTTCTATATTTCATAATGTCTCAGTATCTTAGTAGTTCCTTATTTGCAGTTTGAGTCTAAGTTCCTTATAAATGTTACAAAACAGAAGCAAAGGAAATAGACTATATTTCTTAATTCAACTTAAAATTGATGCTCTTCATAGATGAATGAAGCTTAAAAATTGAGAATACTTGACAATTAAGTACAATTAACACAATTCATGTTCCTTACCACCTAATTTATCTCACATATGATATATATATATATATATATATATATATATATATATATATATATATATATATATAGGTGAATAAAGGGATATACTTTTTTCACATCAACCGGAGTGCTGCCTCTTTATCATTTACTCTCTCTCTCTCTCTATGATATATATATATATATATATATATATATATATATATATATATATATGTTATAGATGAGAGAGAGAGAGAGAGAGTAAAGCAAGCTGATGATCGCGGTCGGCAGCGCTGCCGATCCGCGATCATTCAATCCTGATCACGGCATCTGCGCGCGCTAAAACCGAAAGTAAAACTTTCGGCAGCGCTCCGGCTCCCCCTAGTGGTGATCGGGAGAATCGGAGCGCTGTAAGGGATAGCCTTAAGCCTTTCATTCAGCTTAAGGCTATCACTTACTATTTCCTATGGAGCCCTTGTTAGCAATAGGGCATCATAGGAAAGTAGTAAAATGCTCATAAACTCCAATACAAGTGTATTGGAGTTTATGATAGAAGAAATCAGGTAACTGATTTATATAGGTCCCTATGGGACCTATATAAAAGTGTAAAAAAATTAAAAAAAATTAAAAAATAAAAAATAAATAAAAAAAAAACTAAAAATTTAAATCACCCCCCTTTCCCCAAAAAAAAAAAAAAAAAAAAAAAATACACATCATGGGTGTTGCAATGTGTGAAAACACCCATAGTATAAAAATATAAAAATATATTTCCCATACGGTAAACAGAAAAACGGAAAAAAGCGCCCAAATGGCCGATTTGACGTTTTTGGACGCTTCATTTCCTCAAAAAAAATTAAATAAAAAGCGATCAAAAAGTCCTACACACCCCATAATGGTATCAACTAAAAGCTAAGATCGCCCCGCAAAAAATAAGCCCCCATACAACGCCATACACTTATTTACAAATACGTTATAGCGGTCAAAACATGGCGACAAAAAATAAAACGCAAGAAAAGCTATACATATTGGGTATCGCCGGATTTGTACTGACCTGTAGAATAAAACTAAATGGTCAGTTTTATCGCAAATCAAACGTCGTAATTTAGAAACCCGTAAAACTGTGGTGAAATTGCTTTTTTTTTGCAATTTCACCCCATTTGGAATTTTTTTCCCGCTTTCCATTACACTGTATGCATTATTAAATGATGGCGTTGGAAAGTACAACTTGTCCCGCAAAAAATAAGCCCTCATATGGCCATGTGAACGGAAAAATAAAAACGTTATGGCTCTTGGAAGGCATAGACCGCAAAACGAAAACTCAAAAATGAAAAAACCCTGTGTCCTTAAGGGGTTAAATCCCAGGCCCATTTTTGCAAATCTGACATGCATTAATTTATGTGGTAATAACTTTGGAACGCTTTTACTTATCCAAGACATTCTGAGAATGTTTTGTCGGGACACATTGTACTTCATGATAGCGGTAAAATTTTTTTAAGACAGATAGTAATACCTCATAAAATAGTTATCAATAAACATTCCCCATATGTCTGCTTTATGTTGGCATAATTTTGTAAATGTCATTTTATTTTTTTAGGACATTAGAAGGCTTCGAATTTTAAAAGCAATTCAGTTATAAAGGGATTTTGAGGGGCTTATATAATTGGAACCACCCATAAATTACCCCATTTTAAAAACTACACCACTCAAATTATTCAAAACTGATGTTACATACTTTGTTAACCCTTGAGGTGTTCCACATAGAATTAAAGGAAAATGGAGGTCAAATTTCAAAATGTCACTTTTTTGTTAGATTTTTTATGTTAATCAATTTTTTTAAAATTGCAGTGCCATATGGCTTTTGGAGGCACATTTTGATAGAATGGTTTTTAGGCACCATTTTGTATTTGATGTACCCCTACAGTGGAAACCCTCAAAAAGTGACCCCATGTTGGAAACAACACCCCTTATTAGGGGGGGGGGGGGTACTGAGCACTTTGACCCCCTATGCATTTTACGGAATTTAGAAACACTGTTAAAATGAAAAGTTTCATTTCTTCCAATAAAATGTTTCTTTAGCCTCAAATTTTTCATTTTCACAACGGGTAAGAGGAGAAAAAACACCCGATAATTTGTTACCCATTTTTTACTGAATACGTCAACACCCCATATGTGCTGGTAAACTACTGTTGGGGCTCATGGCGGGATTCAAAATAGAAGGAGCGCCATATGGCTCTTTGCAGCACAGATTTTGACGGATTGGTTTACAGGTGCCATTGGTTTTCATTTTTTGAGTGATTGTCTTATATGGGGGCTCATTTTTTGCGTAATGAGGTGACGTTTTCATTTGTACCATTTTGGGGTATATTAGACTTTTTGATCGTTTGGTATTACACTGTTTGTGAGGTAAGGTATCCGGAAAATGGCTTTTTTGGCACTGTTTTTATTTTTACATTTTTTACATATCATTTTTTTTACTTTGTTTTGGGAAAAGGACACTTTTTTACTTGAAACTTTTCATTTTTTTGTGAAACTTTATTTTCTTAAACTTTTTTTTAACTTCATTTTTTGTCCCACTCTGGGACTTCAATTTTTGAGGGTCTGATACCCTTTACAATGCATTACAATACTTCTGTATTGTGATGCATTGGCTGTAAGTGTATTACACACTATAATACACTTACAGCTACCTGCCTGTGAGATCCAGGGGCTGGATCTCACAGTCTCACACAGAAGGCAGCCACAATGCCTAAGGAAGGCATTGGGCTGCCTTCCCTGCCATTGGGTCCCTGTTATAGCATCATAGGGACCCGATGGGTGATCCCTCCCTCCACACATCGCACGTGTCGCTGTCAGCGCTGACCGTGGCACATATAGGGTTAATGCGCCTGCATCAGTGTTTTCACCGATGTCCTGCGCATACATCAGGGTTCGGCTATCAGTCACTGCCGGACCCCTGCAGCTGATCGGGCGGGGCAGCTCCTGCACCCGCCCGATCAGCGCACTGTAGTACTATGGCACTGGTATTGAAGCCAGAGCAGCCAGCGCCATACATGTACGGTGCTGGTAGCGAACGGGTTAATGTGGTTTCTTAGCCACAAAAACACAGCAGTGGCTCTAAGAAGAATATAGATGTGAACTGCATGAAGGATAGGAATGAAATTTAGAGGGCTTACCTTGAATAAAAGCAGGAACATTGTGCTAGTTATCATTGTAATTATGTTATACATTGGTTTTGTAGCTTCTGCTGTCAAGAGCTGAAAGAAAAAGAATCAGAAAACATGATAAGACAAGCTTAGCAATAACAGCATTTGTATTATGCAGCTTTCTTTTTTCCTGATGCTAATGTAATATTTTACATACAAATTAGTGGATGCTGTTTACCCTTTTCTACCCTTCCTCAACATGCACGTGGCTCAGCTGGACTTACATGATACCACACTGCTGGAGCAAGACACACTTTCATCCTGCTACACAGGATACAGCCGTGACAACAAGCAGATTGCATGCTTTAGATGTGGCCTACATAATGTCATCTGGCTCTCTGTGACTGGTAATGAAGGAGCTGCTAGTAGAATATTAAGAAGACAATGTTCTACCAGTCCCTTTTTTTTTCGAGCATTTGAGTCTAGCATTGCTCACAACTGTGTCAACTGCTTTGCTTAATTTAGAATTACTTCTCTATCGTCATGATTTATTGCTATTTACAAACACAAAAACACATCTATTAGCTGAGTGTTAAATCAGAGAGAATGCCTTCCCCATGACAGAACAAACAATATATCAGTAGAATAATCAAAAGGAGATGAATATTTAAAACATGCTACATAGTCTGTGTTGCCCTTTTTACAGCCTTAAGCAAATAACATATAAATGTCATCCAAATGGAATATAAATATATGTTCTCAGTGCGGAAGAAAAACGATTCTGCTTATAATATTCGCATGCACTCTCTCTGTTTTGTGGGGTTCTAGGATAATGCAATGAGAGGAAAAAACATGTACAGTGATCTGGAAATCTGCTTGTTCCTTCCAGATATCCCATATTATTATATACTTGTCACTAGTCTTGAAAGAATTGAGTTTTGGATCAAAGATCTAAAGTTCAATTGTTAAAAAGCTTTCTTTATAATGCTGTTTCCGTACAGCATTAAAATGTATGGGCTCCATGTGGCAAAACTTTGTCTCGGCCGACGTTGCTAGAGCCTGTGGTGAATGACTTTGATATTCTTATCTGCGTATTTAAAAACTTTTTAAAATAGGAATCAGAAGTTGGCTTTGGTACTGGCTGGTACCTTGGTGGCAAAGCCGACTTCGGATTCCTATTTTAAAATGTTTTTAAATATGCAGATAGGAATACAGAAGTCATTCACCAAAGTCTCGCGCGACTTCGGCTGAGACAAAGTTTTGCCACATGGAGCACATACATTTTAATACTGTATGTAAACAGCATTACAAACAAAGATGTTAAAAAAATGACTTCACATCTATGATCCTAAGCTTGATTCGCTCAAGCCTACTTGTCACACTAAATGGTGCCATGGTTACTTCTTCCATCCTAGGTTAGTCAGTTTCAAGGCAGTGGCTGAAATAGAGAACATCTTAGGCCTTATGCACACGGCCGTATGTATTTTTGAATTATAGAAACTTGTTTATACATAGCTGTGTGGCAGTACCGTTGAATTGAAAGGACTGGGCTATCACTGGGTACCCTAGTTCATGGCATAGCTACTGGATCATGGCTATTTGGGGTAACTTCTACCAGTGACTAATATTACCATAGGGGCTGTATTCCTCTGTAACCGGGGCTCCAGTCTCACGATTGACATTGTCAAGACTATGCATATCACGTACAGTATCAAAACAACATAAAAAAAAAAAAAGAATTTCAAGCATTTTATACTCTTGAGAATTTTCAAATTTTATAGAACTCTAAATAAAACAAAATGTATATATAATTATTATGTGTAATGAATGAAACTGAAAATGTATACAGTAAATTCAACAATTCAATATAATGAACTTCAAATTTAGAACTGAAAAATCCACTGTCTATAAAAGTTATCTTGGTAGTATAGAACAGGACCTGTACCTTATGTAGCAACCCATAGCAACCAATCAGATTTCACCTTTAATTTTTGAAAGTGCCTGTGGAAAATGAAAGGTGGAATCTGATTGGTTGCTATGGGCAACTAAGCAAGTTCTACTTACACAAGTTTGATAAATCTCACCCAGTGTAATTAATCCCTTAAGGACTTATGATGTACCTGTACGGCATGTTTCCTGAATCCTTAAGGACCCATGACATACCAGTACGTCATGAGAAGTTCCGATCACTGCAGCTCAGCTGGCAGTGATCAGAACAAGGTACCTGCTGAAATCATTTAGCAGGTACCTTGTTACAATGCCCAGGGGAGTCCTGTGACCCCCCATATCGGCGATCACTGCAAACTGCAGGTCAATTCAGACCTGCGGTTTGAAGCGCTTTGTGCGATCTCTGATCCCCACGGTCCGTGAGGGGGGGTGGTTGCGGGAGGCGGTGCGGGAGGCCTCCGCCCGCCTCCTCTGTATTCTTCCCTGGTGTCTAGTGGTTTTAGCAAAGTGTCAGCACATTGCTGACACTTTGCTAAAATAACTGCTGACATATGTGCTGCAGATGTCAGCAGTTTTAACCCCTTCCATGCCGCGGTCCATACGGATCTCTATATGGAAGGGGTTACCAGGGAGGGAGCTCCCTCCCTCTCCCATCGGGGGCTGCTCTGCCTTTGCAGCCCCCTGACAGGATGGGATTGCAGAGGAAGGGAGCCCCCCTCCCTCCCTATCACCCGCTGCTGACAGCAGCGGGTTATGGTTACCATGGCAGCAGGACGCTTTCAGAAGAGTCCTGCTTGCCATGGTACTGTAAGTCTAATCAAACTTGTGTTAAAGGCTATGTAAAGTAAAAAAAAATACAGTACAGTACAGTACACTGTATAGTGTACTGTACTGTATTATATAGACACCAGATCCACTGGATCTACAAGAATCAAGTGGGTCTGGGAAAAAAAATGTGAAAAAGTGAAAAAAAATAAAAAACACATATCACTGAATAAAAATTAAAAAAATAAAATACACTACAGATTTTAGGTATTGCCGCGTCCGAAAAAACCTGCTCTATAAAAATATCATATGACCTAACCCCTCACGCAAATACCGCAAAAAACAAATGGTGTAAAATAAGATATTTTTTGTCACCTTACATCACAAAAAGTGTAATAAAAAGCGATCAAAAAGGTGTATGCCTCTCAATAGTAGAAATCAAGCCGCCATCTCATCCCCCAAAAAATGAGCCCCTACATAGGACAATCGACCCAAAAAAATAAAAGAATATGGCTCTCAGACTATAGAGACACTAAAACATTATTTTCTTTTCTAAAATGCTGTTATAGTGTTAAAGTAAAATAACTAAAAGAAAAGTATACATATTAAGTATCGCCGCGTCCGTGAGAATCTGCTCTATAATAATATCACATGATCTAACCCCTCAGTTAAATACCGTAAAAAATAAAAAATAAAAACCATGTAAAAAAAACATTTTTGTCACCTCACATCTCAAAAACTGTAATAGCAAGCGATAAAAAAGTTATATGCACTGAAAAATAGTGTCAATCAATCCGTCATCTCATCATGCAAAAAATGATACCCTACATAGGACAATCGCCCTAAAAAAAAAAAATATGGCTCTCAGAAAAGGGAGACATTAAAACATGATTTTTTTGTTTAAAAATAATATTATTGTGTAAAACATAAATAAATATGAAAAAGTATACATATTAGGTATCACCGCGTCCATAACAACATGCTCTATAAAAATAACACATGAACTAACCCCTCAGGTGAACACAGAAAAAAAAAAATTATATAAATACTGTGTCAAAAGTCATTTTTGTCACCTTACATCACAAAAAGTGTAATAGTAAGCAACCAAAATGTCATATGCACCCCAAGATGGTGCCAATCAAACCGTCATCTCATCCCACAAAAAATTAGCCCCTACATAAGCCAGTCATCCAAAAAATAAAAATTAAAAATATGGCTTTCAGAATGTGGAGAAACTAAAAAATAATTTTGTTCAAAAATGCTTTGTTATGAAAAACTGAAACAATAAACCCAAAAAGTTGTCATATTTGGTATTGTCGCGTCCGTAACAACCTGCTCTATAGAAATAGCACACAATCTAACCTGTCAGTTCAACAATGTAAATAAAAAAAATAAAAACGGTCCCAAAACAGCTATTTTTTTTGCAAATTTTCCATTTTAATCAATTTTTCCAGTAGCAAAGCAAGGGTTAACAGCCAAAATTCAATATTTATTGCCCTGATTCTTTAGTTTGCAGAAACACCCTATATGTGGTCGTAAACTGCTGTATGGCCAAACGGCAGGGCGTAGAATGAAGGGAACGTCATATGGTTTTAGGAAGGCAGATTTTGCTGGACTGGTTGTTTGACACTATGTCCCATTTGAAGCCCCCCTGATGCACCCCTACAATAGAAACTCCAAAAAAGTGACCCCATTTTGGAACCTACGGGATAAGCTGGCAGTTTTGCTTATATTATATTAGGGTAAATATGATTTTTGCTTGCTCTATATTACACTTTTTTTGAGGCAAGGTAACAAAAAATAGAAATTCTGAAATTTTATCTCCATTTGCCAATAACTCTTGTCGAACATCTAAAGGGTTAACAAAGTTTGTAAAACCGGTTTTGAATACCTTGAGGGGTGTAGTTTCTTAGATGGAGTCACTTTTATGGAGTTTGTACTGTAGGGTAACATCAGGGGGGCTTCAAATGGGAAATGGTGTCAAAAATTCAGTCCAGCAAAATCCGCCTTCCAAAAACCATATGGCGTTCCCTTCATTCTGCGCCCTGCCGTTTGGCCAAACAGCATTTTACAGCCACATATAGGTTTTTTCTGCAAACTACAGAATCAGGGCAATAAATATTGAGTTTTGTTTGGCTGTTAACCCTTGCTTTGTTACTGGAAAAAATGGATTAAAATGGAAAATGTTCCAAGAAATCTAAATTCTGAAATGTTTTCTCCATTTGCCATTACCTCTTGTGGAAAACCAAAAGGATTAACAGCGTTTGTAAAATCAGTTTTAAATACCTTGAGGGGTGTAGTTTCTAGAATGGGGTCATTTTTGGTTGGTTTTGTATCATGTAAGCCTCACAAAGTGACTTTAGACCTGAACTGGTCCCTAAAAAGTGGGTTTTGGAAAATTTCTGAAAAATTTCAAGATTTGCTTCTAAACTTCTAGGCCTCGTATCGTCCCCAAAAAATAAAATGGCATTACCAAAATGATTGATACATGAAGTAGACATATGGGGAATGTAAATCAATAACTTTTTTGGCCGGTAATAATATGTATTATAGAAATAGAGAAATTGAGACTTGCAAAATTGCAAATTTTTCCAAATTTTTGGTAAATTTGGTAATTTTTTATAAATAAAAATGAAATTTTTTGACTCCATTTTACCACTGTCATGAAGTATAATATGTGATGAAAAAACAATCTCAGAATGGCCTGGATAAGTAAAAGAGTTTAAAAGTTATCACCACATAGTGACACTGGTCAGATTTGCAAAAAATGGCCGGGTCCTTAGGGTGAAATAGGGTCCTTAAGGGGTTAAAAAGACACCGCGCTGGCACATGCTTTTTCATATTCCAAAGATTTCAAAAATGGTCTCTTATCAGGGCAGATGATGTTTAAACACACAGTGTTAGAGATTTAAAAAGTGTCTTTGGAGAACGTGATGGTTGGCAAGTGGCATTAGTGGCATGATGCAGGCCGCAGCAGCAGCAGTACAGAACGTGATGGTAAGAAAGTGGCATAAGCAGCATGATGCAGGCCGCAGCAGCAGACATACACAACGTGATGACAGACTGACAGCAAGAGTGGCAAGATGGCGTACCTGCAGCAAGGAGAGGCCTATTGATTGCATTGATCCTGCCTGGATTCTGAGAAGAATTCTGCATTAACACAGTAATCATGCAAATTTATGCTGACAAATTTAACCCCACCCACCAAGAAAAATTTGAAATTACAACCATGTGGAAAGTGAGTACACGAAATTGACGCTCAGGCATAAGTGGCAGTGGCATGATGCATTGCAGGCTCTGGATTTGCCTGGACTATGAGAAAACTCTGATATTGATACAGTGATTACATACATCTAAACTGCGACTTAAAGAAAGTTACTCCCACAAAAATTCTAAAATTGCAACCATATTAACCACTGAAAAATATGTAAATTTCAACTGTGAGGAAAGTGAATACATATTAACTGACGATTGAGAGGCCTTAGTAGCATGAATGTACAAGGTAGCAGCAGCAGCCATTGAGAACGTGATTATATCCAGACAGACAGCAACAATGGCAAGATGAGTCACCGGAGACGAGGTAGGCAAGGTCTATAAATCAGATTCAGCCGAAGGAGTGTAAAAATTTTCCTGAATCCAGGCTTGGTTCATTTTGACTAAAGTGATGTTTTGGACACAGGTGGACAACTTGGTCCGTTTGGGTGTCACCACGCCCAGCGCCGACCGCCAATGCAGCCCCCCCCCCCTACAGTGTTAGAAAGCTCTCTCTGAGATGAAACTGGAGGCAGGGCAAGAAAGAAGATGGGTATAAGACAAAGACTGTCAATAGTATAGGTAGGCCTGAAGATGTCGGTTTGCTGACTGGCCTTATCCTGGCACGGCACGTGGAAATACTGCTCCATCATGTTGATGAGGCTGAAATGGCTGCTACTGCTGCTGCAGCTTCTACTGCTCATGGCGGTGGTGGGGTTTACTCTTCGTTGTACAATGGAGGGGCTCCCTTTCAGAAATGCTGGTGGCAGGTGTCTGCTCACCGTAAGCAGCAGCCATCTGTGTACACAGTGTTTCCTGGTAGTTAGGTCATTTTTCCTCCCTTTCTGCCAGAGGAAACTATTTCCCCATTTCACCTTGGTAGCAAGGATATAAAAGCATGGCTATCCACTAATCATCAGATTATTTGATGTCTACGATACACCTGTCACTGTGTGAGCAAATGCAAATAGAAAAAGAAAAAAGATAGGAGGGGTTAGACGGCACCCTGAGAAGAGGGGCAGAGAAACTCAGAGAGGGCGCCACAAGCTGGAAAGTGCTCTAGAGATTAGTGTATAATCAGTTCAGGATCGCTCTATTCTCTCTCGTGGTTAGGATGTAGCTAATCACGACAGGGTATGGCAGCCTTAGGACTTACGCTCACAGACCAGGAGCGTTCAGAGAACAAGTCTATAAAATAGAAAAAAATGTCCTAATAAAATAGCGCCAGTCCCTGTGGTTAAAGATAATAAAGGTACAATCACTGACTTACTTCACTAGGGCTGATCAGCAGCCGTGTCGCACTCTCACCTGTGCTAGATAGCTGACAAGAATCACTAGCTCACGGAGCCTCATCTAGTGGAATCAGCTCAATCTTAGGTGGAGGATAGTGCAGATGGATACCAGTGCAGGATGAATAAAATCCACTTACGATAGGCTCGCCTGGTAGTTAGGAACCTCAGCCACAGACGTACCTCCCACGATGCTCAGTTCGCTTCAATAACACGTTCTCTGGTTGGATATCCTGGATGGATGTTCAGTGTGGATGGATGTTCGTAGTTGCAAGGAGACTCTCTCCGTTCACGATTCGATCCTTTTTTATCTTTTTTTTATTATTTGTTAAAAGAACTTGTTAAAATAATTTTTTCCTATAGGAAAAAATTCTTTTAACAAATAATAAAAAAAAGATAAAAAAGGATCGAATCGTGAACGGAGGGAGTCTCCTTGCTAACTACCGAACATCCATCCACACTGAACATCCGTCCAGGATATCCAACCAGAGAACGTGTTATTGAAGCGAACCTGGACATCGTGGGGGAGGTACGTCTGTGGCTGAGGTTCCCTTAACCTACCAGACGAGCCCCCCCTATCGAAGTAAGTGGATTTTATTCATCCTGCACTGGTATCCATCTGCACTATCCTCCACCTAAAATTGAGCTGATTCCACTAGATGGGGCTCCGTGAAGCCTAGTGATTCTTGTCCACGCTATCCTGGCCTAGGGGGTGAGGGTCACAGACACGGCTCTGTTGATCAGCCCCCTAGAGAAGTAAGTCAATTGATTGGTACCTTTATTATCTTTAACCACAGGGACTGGCGCTATTTTATTAGGACATTTTTTTCTATTTTATAAACTGTGTGAGCAAGCCAGCATACAGGTCGTTATTCTGGCCAGTGTGCCCGAGGAGCCACTTCTTTCTAGCTCCACCCCCTCCCACTGAGACGATTGGGTATTTTGGTCAGTGCCATCCCCATTATCATCCTCTTGCTCATCCATCTCCAACTCTTGCAGTTGTAGCTCCTCATTTTCTTTATCCACATCTTCATCCTCCTCCTCCATGGCAGATTCCCGATGTGTGCCTTCAACAGCTATAGGGAGAACAGCAAGATACATCAGCTGCTCTTCTTCTGCCATGGTCCTCTGCTGTGTCAGTGTTTGACCAAGTACTTCAGCCATTTTTACAGTCTTCTGGACTTGGCAAACACCTTTCACAAACCAGTGTACTTATTTAGAAAATGTTGCATCACTAGGTTCATGATGTGCACTATGCATGGAGAATTTGTTATTTTCCCCAGGTTTAGGGTGGCCATGATGTTGCACCCTATGTCACTGGCCATCTTGCCCAGTTGGAGTCGGTGGGATGTTTTCTGCTTGATGTATGTGAGCAACTGCTTATATTTTAAACCCCCACAAAAAAGGGTTTCTGTGAGGATGGGGAAACAATATGAAACGATATGATAGTATTTGTTTACAGGTAGCTGCTTTTGAGGTGTGTCTGCACTTCTGATTGCAGGCACAGCCACAGATCCTGTCTCCTATATCCCTCTATCAGCTGCCTTGCTTCTCTTTATTGTACTCAACACACACAATTCTTCTTTGGAATTCTAGGCTTTCCCTTCACTTTCCTTGTCAATAAGCTTGATTGATTAATTTCTGACTGTCCCTAAATGATGATTCACTGTCCCTGACTCCTTTTTTGGGGCAGACACTGTAACTTTCAACAACCCTCTTTCACAGACCAGTACAAAAATGGTGTTCTGCTCTTTCTGCTGGTGCACCTCCCTCACCTCAGTCCAAACTGGTTCACTCATCCTTATTTGCTACTTTTTGAAGTGATGTGCCGCCATTGGCAGGCTCGGACTGGCCCAGAGGAGTACAGGTGAATCCCCGATGGGCCCTGAGCAAGGTGGGACCCTAGTCTCCCACCCCCTGCGCAAGTGGCACATAACACAATAGACTTACTGCATTACATACATATATTCCATGTACAGCAACTCAACCAGCCTATGTTCATATAAAAAAAAACAAAAAAAAAAACCTTTTAGATTATTAAAGAAACTCCCAAGTTTCTTATTATAGACACGATCAGTACTGAGATGACTTCTAGGTATAGAGGAAAGCTAGCCAGTATCCTCTTCTCCTGTCACTTTCAGGTGTGGGAGGGAAAGACGTGATGGAATAAGGCCTAGAAACTAGAAAAGGAGATGGACACCCCCTAATAAAACCCTAATCAAAGCCCTAACTAACTACCAGTATGAACAGACCCCAGAGGTAGGTGAGTTCATACACAGGAATAAGTAATGTCCTAACTCACCCTATAGGACCCTGGTACTAATGTCTGGACTGAGACAACCTGTTCCACCAAAAGGAAGGTTGAACAGGAGTCTCCCTCAGGCCCTAATACAAATGACAGGAAAATGCAACATACAAAAAAAAAAGAAATACAAAAGGGAAAGAAAACCCTTAACTTCAAGTGGCTATGGTAGCACCAGGAACTCACCCGAGATCCACACACCAGCTATGCACAATTCAAACTGAAGCTATAAACCGCATAGCATAGTAGGAGAAGTAACAATAAATAAAGAAGGTAAAATCACCATAATAGCCACACCTGGGGAAAGAAGGTGTGGCAAGCACCAGAAAGAACACAGATGTCATTTGATCCAAACAGAAAACATGTCAGATTAAACCATGTGTTGCCAGTCTTAACGATCTCCTGCCATCTGTCGCGGGAAGGTCCATAACATCTCCTCAGGACCTACCTTCTCAAAGTTGCTTCTTGCTGCTGTGTGAGCAGGTGATATTTCAATGAATCCGTACGGTGGGCCCCAAAAAAAATTTTAATGGGGACCCTAGGCACCCCAGTCTGACACTGGCCATGGGGATTTTTCAATGATATCTGATAAGTATAGTATTCTGTCTAGAAATATAAAACTTTATTGTACATCAGGAGCATTTAGGCATTTGTAACACTTGGGCAGAGCTGAGTTAATAGCTGAAATTGGAACTCTAATGAGAACAATATATACAGAGTTTCACTGGTCAATAGTGAGAGCAAGAAATTACATACCAATTTGGTACGTTCAGCAATTTGAATTGAATTGTCCAAATTCTGCTGTGAGAAGTTAACAAATTTAACTTCTAAAGGGTCCCCAAAGATGAAAATAATGTTTTAGCATAACGTGGTACAATTTCAGATAACATCATAACGGTACATCATAACGGTACATTACTCTACCTTTTCTCACATCGCTGGCACCAATCACATTGCCCAGTAGATCATTAGTGATAAGCGGCAGGGGCTATATTTGAATTTGCAATATTTGATAAATATTTTGTAGAATATTCGTCATATATTCGCGAATATTCAAAAAAACGAATATATAGCAATATATTGAATATATTGCTACTGTATATATTTGTCAATTTTTCATCATCCATCTGAAGTGAACATGACCAGTACACATGATTCCTCCCTGAGTATGTGTCTGGTTCCCAAAAAAACGGTTCTTATCTGTCAATTGCCGTCCCCATCTAACCCCAAGGCATTCCTATGGTGATAGGGCCGCTCCATGAGCACGGCAATGGGCACTGACTGGAGCGGGCTGAAATCCTAGGGAGCCCGGACAGTTAAGAACTGTTTTTTTTTGGGAAACAGACACCCTAAGCAGGGAGGAATCATGTGTACTGTTAGTGTTCACTTTAGATGGATGATGAAAAATGTCAAATATTGGAAAAACGAATATACAGCAATATATTCAAAATATTCGCGAATTATCGAAGTGGCGATATTTATGATTAAAATTTGTTTTGAATTTGAATATTTGTGCTCAACAGTAGAGATCATGGAGCTTTATTTCTTCTGGGGAACCACAATGCTAATGCCATACATTGCAAGTATTCCTATTATAATCGACAAGAATCTGTGCAACTTCAGCACAGTCTTTGCACTTCTCTAGAGTATATTTAAGACTAGTTTTTTGTTTCAGTTAAAGGAAAATACTGTTTTCCATGGCTTCCATTTAGCAACTGCTTGTGTCAATCTCATGCTTGCTGTTTCTTTAGTTATATATTATATTCCCCAGCCTTGAGCAGTTGCATGGCAACTGTCTGAATCAGGCTTCCGTGACACATTAAATAAATGAAGATAAACATGTTTCACTTATGAGTGCACCATAACCTCCTATATAATAACATGGACTAGGTGGTACATGGGGCACAAACCCCTATAAATGTTTGTTTCTAATGTACTAATGTACTTCACTAGCAGGAGACCTCACCCTTTGCTGGAGAACTCACCCTTAGAATCATTAAAGTAGACTATTGGCAGCTTTGTTACTGGAACTATTGCTTCTAAGGTTAGGTTTGCACTGGTGTTTTACATTTCAATATAGGAGCAGAATACCAGAATTTCTGGATTCAGCATTGTGTTCTGGCATAGAAACAGAATACTGGAATTGATGGGTCTGGCATATACTGGAATTGCTGCGTCTGATGGATCCCATTTGCTATGATATCAGAATTTAAAATTAACCTAGCTTAATATGGTTAGCCTTATTATTGCAAGGTACTGCACTGGCAGGAAAAACTGTGGCCACTTCTATATGATTGGACCTGAGTTAATCTAGGTCATTATGTCACACAGAGGGCAATCAAACAAAATATTTGCCCCCTGGTGAAAGAAAATGGAGCTTTAATCTTGACCATAGGATAAAAAAGTGCTAGATTGTAAGTTGAATCCTACTTTAAAACTTAACTGACCTGGTGACACTTCCATCAAATTACTCGTTTACTTAAAAGGAAAAGTTGATGGATATTAGTGGAACTTTTCTAGCCTCCAGTGTTGACTATAAATGGGGTTTTGGCTTAATGAATTTTCTCAAAAACTAATTAAGAAACTGTTTAGGAGAGCGTCATTTGGATATGCTGATGAGAAATCTTTTATTTGGATGGAGGCCACATTAGTCAGAATAAAGTTTATACAGAATGGACAAATTACAAAAACAGGAGAGATGAAAGTACAATATGTAATATTGGTTATATTTCTTTTGAATTATGAATCACATTATTGTTTTATAATCAGTTTCTGATTATGTGAGTGATTTTACTATTTTTTTAATGAAAAGTAATTGCTTCATAGTTTTACTAATGCTTAGGGTCAGTTTATTATGAATTTTGTGATCTGACTAATTATCATAATAATCAGCACATGTAAATGACTGGTAATCATTGGTATCATATTTAAAATGGAAAGGATATCCAGTGCGTGTGATGCAGGTGGTCCATGGCCACCGGTATCTCCCTTCTCCTGACATGACTGCTGGAAAACTCACCATCTCTGTCATGTGCACTACTCCAGTCTGTACCCATGTGCTTCCTGTTGCTCTTTCCTTTAGGGTGTGCATGCTCTAACTGGTTTTTAAAGGGCCAATGTGCATGGGCTAATCTCTCCAATTCCAGTGCAGCATTGCCTTGAGCACCTTTGGGAAGAGTTTTAAGTTGTAGGATCCTAGCTTGTACAGTCCTACAAATGTGCACTATAATGTTATGTATATGTTTTGACTGCCTCATGCCTCAAACTCTATCCATTTAATGGATAGACCCTGTATTGCCCACTGTGAGCTTTGCCTGATTTCCATAGTGACCCTCTGTTGCTTGTCCTGTCCTATTTCCTGACAATAATGCACAAATTCTATCTGTCCTGACCTTGATTTCTCTATTGACCATGCTCTTACCTGCCACCTTGGTGCCACACACCAGTGTCTCTTGGCTCACCTGGGTCAACTGTCACTGAATGGAGATTAGTCCAAAAGACTACTCCATGACTGAAAACTACTCCCTGCAGCTAAGACCAAATATTTGCACAGGGCTGAAAGGATGAAAACCATGGTACCACTTAGATAACATTCTTAGGAGTATTTGTTCACTGACACAGTTGGGCTATACCCGCTATTTTACATTCCTCTTGTTAACTTTCACCTGTAAACATTATATCTGATGCCACTTCATGTCTATTGTAAGTTTTTAAGAATGCTACCAATGGGGCTATTGCGTAGCAACTATCCAAGAATGCACTGGATAACTTCAAATAATCTTTATCTCCTTGCACATGTTGTTTTTGCAGAATCTGGCTATTTCCTGTAGATAATGTAAGGTCATTACCAACCAATTATCTGATAGCCTCTTTGCAGTGGGCTGGAGATTACACACTGCCAATGATCATGGATGTCAGCCAAACCTTCCAAGTTCCAACCATCTACTGTGTATGGGGACCTCCTCACTCTTTCAGGAGTCATGGGAGTCAACTTTGTTCTTGAGTACAGAATCAGAGATGAGTGAATATTTTAAAAATATGATTCTGCACATTTGCCGAAGGTCACCAAGAAATTTGATTTGTTCCGAATTAATTTGTCACGAATCGCTATAAATCAGGTATACCGAGGCCACTCTGCTTAATCATATTCTTCCCACTTGGTAGCCTAATCTCAGAGTGAAGGCTTGGAACTTAACGCTTTCCCGACCACCGACAGTAAATTTATGCCGCCATAAGGGCATATTAAAATAGCACTAATGTTCTTGACCAGTGGTAATGCCGCTTGTGGACTTTTAACCCTTCAGATGCCATGGTCATCTGGGTCTGCTCCGGCTCCCCCTAGCACGGATCGAGGGTGTCAGAATGTGTATGCAGCAGCCCATGTCCTCCTGTGGGATGGTACCAGAAATGGTAAACATCATTGGAGTGGGAACATCTTCCTCAAAGCAATAACATTGAAGGATCCATAACAGGGATGACCATAATCCCATGTGGATCCCTTCATAAGGATGGGATCCCTCCCTACTATGAACCTAGTGGTATTTTGCTTTTAAAATTATTAGGGTTAAAACTAGATGGCCAAACATGGTGGATGGCTCAAAAATGGCCACTGAATTATTGCAGCAACACTGTCCCTAGCACATGAGTTCTTGTCACATCTCCCCCTATGCTCAGCTCACAGGACAATGGCAGAGACCATACATCATCAGGGTTTAATAGGGCTGTGACATCACAGGGGATGGCTACTGGAGGATTGCCTGGCTGCACTGCATTATGGGTCACATCGTGGTCCTGGGCTTCTTACTTTCACTTTTTAACACATGCAGCTGCCATTTTAGTAAAAACTGATTAGTTACCACGAAGTGTAAGGAAATTCAGATTCATGTCGAATCAAATGTTTCCTAAACATCAGACCGATTTCCACTTTGGATGCTTTGATTCGCTTAACACTATTCTTGAGGACATACGTCTCTGCCAGATGCTTGGCAGTGGCCCATTTAAACGAGCCCTTACAATTGGAAAATGATAAATAGAACATTGATATATTGCTATGAAATTTGTGTATACTGGAACTTCTCTTTCACATGACACATAAGGCTGGGTTTATGTCAGCACTTTTATTTCCATTCTGTTCTGCTATAGCAACAGGACAACTAAAGTCACAAAATGGGCGTTTGCATCAAATGATGAAAACTAATGATATCCGACAGACCCTATTGACTATAATGCAATCTGTCGGATTTCCTCAATAAAACCCGACATTTTACCAGACAAAATAACGCAGTATACTTCACTGTTTCACCCCGTATGTTTGATGGAAGCTAAAGGAGCCTCTGATGCAGATGTAAATGAAACCTAACTTACCAAAATTTTAACTCACTAGCCCAGCAGCAATGGATTACCACTCACTTCCCCATCTACCACAACATTCCCATGATACATGTGTTTTCAATTATTTTTAAAAATTTCTGTTTATTGACTTATTTTATTCTAACATACTCAAATGTAATAACAGGTCATGATTTGCTGTTATAAATGAGAGGGATCATAAATCCCTCTTCCACTGCTTTAAAGTAATTGGGTATTAAGTAGATGACAGGCTTAATAAAAACAGATCAATCTAGACTCTTCTATCTCCATCCACTAATGTGTTGGACGATGTTTGGTCTGAATATGGTATATTAAAATAAGCAACTAAAGATGAGTGAATCAATTCTATAAGAATCAAATTTGTTGCAAATGTTTTTTGGATTAGTTCGTTGTGAATCAGTCGAAATGACTTCCATCATTTACAGTTCAGAACTTCAGAAGGCAAAGAAGAAGTCATTTTTGGACTGCTTTTTTATTTTAGAAAGGATAACAAATTCGACAGTGGAGTATCTTTTAAAACGGGCTGCTTTTTATCTTTTTACCACAGATTATCATCTGTAGGCATATATGTTGCTATCCGTTTGTCATTACAAATGCTGCCTTGACATAAAAAATCTTGAAAGGGGTTGGATACTGACCTAGAAGACTCCAGAGTGTCATACATAACCTCTCAGGGCAACCTGTGGCACTATTGATTTGAGTCAAATTTATTCGGACCAAGTTGAATATGACAGCCAATTTGACTATATCTGACTCAAAATTAATTTTGGGAAGTTTGTTCCTCTTTCCTAGCAGCTACATTGTCCTAGCTAATGAAATAAGGGAATTAATCTGTACCTCAAAGTAACATCTCAGAAATTCATGATGCATGCCATTAAGACAGTATCAAGAGGTGAATATTTGTTACAGCATTGAATCCTAAGTTTCTGCATGACATTTTTAGAGTAAAGGCAGTAAAATATAATATGGTATACAAATTAACTGTAAGGAATTCACAAAGCAAGAAGGTGAAGAAGATGCTTAGTAGCTATTTATGCATTTGGGAAGTTTTTCCCTAGTAGAAAATATATATAGAGTGTTTTGGCATATAGGAGGAGACTTATCAAGACTGGTGTATGCTGTGCTGGTCTTGATATCCCCTGTGCTACTGAAGGATGTGCTTATAAGGGTTATCTGGTAATTAATATTGATGACCTCTCCTGAGGAATATCAGATCGATGGAGTTGACATCCCGTTGATCAGCGGCATACAAGAGCACCACGGCATCTTCCTTGGCCATTTGACGTCATCATACATCAGTCACATTACCTACTTGCAGCTCATTGAAGTGAATAAGGCTGAGCTGCAATATTATACACAGCTGCTGTACTATGTACGGCGCTGTGCTTGGAGAGATGCTGGAAGCTGGCTGCGCTCACCAGAGTACCGGTGCATGCGGTGGATACCTGTAACAGCTGATTGGACCCCCCCGATCTGAAAATGATGACCTATTCTGAAGATTTGTCATCAATATAATTTCCTGGATAACACCTTTAATTTATGGCTAGGTGCAGGCCTTGTCATAAATTAGACAAATCCTCATGAAGTCTGAGCACCTAATCTGAAATCTATGGCAACTCTGAACTGCGTTAATTTCAGTCTTCATTTACACCAAAAAACTGGCATAAAAGAAGATAAATATGCTGAGCCTGCTGGCCCCACCATCTCTGCAACATCATTATGCTACATTCTTGGAAAGCATCGAGGGTGGCATAGAAATGGCACTTGTGAATGAACTCTGTTGCAGTGGTGTTTAAAAAGTCTCATACTAGTGTTTGGGGAAGATACCTCTCCCTCATTATGTTTCAAAATGTAGTGTGTGATTTTCTTTGTCCAAAATATTATTATTTTCTTTTTTTTATAAATGTGCATTTACTAAGCATTCCTTCTAGAATACACGAAGAGTAAAGCCTGTTTTTCTTTTCCTTTTCTTTCTTTATTCTCAAGTTCTTAAATTCATGCTTCTTTATAAGTCAGTATAGAAAGGGGCTATAAATAACTGCACAATGTATGCAGAGGTTTGAAAATGTCTAAAGATAACATAGTTCTGTCCTCATGCCTTTTACTTCAGGCTCATTATATCCTCTTCTGGGTTGTTAAAGCTCTTTCTGTTGCCACATAATTCATCACCGACAGTTGACAGGTTTTTGTAAGAGGGCTGCAATGGATCTGCAATAAGGTATATTCAGAAGGTAACAATGTATATCTAAGCTACAACAAATTATATGTCTTTAACTACAGGACCTGCATATAACATGGTGGTGTCTTCATGTCTTCTTCATCTCTTAAATATAACCATAATATAGACATACTCTAAAAATAATAATAAGTCGAGACCCTTTCATGCTGAATGCTTGCATGTTTGAGTGTGCAAGCTTATAATAAACTTGTCCACCACAGGATTCTGAGCAGGGATATTACAAAAAAAAAAATGTATTTCAGAAGATAATGTTGATCCTGAAGGAGGCAGTGAACTATTTGATTGTGTTAGTGAGGGATGGCTACAGCTAATAAGAGTATGACATGATGTGATGAGATTATTGGAAGTTTTAATAGCGACAAGAACTGTTGGAGAATTTTAACTAAACTCCTATTTTTTTTTACATTCTATCTGACCCCTATCAATTTGTGCTCTATTTTGGCAGTGGTCAATAATATCAAGAGATAATTAGTAAATGACAACTCTGTAATTTTCTGAGTATCTTGAGAGGACCACCTCAAAACAGAATGATCACATCTCCAAAATCAAACTGTATTTTGAACTACAGGTAATTTTTAATTTTGCTCCTGTCTATGTCTCCTGCCAGAAGGGGTTGTCCAAGATTCGAAAAACAGCACCACTCCTACCCCTAGTTAATGTGTGGTATTCTAGCTTAGCAGCAGTGACTTTATTGGGGTGGAGCAGTAATACTGGACACAACTAATAAACAGGTGAGGCACTAAAGACAGCCATGTTTTTCTAATTCTGGGCATCTCCTAATCTTTTGGTAACACAACCAGGAGCAGCATAGAAGACAATTTTTAACTAAAAATATTCTAGGGGACGGGCTCTCTGCTTCTGCACCCCACTCCCTCTTTTGCTGTGCTGGTGTCTCTGTGCGACCACCGCCTCTTCCTCCAAACTGCACAGGTCACTAGCATGACCTTTATCCCATGTAGGGTCTAGGACCTCATCGTCCTCCACATCATTTTCCACCAAGTCGTCTGCACTCGTGCCCTCCTTGTCGGTTTGCACACTGCAGAAAGACGCAGCAGTTGGCACTTGAGTTTCGTCATCATCAGAGACGAGCTGCGGTGGTCTTCCCATGTCCTCATCCTCAAACATAAGTGGTTGGGCATCGGTGCACTCAATCTCTTCCACTTCTGGAGCAGGGCTAGGTGGATGGGCTTGGGAAACCCTGCCAGGAGAGTCATCAAAAAGCATCAGAGTCTGCTGCATGACTTGGGGCTCAGACTGCTTGGCTGATTTGCAAGAGGGTGAGGTGCTAGATAGCTGCCCATGGCCTGTAGGTGCCAAATCTGAGCTTTCAGCAGTGGAACGGGTGGGAGACAATGTGAAGGTACTGCATGCACTATCAGTCACCCAATCTATTAGCGCCTGTACATGCTCTGTCCTCACCATTCGTAGAGCTCCATTCGGGCCAACTAAATAACGTGAAAGGCCTTGTCATCTACGCAAACCTGAGGAAGGTGTTTCATTTGGGCGTGTAGCTGGCACAGATCCACCACGTCCTCTCCCTGCAACAGGAGCCCCTCCAACACCAGCAGCACCACGACCATGGCCAACGTCCCTTATTTGACACTCTCCTCAGTCTTTTCGGTAAACCCAACAAAATAACAGACAGATTTAATAAAACTTGTTCCCTGTCAGGTATGCCGTGCCCGTTTCATAAACAGAAAATATTGGTTTTAGTCACACCTCTATGTAACAGATGAATTTATTACACTTTGTGCCCTGCCTAATATGCCCTGGCAGTATGATAAAGATAAAAGATATTTCTAGGTCACACCACAATATGAGAAACAAATTTATTACACTGTGTGGCCTGCCCAATAGGCCCTAGCAGCGTATTAAAGATAAAAGATTGGTTAAGGTCACAAGTTACTTTGAAAGATTGGAGGGGCACAGATCCCCCAACAATAGGTAGTACGCCACCTAATTTACTGAATAGATTTTAGCAAGTCAGGTATGCAGTGCAGCAGGAACACCAACGCAGACCACAGGGGTACTTTATGGGCCAAAATTATTATTTTTTTCCAACCACAATGTCCTAGTGTAATTTACTGATTTTATTTGATTTGCAGTACAAGGCAATAAGGTACTTTATAGGAAAAAAAGAGGATTTTTTCAACACCAGTGAAACTGTTGAATTAACAAATTATTTTTCACTATTAGATTGCCTGTGCAGGCAGAGGATGGAATTTATTTCAACAAACTATGTTTTCTTTAACCCCAGTGAAACAGATAAATTAACAGATTATTTTTAATTATCAGATCACCTGTGCAGGCAGAGGACGGAATTAATTTCAACAAAAGAAATGCTTTCTTCAACCCCAGTGAAACTGATGGATGTAAATGAAATTCTTAAACTAGCACTAGTACCAAGAAGGCCACAAATTAACTTTTTGACAAAAATTACGTGTTTTTTCCACCCACAATGTCCCAGTGGAATTTACTGATTTTATTTGATTTGCAGTACAAGGCAAAAAGGTACTTTATAGAAAAAAAGAGGATTTTTTCAACCCCAGTAAAACAGATGAATTAACAGATTATTTTTCACTATCAGATCGCCTGTGCAGGCAGAGGACGGAATTTATTTCAACAAAATATATGCTTTCTTCAACCCCAGTGAAACTGACGGATGTAAATGAAATTCTTAAACTAGCACTAGTACCGAACAGGCCCCAAATTTTCTTTCTTCCAAAAATTACGTGTTTTTTCCACTCACAATGTCTCAGTGGAATTTACTGATTTTATTTGATTTGCAGTACAAGGCAAAAGGTACTTTATAGGAGAAATAAGAGGATTTTCTCAACCCCAGTGAAACATATGAATTTACTGATTATTTTTCAGCAGAGCAGGCAGAAAAGCCACTTAATGATAAAAAAAAAAAAAAAAAAAAATGCCCAGAATCTAATGGATTTATAGAATTAATGACAAGGATATATGCAGCACAGGGGTACTTTACAGAACCAAATTGTCAACCCCTAGGTCCCTAAAATCACGAACAGAGTAACAGTATTATTTTTGCATTCCCCAGTCAGATATACAGTGCAGGTGCACTTAAATGAAGTAAAAAGACTGGATTCAATTACTGTACCTGGCACATATGCAGCTGCAAGTGCATGTCACTTGCACAAAATGGCTGCAACACCAACCACTCACAGAAAAAAGTGTTTGTCACTGGCCTTATAAAAAAAAAAACACTGCCATTGCACCTACAAGAATATAAAAGGTTGTAGATCGCTGAGTGAACACAATTCTGATATCAGATATTATCAGTTAAGCATGTTTCCTATTCTCTTCCTTAGAGCACCAGCAGCAACCCGTCCCTACACTAAGAGCAGCAGAGTGACGTGCGGTGCTACATGACTCCAGCTAATATAGAGGCTAGGTTACATGCTGGACTTAGCCAATCACAGCCATGCCATTAGTAGGCATGGCTGTGATGGCTGTGATGGCTTCTAAGGGCAAAATAGTTAGATGTTCATTCTATGTAATGTAATGTTTAACTAAATATTTGCTTTCATAACTGATTCTAAAAAAAAAAAAAATCAATAAAGGGGCTTTTTAATGAAACAGCCCTGATACCATGTTGCTATATTCATAAAATATGCTAGAAATCAGCTTTATTAAATTGAGTATGTCTCAGTCTTGACAATGCAATTAAATATTTTTCTAATCTTCTCTGAAATGTGTAAAGTAATAGGTGAGCCAGATCTATACTAGCACACTAGCAGCTAATTATTCCAAGATGTTAACATTTAAATCTAAATGTTAAAGTAGAATCCAATACTTGATTTCAAATAAGTGTTTGCACTGATATTCTTGAAAAACCTTGTGGAACCTGTGCTACTAACATTTCAGAGAACTGTATTTTTAGGCTTCAGGGACACATACCATTTTTCACTTTGCCAACTTGCCTTCTAAACTGTAAAACCTTGTATCTGCATAGTCATAACTACAGTAAGTCTTATATTTTCTTGAACAAGAAGAAGCTAAGATAAAAAGCCTATTTTACAAATGCAATTCTATAGGATATTTAATGTAGTGATTATTGTTCCAAGATCCTTAATTTACATACAGATGCTCCACAGACTTTTTTCTTTTCTCTTACAGGACTGTTGAGTAGGTGTTGTTGAAATGTTCATCATGTATGCTAGATTAAGACAAGTATCATTTGTGAAAATTACAGTATGTAAAAGGGCTAAGTAATGGGACTTCGAGAAGCTTCATGACCCAACCATTAAATCTCAGAAAGAGTTAGATGTTGGAAGTTTCAGTATTGCACTGATGATGTTGACAGTGGTCAGAGGCGGGAACTCACACATGTAGAGAGGGTTCTGGATGGTCAAGACAGATGCACACCAAAAACTCTGTATAAGAACAACTTCTTTATCACAGCGATGGCATCACAAATTTATTCTGCAGTTATCTCTGGAGTGACCATCTGAACAGAAATATTTTGTCTACTTGAAGCAGGACTGCATTTTCACATTTCACTAGCATATTTGCCACTGACCTGTCATCATTGCCAAGAGCGTCTGCACTGGTGCTCCAATAGAGCCCATTGGCGAGATGATGAAGGCAGGTTCCACCTTGTTACTAATAATGGCCACATCATAGTTCATAGGAAGGTTGCAGAGTGCCTACTGCCAACATGCACAGTGCTGAGACACACAGGCCAACACCAGGTGTCATGGTGTGTGGTGCTATTAGCTATATATAACATTTAATCATGAGGACATTTTGAAGAAAAAGCAAAAAATACTAAAAACTTCTGCCTATTTTTAACACGGCTACTAATCTGAAATTAAGTATGTACATTTACAGCATAAATTGTTATGGTTATTATTACTACAGCACTACTAGATTATTAAGAGTCCTACCACTGGAACCCCAACTGATCATGAGACTGAGTACAGTATTCATCTATTTCCAGAACTCCCATATCTGGGGCCTAGAAGGGTCACTGTTCTCATGATAGGTAGGGTTTCCAGAATACCCCTCTAGAGTACATTGTATATGTGCATAGGAAATATCCCTGGTATATCCTAACAGGCCCTCCAATAAACAGCTTTAGGCTTTGACAGGTCCTTGGCTTTATTTATTGATATGCTAGGTTGCATCATTCTTGTGCATTATTACAGGTTTCATTGTGGCACTCAAGGGGTTAATTCAAGGTTTCCCATTTAATTAGGTAGCAGAGGTGCTGTGTATTACACTGACAGTACTGCACAATCATTTGGCCTGATAGAACCTGAAGGTTTCTGAAATTTCTTAGGCCAATAATGCAATGTTAGGTCAAGGTGCAGATGTGTCGTTTACAAGAAATGGAAATATTACGAGAGGGAAAAGAAGTAATGGTTTATCCATAGGTTTGCTTTCAACCTGTCAGCAGAGACACACTGTATTCTGCTTAGAATTGAGAAAATAAAGGCTCCTTGTATTCTAGTGACAGAGTTGTAGTTGTCTTAACAATTTATGTAGCTTCCAGGTCATCAACAGGTTTTCATGACTGACACCAGTTCCTGTTTCCTGTTCTCAACTGTTCACAATAAAACTGGCATACACAATAGGGTTAATGTCATAAGAAGCCTATTAACCATTCAATTTTTAAGTGAAGGACTAAGAAATCTGAAAGGAAGTAAAAAACTCGGAAAACATACAGTCATATTTTTACTAGTGTTACAACATTAAGTGAAAGGCTAATCCTTGAGTCACCGTGTTGTTGGCTTCACATTGTACTAGCTATTGCACAGAGTTCTTTTCTGGTAATAGTTGTAGTTTATGAATGCTCAGACAACAGATTTTTTTGTTGACTGACAGATTTCTGATAGATTTCTGCCACGGATTTGCAGTTGTGCAATCGACAGATTATCATGCAGATTTCACTCATTCAACTGAGCTAATCTCTATACTGCCACTCACCAAGAATTAGATAGATAGATAGATAGATAGATAGATAGATAGATAGATAGATAGATAGATAGATAGATAGATAGATCACTGCTTGAGAAAAGTCCCAGTAAGAAGACTGAAACATCTCTTTGGTGATTAAAGAACACTACTTTTAAATCACATCTGTGGAAGTGCCATGTAATTTATTTTTTATTTTAGATAGATAGATAGACAGACAAAGCAGTTCTGATAGGAGTTTTCTAGGAATTATTCAAAATGGCCTCCCGCAACTTGTCCTAGAAAGTGATCAGGACAGGTTGCCTCCACATGAAGAGCTACCTAAGGGGGTGAGGGGAGATCCTACATATGATATGCCATTGTAGCTGAGCAACCTGACAGGAAAAGTCACCAATGTGTAGTATATGCAAGTGCCAGAATATAGTTTGTAGTAAGGCTCACCCCCCTCACCCTCCAGGCAGCTCTGTAAGTGGAGACAACCAGTCCTGCTCATATTCTAGAACACATTGTTGCTGGCCGTAAGAGATACGTGAACTTTTGAAAAATTAGATTTAATCCATTAACCAAACTGCAACAAGAAATTTCATTTCTTATTAATCAATTTGTCCCGAATCACAATAAATCAAGTAAACCCAGGCCACTCTGCCTAATCATATTCATACCACTTGGTGGCCCAATCTCAGTTTGAGGGCTTGGAATTTAAACTGCAGGGAGAGTGTATTGCCATGTGCATTACATTCTAGTACACCCACATTCATAGTTAATCTGTTCTGCAGATACTATTCCGTCAATATTACAGGTGTACAGTGCACCAAGATTCATAGCTAATTCCTTCTGTTAAACAAAATGAAAAGCATGCAACAACCTTCAGTAAAGGAAAAGACCTGTGCGCACCCCTGCAATGCAATGGCTCCTTAGTGGAACAAAATAAAGAAATAAAGACAACACCAATAAAGTAGTGTAGAAAAAAAAAATTTTATTTTAATGCATGTTGTAGATGACCAAACACATACTTTTTAATCCTTCTGCTAGCTGTATATTTACTGTGTGTCAGTATTATAGGTCACTGTTACTGCCAGGTCTAATTTATAGCCATGGACTTAACTGTGCAGTGCCCCAAGATTCAAGTGGGGAGGGTTTTAACAGCAATGACTGTAAGTCTATGTTCACTGTTTATTTTTCAGTTTTTCTGAGCCATCAGAAGAGCAGAAAACTAAAAAACGAAGCCTGTATTTTGAGCATCCATAAAGCCTCTTTCACACGATCAGTATTTGATCAGTATTTGTCAGCCAACAACAGGAGTGCATCCAAAACAGATAAGATGTAATTGAAATATTTGCATCTCATCTGTGTCTTGAACCAACTCCTGCTTTTTTGCTTACAAATACTGATCAAATACTGACTGTGTAAAAGAGGCTTTATGGATGCTCAAAATGCAGGATCTTTTATTTTATTTTTTGACGTACAGAAAAATAAACAGTGATGCCAACACAGACAAAGAGGGACAATAGTTGCCCCATAACAGAGTGGGGATGGGGCCAACAGCAGTGGCAGTAACAGGGACAATAATTGCCCCATCACAGATTGGGGAAGGAGGACAGCAGTAGTGGCATACAGTACAAGATGGTAGCAGATTACAGTAGTAGCAGAACCTAAAAACAGCAGTGTTATAGCAAATCCTTTAAAAAATGTAACATGTACATATCAGTAAGCCAAGAAGCCCAATTGTAGAAATAGCAGTAGAGGCAGCAGGTGGGTGGCAGCATAAGAATGGTGGCAACATAATTTGGTCATAAGTAACAGCCCATTTTGAAGAATATTTTGGTGTGGCAGCACACTACAGTATGATCATTAGTGGCAGAATGATTTTTTCCGTTGCATCAGGTACTGGTGTCTGAAAATCCTGGGTGATCCTTGCCTGATTCATCTTTATGAAGGTTAGCATTTTGCAAGGAACGGCGAGTTGTCTTAGGGGTAACTATGCCCATGCTGCACTGAAAACCCACTCTGATGACACACTACTGGATGGGCAGGAAAGTATGCCCATGGCAAACTTGACCAGTTGCCATAACACTTCGAGTTTGCATGCCCAGTAGTCCAGGTGATCTTGGATAATGAGTGATAGGGCGCAGTCTCCTACCAGCTGCTTGTTAAGGTTCTGCTGCACGTTCTGCTGCTGCTGGGTGGTTTTTTCCATAGGTGGCTGGGCAAAACTGCTCATTATAGATTTCCAGAAGGAAGCTGCAAATGGTGCTGTGCTGTTCCTATGCCACCGCCCCCCCCCACACCAGTCTTGGCACTGAAGCATGCGCATAGAGGGTCCCCCTGGTCAGATCTTCCTGAGGACGGGCAATGGCACTCGTAGGCGGAGAACAACTGACTGCACAGCATGTCTCTATATTAGTCTATTTTTGTATCCATTTCCGAAGATCTAAAAAATGTCTCAATTTTTGACAGGTAGTAACAAGACAGCATTCCTAGCCGGACCTACCTGCCTCCATCTATGCGGCATACTACCATGGTCTGTCGGGGTCATCTGCATCATCTTCATTGTTGCCCTCCAGCTTCTCATGCTCCTCCTGTTTTATACACAGCTAGGTGGTTTATCTGCTGTTTCTTGGGCAGCTTAACTACCTAGCTGTGTATAAAATTTCTGGACGTTTATGTCCTCCTCGTCCTCCACTGCAAGTTCATCATCCTAGGGGCTGAGGTGGACATGAAATGGAGGTGCCACATCTCCTGTCCCCTCGCCAATCAGATTTCTCGGCACCCCCTCAAGGACATAAAGGAGTGGAATGACATAATTCATCCCGTAATACTGCTGACTGACAAATAATGTGGCCTTCTCAAAGGGCCAGAGCAAACGACCCGTGTCATGCATGAGCTGCCAGTCGCTAACCTGTAAGTTACACCGGGGTATAGACCTGTGCATCTGCAGTATTAAGAAATCGTTTACTGTCTGCCTCTGCTCGTACAGGTTGGTGTAACGCATGGAGCGTGGAGTTCCAATAGGTGGAAATGTATATCAGGCGATGTTGTGGAAGAGCATTTTGCCTTTGTAACTCAAGGAGGGTGAGTTTTACATGGTAAGAGTGGCTGAAGTGCATGTACAGTTCCCTGGACATATTTAACAGTTCTTGTATCATTGGAAGACTTGAGAAACCGGGTGACAACAACATTACAGACATGCTCCTTGCAGGGTGCATGGGTCAGCCCTCCCTGACGTAGCACAGACAAAATGTTGTTCCCATTATGAATAACCATGGTTCCTATTCCCAGTAGAGATGTCGCAAACATAAAATTTTCCATTCACAAACATCGAACGCGAATTTACGCTAATGTTCGCGAACATGCGAAGCAGGGCGAACCGCCATAGACTTCAATAGACAGGCGAATTTTAAAACCCACAGGGACTCTTTCTGGCCACAATAGTGATGGAAAAGTTGTTTCAAGGGGACTAACGCCTGAACTGTGGCATGCCGGAGGGGGATCCATGTCAAATTAAATTACGTAGTTGACGCAGAGTGTGGTAAGTTGAATTTGCAATGCGATAAATATAACCTGCATTAATCGCATTGCGAATTCAACTTAGAGCTGGGTTCCTAATGGTTGTATTGCTAGAATATAACGAAGATTGAGAATATAGCGCTATATTCTCAATCTTCGTTATATTCTAGCAATACAACCATTAAGAACCCAGCTCTAAGTTGTAATCGCAATGCGATTGATATAACCTGAATTAATCGCATTGGGTTTACAACTCAGATCTGAGTTCCTAATGGTTGTATTGCTAGAATATAACGAAGATTGAGAATATAGCGCTATATTCTCAATATTCGTTATATTCTAGCAATACAACCATTAGGAATTTATATCTAAGTTGTAATCCCAATGCGATTAACACAGGTTATATTAATCGCATTGTGATTACAACTACTAACACTGCAGCTTCAGAATGAATCTAAGATGGATGCCGTCCTTGCTTTGTGATAGAAGGTGGGAGGGTCTGGAAGGGAGACTGATGTACTAGCCCTAAAAAGGGCTTTTTGGGGTGCTGTCAGAACGCTGTCCTTACAGCAGAGATCTGATGAGTCTTTCAGGACTGGAGTGGACACTGAATACACTAGCCTAGATTTCCCTATTAAATCAGCAGCAGCTACACTGTCCCTCCTCTCACTAAGACAGCAGCTTCCGAATGAATCTAAAATGGATGCTGTCCAGGAGATGGGAGGGTCTGGTATGCTGATGGAGGGTATACTAATTGGCTGTAATGTGTCTGCTGACTGTGAGGTACAGGGTCAAAGTTTACTCAATGATGACGAATAGGGGGTGGACCGAACATCGCATATGTTCGCCCGCCGCGACGAACGTGCACAAGCTATGTTCGCCGGGAACTGTTCACTGTTGAATAGTTTGGGACATCTTATTTGCGAATTCCACTTAGAGCTGGGTTCCTAATGGTTGTATTGCTAGAATATGCGTTTCTGAAATGCGTTTTTAAAGCGTTTTTAAAGTTTTTAAATTCTATGAAAAACGCCCAAATGGCCCCTGGGGGGTTCAGATATCTTGCTTTGGAGGCAGCAGAACGTTGGTGGTAGTCATAGTCAACCGTCATATTCAATCAAATAGAGACATCAAACGGATTCGCAAAGCGATTAATAATTGTAAGTATTATTCGCATTGCGATTACAACTTAGAGCTGAGTTCCTAATGGTTGTATTGAAAGAATATAATGTATATTCTAGCAATACAACAACCATTAGGAACTGAGCTCTAAGTTGAATTCGCAATGCGAATAATACAGGTTATATTAATCGCATTGCAAATTAAACTTAGATCTGAGTTCCTAATGGTTGTTGTATTGCTAGAATATAACGAAGATTGAGAATATAGTGCTGTATTTGTTATCTTCGTTATATTCTAGCAATACAACCATTAGGAACTCAGATCTAAGTTGTAATCGCAATGCGAATAAGACAGGTTATATTAATCGCATTGCGATTTACAATTACTAACACTGCAGCTTCAGAATGAATCTAAGATGGATGCTGTCCTTGCGTTTAGATAGGAGGTGGGAGGGTCTGGGAGGGAGAGTATGCTGATTGGCTGGAATGTGTCTGCCGACTGTGAGGTACAGGGTCAAAGTTGGCTCAATGATAAAGTATACCAGCGGACGCGAACAAGCTATGTTCGCCGGGAACTGTTCGCCGGCGAATAGTTCGGGACATCTCTAATCCCCAGTTGACGAGACATCCAGTGTTTGATGCAGCATTTCCTCCCCGTTATGTCTCTGTTCACCAAGGCTGACCAGGTGCAGAACCATGTGTCAACCCCTAGCTGTGCATAGGTGATATACTGATGGACCACTGTGAACTGTGCCTAGAGGGGAGGTTGAGGAAAAAAAAGGAGCATGAGAAAGTAGAGGAAGACATTGGCACAGAAATCCCACAATTACAACGCAGAGGTTCCCAGCGGGCTGGGAACGAGTATATTCTCCTTGACCAAAGTTGCAACTCCATATGTCCGAACTGGCGTTAACTCCACCAGACACCGATAGGCCCAAGGACTAGCCCACCTTCTGCTGAACATATGTGTGCAGGACTGGTTCAGCTTTTTTGGAAAAGTATTGTCAGCATGGGACTCTCCACCTTGGGTGGGCACAAGCCATCAATTCTCTGAAATGTGCAGGGTCAACTACGAGGAAGGTATATAGTAACAGCAACTTGGCCAGCTGCATGTTCAGCTTCTTTCTGCAATAGCCTCGGTGATCGATTGCTGTCAAAACACGTGACAAGGAGTAGGAGAAGGAGGAGCATCAGGAGGAATAGACAACATTGAAGCTGATGGAAAGGAACAACAACTTCCCACTGATGGCATTGCAGAGCCCTGACTGCTGGAGAGTGGGTGTGGGCTTGTGGGAGATGCAGTGGTTGCTGCATCAGGCTATAAGCCTAAATGAGTGACATGGTTTTCCAATGCCAATTTATGGTGACGCTCTATGTGTTGACGCAGGGCCGTCATGCTAACATTAGCACCCTGGCCGCACCTCACCTTCTGCCCACATGTCCTGCATACCGCCATGCTAACTATACTGTTGAGTATGACAGTGAGCGATACCTTACTGCTGCTGCTTTTATGAACCCGTGCACTGCTACTTTTTTCCTTACAGGTACAGTAGTCACACGAGTAGCAGACTGCATACATCTCCTGCACTTGGCTGCAGGTCTCCCACTGGTTCCACCCTGCTGTCTCATATGCACGCTTCCACACTGCTGGCTCATGGGCATGCTGCCACCCTTATTCCCTGTTAATAACGATGCCCTCTCTCGCAATCAGCTACATCATGATCTACATCTGTTTGGTGATCACTTGTGTCACCCTCACCTGTCTTTTGTGCACATCCCTGACTTCTTGCAAACCAATGCTCCCACCCGACTCTCATCATTAGTAGTTGCGTAGGGAAGTCCGCAGCAGTCCTATCCTCTAAGTCTGTGCTGGCCTGTAACTGCTGAATGTCCTCACAAAGCTCATCCTCGCCAAAAATCGGAGCAGAGTCGGTGGAATACCCTACTTGGCTAGCAGAAGAAGTAAAAAAAGGAAGAGGTAGGCTCGGGACTGGTGTAGGCAGAGAGGCAGATCCTGGGCCATGCCAAATAAGTGTGGTGTCATAACCCATTGATTCCTGACTGTTTGTATCTTTTGTCACTTGAGATTACGTTGAAGAGCAAGTAAGACTTCTGGATGATAGTGGCAGCTCTGGACTGTTGCTGCGGCTCTGCGGCTGCTGTTACCACCGTCCCTTCTTCTGCTGACACTCAGGGCCGGTGCAAGGATTTTTGCCGCCCTAGGCAAAAGAAAAGTTTGCCGCCCCGCCCCCCATGTGACATCACAATGCCCCACCCATATGATCTGCCATATTAAAGAGGTTCTGCAGTTTATTTAAACTGATCGGCAGGGGTCCCCCGCCAATCAGCTGTTTCAGAAGGCAGTGGCGCTGGCAGTAGCGCCTCAGCCTTCTCGCAGTGACGTCACGACTAGTTTCATTGGCCTGGGCGGGGCTAAGCTTCATTCAAGTGAACAGAGCTTAACTCTGCCAAGGCCAGTGATACTAGTCGTGACGTCACAGCGCCTGCGGTAAACAGCGAGAAGGCCGAGGCGCTACTGCATACATAGGATAGATCATCAGTTTAAATAAACTGCAGAACCCCTTAAACTAATGCCAGTTCTCTCCCCCTTGTCATTCTCTCCCCCTCTTGTCATTCTCTCCCCCTTGTCATTCTTCACCCCCTCCTTTGTCATTCTTCCCCCCCCCTTGTCATTCTTCCTCCCCCCTTTGTCATTCTTCACCCCCCTCCTTTGTCATTCTTCCTCCCCCCCTTGTCATTCTTCCTCCCCCCCCTTGTCATTCTTCACCCCCCTCCTTTGTCATTCTTCCTCCCCCTTGTCATTCTCCCCCCTTGTCATTCTTCACCCCCCTTGTCATTCTTCCTCCCCCTTTGTCATTCTTCTCCCCCCTTGTCATTCTTCCTCCCCCCTTGTCATTCTTCACCCCTCCTTTGTCATTCTTCCTCCCCCTTGTCATTCCTCCCCCTCTTGTCATTCTTCCCCCTCTTGTCATTCTTCTTCCCCTTGTCATTCTTCCTCCCCCTTGCCATTCTTCACCCTCTCCTTTGTCATCTCTCTCCTCCCCCTGTCATGTTCTCCCCCCTCTTGTCATTTCTTTGTCATTCTTCTTCCCCCCTTGTCATTCTTCCTCCCCCTTGCCATTCTTCACCCCTCTCCTTTGTCATTCTTCCTCCCCCCTTGTCATTCTCCGACCACGCTTGTCAGTCGCCCACTTTGTCAATTCTCATTCTTCTCCCCATTGTCATTATCCCCCCTTGTCATTCTTCCGTCCTCTTGTCATTCTCGCGCCCTTATGTCATTCTTCTTGGCCCGCTCTTGTCATTCTCGCCTCGCCAGGAGGTAGCGTGGCCGAGCTCTCCATGGTCAGGTCAGCTTCAGTTTCTGTACCTCTTGCCTGAAGGACCGACAGGAAGTGCACACTGTGCGCGCACTTCATGTCAGTCGAGCCGGTACGGAGACACATGCTCCTGTACCGCGGCCATAAAAGCTCGGCCGCGCTGCATGGACTCGGGAGGAGCGCTGAGCGCCCCTCCTGTCAGCTCCTCCTCTTGCTGAGCCCGGGCGGTGCGCCTCATGGACGCAGCCGGGCAGTGCTCAGCCGTCTGAGGCTCAATTCAGAGCGCCGGCGGCTGCAGCATGAGTGGGCCGCGCTCCTAGTAGCGCCCCTTGCCAAGGGGCGCTCTACGCAGGGGGCCTAGTCCGCTTATAGGACGCGCCGGCCCTGCTGACACTTGTGTTGGCTACAGCAACATTTTTGACATTTCCTGTTCCTTTGGAGGGCCCAGGCAGCTGTCTGTTGGCCATAGCATACAGTTACTGTATCAGTAATGTAGCAAATTAACTCTGAATGTTGCCGCAGTTGCACAAGATAAACGCGACAATATATTACACTGCTCTATAATACTAAAGCACAGTAATTCTATATATAAACTAACAGATTAACAAGGATTGTGGTGGCAGTTGAACAAGATAAACACTGTGATATATTAGACTGAGTTTTAATACTGAGGCACAGTAGTTCTATGTATAATGTAACAGATTAACTGCAAATGTACCAGCAATTCAAGAGGATGCAGACAGAAATATATTAGACCGCCCTTTAATACTGAGGCACAGTAATTCTATTTATAAACTAACAGATTAACTGGGATCGTGGCAGCAGTTCAATAAGATGCAGCTGGTGATTACACTCAACCTGAACTGTCCCTTCTGTCTTCCTATGCTCCCCCTATGCTCTTCCTACAGAGTCTAAAAACTCTCCCTACGATCTCCCTGCACTGTCCCTGCACTGTCCCTGCACTCTCACTATCCAATATTCTACAATTCTGAAACAATGTACCTAGTGCATAACGTCTTTGCCACGTCTTTCATTAAGCTCAGTTCATAGTGAAATGGTGGAGACTGTGTGAGATGAGGCTTTTTATAGGGTTTTAACATCACAGGGCATGGATATCTACTGATTGGCTGGCTGCATGACATTATGGGTCATATCACGTTCCTGGGCTTCTTACTTTTAATTTGAAACATGTGAAGCAGCCATTTTAGAAAAAATCCAATTTGTTTCCACGAAGCAAGAGGAAATGAAGCTTCACGGCAAATCCAATTTTTTCCTAAACTTTGAATTCCACTTCGAATGTGATCGATTCACTCTACACTAATGGCCATTTTACATCATTCCCAGATAACTTTTAAGATGATAAGTAGCAGACTGCGTACATCTCCTGCACTTGGCTGCAAGTCTCCCACTGGTTCCACCCTGCTGTATCATATGCACGCTTCCACACTGCTGGCTCATGGGCATGCTGCCACCCTTGTTCCCTGTTAATAACGATGCCCTCTCTCGCAATCAGCTACATCATGATCTACATCTGTTTGGTCATCAATTGTGTCACCCTCACCTGTCTCTTGTGCACATCCCTGACTTCTCGCAACCAATGCTCCCACCCGACTCTCATCATTAGTAGTTGCGTAGAGAAGTCCGCAGCAGTCCTATCCTCTAAGTCTGTGCTGGCCTGTAACTGCTGACTGTCCTCACAAAGCTCATCCTCGCCAAAAATCGGAGCAGAGTCGGTGGAATACCCTACTTGGCTAGCAGAAGAAGTAAAAAAAGGAAGAGGTAGGCTCGGGACAGGTGTAGGCAGAGAGGCAGCTCCTGGGCCATGCCAAATAAGTGTGGTGTCAGAACCCATTGATTCCTGACTGTTTGTATCTTTTGTCACTTGAGATTACGTTGAAGAGCAAGTCAGACTTCTGGATGACAGTGGCAGCTCTGGACTGTTGCTGCGGCTGCTGTTACCACTGCCCCTTCTTCTGCTGACACTTGTGTTGGCTACAGCAACATTTTTGCCACTTCCTGTTCCTTTGGAGGGCCCAGGCAGCTGTCTGTTGGCCATAGCATACAGTTACTGTATCAGTAATGTAGCAAATTAACTATGAATGTTGCCGCAGTTGCACAAGATAAACGCGGCAATATATTACACTGCTCTATAATACTAAAGCACAGTAATTCTATATATAAACTAACAGATTAACAAGGATTGTGGTGGCAGTTGATCAAGATAAACACTGTGATATATTAGACTGAGTTTTAATACTGAGGAACAGTAGTTCTATGTATAATGTAACAGATTAACTGCAAATGTACCAGCAATTCAAGAGGATGCAGACGGAAATATATTAGAACGCCATTTAATACTGAGGCACAGTAATTCTATTTATAAACTAACAGATTAACTGGGATCGGGGCAGCAGTTCAATAAGATGCAGCTGGTGATTACACTCAACTTGAACTGTCCCTTCTGTCTTCCTATGCTCTCCCTATGCTCTTCCTACAGAGTCTAAAAACTCTCCCTACGATCTCCCTGCACTGTCCCTGCACTCTCACTATCCAATATTCTACAATTCTGAAACAATGTACCTAGTGCATAACGTCTTTGCCACGTCTTTCATTAAGCTCAGTTCATAGTGAAATGGTGGAGACTGTGTGGGATGAGGCTTTTTATAGGGTTTTGACATCACAGGGCATGGATATCTACTGATTGGCTGGCTGCATTATGGGTCATATCACGTTCCTGGGCTTCTTACTTTTAATTTGAAACATGTGCAGCAGCCATTTTAGAAAAAATCCAATTTGTTTCCACGAAGCAAGAGGAAATGAAGCTTCACGGCAAATCAAATTTTTTCCTAAACTTTGAATTCCACTTCGAATGTGTCGATTCACTCTACACTAATGGCCATTTTACATCATTCCCAGATAACTTTTTAAGATGATAAGATGATAGATTGTCTTAAATATTCTGAACTTTGTAGGCCACTGACATCACATCATTTATTACGTGCCCAAGGAGCTGCTCAGTTCCATACAAGTGCATGAGCCTGAGCTACAATACCAAGCACAGGTGCTATACAATGAACAGCACCATGATTGGCACACTGTGAGGAGGCTACCGCGCTCACTGGACCTCCACAATCTCTTCAATGAGCTGATCATACTGGGTGCCCAGAGTCAGACCCCCTTCCCCCCCATAGATACTGATGACCTATAATTATAAAAATCCTGCACAACCCTTTTAAGGTCCTTAAATTATGCTGCATACAATGAATCTGTATGGGGAGGAATGATTGCAGAAGTGATCACTCATTCTCATACAAAGAATATGATTGCTAAATGTAAATGCAGCTCCCCCCCCACCCTTCTCAACAATAGGCAATTATTGGGAATTAATTGTTTGTTCATGATAATTGCCTTTTAATCAGGCCTATGTGGAGGGGACTTTAGGGGTTTAGTCCTACCCAATTTGTAATCAAGAACAATATAAATGGTAGAGTCATGCCATCCATGATGGTATATCCTGTGTGTAATAGCATGGACACGATGTGCAGTTTATATCTTTATCCACATACGTATATGTAATGTTTAAGAGAAAGGAAGCAGTTCTGTAATAAAACAAGCCTTAGTTTTCCATGTCTCTTGAAGGGTACCATAAACTGACATTCAATAAAAAGAAATTGCGTGTAGGGTGACAACATCTATTATATGAAACTAGGAATTAGGTCCAAACACCAGCAACAAATGAGAAATAAAATCCCCTTGAACTGTGAATGCAATACTAATACATTCTGCTGCTTACATTGAATTCTCCGGTCAAGTAGGCAGCAATGTACAGCTAAAGGGTATTTATTAATAGGAAAAAAAAAAACAATGTAAGGTGTAGGTTATTTGATTTCATAAGTGGATTTTAACATGTTAGACTCTGAAGCTAGAAGAATATACAGTTACTGGTAAAACTATTGTATGTACAGTATGTGTTACTGTATAATCACTTTACAGTAGTTAAAAACTATTGAGACATGGGTTGTCCATATTAAAAAAATTATCATTTGACATACTTTTCATGTCACTTTAAGTCTAGCTTTGCATTTTGTGGTTTCACCAAATTTCTGAAATAGCATTCAGCAATATATTTGGAGTATACACCCTAATGTGTAAAAGTAGACCGTGGTGGTTGCCTGGTGTTAGTTGCGACTTTTCAAAAGTTGCACATAGTAAATGAGCCATGAACCAGTTCCAATGTCCCTCTAAGCCCTTAGGCCTCTTTCACACAAGCAAGATTTCCGTCTGGGTGCAATGCAAGAACATCTGGACTGAATCCTGACCCATTCATTTGAATAGGTCTGTGTGCAGGAGCATCTTTTTTGACGTATCATTTCTGCGTTCAGAAAAAATCACAGCATGTTCTATATTCTGTGTTTTGTGCAAGACCATCAGTTTTTTCCTGAACAAATCCATATTGTTCGTGTGAAAGAGGCATTAAACATAAATTTACCAAATGTTACAGAAAACAACGCAATTGCCGTGACTTGTGGCTTAAAAGGCATAAAAAGATGACTTTTCTGATTTTAAATTTCTAAAGCTTGTTCTGGGAATATATAGAAATTTTGGTCACACTGGACTCCCTGTCTACAACACCTTAGTCTTGAGAAGCATAGGGCTTACGAGACCTCCCTAGCCCTGTGAGCACTGGCATTCAGTCATGTTTGCAGATTGCTTCCACTGGACCTGTTTGTATTCATATTACGTTTAGAGTTTAAATGACAAAATTGAAATATGGTATGTAAACAGTGATGAGCGGCAGGGGCAATATTCAAATTTACAATATTTTGTGAATATTTTGGCGAATATTCATCATATATACGCGAATTTGAGAATTCGTGATCTCCAGTCATTATTTTCTTTATTGCGAAAATCGGCAATAGGAAAATTCCCGATACGAAAATTTGCGATCAACACAAATCCTAAAGTCAAAGATATTGCAGCCTTCTCATTGGCCCACAAGCAAGAAGCAGTGAGGGATCATTCGTGGGTACTGATGAAAAAAATCTAGAACATTCGCTATTAGGAAGCTATAGCACTATATTCTAGATATTCGCAAATTCTCAAATTCCAATATTCGCAATAAAAATTCACGATTAGAATATTCGCGATCAACACTATAAAACTGCTGTAAATTCATAAAAATGACTACATTTGGTATACTTGAAATACAGTACCATTATTAAACTATTGCTAACTGTAGCACCTCTTTCAGCAAACTTACTGCCTGGTAAAACGTGTCTGTTCTAGCAAGATCACATCAGGAGATTACCAAAAATATGACACACAAATTCCTTTTTGGCTTCTTCCCGGCCACTCATTTTCTCTGCAGGACTAGGAAGTGGTTTGGTCCTGTGACCCTTCTCTGAGGCCATTCACATGCCTCAGAGTTCATATCTGCTTGAATCAGGCATCACTGCTGTGCCAATAGCAGTCCTCAGCAGTCATATCTGCTTAAATAGCACCTGGCATGTGTTCTTCAAGTAGATGTGACCACTAAGCCATTTCTTGGTACTGGAAGCAGACGGAAATGGGGCAGCAGTGTGGGTACGGTGGCACTACAGAAAGGTGAGTGTGTTTCATTGTCAACTAATAAATAATGACATGACACCTTACTTTGGAATAAAATGACGCAATGCTTTATTAAGGGTAACCCTAAAATAGCAACATGAATAAAATAAATAAATTAATAAATAAATAATAAAAAACTTGAATTTCATGAAATAAATAACCATTTAAAACCTCCATCAATTACTAAAATCCACTGAGCAATAGCTGAGTGATACAGCCCAACTAATAAAGCACAGCAACAATAATATGCATAATAAATGGGGAGGGGGTGAGCTATGATCCAATCTTCTTAACACTGGCCCAGAATCGCCGCCGAACCCCAAATATTAAAGAAATACATTTTCTTGCCACATGACTAACAACAAATCAGGGACGAAGTCCACCAATCAGAAGACGATCTTTAGCATCAAACTTGCATGTGAAACCAGATAGAACCAGGAGGCACTGGATCAGAAATTCATCCTGAGGTAATCCTGAAATAAAAGAGGGGAAGAAGCAAAAAGAAAAGGGGGGGGGGGTGGGGGGGAGAGACAAAACCACCTAACATAATAAATGGTGTAATTGCCCCCATTGTTCCCCCAAGTGGGTGGGTGTGTACAATCTACTCAAGGTGGCAATTTGTATTTATCTACATTTTACCATGTCTTTAACCCCTTCAGGACCAAGCCATTTTTCACCATCAGGACCAGACCATTTTTAGCAAATCTGATATGTGTCACTTTATGTGGCAATAACTTTAAAACACTTTTGCTTATCCAGGCCATTCTGAGATTGTTTTCTCGTCACATATTGTAATTCATGACAGTGGTAAAATTGAGTCAACATATTTCATTTTTATTCATAAAAAAATACCAAATTTAATAAAAATTTGGAAAAATTAGAAAATTTCCAAATTTCAATTTCTCTACTTTAATAGATAGTAATACCTCCAAAAATAATTACTTTACATTCCTCATATGTCTACTTTATGTTTGGATCATTTTGAAAATGACATTTTATTTTTTTGGGACGTTGGAAGGCTTAGAAGTTTAGAAGCAAATCTTGAAATTTTTCAAAACCCACTTTTTAAGGACCAATTCAGGTCTGAAGTCACTTTGTGAGGCTTACATAATAGAAACCACCCATAAATTGCCCCATTTTAGAAACTACACCCTTCAAGGTATTCAAAACTGATTTTACAAACTTTGTTAAGCCTTTAAGCATTCCACAAGAATTAAAGGAAAATGTAGATGACATTTCAGAATTTCACATTTTTGGCAGATTTTCCATATTTGTGGTCGGATTGGCTATCAGAAGGGGTACCTAACCCATCTAGCCCTATCTACAACAAGCAGTGGAGTTATTCCATAACTTCTGCGGTAGGGCAGCCTAAAGGGGGGCCACCCTAATGTGAAGTGATTGTAAGATGGTGTGGATGGGTGAAATCAGCTGAATCGGGTGAAATAACTGTTGTGGTAGGGCAGCCTAAAGGGACCAAAAAGAGCAGACCTTAGTTTAGAGCAAAATATATAAATTCCATTACGACACCCACTTTTCAACGCAAAAGACATTTCACGATGAAGGTGTGGAATATACCGTACATATCACAGTGACTTCCATCTACCTTACCTCTTTGTCATGTGCACCGACACATCATTCTTGGAGGTAGCAAATGCTGATACGATTGAAACAGTGGCCGGTAATCAGAACGATTTACTCTTGTGTTGACTAACATATGAACATATTTCGAGAAGGTGAAGACTGAAACAAACAATGGTGAATCTTTTGGAAGGGTCTAAATGAACTCCAACCATTTGCCAATGGTCCCTGATTGGACACCAACTGTTCCTGGTGGCAAAATACTTCACCTCTACTTATTACCCAGGCCACACCTTTTTAAAATTTTTATAACGGACCCAAAAGTTAAGACATGGCGTATGCCGTCTTACTCTAGTAGTAGATTAAGTGGAATGTGTAAACTCACCAGGCCTGGGGAACCATAAAACACAAATACATGGCTATTTTAATTAACGAGCTAATGTTGCCTGTAATGAGGACAGAGAATGTTCACACAATACCTGCAGCTATGACAGGAAATAAGCTTAAGGTCATGATAGACTACGTATGCTGCGCCTGTAGTCATGATAGAACTTATCGTGTCTGTAAACATGACAGACTTCATAAATCGCGCCTGTAGTCGGACTTCCTTTGAACGAAACTGACGCCATAGTATAGTGTTTTTTTTCTTTCTTTTCTTTTTTTGGAACAACCCATGGAGAGCCGGAACTTGAGAAACGTGAAAAATGAGACCACAGGGTCAGCTTGCTGGGAGAATGGGTCTATAATGCAAGGACGGGCAAGAGAAAAGTAACAGCGAGGAGCGAGGGGAAGCAAGAATCTAGAGAGGGTAAGTGGGAGAAAGTGCGCAACTGGGAGAAGGTGATGTCTGAAAAGGCAGGCTTGGGATGACTGCCTATAAAGAAAAATAATGAAGACCCAACAACCTAGAAAATAAATGTCAGAGAAAACAACAATAATGTAAGTGAGGCTCTAATGGCAAAAGCCACGCGTGCGAGCCTCCATAAGAAAAATTGTATTGCGAGTCACAGATGACCGAGCCATGCGAGTGGGCCTGAAGGCAGAAAAAGACATGTAGCCTACTTGTGGTGGGACCAAGCGGCCGACCTCGAATGTGTTATGTGTGTAAAATTTAAGCGGAGAATTATGCGTGAGTGACTCTAATGGCAGAGCCATGCGTGAGAGACTAATGGCGGAGCCATGCGTGAGAGAGACTAATGGCGGAGCCATGCGTGAAAGAGACTAATGGCGGAGCCATGCGTGAGAGAGACTAAGGGCGGAGCCATGCATGAGAGACTCTAATGGCGGAGCCATGCATGAGAGACTCTAATGACGGAGCCATGTGTGTAAAACTTAAACAGAGAAGCCATGCATGAGAGACTCTAATGGCGGAGCCATGTGTGTAAAACTTAAACAGAGAAGCCATGCGTGAGAGACTCTAATGGTGGAGCCATGCGTGAGAGACTAATGGCGGAGCCATGCGTGAGAGACTAATGGCGGAGCCATGCGTGAGAGATTAATGGCGGAGCCTTGCGTGAGAGACTAATGGCGGAGCCATGCGTGAGAGAGACTAATGGTGGAGCCATGCGTGAGAGACTAATGGCGGAGCCATGCGTGAGAGACTAATGGCGGAGCCATGCATGAGAGACTAATGGCGGAGCCATGTGTGAGAGACTCTAATGGTGGAGCCATGCGTGACACACTCCAATGGCGGAGCCATGCGTGATAGACTCTAATGGCGGAGCCATGCGTGTAAAACTTAAACGGAGAAACCATGAGAGAGAGACTCCAATGGCGAAGCCATGAGTGCAAGACTCTAATGGCGGATTTATTTTATTTTTTTAAATATAAACCGCCTATGCAGCACCAGTATGACTTAGGGACTCGCATAACCATGACCTCATTCAACAGTTAACCTGGGACACTAACCAGCCTACAACCATATTGTACCCCTAACGAACAGCATGAAGAATGGTCATAGGGGCCCCGGAGCCATGAGGCCAAAGCGGTCTTTGGGCCCCGAGCCATGAGGCCCCCCGAAGCCAATAGACTGAACTGGATGACATTACAGTGACGATAAGTAATTAAAACGTGAGCCAGACCTGATGGGATATGCATAGACATTAGTGATCCGAACCATGTGCATAAATAAAACATTAAACCAACCGTGAACCGTGAAATTGAAATAGATGGGAGAAAAACAAGAGCCGGAGGCATTGCAGTTCGCTAAGAGAAGACCTTTATCGTGACGAATGAACAACTCGTGAAAACATAGTAGGAAACTTACACCTTTTGGCCCCCTGACCACTGAGGAGCTATTTGGTGAACTGGGGCAGGAGACCAATCTGAGTAAATGCAAACCATGACTAAAGAACACCACAATTTTTTATTTTTTTTTCCACCGAAGTGAACAGCAAAAGTAGGCCTATGGAATGCAACAAACCACCGAGGAAAGAAACGTAAGCCTGAAAAAAAGCAGCTATGTTTATCGGGAGAACGGCATCAGATCGGTGTGCTGACTGCCCTAGTAAAGATAGAGTAAACCATGATGTAGCAATGAAAAGGAAAATGCAGCTTTAAGCGGAAGCAGAGTTTAACACATGATGTAAGAACAGGTGGGTGAATGCAGCTCTGGATGTGAGTGGTGCCTAAAACATGCTATGGGCACGGCTCTGAGTATGAGCATGAAGAGCATGGTATAAAGCAGCCGTATGAATGTAATCTGAAAGGGAGCAGAGAATTAATGGAACGCAACAGCAGACGCATGAATGCAGCTCTAGTAGTGAGTGGAGTATAGGACAAAATGTAAATGCAGACACACGGACGTAGCTTTGACCCTTGGAACACACCTGAGCGTTTTTCAGCGCGTTCAAACGCGCTGAAAAACGCTCAACATGTGAAAAGCCATGCATCCCTATGGGCATGGTTCACATTTGGGCGTTTTACAGCGCGTTTGAACGCGCTGTAAAACGCCCAACACCCAAACAAGTACATGAGCTTCTTTTGGGCGTTTTAACGCGCCTATGGACAATGTTGCCATAGGGGAGAATCACTGAATCGCGCGTATGACGCGCGTTTCTTAGTTACAAAAACGCGCATCCAAAAAACGCGCGTAAAATGCGTGTCATACGCGCGATTCAGAAACGCCTAGGTGTGTCCCCAGCCTGAAGGTAACAATCCTAACCACAAGCATTCGACCATTAGCGCCCAAACCGCCTTCGCACCAGAGCACTACAAATCACGGACCGTGTAACCAAGTCCGATCCTACCGTGAATGCCAGCACTTGCCTGGCACCTTCTGCCATTGCCCAGGCGCGAACGAACCTCCACATGATGCTGCAGGAGCTTTTAGTTTTTTTTTGGAACGCTGGTCACCACAACACCACCTCTTGTTCGCCTAAGAAAAACATAAACGTGGTTGAACATAAACCCTGATGCAACGCCAATTAATTGACATAATAGTGCATCTATAAACATAGCGCGGAACCGCTGACTCATGCGTGCCCATAAAATACAATTTATAGATTAAATACACTTACATACAAGAGCATCAGAACTCAAATACAGACGCCTTGACCAAATCTGCTTGTGCCTACATATACAGACCACTGATACACATTTACCAACACTTTGCATATCTGGCGCTAACTGCGGACGTGTGCCTCACATGTAAAACAGGCGACAGTAAACATGCAACCATTTTTTTTTTTAGCATGCTCATTCCTGCCTAATTTTAGGCATAAATCGTACCAATAACTATATATACAGTAGACCCCCCAAGCCCCTAAACGGCCGAGCAACAATCCTAACCACAATCATTCGACTATTAGCGCCCGACCCCCTTCGTCCCAGAACACTGCAAATCGCGGACCGCAGTGTCGTTTTTTAAACGATCATTGATACATGACCCTTCCAAAAAGATAAATTAATAAAATAACATTACTTAAACACAGCGTGCGTAGCTTGGAGACACGTGTCATCCTGTATGTAACAGGTATCAGAAAACATGCGACCATACCTACTCTAGGCGCATGCTACACCAATAATTATATTCAATAGCCCCCAACAAGCCCCTGAACAGCCGGACAAAAAATACTAACAACAGTCATTTGACCATTAGCGCCCAACTCTGCTTCATCCCTGACTATTACAAGTCGCAGGCCGCAGTGTGGGTCTCATGCAAACAAGTCCGATTCTACCGTGAACACCAGCACCCGCCTGGCACTTTCTGCTGTTGCCCAGGCGTGAACGAGCCTCCACATGATGCTGCCGCGTTTTCTTTTTTTTTTTTTTCATCAACAATTGATACACATTTACCATCACTTAAACACAGCGTGCATAGCTTGAGCCAACTGCAGACATGCACCCCGCATGTAAACCAGGTATCAGAAAACATACAACCATACCTACTCTAAGCACATGCTACCCCAATAACTGTATGCAATGGCCCCACAGGCCTCTGGACAGCTGGACAAACAATACTAACAACCATCATTCGACCATTAGCGCCCAAACTCTGCTTCATCCCAGAGCGCTACATGTTGGGGACCGCAGAGTGGGTCCCGTGCAAACAACTCCGATCCTACCATGAATACCAGCGCCCTCCTGAGACATTCTGCCGTCGCCCGGCCGTAATGAGCCTCCACACCATGCTGCTGTATCCTAGAGCTGACCCAGAGGTAGTAAAATCACCTGAATCGGCGTCAGCCTGGGCCAACAGGTGCCTATAAATAGCCTAGTAATCAGCCAGCCTGGGCCCACAGGTGGATATAAATAGCCTTGTAATCAGCCTCCCCTTCCACAAATGCAGCAAATATATTTGCTTAATACTAATCAGTTTTTTCCAGTAACAAAGCAAGGTTAACAGCCAAACAAAACTAAATATTTATTGCCCTGATTCTGTAGTTTACAGAAACACGCCATATGGGATCGTAAACTGCTGTACGTGCACATGGCAGGGCGCAGAAGGAAAGGAACTCCATATGGGTTTTGTAGGGCAGATTTCACTGGGATAATTTCAAGTTGCAATGTCACATTGGAAGACCCCCTGATGCACCCCTAGAGTAGAAACTCAAAAAAAATGACCCCATTTTGGAAACTAGGTGGCAGATGTGTTGGTACTATTTTAGGGTACATATGATATTTTGGTTACTCTATATTACACTTTTTGTGAGGCAAAGTAACAAAAAATAGCTGTTTTGGCACCATTTTTATTTTTTGTTATTTAGAATGTTCATGGTTATATCATGTGGTATTTTTATAGAGTAGGTTATTACGGATGCGTCAATGCAAAATATGGTCATTTTTAAAAAAATCATGTTTTAGTGTCTCCATATTTTGAAAGCCATATTTTTCTATTTATTGGGTGATTGTCTTAGGTAGAGTCTAATTTTTTGCGGAATGAGATGACTGTTTGATTGGTATGATTTTGGGGTGCATATAACATTGTGATTGCTTGCTATTACATGTTTTGTGATGTAAGGTGCCAAAAAATAGTACTGTTTTATTTTTATTTTTTTGACGGCGTTTAGTCTGAGGGCTTAGGTCATGTGATACTTTTACTGAGCCGGTCAATACAGACGCAGCAATACCTAATGTATCCACTTTTATTATTTTCCCTATTTTTGACAATTTTCTTTTACTTTATTTTGGGAAAAGGATGCTTTTTTTTTACTTGAAACACTTTTTTCCCCTTTCTTTACTTTTTATATTTGTCCCGCTTTGGGACTTCACCTTTTCATGGTTTGATCCCTGTTTCAATTCAGTACAATACATTATGTATTGTACTGAATTGAACTGTCAGCGTCTTACACAGTAAGACGCTGACAGTTTCCTAGGAGACCAAGCCCTCAGGCTGGATTTCCTGGGCTTCCGTAGCTGGCAGGTTCCGATGCCTGTGGAAGGCATCGGGCTGCCATAGCAACCATTGGCCCCCTGTCAGCGCAGCACGAAGGGCCGATGGAATCAGAGGGAGCTCCCTCCCTCTGTAAACCCCGCATGTGCCGCGGTCAGTGCTGACCGTGGCATCTGAAAGTGTTAATCCGCTAGCAGCACCGCATACAGTGATGCCGGCGGATGCAGCAGGAGCCCGGCTATCAGTAACCCGGGAAGGGGTTAATATAATTATTTGGTTTGAACATTGACTTTTGATTTTAATTTTGTAGTTAGAGGAAAATGCATTTCAGGTTTAGACTTTCATGTGACATGATGGGTAGAGATGAGCGAATTTCTCAAAAATTCTATTCGGCTGGTTCGCCAAATTTATTTGTGGCGAATCACATTAAAAAAACGGCTATTTCATGGCTGCAGAGAGCCTTTTATAGTGGTGTAGAACACTGTGCCTTGCAGGGAGTCTGCTGTGGTAGTGAAACAATACTGTGAGTCAGTATGACATGCAAATGACAGGCTTCCCTCTTAGAATCACTGCACACTTCACTTATTTGGGCATTTACAGGGCCAAAACTGACCAAATAACTCAATTGTGAACTCAGCAGCTGATTCCACATAGATATATGCAGAACCTGTTTTATTAAACGCTTAAACAAGTAGAGCCCCTCCGAGTGGAGAGGGTGTCAGCTGTAAGTTTGTGTTGATATCACTGATTATTTTGCCCTTAGTCTGATCCGTCAGAACAATAACCCCCAAAAAACGGATCCTGTCTGTGGAGCATCCGCCTTCACTCGGTCAGCATTTGTTCAGTAATCCATCAGTATTGCTAAAGCCAAAAAAAAACAGGAGTGGATGGAAAACAGATGACACATGAATGGAATATTTGCATGTCTTCTGTGTTTCGTGCCCTCTCCTGCTTTTGGCTACCAAATTATAAGCCAATTCTGATGCAAGATAGGGACCATGTCATGCAGGCCTTACAGCTGTTACATAGACAGGTGTGCGTCTCATTTTTCGTTCCTTCTGACAGATCAGAAGAAGGGTCAAATAAATGATGACAGCCAGGCCGAAAGGCAAAATAGTGACACAGTCATGAAGTGGGAAGGGTGGGAACAGCATCAGAAGTCCACAGAGTGGCCCTATGACATAGTGGTGAGGTGGCAGCAGCATGAGGAGACCACAAACTAGAACAATGACAGAGTCTGGAGGTAGCAGCAGCATCAGGAGGGGGCCACAGAGTGGCGCAATGACAGTATGGAGGTGGCAGCAGCATCAGGAGGCCATAGAGTGGCACAATGACAGAGTGTGGAGGTGGCATCAGCAGCATCAGGAGGATGCCACAGGGTGGCACAATGACAGTGTGGAGGAGGCAGCAGCATGAGGAGGCCACAGAAGGGCAGAATGACAGAGTGTGGAGGCGGAAGCAGCATCAGGAGGAGGCCACAGGGTGGCACAATGACAGAGCGTGAAGGTGGCAGCAGCAGAATTAGGAGCATGCCACAGGGTGGCACAATGACAGTGTGGAGGTGGCAGCAGCATGAGGAGGCCATAGGGTGGCACAATGACAGAGTGTGGAGGTGGCAGCAGCATGAGTAGTCCAAAGAGTAGCACAATGACAGAGTCTGGAGGTGTCAGCATCAGGAGGAGGCTTCAGAGTGGCACAATGACCGAGTGTGGAGGTGGCAGCAGCAGCCTGAGGAGACCACAGAGCGGCACAATGACAGAGTCTGGAGGTGACAGCAGCATGTGTAGGCCACAGAGTGGCACAATGACAGAGGGTGGAGGTGTCAGCAGCATCATCAGAAGGCCACAGAGTGGCACAATGACAGAGTGTGGAGGTGACAGCAGCAGCATCAGGAGGATGCCACAGGGTGGCACAATGACAGTGTGGAGGAGGCAGCAGCATGAGGAGGCCACAGAGTGGCAGAATGACAGGGTGTGGAGGCGCAGCAGCATCAGGAGGAGGCCACAGGGTGGCACAATGACAGAGTGTGGAGGTGGCAGCAGCATGAGTAGGCCAAAGAGTAGCACAATGACAGAGTCTGGAGGTGTCAGCAGCAGCATCAGGAGGAGGCTTCAGAGTGGCACAATGACCGAGTGAGGAGGTGTCAGCAGCATCAGGAGACCACAGAGCGGCACAATGACAGTGTCTGGAGGTGACAGCAGCATGTGTAGGCCACAGAGTGGCACAATAACATAGTGTGGAGGTGGCAGCAGCATGAGTAGGCCACAGAGTGGCATAATGACCAATTCTGAAGGTGGCAGCAGCATGAGTAAGCCACAGAATGGCACAATGACAGAGTCTGGAGTTGGCAGCAGCATGAGAAAGCCACAGAGTGGCACAATGACAGAGAGTAGAGGTGGCAGCAACATGAGGATGCTACAGAATGGAACAATGACAGAGTGTCGATCGACCAAGATACTTCTGGGGGAACCTGCCTGGCATGAACACTCCTCTAGTAGCAACAGATAATGAGAAGACAAAGCATCAAGATAGCTTTGAGCCCAGAAAGTTCATCAAGATACGCCATTAAAGATTTTACCGCATATACTGTAACCCTAGCGCTGACCGCAGAATAAATTCTTTTTTTCGACCGAAATACTTCAATAAAGATTTCACTACATATTATTGCAGCACTGAATGCTGAATAAGAATTGTTTTTCCACCAAAATACGTCAATTAAAAATTTTACCATATATAACTGCAGTGCTGAACGCTGAATACAAGTTTTTTTGGACCAAAATAAGGTCACTATAGAAGAGACCATAGAATGGCAAGGTGACAACGCGGAGGTGGCAGCAGCATCAGGAGACCACAGAGTGACCCGGTGACAGAGTGGGGAGGTGGGTGGTATCAGGCGGGTGGCAGCATCAGAATAGTAGCTGAGGCATGTAGCTAGAAGAAACCTGTTTCTTTTGTCAAAGTGTTGGTGTGGCACCATGGATGATTTAGTCTGATGCATCAGGCAATGGTGAGTGGAAATCCTGGCTGATAAACGCCTGATTCATCTTGACAAAGGACAGTCTCTCCATATTTTGTGTGGCCAGGTGAGTTCTTTTTGGGGTAACTATGGCCCCCGCAGCACTAAACACCCGCTCTGATACCACACTACTGGCTGGGCAGGACAGCTTTTCCAGGGAAAACTCTGACAGTTGCGGCAACAAATCCAGTTTAGCTGCAGAGTAGTCCAACGGATCTTCAATGTAGGGTGGCAGGGTGCTGTCCAAGTATGCCAACACCTGCTGCTTCAGTTCCTGCTTCAGGTCCTGCTCCAGGTCTAGCTGCTGCTACTGGTGAATAGTGTCTTCTGTTGGAGCTTAAACTGCTCTCACCCCCCCCCCCTACCATGCCACAGCAGCCAATGGCAGAAGAACGTGAGAGCAATGGGCCCCCCTGGCCAGACTTGCGAGAAGATGGATGATTGCGCAGATAGGCAGCAGCCAACTGACTACATAGGATGTTTTTTATTGTAGTACAGTTTGTCCTCCCTCTCAGTGGGTGTAAAAAATGCCCCCGTTTTGGACCGGTAGCGAGGGTCCAACAAGATGAAGAGCCAGAAGTCATCCCTCTGCCAAATTCTGACAATTCGGCTGTAGAGATGTTCCAAACTATTCGCCGGTGAACATCGCTTGTTCACGTTCGCCGCTGTGGGCGAACATATTCGATGTTCGGTCCGCACACTATACATCATCATTGAGCAAACTTTGACCCTGTACCTCACAGTCAGCAGACACATACCCTCCCTCCCAGACCCTCCCACCTCGTATCAAAAAGCAAGGACAGCATCCATCTTAGATTCATTCTGAAGCTGCAGTGTTAGTTAGAGCAGGGAGAGTGCTGCTGCTGCTGAATTAATATAGGGAAAGTGTTAGCTAGGCCAGTGTTCTGTGTCCACTCCAGTCCTCAAAGACTCATCTGCTGTAAGGACAGCGTCCTGATAGCACCCCAAACAGCCCTTTGTAGGCCTGGTACATCAGTCTGCTTTTATTTTATATATTTATATATATATATATTGCAGTTGCCTGCCCGTGTGTGAGAGGCCACAGGCCCACAGACTGTACTGTGTGCCCAACACTCATATAGGATGGCACAGTACCTTGCAGATAAAAAAGTCATTTAATTTTTACCCTTTAATATAATTGCATTCGCCTGCCAGTGTGTGTCAGGCCCACTGACTGTACTGTGCCCACTGCCCACCACTCATATAGGGTGGCACAGTACCTTGCAGATAAAAAAGTCATTTAATTTTTACCCTTTAATATAATTGCATTTGCCTGCCAGTGTGTGTCAGGCCCACTGACTGTACTATGCCCACTGTCCACCACTCATATAGGGTGGCACAGTACCTTGCAGATAAAGAAGTCATTAAATTTTTACCCTTTAATATAATTGCAGTTGCCTGCCAGTGTGTGTCAGGCCTACAGACTGTACTGTGTCCACTGCCAGTGGCCACCACTCATATAGGGTGGCACAGTACCTTGCAGATAAAAAAGTAATTTAATTTTTACCCTTTAATATAATTGCATTTGCCTGCCAGTGTGTGTCAGGCCCACTGACTGTACTATGCCCACTGCCCACCACTCATATAGGGTGGCATAGTACCTTGCAGATAAAAAAGTAATTTAATTTTTACCCTTTAATATAATTGCATTTGCCTGCCAGTGTGTGTCAGGCCCACTGACTGTACTGTGCCCACTGCCCACCACTTATATAGGGTGGCACAGTACATTGCACGCTATAGTACCACTAATCAAAAAAAAAAAGACAGGCAGAGGCAGGCCACCACGCAGGGGCCGTCGTGTTTGTGGTGGTGTGATTTCCTTTGGCCCAGAGTTCTAGAATAATGCCCAGTGTTCTGAGGCCACGTACCATGAACTGGAAAAATTTGAGGCAGAGGACCCAGACCCACCGTGGTAGTATGCAGTGGAGATGGAGGCAGGGAGTCCCTCTGAGAAACTTGCACAAATGACCCAATGCATGCTCACTTGCTTGCGTAGTGACAGCCGAACAGAGATGTCGTGAACATAAAATCTTCCGTTTGCGAACGGCGAACATGAATTTCCGCAAATATTCACGAACAGGCGATCTGGGCACACCGCCATAGACTTCAATAGGCAGGCGAATTTTAAAACCCACAGGGACTCTTTCTGGCCACAATAGTGATGGAAAAGTTGTTTCAAGGGGACTAACACCTGGACTGTGGCATGCCGGAGGGGGATCCATGGCAAAACTCCCTTGGAAAATTACGTAGTTGACTCAGAGTCGGGTTTTAATCCATAAAGGGCATAAATCACCTAACATTCCTAAATTGTTTGGAATAACGTGCTTTAAAACCTCCAGTGTGTGTATACGATCAGGTATGATGTTGTATCGATCAGGTAGTGTAAGGGTTACTCCCGCTTCACAGTGAGAGACCAAACTCTGACAGACCAAACTCCCCATTTAACGCACCGCAAACAACCGCAAACAGTCCATTTGCACAACCGCAAACTCCCCATTTGCACAAGGTGGGATACCAAGCTAGCCATGTCCCATTCCTTGTCCTCACTGACGTCATTAAAGGTCTCTTCCTCCACCTCTCCGCCCCTGCCACTCATCACTTCTTGTACCATATTGCTGTTGTGTGCCACTGTGTGAGCAGGTAATATTTGCATGTAGCTGTATAGTTGTCCCCCAGAAAGAATTTTACTGGTGGACCGTAGGCACCCCAGTTCAACATTGCTGGATGCGATAAAGTCTGTTAGTCTATTCCTCTGCCAGAACAGACTACCAGATTTTGTGCCGGAAATGTGAACCTACCTTTAAAATCTTGCTCTTCTATTTTGATTGTGTGCAAGGTTCAACCACTAGACACACAATGACGCCAGACAATCCAAAAGCATTGGTGAATGTAAATGTACTGGAGACTATCTTCATACACATGGAGGCTGATGAACCCTGTACAGTGGTGCACAGAAGCTTTATAGCTCTGTTCCGTGGAGCCATACAGACTTTGTTTTTCTGGTGGTAAGCAGACATGAGCTATGATTATCTAAAAAGCGGAGAGCTTCTGTGTGCTAGCTTAGCAAAAAAAAAACAAAACTAATTTTCTTTTCAAAAGTATCACATCTAGTACAGAATATTTTAGTATCCCATTATCATAGCATTGTTACTATAGGTTAGGGAGCTGGTATTATGTTGCATATTTGTCAATAGTGTAGTGCTGTTTGTGCAATATTTTGTATAAAATCTTGATATGTGAAATAATATATATTAAAATATATGCATTGGATAGTACTTCTGCAACTTAAAGGGAACCTGTGACATAGAAAATGGTGCCTAAGCTGCTAGTTTCATGTTATAGAACAGAAGTAGCTGAGCAGATTAATATATATTTTTCATTGGAGAAATGATACCGTACACCCTCTATTTCATTCATTTAAATTTCTGCTCATCTTGGTCTTAGACGTCAAATAGGCGGTTCTATTGCAGTACACCAGACCTCGGGGTATCTGCAATTGTTTAATGTTTCATATGAGATGTATTGTAATTTTATGTATTGGTCGCTCATTCCAGAAGAGTAGGAGTGGAGTGGTCCTGCCTCCTCCAAGGAAAGGGGAGTTCCTTTGTAGTCTTTGAAGGGAAAGGAAGCACACTGCAGAGCTCCTGCTCCATGGAAAGATTCTCCAAAGAGACCAACTTAATCCTACCTCAAGAAAACACTTGAGAGACAAGACTGCAGCGTGAAAATACTACTGGACAAACACAGCTGCAAAGTGAGGGATTATGGCTCATATACACACCACTAAAAGTTACCTCTTGGCCAGATAAAGTTTATGTTTGAATCTGACAGTGGACAGCTATACCAACAAGTGCAAATTTGTAGCCATCCAACTTGCCTCTATACCTCCTTAATTGGTGCCAGTCACTGCACTTTGAAGCTGCTGGTATTGGATGTACCATACGTTATATTTTGCACTTAGCAAAAAGAGCTGACTTCATGCTTTGAACTGCATTTCTACTGCACAAATCCCCAGGGAGCAACAGCCTAATGGAGTACACCAGGATACAACATCTCATAAGGGCAACTACCTCTACCATCCTTTGTATTGGCTCCTCAGGGGCTTGCTGTATTATCAGTGGTTGACAATGAATGAAATGCATAAAACTATATATCAATCAGCTCACATGCTGCTGGCAGTTTACCCTGTATTTTCATGGTGACAGGTTCCCTTTAAAACAAATGAAAGAACGTCTTCTCAAGGGCATCATATTTTAGATGGATAGACTGTTAAACAATAATCCTCCTACTTTCAATATGAAATAGAATACAAGTGATGATGTTACTAGCATTTAATGTTGAGCAAGTGTGCTCGACCGGACACCGCTTCGGCTTGAGCATCGCAATGCTCGGCGCTCCGCAGTGTTCAGCCGAACGTCCCGTGTGCTCGAGCCCGGTGCTCGAGTCTCCTCCCCTACTAGATATCTCAGGTAGTCAACTGTCTGCCCAAGCAGCAAAGCATGTGGTGAAACACATTCTTTGCATCTGAATAACATTCTGAAGAAAATGTACATCTCCGCCTTTTTACATAATATCTATTTTTATGGACCATGCTGGTATAACCTGGCTATCTCCTGTATATAATTATATATGTACAGCTGGTATAAGTTATATATCTCTTTGTATATGACCTGGGAGTCCAAGATGTATCTAGATATCCTCCCCATGCTGTTCCTGAACCAATTCAGTGGTGTTTCCATCAATTTCTGTCCTTTTCCTGTGAACCAGACACCCTCCCCTCTTTAGAACAGGGGGTGCCTGGTTTATTGCTCTGGTTCTGCCATTGACTTCCATTGTACTTGGGTGCTCTGTAGAGAACCCAGGCATCCCGATGTGTTCAGCCCGAGCACCCAAACTCTTTGGTACTAGATCAACACTACTAGCATTCTAATTTCTGTTTGTGTAAGCATCATTATTGCATTCAGGAATGTTGTCTAATTTTGAGCTGTTCTAATTTTGACCATCCTAGCACAAGATGTATGGCTGTATTATGCAAAGCGGTCACTGCTCCATTATGATATGCTTGATCTATGAGCCTGTCAGTTTTTATCACCTGTTTGTTTTTCAGGCTTTGCTTCTTGCTTTTCTGAAAAACTTGCAATTTTTTTTTTTAATCCATGTGCTCGGAAAAGGAAGAACAATGTACAGGTTTTAAAAAGAACTGGAGTTTTATGTTATGTAGTTATTAATGGCCTATCCTCAATATAGGTCATTAGAGATTAGCAGAGTTTAGAAAAATTCAATTCAGCCGATTCACCGAACTTTGATTTGTTTCTAATTAATTGGTCACTATACATCAGGTATACCAAGGCCTCTCATTGTGAAGACTTGGGAGCTAACCCTTTCCCAACCGCGGAAAGTATATTTATATCAGCGGCAGGGCATTTAAAAAGGCACCTGCTGGTACGTGCAGCGGGCACCATGGCTGCCTGATGTCTGCTGTTTTAAAGAGCAGACACCTGGCACTAAAGTCCGCAACCAGTGGTAATGACAGTCGCAAACTTTAAATTCTTCAGATGCCATTACCTCATGCCAGCAACACCCCCTGTTTGGTCGCCATATTATATGGCAGCTAGTTTTCCGGCTCTTGTCCATTATGGCAATAATCCAGGCGCCATGTTTGATCCATCTATCATGTTTGGCCCATCGGGTTTTAACCCTTGTACACTTTGAAAGCAAAATACCATTAGGTTCATAGTATGGAGGGATCCCGGACCATATGGAAGGGATCCACAGGGGTTAAAATTTTGTTGCACTACACAGTGACATAGAATTTGTTTCAAATTTGTTGTTGCTGTCAGAGTGACGCAGAATAAAATTTTTGCTAACAGAATATGTTAGCTGGCAATGATGAATGTGGGTCCAGTTGGTGGAGTGATTTGTCTGGTAATACCATCGTAGCTTCAACCATAAAAGATTGCACTGATGACACAGACTAATTTTTTTGCTAAAAGAACACCTTACCTACAATGACCCCAGGTGGTCAACATCTGACATGTTTGAAGGACAAGTGGTGTTCAGCAATAATAGCTATGTAATGCCAACAGGTACAGGTAACTCATTCAAAACCAATCGTTATAGGGATCGGGGAATGCAATACGAATTCAGAATAATTGTCACGCAACAGCTAACAGAATGCATTTGTTATGATAAATTTGACTCCAGGGCTCATTTTATCAGTGCAAAATATTTAACCGTTGCTTAATACTGATGCTACGTAATGTACCAGCGAACAGAATGCAGCCGCCAAGATAAATTTCGCTACACTGCACGGTTGAACAGGGCGAAATATTACACCATACTGGAATACAGACGCATCATAACTGTTTTGCTAAGATAATGAATTATTTCTGAATATGGGTGCAGTAGATTGTACTGCACATGGCGATATATTAAACCTGCGGTATATACTGAGGCACACTGGGGGAGATTTATCAAATCTGGTGTAAAGGAAAACTGGTTTAATTGGCCATAGCAATCAATTAGATTCCACCTTTCTTATTCCAAAGGAGCTCTGCAAAATGAAATTTGTAATCTGATTGGTTGCTAGGGGCAACTAAACAGTTTTTTACTTTATACCAGTTTACACACCCCAGTAACTGTTTGAGTAAAATAATGGATTAAGGCTAAGTGCACATGACAGTTGTTTTTTGCTTTCCGCAAATCGGGATCTGCAAAAAAAAAAACTGATGGTGCATGTTTTCACAGATCCCTTGTAATAAATGTCTATCCTCTTCTGCAAATGAGAAAAAAGTAGGACATACACTACTTTTTTTGCTGAAGGGAAACACGGACAACGGATGCGGAACACAAACGGATGAACTGTCAGCATTTTTTTGCTGACCCATTGAAATTAATGGGTTCCTATCCTATCCACAAAAAAAACTGAAACGGAAGCCGAGAAAAACAACTGTTGTGTGCATGTAGGCTAACTCTTAATTTGGGTGCAGTAGAATGTCATGTACACAACGATACACTCAACTTGTAGTCTCCTTATTGTCACAAAACAATCTCCCTGAACTGTCCTTGCATTCTCCCTCTCCAATATTATTTTTTAAACCAGTTTTCAGAAACACTGTCTCTAGCGCATGCACGTCTCCCTCTATACTGAGCTCACAGTGAATTGGCGGAGGCCACGAGGGATGAGGCTTTTATAGGACTGTGACATCACAGGGGATGGCTATCTTCTGATTGGCTGGCTGCATGGCATTATGGGTCATATTGCATTCCTGGGCTTCTAACTTTCACTTTATAACACATGCACCCGCCATTTTAGGAAAAACTGATTCACTACCACTATGTGCAAAGAAATTCAATTTGTGGCAAATCAAATTTTTCCTAAACTTCGCACTGAATTTCACTTCGGATGCTTTGATTCCCTCAACACTATTGGTCATCAATATTTAGTATCAGATAGCTGGGGATCCATCACCCAGCACCCCACTGATCAGCTGCTTTGGAAGGCTCTGTCCAATACTGTATTTACTGAAGTTGCCAGCATCATGGTACTGGAACTAGGCTCCCATTCATTGGAAATAGCATACACATACATATTACTGAAATAGTTTTATTTTTAATCCATTCTTGCCTGCATATCACGCATTTTCACGTACATGTACGTGAGGGAATGCGGCTTCTTGCCGCATCCTCACATGCATATACGTGATGTCATCGGGCAGGTGCAGGAGCTGCACCCGCCGGATCCGCAGCACGGGCCCGGCTGTTACTGATAGCCAGGCCCCTGCTGCATCCACCATCCTCGCTGTATGTGGTGATGAAGGCGGATTAACCATTTCACATGCCACGGTCAGTGCTGACCGCGGCATGTGCGGGCTTTACGGAGGGAGGGGGCTCCCTCTGACTCTATCAGCCCCTGCACTGAGCTGACAGGGGGCTGATGGTTGCCATGGCAGCCCCGATGCCTTACAGAGGCATCGGGCCTGCCAGCTACGGAAGCCCAGAAGATCAAGCCTGAAGCCTGGGTCTCCTAGGCAACTGTCAGCGTCTTACTGTGTAAGGGCTTCTTCACACAAACATAAGGGCTCCATGCCAGTGCTGTGGACCATAAATTGTGGTCCGCCATACACGGGCACCGACCGTGGGCCAGTCGCATGCGAATCGCAGACTTATTTACTTGAATGGGGTCTGTGATCTGTCCATTCCGCAAAAAGATAGAGCAAGTTCTATTTTTTTGCGGTGCGGAGGCATGGAATGGAACCCGAGAAAGCACTCTGTATTGCTTCTGTGGGGCAAGAGCTGTGTGAATGAGCCCTATGATGCTGACATTTCAATTCAGCACAATACAGAATGTATTGTACTGTATTGAAACAGGGATCACACCCTGAAAAGGCGAAGTCCCACAGTGGGACAAATATAAAAAGTGAAAAAAGTTTTATAATAAAACAATAAAAGTTTCAAGTTATAAAAAAAAGCCCCCTCACCATAAAATAGTGTTTAATAAAAAAAAAAAAGAAGAAAACTGACATATTAGGTATCGCCTAGTAATAAGTGAGCATGCTCAGCCAAGTATTGATTCGGCTTGATCATCGCTATGCCTGGCGCTCGGCTTAACTCGGCCGAGCACCACGTGTGCTAGAGTCTCCTCCCCGCACATTTGGCACCTTCTAAGCAGCAAATCAAGGTCCAGGTAAGTAATTCCCTTCAGTGTAAGGCAATAACCATGTTAGCTGTAAGCCTTACACTGCCAACCAGACACAGCCAACCTGGTCCCTTATACCCTGCCACATCTCTGCGGGGGGTGGTTTTGTCACCCAAGCAAATGAATTTCAGAAAGGCCTATTGCCGCTTCACCATGAGAATTCAGAATTTTCAGTGGAGGAGGTGGAGGCGGATGAGAAGAAGGGGGCGTTGCCAGAAATGTAGGTGGCATAAATCCTTATAGAAGTAGTGCCTGCAATCCTTGGAATTGGTGGCACCTGTGCCATCCCAAGGTCCAACTCGCTAACGGCCTACACAAGGTTCACACAGTGTGCCATCACGGAAATGTAGCGTCCCTGGCCAAAAGTACTTGTCCGTGTGTCCGTCGTTAAGTGGACCTTCCCAATAACTGTGTTGGTCAGGGCACGGGTGATCTTACGGGACACACAAAATTGCTGGTGTAATCCGGGGATGGGTTACTGTAAACAATAGTGGCGGCTGGGGACTGAGTAACGAAGGACGGCCGCTGCCATGAGGCTGACGAAAGCCTTAGTGTCCACAGTCCTAAAATGTAACATTTACATGGCCATACATTTTGAAAGGGGCGCAGTTAGTGCTATAGCCTGTGGGTGGATGGCTGGCTATTTGCACTTATGATCAAAGGCCTGGGGTAAGGACATCTGTATGATGTGCTTGGGCACAGAAAAGGGTGTGCTAGCAGATGGTGCTTGCAAAGGCCCAGCTGCAGGGCTGGAGTCATCCAGGCCTGTGTCTAGGACAGAGCATTGGCCAGCACGCAACACAGGGGAGGAAGAGGAGGTAGTGGTGTGACCCACAGACACTGATTGCGGATAGAGATGTCGCGAACATAAAATTTTCCGTTCATGAACGCAAATTTCCTCAAATTTTCACGAACGGGCGAACCGCCATAAACTTCAATAGAAATACAAGGGGGGGTCAGTCAGCACTCCCTGTATGCAGGTGCACGTAGCTATGGCAACTATACATACAAACACAGAAATGCACAGCACTCTGCAACAAGAGCTCTGCCCAAGATGGAAGCAATAAGAGGACATTAGTGATATCGTATGCAAACAGTGGAGACATTGGTTTACATTTTGATCAAAAGGTAGTAAGCCCACTCACCCCGACACGGTTGTCTCCTAGAGTGGGTACTAACGCTAATTCTGACCTACTATGGGCCATGACAGCCACATTAAATCCTCCTAACGCTAAATATTACCTGTTATGGGCCATGACAGCCACACAAAATCCAGGGAGTGTGGGCCCAGCATGCATGCTGGCATAAACTGTACTCATTAACCCCTTCTGGTGCTGTAACAGCCTCCATTAGATCCAGGGATGCAGGTACCAACATGCATGCCGAGCCAACTGTGCACTCCTCCTGGAGCCAGATGGCTACTAGCAGGCAATGTGAGTACACATTCAGCTTTATACTCACTCTGATTAAAAACCAGCATCTAGGGCAGAAACACTAGTCAGGTGTGCACGACTGAAGTGGAGGTCGCCACACCTCCAACACACTTCAATAAACTTCAATAGGCAGGCGAATTTTAAAACCCACAGGGACTCGTTCTAGCCACAGTAGTGATGGAAAAGTTGTTTCAAGGGGACTAACACCTGGACTGTGGCATGCCAGAGGGGGATCCATGGCAAAACTCCCATGGAAAATTACATAGTTGATGCAGAGTTGGGTTTTAATCCATAAAAGGCATAAATCACCTAACAATCCTAAATTTTTTTGAACAACGTTGTTTAAAACATCCAGTGTGTGTATACGATCAGGTATGATGTTGTATCGATCAGATAGTGTAAGGGTTACGCCCGCTTCACAGACATTGACAGACCAAACTCCCCTTTTAATGCACCGCAAACAACCGCAAACAGTCCATTTGCACAACCGCAAACTCCCCATTTGCACAAGGTTGGATACCAAGCTAGCCATGTCCCGGTGATGTCATTGAAGGTTTCTTCCTCCACCCAGCCACATACAACACTAAGGGTCCCCGAAAGGTGAATAGAATTGATTTGGAGATGGTTAAAAAAACGCTGGCTCCCTCCCCTTTGTTTTAATCCACGGTCACTGCTTCTGCGCCGTGCAATTTACTGTCACACCCAATATGAGTGGTATTTTCTGTAGTACTATTCTCATCAGTTTAATCCCTGTTGTGTCCCCTGTCAGGACGTGTATTGAATGGATTTTAGATAAGTGGTACTACGCGTGCTAGGTACTGTGCCACCCGGTATGAGTGTTGGGCGCTAGCAGAGGGCACACTACAGTCTGTGGGCCTGACACACACACACTGGCCGGCAAACAACTGAAATTAGATTAAAGTGTACAGATAAAGTGCATTATTTTAGGCAACGTCCTCTGCCGCACGATATGATTGATGGGCAGCACTGGCAGAGGGCACACTACAGTCTGTGGGCCTGACACACACACACTGGCCGGCAGGCAACTGAAATTAGATTAAAGTGTACAGATAAAGTGCCTTATTTTAGGCAAAGTCCTGTGCCGCACGGTATGATTGATGGGCAGCACTGGCAGAGGGCACACTACAGTCTGTGGGACCTGACACACACTGGCAGGCAACTAACCTTAGATTAAAGTGTAAAAATTAAATGCCTTTTTTATGCAAAGTCCTGTGCCACCCGGTATGAGAAGTGGGCATTGGCAGTGGGCACATTACAGTGAGTGGAAGTGGGCCTGACACACTGGAAGTGGGCAGGCAACTGAAATTAGATCAAAGTGTAAAAATGAAATGCCTTATTTATTGGCAGGCTACTGTGCCACCCGGTATGAGTGGCGGGCACTGGAAGTGGGCACACTACAATCAGTGGAAGTGGGCCTGACACACACTGGCAAGCAACTAACCTTAGAATAAAGCGTAAAAATGAAATGCCTTTTTTTATGCAAAGTCCTGTGCCACCCGGTATGAGTGGTGGGCACTGGCAGTGGGCACACTACAGTCAGTGGAGGCGGGCCTGACACACACAGGCAGCAGGCAGGCAACTGTAATTAGATTAAAGTGTAAACATTAAATGCCTTTTTTTGATGCAAAGTCCTGTGCCACACGGTATGAGTGGTGGGCACTGGCAGTGGGCACACTACAGTCAGTGAAAGTGGGCCTAACACACACTGGCAGGTAACTAACCTTAAATTAAAGGGTAAAAATTAAATGCCTTATTTATCGGAAAGCTTCTGTGCCACCCGGTATGAGTGGTGGGCACTGGAAGTGGGCACACTACAGTCAGTGGAAATGGGCCTGACACACACTGGCAGGTAACTAACCTTAGATTAAAGGGTAAAAATGAAATGCCTTATTTATCGGCAAGCTACTGTGCCACCCGGTATGAGTGGTGGACACTGGCAGTGGGCACAGTACAGTCAGTGGAAGTGGGCCTGACACATACTGGCAGGCAACTAACCTTAGATTAAAGGGTAAAAATTAAATGCCTTAATTATCGGCAAGCTACTGTGCCACCCGGTATGAGTGGTGGACACTGGCAGTGGGCACACTACAGTCAGTGGAAGTCGGCCTGACACACACTGGCAGGCAACTAACCTTAGATTAAAGGGTAAAAATGAAATGCCTTTTTTTGATGCAAAGTCCTGTGCCACACGGTATGAGTGGTGGGAACTGGCAGTGGGCACACTGCAGTCAATGGAAGTCCGCCTGACACACACTGGCAGGCAACTAACCTTAGATTAAAGGGTAAAAATTAAATGCCTTTTTTTATGCAAAGTCCTGTGCCACCCAGTATGAGTGTTGGGCACTGGCAGTGAGCACACTACAGTCAGTGGAAGTCGGCCTGACACACACTGGCAGGCAACTAACCTTAGATTAAAGGGTAAAAATGAAATGCCTTTTTTTGATGCAAAGTCCTGTGCCACACGGTGTGAGTGGTGGGCACTGGCAGTGGGCACACTACAGTCTGTGGGCCTGCAGCTCCTCACACACGGGCAGGCCAGGCAACTGCAATATATATATGGAGAGAAAAAAAAAAAAGCAGACTAATGTACCTGCCCTTAAAAGTGCTTTTTGGGGTCCTATCAGGATGCTGTCCTTACAGCAGAGATCAGATGAGGATTCAGGACTGGACACTGAATACACTAGCCTAGCTATCAATTTCCCTATTAAATCAGCAGCAGCTACACTGTCCCTCCTCTCACTAAGACTGCAGCTTCCGAATGAATCTAAAATGGATGCTGTCCAGGAGATGGGAGGGTCTGGGAGGGAGGGTATGCTGCTGATTGGCTGGAATGTGTCTGCTGACTGTGAGGCACAGGGTCAAAGTTTGCTCAATGATGATGTATAGGGGCGGACCGAACATCGCATATGTTCGCCCACCGCGGCGAAAAGCTATGTTCGCCGGGAACTGTTCGCCGGCGAATAGTTCGGGACATCTCTAATTGTGGACCCAGAGGTTTAGCCCACCTATTAGGGTGCTGTGATAATGCTGTTGGGGTTGAGGTTGCTAGTGTTCCTAACCCTATTTATTTAGCCTCCAGTGTACAGTCTTCCCCCATTAAATTCCTGTATTTGAGTGTTTATTGTTATGGTTAAAGTTATTTTATTAATAGGATGTAAAATATGTTATTATGATTGTTATTTAGGAAATGTTGTGTTCTTATTTAGTTATAGCACAGTTACAGTTAGCAAATTACAATTCTTTTATCATCCCCACTATACTCAAAAAAGCCCCAGACTGCGGAACACCTACCCCTTGTTAAGTGAGATTTTCACAAGGGGAAACAGTTGCGGGCCTGTTTATTGTGGCCCACCTTCTCCCTTTTGCCACCACACAGCCTCTTCCAGCCAGTTGCGGTGCTGTGGATCCCTCCCCCTCTGAACGGCTGTCCTCGCTTTCCACCTTCCCAGGTTGGGTCAGTGATGTCATCATCCCCCATCTCCTCTCCTACTTACTCACTCTGGTCATCCTCCTCACTGTGTCTCATCCGCATCATCCACCAAGTGAAACACTAATTGCCATTCCCCACCTTCATCGTCTTCTGACTGTGCATGCTGAAGAATTTGGTGATCAGTGCATTAGATATCCTCACATCCCTCTTCAGGGAGGGTCAGCTCACCTGCAGGGCCTCACCTACAATTTTTTGGGGGGTCAGCTCACATTGTATATTCTTTTCAATGTTTCAGACTTGGAAGGAAACATAATTTTCTTTCCTTTGGTGGTAAATCTTTTGCGCATTTGTTTTTTACAGTATTCTGGTTTTTATATAGTGGCACAGGGGTAAATAAATATTTCAAGTTTTTTTTTAAATATGTCAGGCTTGACTCAATTTTCTCCTCTGAACTTTGAAGATACCTTTTCAGGAGATATCAGCAGACACTTGAAAGCATGCCCGTTTCCAGGGGGGAATGACCATTCAAGCATTCTCTTTTATCTTGGATTTGTCTTTTTAAGGATCGACCATGTTTCTTTCTATTGTGGAGAACATTACAGGTAATACAGTCAAATGTTGATATCCTTGGTTTGAAAACTAAAGCTCTTATAACATCTATTGTATTCCTTATTTTCATTGTCTGTGCCACTTTCCCTAAATCTTTCTTTGTGGTAGACAGTAAAATTCCAAGATAGTCAGATAGCAGCTTGTAATTATGGTATAGTTCCGGTAATGACTTTCCATTATGTAAAGAGGCAACAAATGCTGACTGCCATTCCCTGCGCTAACTCTGCTATGTGACGTTATCTATACTGAAAGGATTAGGATCTTCCTGGACCCCTAGAATCACCTTGGTTTGAGCCTTACTGACGTCAGGAGAGATATTTCTCAGCAGCAAATAAATGACAGACACACAGGTATTACTGAGAAATACTCTAAATTTATTGAGGGTGGAGTAACATATATATAGCAAGGGGGAGGGGGGAATCAAGAACCAATAAAATGAAGACGCACACACTATATGAGAAGTTACTGTTACAAAGAAATTGACCTTTGCTACATTTCTTAGAAGTGAGGAACAAAAGGAAAATAACGGGATGCAGCCAGAACATCCACAGCTCAAGGCCTCAGACGCATAGCTTACAGTGTTAACCCTTCAGTCCCCTCTTAGAACCATTTAATTTTCAGTAATTAGGTTCTTTTTCTTCTTTTCTCTATACACCGCCAAGTATTCCCTATACCCCTCTGGGGAATGGGCATCTGAATCGGAGGGTAAAACCTCATAAAAGTACATATTGGTCATGCCCTTAATAAGCATTTTCTTTACACAGGGTATGACACACAAAGCAACTACAACTATCATTATAATAACAATAAGAATCATGAGGACTATTTGCATATTTGCCTGTTTCCAGTTGCTAAACCATCCAAAGTACTGGTCCCATGGATTATTCAATCCTGAATTTTGTTTTAATTCACCTGACAAGTCTTCTAGATTTTGTATGGCTACTATCACCTTACCATTTGGACCAGGATTATTGGGGATGAAAGTGCAACATGAGGTGGGATCAACCAGCACCTTACACACACCACCTTTTTCTGCCAGTATCATGTCTAGCACCATCCTATTCTGGAATGTCATAATGGAATCAGTCTGCAATTGATCTGCTACCCCTTGTAAAGCTTTTCTACTATAGTTAACAAACCTTTGTTGATTATAATAGATATAATTAATCCAATCTACATTTTTATTTACAGTGATAATAGGGATGATGGATTCAAAACCAGCGGCTACTTGATCCCTGGCCTTGAATTCATCAGGGACCCCTCATGGGACCCCTATAGCATCTATGTACACATGTGGCTCAAAGCTCCCTTTAACCCCTTTGGGACACATGACGTACCGGTACGGCATGTTTCCCGAGTCCTTAAGGACACATGACGTACCGGTACGTCATGAGTTGTTCCGATCACTGCTGCTCAGCTGGCAGTGATCGGAACAAGCTACCTGCTGAAATCATTCAGCAGGTACCTTGTTACAATGCCCAGGGGGTCCTGTGACCCCCATATGAGTGATCGCTGCAAACCGCAGGTCAATTCAGACCTGCGGTTTGCAGCGCTTCATTACGATCTCTGATCCCCGCGGTCTATGACCGCGGGGATCAGAGAGTAATGTCCCCAAAAGATTTTTAACCCCCTGCAGCCCCCAATCATACTGTGGCTGCGGGGGTGCAGGGGGTGGTTGCGGGCGGCGCGAGGCGGGCGGGAGGCGGAGCGGTGCGGCGGGCGGGATCGCGATTGCGATCCCCCGCCCGCCTCCCTGTAATCTATCCCTGGTGTCTAGTGGTTCTATCAGAGTGTCAGCACATTGCTGACACTCTGATAGAAACGGCTAGCATCTGTGCTGCAGATGCCAGCCGTTTAACCCCTTCCGTACCGCGGTCCGTACGGACCGCGGTATGGAAAGGGTTAACAGGAGGAGCGCTCCTCCCTCTCCCATCAGGGGCTGCTGTGCCTTTGCATCCCCCAACAGGATGGGATCGAAGAGGAGGGTGCTCCCTCCCTCCTATCCATCACCCCCTGCCCAGTTATGGCAGGGGTGATGGTTGCCATGGAGACAGGACGCTTTCAGAAGCGTCCTGCTCTCCATGGTGCTGAAAGTCTGAATAGACCTGCTAAAGGTCTATTCAGACTTTCTAAAGTACAAAATACAGTACAGTGCACTATATAGTGTACTGTACTGTATTACTACAGACACCAGATCCACTGGATCTTTCAGAACCAAGTGGGTCTGGGTCAAAAAAATGTAAAAAGTGAAAAAAAGTAAAAATGAAACAAACACATAACACTGAATAAAAACTAAAAAAATAAAATACACTACACATATTAGGTATCGCGCGTCCGTAAAAACCTGCTCTATAAAAATATCACATGACTGAACTCCTCAGGTGAACGCCATAAAAAAAACCCAAAAATGGTGTAAATAAGCCATTTTTGGCACATTACATCACTAAAAGTGTAATACAAAGCGATCAAAAAGGCGTTTGCCTCCCAAAATAGTACCAATCAAACCGCCATCTCATCCCGCAAAAACGAGCCCCTACCTAAAACAATTGGCCAAAAAATAAAAACTATGCCTCTCAGACTAAAACATGATTTTTTTGTTTCAAAAATGCTTTTAGTGTTAAATGTAAAAAAAAATTAAAAAGTAGACATATTTGGTATCTACACGTCCGTAAGAATCTGCTCTATAAAAATATCACATGACCTAACCCCTCAAGTAAACACTGTAAAAAAAATAATAAAAACTTTGTCAAAAAGCCATTTTTTTGCCACCTTACATCACAAAAAGTGTAATAGCAAGCGATCAAAAAGTCATATGACCCCCAAATAGTGCCAATCTAACCGTCACCTCCTCCCGCAAAAATGATACCCAACCTGAGACAATTGCCTAAAAACTGAAAAATATATGGCTCTCAGACTATGGAGATACTAAAACATGTTTTTTTTTCATTCAAAAAGGATATTATTGTGTAAAACCAAAATAAATAAAAAAAGGTATACATATTATGTATCGTCAGCGTCCGTAAGGACCTGCTCTATAAAAATATAACATGACCTAACCCCTCAGATGAACGCCGTAAACATAAAAAATAAAAACGTTGTCAAACAAGCCATTTTTTTGTCACCTTACATCACAAAAAGTGTAATAGTAAGCGATCAAAAGTCATATGCACCCCAAGATGGTGCCAATCAAACCGCCATCTCATCCCGCAAAAAATGAGCCCCTACATAGGACAATCGCCCAAAAAAAAATATATATGGCTCTCAAACTATGGAGACACTAAAACATGATTTTTTTTGTTTTAAAAATTATATTATTGTGTAAAACTTATATAAATAAATAAAAAGTATACATATTATGTATCGCCGCGTCCGTCACAACCTGATCTATATAAATAACACATGACCTAACCCCTCAGCTGAACACAGCAAAAAAAAATAAAAATACGGTGTCAAGAGCCATTTTTGTCACCTTACATCACAAAAAGTGTCATAGCAAGCGACCAAAATGTCATATGCACCCCAAGATGGTGCCAATCAAACCGCCATCTCATCCCGCAAAAAATGAGCCCCTACATAACACAGTCGCCCAAAAAAATAAAATAAAACTATGGCTTTCAGAATGTGGAGACACTAAAAAAATTATTTTCAAAAAGGCTTTATTATGTAAAACTGAAACAAACAACCCCAAAAAGTAGTCATATTTGGTATTGTCGCGTCCGTAACAACCTGCTCTATAGAAATAGCACACAATCTAACCTGTCAGTTCAACTATGTAAATAACAAAAAATAAAAACAGTCCCAAAACAGCTATTTTTTTGCAAATTTTCCATTTTAATCCATTTTTGCAGTAACAAAGCAAGGGTTAACAGCCAAGCAAAACTCAATATTTATTGCCCTGATTCTCTTGTTTGCAAAAACACCCCATATGTGGTCGTAAACTACTGTATGGCCAAACGGCAGGGCACAGAAGGAAGGGAACGCCATATGGTTTTTGGAAGGCAGATTTTGCTGGACTGGTTTTTTGACACTATGTCCCATTTGAAGCCCCCTGATGCACCCCTACAGTAGAAACTCCAAAAAGTGACCCCATTTTGGAAACTACAGGATAAGGTGTCAGTTTTGTTGGTACTATTCTAGGGTAAACATGATTTTTGGTTGCTCTATATTACACTTTTTTGAGACAAGGTAACAAAAATAGAAATTCGGAAATTTCATCTCCATTTGCCAATAACTCTTGTGGAACACCTAAAGGGTTAACAAAGTTTGTAAAACTGGTTTTGAATACCTTGAGGGGCGTAGTTTCTTAGATGGAGTCACTTTATGGAGTTTCTACTCTAGGGGTGCATCGGGGGCTTCAAATGGGACATGGTGTCAAAAATCCAGTCCAGCAAAATCTGCCTTCCAAAACCATATGGCGCTCCTTTCCTTCTGCGCCCTGCAGTTTGGCCATACAGCAGTTTACGACCACATATAGGGTGTTTCTGAAAACTACAGAATCGGGGCAATAAAAATTGAGTTTTGTTTGGCTGTTAACCCTTGCTTTGTTACTGGAAAAATGGATTCAAACGGAAAATTTTTCAAAAATCGAAATTCTGAAATTTTATCTTTATTTGCCATTAACTCTTGTGGAAAACCTAAAGGGTTAATGACGTTTGTAAAATCAGTTTTGAATACCTTGAGGGGTGTAGTTTCTAGAATGGGGTAATTTTTGGGTGGTTTCTATTATGTAAGCCTCACAAAGTGACTTCAGACCTGAACTGGTCCCTAAAAAGTGGGTTTTTGAAAATTTCTGAAAAATTTCAAGATTTGCTTCTAAACTTCTAAGCCTTGTAACGTCCCCAAAAATGAAATAGCATTCCCAAAATGATCGATACATGAAGTAGACATATGGGGAATGTAAATCAATAACTTTTTTTGGCAGTATTACTATGTATTATAGAAGTAGAGTAATTGAAACTTGGAAAATTGCAAATTTTTCAAAATTTTTGGTAAATTTGGTATTTTTTTATAAATAAAAATGAAATTTTTCGACTTCATTTTACCACTGTCATGAAGTACAATATGTGACGAAAAAACAATCTCAGAATGGACTGGATAAGAAAAAGCGTTTTAAAGTTATCACCACATAAAGTGACAATGGTCAGATTTTGAAAAAATGGCCTGGTCCTTAAGGTGAAATAGGGCCGTGTCCTTAAGGGGTTAAGTGTCTGTTTTGCCCTTAAGTTTACCCTTTCCTTGGGGAGTTCCGACTCTTCAAAGATACTGCCGCAAGTGTAAAAGTACCCTTAGGACTCTTCTTGGATAACACCAATCAGCCTTTTTATCTTCAGTGACTGAGGACTGGAGGTCCACTAGCACCTGAGTTGGGCTACTTTCACACTGGCGTTAGATGCTGATCGTCTGGTATTTGCACAGACGGATCCGCACCTATAATGCAAACGTTTGTATCCATTCAGAATGGATCCGTTTGCATTAGCTTTAAAAAAAATTGTCAAAGTCAAAACAGATCCGTTTTGAATTACATTGAAAGTCAATGGGGGACGGATCCGTTTTCAAATGCACCATATTGTGTCATTGAAAACGGATCCGTCCCCATTGACTTACATTGTAAGTCAAAACGGATCCGTTCAGCTCTGCTTCGTCAGATGGACACCAAAACGCTGCAAGCTGGGTTTTGGTGTCCGCCTCCAGTACGGAATGGAGGCGGAACGGAGCCGAACTGATGAATTCTGAACGGATCCTTATCCATTCAGTATGCATTGGAGCTGAACTGATCCATTTTGGACCGTTCGTGAGATCCCTTCAAACGGAATCCAAAACAACAGTGTGAAAGTAGCCTTAGCTCCAACGAAGGAGGAACCAACTTTGCCATCTGGAGTGTGGCTGGGGAAAGTAATGCAGCTTTCTTGGCCTCTGTGTCAGCTAAGGCATTCTTCTGTGAAACATAATCCTTACCTCCGGTATGTGCTCTGCAGTGTACAATTGCGAGTTGTGAGGGTAAACTGATGGCTTCCAGAAGTTGTGTGACAAGTTGTGAGTGTGAGATGTGCTTATCGTCAGATGCAACAAATACTCTTCTCTGACAGATAACACCGTGGTCCCAGACCACCCCATGAGCATACCTGCTGTCAGTGTAAATGGTAACTGGCTTACCTTCGTGTAACATGCATGCTCTGGTGAGTGCGATCAATTTAGCAGCTTGTGCAGACTGGTAAGTGATTGGTCTAGCTTCGAGGACAATGTCAGGTAACATGACTACTGAGTACCCTGCGTGGTAAGAATTGTCATTTGGTCTGCTGCAATATCCATATACAAAAACTTTAGGTGCACCTTCAGTTGGTATGGATGATAAATCAGAACGGGGCGAGGTCTCATGTTGTTTGGCATGTATGCAATTATGTATCTCTACCAGGTTGTCCTCAGGTCCCTTGATTCAAAGCAGTGCATTGAGTATGGGTGCTGGGCCTGAGGTGTGTGCGGCATACCTGATCTGTAGGGAGGGGTTGCTGAGGAGCAGGATCTCATACCCAGACAACCTTTGGGCTGACATGTGCTGTGTGTGTGTATGCCTTTAAGAAGTCCTACAACATCATGCGTGGTGTACAGGATTGTATCATGTTCCATTGTCAGTGGGGTTGCAAGTTCAACCATCATTGCACAAGCTGCAAGAGATCTAAGACATGCTGGCATTCCTTGGACAGAAGCCAGCATTACCTTTAAGAAAAATGCACAAGGACGCAACTTGCCACGTGATACCTGGTCAGCACACTCGCTATGGTTTTACAATTTTGTCGAGCATATATGTGGAATGTGAGGTTGTAGTCAGGGAGGCCCAAACCTGGACTTGTCATTAAAGCACATTTCAAGTAATCAAATGCATTCAACTTTTCCTTTGACCATTTAATTAAGTCTGGCTGTTCACTCAGTGTGGCTTGCCTCAGAACATTGTCATAGTAGGAGCAATCAGGAATCCATTGTCTGCAGTAGTTTATCATACCAAGGAAAGATAGCATGTCATTTTGGTGTTCGGGGTGAACAGGCCCGCAACAGACTGGACTCTTTCTGTGCTGATTCTTCTTTCTCCCCTTGTGAGGACAAAGCCCAAGTACTCAACTTGCTTTTTACACTATTGCAGTTTCTTGCATGACACCTTGTGTCCACATTCTGATAACCATTTTAAGAAAGATACACCATCAGTAACATTGGCCTCCTCTGACATACTGCACAATAACAAATCATCCACGTATTGCTAGAGCACAGAACAATGGGGGGGGGGGGGGTGCCATGGTTTTAAACTGGCTTGGAGGACAATGCTCTACACTACAGGTGAATCAGCATATCCCCGGGGCATCCTGCACCAGGTGAGTTGACGACCCTCAAAGGAAAAAGCAAAAAGGAGCCTAGTCTGCTTGTCAACCAGGATAGAGAAGAAAGCATTCTTCAAATATAGCACGCTGAAACAGACAGCATCTGCAGGGATGGCTGAAAGCAACTGTGTCGAATCCGGTATCAGTCCTACCCTGTTCTGTGTTTAATCTGTAAGTGTCAGCACTGACTTGTCCCTGAATGTTATTCATTGTGGGGACCTTTGTCCAATCCCACCCAGTGTGTGTCTATAACACCATCAAATACTAATGTCATATCCTCCTGTGTGTAATTTATTCCCTTACAGGCTCTCTTGAGATATGTGATTGTGCCTAATGGTGCAGAGTTTGGCTTAGGGCAATGTTTGATAATTCTGTTTATGTCCTCTATCTCTATGGGTTTCTTCATTAACTGATCCCCTATTGTCATGAAGTGGAATGTCTAATCACAGACATTACTCCTCAAACGTTGTGAGATTGGAGGACTTGCAAAAATAACACTTTGTGAGGGACCCACTCCTCCCTCAGCTCCCAAATCTTCCGCCTGCACTTAGATAGAAGTGGGTGACTCTGTTTTGGTGGGGTTGTTGCAGCTGCGACCCTAGGTGGACTATGTGGGGTTGCACCTGCTGTTGTGGTATCAGTAGTGCGGGTGGTGCAGTGGGTTGTTGCTGTAGGCTAGTATGAGCTGCAGCTGCTAATTTATCTGTAAAACTAGGGTAGATCTTCTGTATATTACAACTTTTCTTACCCACAGAACTGTCTGTATTGTTACAGGGGACACTACGAACTTGGTATAGAGGAGGTCTGACTGAAATTTGACTCTTTCTACCTTCTCTTAGGTCTGCCTCAAGATCATGTTTCTTTGATTCATCAGGCATTCTTCTGGGTGGTTTAGTTTTCTTTGTACTCCTATCATACCAAAGGGGTGCTATTTCTAGCCACTCTTCCCCTCCCTTCTGCATATATGTTGTATCCCACTGAGGATCTGGTTCAAAGTGCGACCAGGCGACCTTGTCCCCTAGGCACAACCCTTTGACCATATCCATGTGATAAGGACCATTGGTACCAATCAAACTGTCATCTCTTCCGGTAAAAAATGAGACCCTACCTAAGACAATCTTCCAAAAAAATAAAAAAACTGAAGAGTAAAACTAAAATACATTTATAAAAAAGTATACATACTAGGTATTACCATGTCCATAACAACCAGCTCTATAAAAATATCACATGGCCTAACCCCTCAGGTGAACACTAGGGGAAAAAAATATATTAAAACTGTACCAAAAATGAAATTTGTTTCCAACATATTTCACAAAAATTTTAATTCCAAGCTATCAAAAAGACAAATATCCCCAATATAGTACCAATGAACTTGTCATCTCTTCCTGCAAAAAAATAGCCCCTACATAGGACAATCGCCCAAACGATAAAAAAAATGGCTTTCAGAAAATGGAGAAACTAAAACATTTTTTTATTCTTCAAAAATGCTTTTATAGTGTAATATTGAAAGAAAATTAAAAAAAAGTAGACATATTAGGTATCTCCATGCCCATAATGACTTGCTCTATAATAATATTATATGACTTACCCCCTAAGGTGAACACCATAAAAAATAAAAATAAAAACTGCAAAAAATGCCTTTTTTGTCACCTTTCATCACAAAAAGCGTAATACCATGTGATTAAAAAGTCATATGCAACCCAAAATAGTACCAATCAAAACACCATCTCTTCCTGCAAAAAATGAGCCCCTACATAAGACGATCGCCCAAAAAATAAAATAAAAATGTGCTTCAGAAAATGGAGATGCTAAAACATGATTTTATTTTTTTAAATGCTTTTATTGTGTAAAACTGTAGACATATTAGGTATCGCTGCATCCGTAAAAACCTGCTTTATAAAAATATCACATGATCTACCACCTCAGTTTAATGCTGTAAAAAAAACTGTTCCAAAATAGCGATTTTTTGGTCACCTTGCCCCAAAATAGTGTCATATCGAATTAACAAAAAATCATATGTACCCAAAAATGGTACCAATAACAATATTAGCTGTTCCTGCAAAAAAAAGAGCCCCTGCACAAGATGATTGGCAGAAAATTAAAAGAAATGTAGCTTTCAGAAGATGAAGACACAAAAACATTATTTTTGTTTTAAAAAATGCTTTGTTATGTAACACTGAGACAACAAAAAACATTATTTGGTTACCTTGCCTCACAAAGGCAAGCAATCAAAAATCATATGTACCCCAAAATAGTACCAATAAAACTGTCACCTCATCCCATAGTTTACAGAATGGGGTAACTTTTTGGGAGTTTCTAATCTAGGGGTGCATAAGGGAGTCTTCAAATGTGACATGGCAACTTAAAATTATCCCAGTGAAATCTGCCCTCCAAAACCCATATGGTGCTTCTTTCACTCTGCACCCTGCTGTGTACCCAGGCAGCAGTTTACGACCATATATGGCAGGGCTGGCCAACCTGAGGCTCTCCAGCTGTTGTAAAACTACAACTCCCAGCATGCCTAGGCTGCCTACAGCTATTAGCCTACAGCAAGGCATGGTGAGAGTTGTAGTTTTACAACAGCTGGAGAGCCGCAGGTTGGCCAGCCCTGATATATGGGGTGTTTCTGTAAAGAAAGAAAGAATAAGGGTAATAAATAATGAGTTATCTTTGGCTATTAAACCTTGCTGTGTTACAGGGAAAAATAAATTAAAGTGGAAAATCAGCAAAAAAAGTGACATTTTGAAATTTTCCTTTCATTCTTGTGGAACACCTAAAGGGTTAACAAAGTTTGTAAAATCCATTTTGAATAACTTGAGGGGTGTACTTTCTAAAATGTTATCATTTATTGGTGGTTTCTACTATGTAAGCCCCACAGTGGTGAACCTACTGTAGGTACACCTGAGGATAGGGTGGGGAAGCTTTTGTCGAGAAAATAGACATTTAGTAAGCAGAGATTCAGGAATAGACAATGGAATTAGAACAGCGTTCCTGAAGAGTATGAGACAGCTAAAAAACTGTCAGAAAAGAGAGGTGGCAAAGATGCATTAATGAGAGTTGACAAAGTGTTGGAAAAAGCAGGTATGAAGCATGGGAACCTCAATTTAGAGGTTTGGGAAAGGTTCAAGCACCGAAGGTTGGAAGTTTACAGAGGAGAAGTTTTTAAGGGAAAATTGTTGTACGCAGAAACAAAAGACTGATAAGACTGACGTGATTCACAGAACAGCTGACATACCATCACTCTTTTGCACCCCGTGTTGAGGTTATTATAGACCTGGTGTGTCCGCAAGATGGTCTGTGTGCAAGTCCTCACTAGGTGAACCAGAAGGATTATAATCCATCCGGAAGAGGACCTAGGGAAAGCCCGGGCGGCAAATTATGCGATTCAGGATTTTGAGTGTTAAAGTGCCTTGTGATCCCAGAATCCAAATCTTTGGATTGGACTGAAATAGACAATAGGGACCATACCAAGTAAGTCCGAGAAGCAAAAGAGGAAAGCTGCCAGACAAATAGTGAGAGAGGAAGTATTGTGTCTTCTCTGTCCTGTGTATCTGTGTGACCTGCACTATAGGAGGTACTCTGTTGTCTGGTAAATATGTACCCATAAGAATTTGGTTTGCTAAGATAGAGAACACTGTCTGAATGAAAGACAGGGAGAGAGTGGGGGTTTGTTGTTTGTAGCTGCGGGGGAATGACATCACGGCATTGGAATGTGTGATGACAAACATGATGTCTGCAATACTAAGAGTTAATAATTTCCAGCGTTGGCGTGATGACGTGAGCGGGTCACGTCGCGTTCTCCTCCTCCTGCCCTCCTCCCTCCCTCCTCGTTCTCCTGCTGATGCCGGCTGAAGCCCGAGCGCGTTCCACTCCTACGGCTCCTTGCGGCCTCCACTAGCAAAGATTCGATCACCGGACCCCTGATATCTTTTCTACCTGCTGCCGCCTGCTGCTTGTGGTGGATGTAAGCTCCCGGGGGACATCTGCTGTCGTCTGCTGCTCGTGCCGTCTCTCTCCTCCCTCTCTGGTTCCAGCTGGCTCTCTCCGATCTTGCTGCTCCTCGGCTGGCTTATACTATTGTCGCTCCCTCCTCTCCTTGGTGTCGTGCCTGGGTCCTATTTGCTCCTCTCTTTGCTAGGTCCATACTCCTGTCTCTGCCCACGCCCGGATCTATTGGCTCAAGACATCGGACACGTGAGAAAACATCTGTTGTATTTACCCTTGCTCCCCTTGCCTGCATTCATGTACTTTATGTGGTGTTTTGTTTAAGCACACACAGGTTTTGGCATCTTAAGTAAAAGGGGTATAAAGGAAAAAAAAAATAAAAATAGGAAAGAAGAGAGGAGAAGGAAAAAAAAAGGGGGAGAAGGAGGAAGAGAAAGGAGAGAAAAGGAAAAAAAAATAGGAAAGAAGAGAAAAGAGGAGAAAAAGGATAATAATCTAACAAAAAGGAGAGAGAAGAAATTTGAAAAGGGTTTTAAAGGAAAAAAAAAAAAAGGGGGGGGGAACCCTCAAAGACTCGTTAAAAAAAAAAACTCCTTAAAGACTCCTTAAGACTAAAACTAAAAAAAAAAGGGGAGAATATATATATATATATATATATATATATATATATATGTTGAGAGGAGTCCTAAACGACTAATGGCTCCAAAGCGGCACTCAGTTGACTCCTCTGGAACAAAGTTGGGGTCCAAGACACCAGAGAGCAAAATTGACAAGTTTTTGAAATCTCCCTTTCTAAATGAAAAGGGTTTAGTTAAAGGGAAATTGGATGCCAACCCCAAGAAAACTGTTAAAACTCCCCAAGCTGAAGAAATTTCTGAGGACGGGTCATCAGAAGTAGGCCAGGAAGGAGGGGAGGAAAGTCTGCTAATGCAAATAGAAACCGAACACGACCCCTTGGAAAAAATCCTGTGTGCTGTAAAAAATAATGTCACTCTAGTGCAAGGGATGTCTATTCAATTGGGGTCAATGCAGAGTGAGATATCCCTAATCAGAGAAGACTTGGCCAAAATCCGCGATCGAGTTTTTAATGTGGAAAAGACGGTCGACTCTTTGCAATCCGATATGGATATGTTAAAATCTAAGACTCTGTCTCTAGCTTCAGAAAACCATCTTTTACAAAATAAGCTGGAGGATTTGGAAAACAGATCAAGGCGGTACTGTAAACCAGATCAACCAACATCAGTGTATTTTAGTTAAAAAAAAGTGGTCATCCTGATCCACCAAGTCTATTTTAAACCGCCAAATTGTCATATAGAGACAATCTCAAATAGAGAATCCGTGTAATTTTGGGGGAAAAACCGTATTCCTTGTCCACAAAACAGTTCTGCATACACCGTCCAATGACATTTTTTATATTTCTGCAGGGAAATAGCGCATCTTTGTATTTTATAGAAAAAAAAACTTTATTCAATGTCCAACAGTCTAAAATACCCATTCTAACCACCAATTTTACATTGCTACTAGTGTTTTAGGCCAAAAAACTGTTGTGCATCTGTCGTTTAAATAATTATTTCCAATTTATAGCAGTCAAATACTGCATTTGTGAATTTTGGTGACCAAATCCGTGTTCTGGGTCCCCAAATCTGGTGTCCATACATAGTATAAATATCTACTTTTAACCCCTTCAGGACAAATGACGTACCAGTATGGCATGTTTCCCGAATCCTTAAGGACACATGGCATACCTGTACGTCATGTGTAGTTCCGATCACTGCCGCACGGCTGGCAGGGATCGGAACTGGGTGCCTGCTAAAGTCATTTAGCAGGCACCCTGTGACAAAATTCACAAATGCAGTATTTGTCCTGTAACTCCTCCGCATTGCCGATCGCTGCAAACCGCAGGTCAATTCAGACCTGCGGTTTGCAGCGTATCTAGTTTCTGATCCCGCGGTCTGTGACCGCAGGGATCAGAAACTTCAAATAAGTTTTTATAATATAGTTAACCCCCCTTGCAGCCCTGTGTCCAGGATTGTCCAGGATTGCGGGTGGTGAAGGAGGCGGGCGGGAGGCGTGCGGCATTGTGGGGGGTGGGCGTGCAATCATCCGCACGCTCCCCGGTCATTCTCAGGATGGCCGAGCGGTTGAATCAGAGTGTCAGCTCATTGCTGACACTCTGATTCAAACGGCTGACATCTGTGCATGTACGCCAAGTCGTATGTATGCCAAAATTGTACCATTCAAACCGGCGCCTCATCCCGCAAAAAATGAGTCCCTACATGAGACAATGGCCCAAAAAATAAAAAAACTATGGCTCTTAGACTGTGGAGACACTAAAACATGTTTGTTTTTTTTGTTTTTTCAAAAATAATATTATTGTGTAAAACTTAAAAAAAATAAAAGAAAGTATACATATTAGGTATTACCACGTCCGTAACGACCAGCTCTATAAAAATATCATATGACCTAACCCCTCAGGGGTACAATATCAAAAAATAAAAACGGTTTAAAAAAAGCTATTTTTTGTCACCTTACATAAAAAAGTGTAATAGCAAGCGATCAAAAAGGCGTATGCCCTCCAAAATAGTGCCAATCTAATCGTCATGTCATCCCGTAAAAATGATACCCAACCTGAGACAATTGGCTAAAAGCGGAAAAAACTATGGCTCTCAGACTATGAAGACACTAAAACATGTTTTTTTTGTTTCAAAAATAATATTATTGTGTAAAACTTAAAAAAATAAAAGAAAGTATACATAATAGGAATCACCACGTCCGTAATGACTGGCTCTATAAAAAGATCATATGACCTAACCCCTCAGATGAACACTGTCCAAAAAATAAAATAAAAACGGTTTAAAAAAAGCTATTTTTTGTCGCCTTACATCACAAAAAGTGTAATAGCAAGCGATCAAAAATGCGTAATCTAACCGTCATCTCATCCGAACCTGCGACAATTGCCCAAAAGCTGAAAAAACTGTGGCTCTCAGATTATACAGACACTAAAACATGTTTTTTTTTTGTTTCTAAAATGATATTATTGTGTGAAACCTAAATAACTAAAAAAAGTATACATATTAGGTATCCCTGCGTCCGTAACAACCTGCTCTATAAAAATAGCACATGATCTAATCTGTCAGATGAACGTTGCAAATAATAAAAAATAAAAACTGTGCCAAAACAGGTATTTTAATCCATTTTTTCCCGTAACAAAGCAAGGGTAAACAGCCAAGCAAAACTCAATATTTATTGCCCTGATTCTTTAGTTTACAGAAACACCCCATATGTGAAAACTACTCTATGGTCACACGGCAAGGCAAAGAAAAAATGGAATGCCATATAGTTGTTGGAAAGCGGTTTTTGCTGGACTGGTTTTTTGACACTATGTCCCATAGAAACATAGAAACATAGAATGTGTCGGCAGATAAGAACCATTTGGCCTATCTAGTCTGCCCAATATACTGAATACTATGAATAGCCCCAGGCCCTATCTTATATGAAGGATGGCCTTATGCCTATCCCATGCATGCTTAAACTCCTTCACTGTATTTGCAGCTACCACTTCTGCAGGAAGGCTATTCCATGCGTCCACTACTCTCTCAGTAAAGTAATTCTTCCTGATGTTACTTTTAAACCTCTGCCCCTTTATTTAAAACTATGTCCTCTTGTAGCAGTTTTTCTTCTTTTAAATATTCTCTCCTCTTTTACCATGATGATTCCCTTTATGTATTTAAAAGTTTCTATCATGTCCCCTCTGTCTCTTCTTACTTCCAAGCTATAAATGTTAAGGTCCTTTAACCTTTCCTGGTAAGTTTTGTCCTGCAATCCATGTACTAGTTTAGTAGCTCTTCTCTGAACTCTCTCCAAAGATGCACCCCTAGAGTAGAAACTCCAAAAAGTGACCCAATTTAGGAAACTACACCCCTCAAGGTATTCAAAACTGATTTAACTTTGTTAACCCTTTAAGTGTTCCGCAAGAGTTAATGACAAATGGAGATGAAATTTCAGAATTTCTATTTTTTGTTACTTTGCTTCACAAAAAGTGTAATATAGAGCAACCAAAAATCATATGTACCCTAAAATAGTATAAAAAAACTGCCACCATATCCCACAATTTCCAAAATAGAGTCACTTTTTTGGAGTTTCTACTATAGGGGTGCATCAGGGGGGCTTCAAAAGGGACATGGTGTCAAAAAAACAGTCCAGCAAAATCCGCCTTCCAAAACCCATATGGCATTCCCTTACTTCTGCGCCCTGCCGTTTGGCGATGCAGTAGTTTACGACCACATATGGGGTGTTTCTGTAAACTACAGAATCAGTGCAATAAATACTGAGTTTTGTTTGCTGTTAACCCTTGCTTTGTTACTGGAAAAAAAATATTAAAATGGAAAATCAAAAAAAAAGTGAAATTCTGAAATTTTATCTCCATTTTCCATAAAATCTTATGGAACACCTAAAGGGTTAATAAAGCTTGTAAAATCAGTTTTGAATACCCTGAGGGGTGTAGTTTCATAGATGGGGTCATTTTTTGGTAGTTTCTACTGTAGGGTTGCATTAGGGGGGCTTCAAATGGGACATGGTGTCAAAAAACCAGTCCAGCAAAATCTGCCTTTCAAAAACCACATGGTGCTCCTTTCCCTCAATGCGCCGCCGTGTGGCCATACAGTGGTGTAAGACCACATATTGGGTGTTTCTGTAAACCGCAGAGTCAGGGCAATAAATATAGAGTTTTGTTTGGCTGTTAATCCTTGCTTTGTTAGTGGAAAAATGGATTAAAATGGAAAATTTGGCAAAAAAATTGAAATTCAGAAATTTCATCTCCATTTGCCATCAACTCTTGTGGAACACCTAAAGGGTTAATGATGTTTTCAAAATCAGTTTTTAATACCTTGAGGGGTGTAGTTTCTAGAATGGGGTCATTTATGGGTGGTTTCTATTATGTAAGCCTCACAAAGTGACTTCAGACGTGAACTGGTCCCTAAAAAGTGGGTTTTTGCAAATTTCTGAACATTTTCAAGATTTGCTTCTAAACTTCTAAGCTTTGTAACTTCCCCAAAAAATGAAATGGCATTACCAAAATGATCCAAACATGAAGTAGACATATGGGGAATATAAATTAATAACTTGTTTTGGAGGTTTTACTATGTATTATAGAAGTAGAGAAATTGAAACTTGGAAATTTGCAAATTTTTTCTAAATTTTGGTAAATTTTATTTTATTTTTTTATAAATAAAAATGATTTTTTTTTTACTCCATTTTACCTGTGTTAGGAAGTACAATATGTGACGTAAAAACAATCTCAGAATAGCCTGGATAAGTAAAAGCGTTTTAAAGTTATCACCACATAAAGTGACACTGGTCAGATTTGCAAAAAATGGCCTGGTCCTTAGGGTTAAATATGGCCGTGTCCTTAAGGGGTTAATGTACAGCAGTTAAAACTGCATTTTGGGGTTTTACTGAAATAAGCCGTGTTTTTGGCCAAAAAAAACAGTTGTGCATCCGTCGTTTAAATAATTATTTCCAATATATAGCAGTTCAATACAGCAATTGTGAATTTTGGTGACCAAATATGTGTTCTGGGTCCCCAAATCTGGTGTCCATACATAGTATAAATATCTACTGTTAATGTACAGCAGTTTTTGGGGGGGCGGAGCTAGTGCCGAGAGTGGATGGCGGTGTGAGAGTGTAGCGCCGTCTGCATCATCGCCCAAAAAGCTTGATATTACTGCCTGGCCGTTCTATGATGGTGAAGAAAGGTGGCTCTAAACCTGGAGAACACCAGGGTCAGCAAAAACCGACGATTACAAGTGGAGAGATGGAGAAATTTATCAAGAAAGCCGCAGCCTCATATGTAGCGCAAGATGGCAAGATGGCGCCGGCTTCCCCTCGTGTACCCGGACGCAAGCCTGCAGATCCTGACGAACGGCCGCAGGGAGGTAAGCCCGACACAGGCACTCTACCTATATCTCGCTCCTTTTTGAAAGAGATACTGGCCTCCTCCCTAGCGACTGCCCTAGAACCCATTAGTTCGGACATTGCAGACATTAAACAAGATATCCGTCATGTGGGCAGGAGAGTCGAAGCACTAGAAGATGCCCAAATCCCTATGCTTCAACATCAGAGGGCAGTGGAACGACACTTAGCCTCTATTCAGGCCAACATGAACTCCCTTTACTGCGCCCTAGAAGATCAGGAAAACAGGGGACGGCGCAATAACTTGCGCTTTAGAGACCTACCAGAAACCATCCCGCCGGGTGATATCTCCAATACTATCGTCCAGCTTTGCCTCTCCCTGCTAGGCCCAGACACGGCCCATGAAGTAATCCTTGAACGCGCGCACAGGGCTTTAAAGCCTAAACAACTGCCGACGGCCCCGCCAAGGGATGTTATTTGTAAATTCTCTAGTTTTCAAGTAAAGGAAGCGGTCCTATCTAGGGCTAGAGAAACCAGGACGGTGACGTGGGATAACCATGAAGTCCTTATATTTCAAGACTTAGCTCAATCCACGCTGTTAAAGAGAAGAGCATTGAAGCCCCTCACAGACTGGCTCCGTTCGCATAACACGCCTTACAGGTGGTCGTACCCTTTTGGGCTCTCCTTCCTCCATGAGGGGAAAAGGATCTCTATCTCCACGCACACATACTTACTTACAAATCGACCCGCTGGACATCCAGAATTGGGATCCTGTTCAAACCCAGACAGACCTCCCGGATCTACCCTCTATAGAAGCTTGGGAGAAGCAGCGCACCCCGAAAGCACAGAAAAATAGGAGATACACACCGAGATCGCAACCAAGACGGCTCTCAATGGACACCTGAAGAGACCGACTGCACCTATTGTATAGGTCTTCTATGTAGTAACCTACAATTGCTATAATACTGGAACGGAGACCTGTACTGAACTCACACCATGTTGCTTGCAACTGTGGGATCTATGGCTCCCACTTATGTGATCTTACCTCCATGGGTCTTTGCTTCCATTATTGCTGTCGGTGTTTTATCTTTCGCCCTATATTCTGCTCCTTCTTTGTCCTTCTTGGGCCTCCACCTAGGATCCGTTCCTAAAAGTCTGCTCATGTGGAAGCTCTCCCTCACACTCTACTGTCTTATCTGCCTATTAAGGCCCTCTGCCTTCTTAGAGCTTGCATATCTTCCCTCCTTCTATTTCTTATCATTCCATTTCTTCTCTTTCTATTTCATTCTGGCTACCTCCCTGCAGCAATACATTATGACTATGTCAGATGTTCCTGAGATGCCTGCGGCTACGGTGCCATGGGTTATTACTACATATTTGATATATGATACATATATGGGTTATCATGCTCTCTGTTATGCCTTCAGTATCTCTCCTCCTTCCTCGTCTTCCTAGCTCATCTTTTATTCCACTCTTGTGCCCCCTTTCTTCAAAGTACTCCCATAGCTCAGGAAGTGCAATCCTCTCAGCTCTCTGGTATCTCTTCTTCTTACTCCTCTCTTTTCAGATGCTGCCCACCTTCTTCTCCTCCTCTGGATCATCATTATGGTTCAGGGCGATGCTAAACCATGATTTCTTTCCTCCTCTCTCGTTTTCTTCTCTCCCAATTTCCTCTTTCTATCACTTCATTGATCTCTATTTTGATTAATAGTGAGTCGTATTCTGTGCTCCTTCTATCTGGAGCAGATACATACCACCTGGTACTGACCAGATTTCAGCTTACCATGTGGTACCATTGCTCTAGTTTTGAAGTTTTAGTTTTAGTTTTTGTTTGTTTTAGACAGTGTCTCTATGCTACATACAATACGGTGTCATGTTTTTGCTTCTTATGTGATATGATTCCTATAGGTGGCCCCCTTGGACCCGGGAATCGGTCCATACTCCTTGTCATCAGATATGGCAGAATTACAGATAGCCTCGTATAATGTTAAGGGCGTTAACGCCCCCTTAAAAAGGTGTCATATTTTTGCTCATCTTAAGAGGAAAAACTGTTCTGTCATTCTCCTGCAAGAGACCCACTTTCGTTTTAACCATTATCCGAATCTATCTTATTCTAGCTTTCCAGAATGGTTCCCTTGTGGTACCGGTTCCTCGGCCTCTAGGGGGGTCAGCATAGGCTTCAAGAAAGGAATTCCTTTTCAACTGCTGGCACAAATTCAAGACCCAGAGGGTCGCTACTTGCTACTGAAAGGTACTATTGCTAACCAAATCTACACTTTCATAAATGTGTACACACCTAACACCGGCCAGTTCGAATGGTTTGTTGAGCTGCTCCCGACTGTTGAAACCTTCATGGAGGGAGTCACCATTATGGGAGGAGACTTCAATCTCACCTTCGAACCTAGATTGGACACAGGGCCGGCGCCACCCATAAGCAGATTAGGCCGGCGCGTAGAGCGCACTTTCGCTGGGGGCGCCAGCCTGGCCTTAGCATCAGTGTTCCCACTACAGCTATAACAAAGGGACGCAATCAGGGAAAGTATTAACGTCCGGACATTAGGACCCAGCTGCCTACAACCTTCTAAGTCATGTGCACAACAAGGAGAAGGAGCATCAGACCACGTGGGACGCTACTCAGGTCCTGGAAGGTCACAGCAAACACAGCTCTCTGTACCTGCCATAAAAAAAAAATTCTAACAAATCTCGGCAGGAACAGGTCTGTAACGTTTGCACAAGCATTGTTGGGTAAAGTACAAAATCCATCTGTATCCATCTTTTTACCAATAACTGTGAATGCACTGAAATGGATATAACACAGGGTCTGTTTATCACTTTACTACTGAAGAAATCATTGGAGTGAAGAGTTTGCTATATGCATCAGACCTTTATTTTGTGGAAAACATATGTACTTTAGTCTATATCATTTGAGTTGATATCACACCATATTTCAATGAAAGCCTAACAAATAAGAGTATCTTATGTAATTGTTGGACATACATGTTTTGAGAACTGATATATCCTGTAATCTTTGGGTGGTAATTACTAGGCTTAGATCACCTCTGAGAAGTGGTATATATTGCAATATCTGGGTGGTAGCAATAACCCTTCAATTGCCTAATATTGATATATGTTGCTGGAGGTTGAATTTTTTTTATTGGTTTTATTTTCTATTTACAGATCTGGGCGGGACATAGTTTGTCCCCATAGAAATTAATGGGTCCACGATTCCATTCCGCAAAATGCGGAACAGAATTGCGGACTTGTGAATGGACCTTTACATACACACACACTGTATCCCTTACATACACAGAAACACACCTTGCAGCCCTTACACAAACAAAGATTCACACAACGCATTCCGTGTACACATTTAGAAACACACAATACATACCTTATACACAAACATAAACTTCTTTCTATCCCTTACATGAAAACACACTGCATCCACTACACATACTGGTATCCCTATACACTACAGTCCATAAGCACACACATTAGGCCTTTTCACACTTGCGTTCTGAAGATCCGGCAGGCACTTCAGGCCCGCCGGATCCGTCAGAACGCTAAGTCACCTGAAAGCATTTGAAGACTGATCAGGATCCTGATCAGTCTTCAAAATGCTTTCAGGTAACCATGGCAGCCAGGACGCTACTGAACTCCTGGCTGCCATGGTACTCCACAGCAGTGTACTTACCTGCGCTGCGGCCGCTCCTTTATGACATCACAGGTCCCTGCGGCGCATAGATCAATGCGCCGTCCGGACCTGTTACGTCATGAAGGAGCGCCCGAGGCCGCAGTGCAGGTAAGTACACTGCTGCGAGTACTACCATGGCAGCCAGGACTTCAGTAGCGTCCTGGCTGCCATGGTAACTCGATCAGAGCCCCAGTATACACTGGGGCCCCGATCGGAACTGCTGCTGCACATGCGCAGAGCTAAGCGTCGGATCCAGTGATGCGCCGAAGCGGCGTTTCGGATCCGGATTAATGCTTTTCAATGGCCATTATTTCCGGATCCGGCGTTAAGCATCTCTTCCGGATTTTTGGACGGAGACAAATCATGCTGCGGTTTTGTCAACGTCCAAGAAATGTTTACATACTGAGCGGAAGACATCCTGATGCATCCTGAACGGATTTCTCTCCATTCAGAATGCATTAGGATAATCCTGATCAGTATCTTTCCGTCCTAGAGCTCCGAGGACGGAACTCTAGGACGGAAAGCAAAAACGCAGATGTGAAAGGGGCCTAAGATTCTCTACAGCCACACATAAAACATCCCCTACACACTTCACCTACTGCGAACAAACTCATGGGTGGAACATGTAGGTAGACTTATGGGTGGGCCTTATGGGCATACTCACCGTCAGGCTCTGGGGCCCAGACCTTGAGCTGTGTAAAGGGCCCAAAAAATTGAGCTGCTTCCCGTTCTCCCAGAAGTGTAAGTAGGCAATCTAGTATTATTCGTGGCACTAGTCTATAATTTACCTCACATTACAGGGACACTATAGTCCCCAGAACCGCTGCAGCTTAATGTAGCGGCTCTGGTCTCTGTAGCCTGTCCCTGCAGGCTTTTTAATGTAAACACAGCGGCACTGCAGCGCTGGCGTTAGTTAATATGGCAGATCATATGGGTGGGGCATTGTGATGTTACATGGGGGGGGGGGGGGCGGCAAACTTTTCTTTTGCCTAGGGCGGCAAAAATCCTTGCACCGGCCCTGATTGGACACCACCTCTCATAAATCGTCACTTTCGCCCAAAACTTTGACCTCCCTTAAGAAAAAATTCCTAGCATTAGGCCTAATAGATACTTGGCGGACTCTAAACCCCCTGACAAAAGATTATACATTCTACTCCAACCTTCATCACTCCTACCATAGACTGGACTATATACTAATATCTAAACGACACATTAATCTCTGTTCCAAATCCTATATAGACTCTATCCTCCTTTCAGACCTCTCCCCTGTTCTGACTACTATCCAGGCTCCTCAGATCCCCCCCAAATCTTACAGATGGCGGCTAAATGAACAATTGCTTTCTTCTACAGAAGATGTAGCGTACATTAAGAAACATGTTGAATAATTCTTCCAAATAAACAACCACCCTGATATTTCACCACAAGTTCTCTGGGACTCCCATAAGGCAGTAATTAGGGGGCATTTTATCAGCCTAGGTTCCCAACGTAAAAGAAAGCGGACTGCACTGATATCCTCCCTCCTGTCAGAGATCCACAGGATTGAGGTGATACATAAGCAATCTCTTCAAAATGCCCACCTCCTCAGGCTTGACTCTCTTCGAGCTGAACTAAAGAATCTTTTGGATTCGCAATCAGCAAAATTCCAACTTTACTCTAAATATAAATACTTTTCACATGGCGACAAAGTCTCGAAGTTTATGATGTCCAGATTGAAAAGCAGAAAGGCTAGAAGTTTTGTTACCAGGATAGTCAAGCCTGACGTAGGTCAAGCTACCACTACTGTTGATATAGCACACCAATTCCAAGCCTACTATCAAGCCCTTTACAACAGTAACACTCCTGCACCCTCAAACACTTTCCCCTCTGACTCTAATCTCATCCATACATTCCTTCAAGAGGCCAACCTTCCCAAACTGAAACCCCACCAAATTGACGCCTTAAGTGCTCCCTTCTCACCTGAGGAGCTATTGACTGCCATCAAACTATTACCTAAAGGGAAAGCCCCTGTACCAGATGGCCTATCGGCGTTATACTACTCCACCCTTAAACATTCCTTATGTACTCACGTCCTACAGGTCTGTAATGCAGCTCTGACTGGCCTCCCATTGACCCCAGAAATGACGAAAGCTATTATAACTATAATTCCTAAAGAGGAAAGGATCCCTCCTCATGTGCCAACTATCGCCCCATATCATTACTGAATATAGACCTTAAACTCGTTGCTAAGATGCTGGCTACCCGTCTTTCCCCTTTGTTGCCCCAGCTAATTCATAAAGACCAAATGGGGTTTGTCATAGGTACAGAGGGCAAAGACAACTCGACAAGAATTGTCAATGCCATTTCCTTCGTCACTAAACATCGCCTACCCCTGGTCCTCCTTAGCACCGATGCCGAGAAAGCATTCGATCGTGTGAATTGGGACTACATGAAGAGGGCGCTTGAGAGCTTTGGCCTTCCTGAAGCTTTTGTTAAGGCGATTTTCTCTATGTATCACAATGCCTTGGCGTCGGTGCTGGTGAATGACACATGCTCCCCCTCTTTCTTATCAAGAGCGGGACAAGACAGGGGTGCCCCCTTTCGCCCCTGATCTTTGTTTTGGCCATGGAGCCGTTACTCCAATTAATCAGGCAACATACCCATATTAAAGGGCTATCCCTCGGTGGTCATGAACATAAAGTGGCGGCATTTGCCGACAACCTTTGGTCCTAACCACTAATCCAGATAAATCTCTACCTTTGCTTACAGACCAATTTGAGCAATTTGGCAGGTTATCTAATTCTAAAGTAAATATGAACAAATCCTTTGTCCTTGATATCGGTCTCCCACCAGAACTTAGATCTGTCCTAGTCCGACATTCACCTTTTAACTGGAAAGCTCCTTTTATTACCTACCTTGGGGTTAAACTCTGCTCAGATCCATACAAATTTTTATCATTTAAACTACACCCCCTTTTACACTCTATATGGGAACAACTATCTTCTTTGAACACTCCAACTCTCTCATGGTTTGGCCGCAAAAATATGGTAACCTCTTTAGTGATCCCTAGATTAAATTACCTTCAACAAGTCCTTCCCATACCTATTCCCAAAACTTTCTACACTGCCCTAAACAAATTAATCAGGTCTTTCATTTGGAACAACAAACATACGTACGCTGCACTCTCTACCTTGATTAGACCCAGGCTCTATGGTGGAATAGGACTCCCAAATGTGAATCTATATTATAAGGCTATTTTCCTGGCCAGGTCCATAGACTGGTTTAGAAATACTGCAAATAAATCCTGGATTAACATGGAATCTGCCCAATCACTGCACCCCTTTAGAAATCTTTTAACTGGGCCCCATGAGCGGGAAAAATGTCTGCCTTATTCCCCCCTACTGTTGAAGCCACATTAGCAGCTTGGGATTGGTTTATCACCTCACCATGGGGTTTTCCCTCCCCTCGCCGATACTCCAAGTAAAGGACATCATTGCACTTGCACCTAAAGAACTTATTGACAGTCTTCCTATATCTCTTAAAACACTGGACACCCCTGTAGTCAAGTTTTTGACAGTACAGGAATGATCACCGAGACCTCTATACTTGCAACTCACCCTGACTTGATTAAATACCGCCAAGGCGCCCATTTTCTCTTGTCATACATCTCCAAGCATATCCCGCTCTCGTCCCTACTTAGGCCACTTACCTGGTTCGAGAGTCTCATTTCTAGCCCTGTCCCAACCGTAAAGCTTATATCAAAACTTTATAGGCGACTAAGTAGCCCAATCCTTATGCCAAAACCAGCATTTGTGGGGCTGTGGGAGAAGGACCTAGGCGTCTTTTCTCTGATATCCAGCAATCTAAATTGTTTCTGACTCCCCACACTTCATCAAGATGTGTCAGGATTCAAGAGAAGGGATACAAATTGCTCTCTAGGTGGTATAAAACACCCGATATCACGTGTAGGTTCTCCTCCCAGGGTTCGGACAGGTGCTGGAGATGCAAAACAGACAGAGGTTCATTCTACCATATTTGGTGGTCTTGCCCAATTGTAGCCGAGTGGTGGAGCTCCATTTTTGACAAATGTAATGCAATATGTAATACAAAAGTAGCTCCCAATCCCCTTCTAGCTTTACTTAACCTGGATCAGACAGACCCTCCAATTACACACTCTTATTTATTCCGTCAACTGTTATGTGCTGCTCGCTTATTGTTGCCGAGGCATTGGCTTACCCCAGAAACCCCTACTTTGGAGCATTGGTTCAATAAAATTGATTCTCTTTATAGGTTTGAAGAATTAGCGGCATGGGAGACATACTCCCATAGAAAATTCAAATTTAGATGGCTAGCTTGGGAACGTTTTAGATACTTGAAAGCGTAATTAAGCATTTACATGATGCACTTTTACATGTATTGTGCTTATGATGTACCTGAGACAATGTCTTAGTTTCTGTTATAAGGTTAACTAGTTGTCTGTTACTCTTCATTGTAACTAGTCCAAGCATTGTATTATTCTCTTGCGTCGACATTTTCCATTGTGACGCTGAACAATATTTACCTGTCTGTAACTGCTTTATTATTAATAAAAATTTTATATAAAAAAAAAAAAACTGCATTTTGGGGTTTTATTTAAAAAAAGTGTGTTTTAGGCCGAAAAAACTGTTGTGCATCCGGCGTATATATAATTAATTTCAATTTACAGCAGTGAAATACATATTTTCTGTATTTTATTACAAAAGTACTTGTTCTTGTTCCACAAACCACTTGTGCATACAGCGTACCAAAAAAAAATAAAAAAATTACATTTCCAAATAGAAATTGAGAATCAGTGTATTTTGGGCACAAAAAAACATTATTCTGGATCCACAGAACATTTTTATGACACAGGCACTGCCTTAGCGAACGTAATTGTCAACTAGTGGCATTTAAATTGACACCGGAGAGAGACCAATCATTTAGCTTGGTGGGTGAACGCAAATAATGAGTAGAACATCAAATAAGGGACGTGGGTATAGTCATGGTGGTGTTGCTGGAGCTTCTGTTGCTGGGAAAGGACGTGGCTGTTGAGCGCAGACTACCGCTCTAAGTCAAACACCTTCCTCTGGTGCGAGTAGGCGACAGAATCTGAAGCGTTATTTGATAGGCCCAAATGGCGCTCTATGGATGGTGAAGCCAGAACATGTACAGGCGATAGTAGATTGGGTGGCTGACAGTGCCTCCAGTTCCTTCACACTATCTAACACCCAGTCCTCTGCAGAAAGCTCAGAGTTGGCACCTGCAGCCCATGCCCATCAGTCTTCCACCTCACCTCCTTGCACATCAGCCAAGCATTCAGAGCCTCAAATCATGCAGGAAAGTCTCTGTTGGCCATCCACCTAGCCCTGCCCCAGAAGAGGAAGACCTTGAATGCACTGATGCTCAACTACTTTTGTTGCAGGATGAGGACATGGGAATACTGCCACAAAATATCTCTGATGAAGACGAAACATAGGTGCCAACTGCTGTGGCTTTCTTCAATATGCAGACCGACGAGGAGGGCAGGGGACATGAATGGGTGGAAGATGATGTGGAGGATGATGAAGTCCTAGACCCAGACTGGACTGAAGGTCGTGCTAGTGAGGCATGCAATTCTGAGGAAGAATTGGAGGCAACAGCACAGCAAAGAGGAGCAGGGTGCAAAAGCTCAGCGGCCGATCCAGAGACAGTATGCCTGCTACTGTCCACCGCACCCAGGCACCGAGCACACCAAGGCTTGCTCCAAGGAGTTCATTGGCGTGGCAGTTCTTCACACAATGTTTTGACGACAAGACACGAGTGGTTTGCATGTTGTGCCAAAGCATGAACTACAGTGGAGTAAATACCTTAAAAACAAGGAACTCTCTCATGCTGCTCCTGGTCCCTCTTCTGCTGCTGGCTCGGCCTCTCCGTCCACCTCTGTTGTCACCGTGGCACCTGGCGACCATCAAACAGAGGATGTGCCACCAACACCACCACATACGACACCATCACCAAGCATCTCCACCATGTCACACGGCAGCATTTAGCTGTCCATCTCCCAAACATTTGAGAGAAGGAAGAAATACCCACCTACCCACCCTCGATCCCTGGCCCTGAATGCCAGCATTTCAAAATACTGGCCTTTGAAATGCTTTCATTCCGTCTGGTGAAGACGGACGGTTTCAAACAGTTGATGGCTGTGGCTGACCCCCAGTATGTTGTTCCCAGCCGCTACTACTTTTCCAGGCGAGCCATCACTTCCCTCCACTACCAAGTGGAGGATAAAATCAAGTGTGCGCTGAGCAGCACCATCTGTGGCAAGGTCCACATAACCACAGATACATGGACCAGTAAGCAAGGCCAGGGTCGCTACAGTATATCTCCTAACTGCACACTGGGTAAACATAAAGGCTGGGCCCAAGGCAGATAGCGGTTTGGCGCATGTCCTTCCACCACCGAGGCATAGCAGGGCATTATTTGTTGCCTCCTGTTGCTTCCGCCTCCTACTCCGCATCATCCTCCTCCTCCTCCTACTCCTCTTCTACCACCCCCACATCCGGTCATCGAAAGAACCTCACCCCCAACTTCAGTACAGACCAGGGTAAACATCAGCAGGCGATTTTAAAACTCATGTGTTTGGGTGACAAACCCCACACTGCACAGGAGCTTTGGAGGGGCATAGAACAGCCGACTGATGAGTGGTTGCTGCCGGTGAGCCTCAAGCTTGGCCTAGTGGTGTGCGATAATGGGCAAAATCTTGTTGCAGCTCTGGGACTATCCGGTTTGGCGCACAACCCTTGCCTGGCGCATGTGCTGAATCTGGTGGTGCAGAAGTTTCTTAAAAACTACCCAGACATGTCAGAGCTGCTGCTGAAAGTGCGGTCCGTATGTGTGCGCTTTCGGCGTTTTCACCCTGCTGCTGCTCGTCTGTCTGCACTGCAGCGTAACTTCTGCCTTACTGCTCACCGCCTCATATGAGACATGCCCACCAGGTGGAACTCCACATTACATATGCTGGAGAGACTTTGTGAGCAGCAGCAGGCGATAGTGGAGTTTCAGATGCAGTATACACGGGTCAGTCGCTCTGCAGATCAGCAGCACTTCACCACCAGTGACTGGGCCTGCATGCGAGACCTGTGTGCCTTGTTGTGGTCTTTGGAGTACTCAACCAACATGGCCAGTGCTGATGATGCCGTTGTTAGCATTGCAATACCCCTTCTATGTCTCCTTGAAAAAAATATTACGGCGATGATGGAAGAGGATACGGCATAGGAGGAGCAGGAAGAGGGGCATTTCACAGGATTTTAGGCAGGTCATACAGAAGTGGCTCAAAGGGTGGGTTCCTGCGCCAGCAAAGGCCAGATACACATGTGGACAGCCAGGGCACACTTCTGGAGGACGGGGAGAAGGAGGATGAGGTAGAAGAGGAAAAGGAGGAACCGGTTTCAATGCAGGGTGGCACCCTACCCAGCTCAGGGCCATCACAGGAGCTTGGCTGGGGGATACGGAGGACACAGAAAATACACCATCTACAGAGGACAGCTTTAGTTACCTCTGGGCAGTCTGGCTCACATGAGCGACTACATGTTGCAGTGCCTGCGCAATGACAGCAGAGTTGCCCAAATTTTACCTTGTGATGACTACTGGGTTGCCACCCTTCTGGATCCCCGATACACTGGAGCATGATAAGAAGATGCACAACTACAAGAGCACGCTGGTAGAGCACGCTCCTGAGGGCATTCCCAACTGACACAGGGGACAGAGTGGAAGCACAAGGCGAAGACAGAAGCGGAGAGGAGGAGGAAGAGGTCGCCAACGCAGCTGTGTCATGGCCAGCTCCTCAGACAGCAGGGTTAGCATAGCCGAGATGTGGAAAAGTTTTGTCACCACGCCACGGCAAACTGCACCACCAGCTGATAGGGAACGTGTTAGCAGGAGGCAGCATTTCAACAACATGGTGGAACAGTACATGTGCACCCGCCTCCACGTACTGACTGATGGTTCTGCCCCATTTAACTTCTGGGTCTCCAAATTGTCCACTTGGACAGAGCTTTATGACTTGGAGGTGCTGGCCTTACCTGCGGCCAGTGTATTGTCTGAACGTGTATTTAGCATGGCAGGGGTGTCATTACAGACAAACGCAGCCGCCTGTCCACAGCCATCGTGGGCATTAAAATGTTCATTAAAATGAACCAGGCATGGATCCCACAGGACTTGTCCGTACCTTGTGCACAATAGATATTTATAACTGCCTCGCCCTCAACCATACATTCTTGTACTCCAGGGCCCTTCTTTATTGAATCCTCTTTTAATTGTACCATTATTTTGGGGGCAACCCCAAGTTGAATGATCCTCTCCTCTGTCTGGGTGCCAGGGGCCTTCATTTCAGCTAATCGCCTGCTGCTTTGGTGCATGACATTAACCTCTTTTTGCTGTCAAATGACCTCTCCTCTGTCTGGGTGTCAGGGGCCTAAAATTCTGTTAATCGCCTGCTGCTTTGGTGGTTGACACTATCCTCTTTATACTGTCAAATGACCTCTACATTGTCTGGTTCTCAGGAGCCTATATTTTGTTTCATCGCTTACTGTATTGGTAGGAGACATTAACCTTTTTTGCAGTCAAATTACCTCTCCTCTGTCTCGGTGTCAGGGGCCTACATAAATGATAATGTCCTATTCCATTGCAGGTTGACCTGAGGCCTGTGTTGCTGTTACGAGACGGCTCTATTTTGCCGGTGCCATGGTCCTGAATTAGTGAATCAGGCCTATGGCACTACTGGGTGAAATCAATACTGTTTTGGCATGATTGTAACTCACCTCTTTGTGGGTCCCGTGGGCCTGAATGTTTGAATGAGGCCTGTGGCACTGCAGGCAGACATGATTCCTTCTTGGCTGTGATGACAACTTCAACTCCCATGTATGGTTGCCATGGTCCTGAGTCTGTGAATGAGGCCTATGGCACTGCAGGCAGACATAAATTTATTTTTGGCTGTGATGAGAACTTCAACCTTCATAGCATTCCCACATGACGCCACCCCAACCTCATATTCTACCTCATCCGCCTTCATTTTTTATTTATTTATTTATTTTTTAAGTAATTTCCCTATCCACATTTGTTTGCAGGGGATTTACCTACATATTGATGACTTTTGCAGCCATCTAGCCTTTTCCAGGGCTATTTTACAGACTTTTTAGTGCCCAAATTTAGTGCCCATTTTGTGACTTGTGGTGGGGGTTAAGTTCAATTGCCAAAATAGCAATCCCCTAATTCTGGTGTTCCAGCTGTGGCTAGCCAAGTGTAATACTGTCTGCTGTCTGGCAAAGGATAAATTATTTTCTATGGTGAAATTCAATTGCCAAAATAGCAATCCCTTAAATCTGGTGTCCCAGCAGTGGCTGGCAAAGTATAATAGTGTCCGGCAAAGGATATATTTTGTTCTGGGGTGAAATTCAATAGGCAAAATAACAATACCATAGATCAGTGGTTTCAGCTGTGGCTGGCCAAGTTTAATAGTGTCCTGCAAAGGATATTTTTTTTTTATGGGGTGAAATTCAATTGCCAAAATAGCAATACCGTAAATCTGGTGTCCCAGCAGTGGCTGGCCAAGCTTAATAGTGTCTGTCATAGGATATATTTTGTTCTGGGGTGAAATTCAATTGCCAAAATAGCAATACCGTAAATCTGGTGTCCCAGCAGTGGCTGGCCAAGCTTATTAGTGTCCGTCATAGGATATATTTTGTTCTGGGGTGGAATTCAATTGCCAAAATAGCAATACCGTAAATCTAGTGTCCCAGCAGTGGCTGGCCAAGCTTAATAGTGTCCAGCATATGATATATTTTGTTCTGGGGTGAAATTCAATTGCCAAAATACCATGAATCAGTGGTTTCAGCTGTTTCCTGGCCAAGTTTAATAGTGTCCGGCAAAGGATATATTATTTTCTGCGGTGAAAGTCAGTTGCAAAAATAGAAATACAGTAAGACTGTTGTTCCAGCTGTTGCAGGCTTCGTTTAAATCTGTCCGTAAGGCTGGCTAAATTTAATAGTGTCCGGCAAAGGATGTATTTTGTTCTGGGGTGAAATTCAATTGCCAAAATAGAATTGCCAAAATAGCAATACCATAAATCAGTGGTTTCAGCTGTGGCTGGCCAAGTTTAATAGTGTTTGGCAAAGGATAAATTATTTTCTGCGGTAAAATCAGGTTGCAAAAATAGAAATACAGTAAAACTGTTGTTCCAGCTGTTGCAGGCTTCGTTTAAATCTGTCCGTAAAAGAGTATATTTTTTTCTGGGGTGAAATTTAATTGCCAAAATAGCAATACCCTCAATCTGGTGTTCCAGCTGTTGCAGGTTAAGTGTTAATCTGTCCGTAAAAGGTTATATTACACTCAAGATGTATATACTAGTGCTGAGAGGGTCATCCTCAATAACTTCACACGCTATTGTGCATCTCCTATAGTATTTCTGTCCATTAAAGGGTATATTACACAAAGTGTTAAAATACAATTGCTGAAGGCATCATCCTACATATTTTTTTCACACGCTACTGTGCATCTCCAAGTGTAAATCTGTCCATAAATGGATACCATTCATCCAGGGCCTAAATACTAGGCCTACAATTGATATTCCACTAAATCTGAGGTTACTGCTGTGCCTGTATTAGTGTAATACGATTTCTATAAAAGAAAGCCAGATAGTGTTAGGTGCCTGTATAAAAGGCCTGAATTTGAAATCAATACATTGCGCCAAATATTTTATTTCTTATTGTGGTGGTTGGTGAACGGTAACAATGAGGAAAACATCTAGTAAGGGACACGGTCGTGGTGGTGTTAGTGGACTCTCTGGTGCTGGGAGAGGACGTGGTCGTTCTGCCACAGCCACACACCCTAGTGAACCAACTAACTCAGGTTCCAGTACCCGCCAGAATTTACAGCGATATTTGGTGGGTCCCAATGCCGTTCTAAGGATGGTAAGGTCTGAGCAAGTACAGGCGCTAGTCAATTGGGTAGTCGACAGTGGATCCAGCACGTTCACAACATTAACTCCCACCCATTTTTCTGCAGAAAGCACACAGGTGGTGTCTGAAAACCAAGCCCATCAGTCTGTCACATCACCCCCATGCATATCAGGGAAACTGCCTGAGCCTCAAGTTATGCAGCAGTCTCTTATGCTGTTTGAAGACTCTGCTGGCAGCGTTTCCCAAGTGAATCCACCTAGCCCTTCCCCAGTGGTTGAAGACATAGAATGCACTGATGCAGAACCACTGATGTTTCCTGATGATGAGGACATGGGAATACCACCTCATCGGAGTCCGCACGTCTCTGATGATGACGAAACACAGGTGCCAACTGCTGCGTCTTTCTGCAGTGTGCAGACCGAACAAGAGGTCAGGGAGGAAGACTGTGTGGAAGACGATGCAGGGGACGATGAGGTCCTAGACCCCACATGGAATGAAGGTCGTGCCACTGACTTTCATAGTTCAGAGGAAGAGGCAGTGGTGAGACCGAGCCAACAGCGTAGCAAAAGAGAGAGCAGAGGGCAAAAGCAGACCAGCCGCCTCCAAGAGAGTTCGCCTGCTACTGACCACCGCCACCATGGACCGAGCACCCAACAGGCAGCTTCAAGGAGTTCCATGGCATGGCAGTTCTTTAAACAATGTGCTGACGATAAGACCTGAGTGGATTGCACGCTATGCCATCAGAGCCAGAAGCGAGGCATTAACGTTCTGAACCTTAGCACAACCTGCATGACCAGGCATCTACATGCAAATCATGAACTGAAGTGGAGTAAACACCTTAAAAGCAAGGAACTCACTCTGGCTCCCCCTGCTCCCTCTTCTGCTGCTGCCTCGGCCTCTTCCTCCGCCTCGTGAGGAATGTTGGCACCTGCGGCCCACCAAACAGAGGATGTGCCACCGACAACACCACCTGCGTTACCAAGCATCTCCACCATGTCACACGGCAGCGTTCAGCTCTCCATCTCACAAACCTTGGAGAAAGCATAAATTCCCACCTAGCCACCCTCGAGCCCTGGGCCTGAATGCCAGCATTTCTAAACTACTGGCCTTTGAAATGCTGTCATTCAGGCTGGTGGACACAGACAGCTTCAAACAGCTGATGTCCATGGCTGTCCCACAGTATGTTGTTCCCAGCCGCCACTACTTCTCCAAGACAGCCGTGCCTTCCCTGCACAATCAAGTATCCGATAAAATCAAGTGTGCACTGCGCAACGCCATCTGTGGCAAGGTCCACCTAACCACAGATACGTGGACCAGTAAGCATGGCCAGGGACGCTATATCTCCCAAACTGCACACTGGGTAAATGTAGTCGCGGCTGGGCCGCAGGCGGAGAGTTCCTTGGCGCACGTCCTTCCGCCGCCAAGGATCGCAGGGCATCATTCTTTGACTCCTGTAGCCTCCTCCTCCTACTCGGCTTTCTCCTCCTCTGCTTCCACCAGCTCATCCAGTCAGCCACACACCTTCACAACCAACTTCAGCACAGTCCGGGGTACACGTCAGCAGGCCATTCTGAAAATCATATGTTTGGGGGACAGGCCACACGCCGCGCAGAAGTTGTGGCGGGGTATTGAACAACAGACCGACGAGTGGTTTCTGCCGGTGGGCCTCAAGCCCGGCCTGGTGGTGTGCGATAATGGGCGAAATCTCGTCGCAGCTCTGGGACTAGCCAGTTTGACGCACATCCCTTGCCTGGCGCATGTGCTGAATTTGGTGGTGCAGAAGTTCATTTACAACTACCCCGACATGTCAGAGCTACTGCATAAAGTGAGGGCCGTCTGTGCGCGCTTCCGGCGTTCACATCCTGCCGCTGCTCGCCTGTCTGCGCTACAGTGGAACTTCGGCCTTGCCGCTCACCGCCTCGCGCAACCACCAGGTGGAACTCCACCTTGCACATGCTGGAGAGACTGTGCGAGCAGCAGCAGGCCATAATGGAGTTTTAGCTGCTGCACACACGCGTCAGTCGCACTGCGGAACAGCACCACTTCACCACCAATGATTGGGCCTTCATGAGAGACCTGTGTACCCTGTTGTGCTGTTTCGAGTACTCCACCAACATGGCCAGTGGCGATGACACCGTTATCAGCATTTCAATACCACTTCTATGTCTCCTTGAGAAAACGCTTAGGGCGATGATGGAAGAGGAGGTGGCCCAGAAAGGGGAGGATGAGGGGTCAATTTTAGCACTTTCAGGCCAGTCTGTCAGAAGTGGCTCAGAGGGAGGTTTTTTGCAACAGCAGAGGCCAGGTACAAATGTGGCCAGCCAGGGCCCACTACTGGAGGACGAGGAGGATGAGGAGGAGGTGGAGGAGGATGAGGATGAAGCAGGATCACAGCGGGGTGGAACCCGACACAGCTCAGGCCCATCACTGGTGCGTGGCTGGGGGGATACGGAGGACGATGACGATACGCCTCCCACAGAGGACAGCTTGTCCTTACCTCTGGGGAGACTGGCACACATGAGCGACTACATGCTGCAGTGCCTGCGCAACGACAGCAGAGTTGCCCACATTTTAACATGTGCAGACTACTGGGTTGCCACCCTGCTGGATCCCCGGTACAAAGACAATGTGCCCACCTTACTTCCTGCACTGGAGCGTGATAGAAATATGCGCGAGTACAAGCGCACGCTGGTAGACGCGCTCCTGAGAGCATTCCCAAATGTCACAGGGGAACAGGTGGAAGCCTAAGGCGAAGGCAGAGGAGGAGCAAGAGGTCGCTAACGCAGCTGTGTCACGGCCAGCTCCTCTGAGGGCAGGGTTAGCATGGCAGAAATGTGGAAAAGTTTTGTCTCCACGCCACAGCTAACTGCACCACCACCTGATACGGAACGTGTTAGAAGGAGGCAGCATTTCACTAACATGGTTAAACAGTACGCCTGCACACAACTCCACTTACTGACTGATGGATCGGCCCCATTCAACTTCTGGGTCTCCAAATTGTCCACGTGGCCAGAGTTAGCATTTTATGCCTTGAGGTGCTGGCCTGCCCGGCGGCCAGCGTTTTGTCTGAAAGTGTATTCAGCACGGCAGGGGGCGTCATTACTGACAAACGCAGCCGCCTGTCCACAGCCAACGTGGACAAGCTGACGCTCATAAAAATGAACCAGGCATGGATCCCACAGGACCTGTCCCTCCCTTGTGCAGAATAGACATTTACAACTGCCTCCCTCAACCATGTATTCTGTACTCCGGGCACTTCTTTATTGAATCCTCATTTTTCTAACTTTACCATGATCTTGCGGTGCAACCCAAAGTTGAATGAACCTCTCCTCTGTCTGGGTGGTGGGGCCAAAATAACTGAAAGTGGCCTTCTCCGGTGGTGGGTGATATGACGCATGATTCCTTGCTGTGGGACCTCTCTCCTCTGTCTGGGTGCTGGGGCCGAAATAACTGAAAGTGGCCATCTCCGGTGGTGGCTGATATGACGCATGATTCCTTGCTGTGGGACCTCTCTCCTCTGTCTGGGTGCTGGGTCCGAAATAACTGAAAGTGGCCTTCTCTAGTTGTTGGTGAAATGACGCATGATTCCTTGCTGTGGGACCTCTCTCCACTGTCTGGGTGTTGGGGCCGAAATAACTGAAAGTGGCCTTCTCCAGTCGTGGGTGATATAACGATGATTCCTTGCTGTGGAAACTCTCTCCTTTGTCTGGGTGCTGGGGCCTAAATAACTTAAAGTGGCCTTATCCGGTGGTGGGTGATATGACGCATGATTCCTTGCAGTGGGACCTGTATCCTCGGTCTGGGTGCTGGGCGAAATAACTGAAAGCGGCCTTCTCCAGTGGTGGGTGATATGACGCATGATTCCTTGCTGTGGGACCTCTCTTCTCTGTCTGGGGCAGGGGCCGAAATAACTGAAAGTGGCCTTATCCGGTGTTGGATGATATGACGCATGATTCCTTGCTGTGGGACCTCTCTCCTCTGTCTGGGTGGTGGGGCATAAATAACTGAAAGTGGCCTTCTCCAGTGGTGGGTGAAATGACGCATGATTCCTTGCTGTGGGACCTCTCTCCACTGTCTGGGTGTTGGGGCGAAATAACTGAAAGTGGCCTTCTCCAGTCGTGGGTGATATAACGCATGATTCCTTGCTGTGGAAACTCTCTCCTTTGTCTGGGTGCTGGGGCCTAAATAACTTAAAGTGGCCTTATCCGGTGGTGGGTGATATGACGCATGATTCCTTGCAGTGGGACCTGTATCCTCGGTCTGGGTGCTGGGCAGAAATAACTGAAAGCGGCCTTCTCCAGTGGTGGGTGATATGACGCATGATTCCTTGCTGTGGGACCTCTCTCTCTGTCTGGGGGCAGGGGCCGAAATAACTGAAAGTGGCCTTATCCGGTGTTGGATGATATGACGCATGATTCCTTGCTGTGGGACCTCTCTCCTCTGTCTGGGTGGTGGGGCATAAATAACTGAAAGTGGCCTTCTCCAGTGGTGGGTGAAATGATGCATGATTCCTTGCTGTGGGACCGCTGTCCTCTGTCTGAGTGCTGGGTCCGAAATAACTGAAAGTGGCCTTCTCCAGTGGTGGGTGATATGACGCATGATTCCTTGCTGTGGGAAGTCTCTCCTCTGTCTGGGTGCTGGGGCCGAAATAACTGAAAGTGGCCTTCTCCGGTGGTGGGTGATATGACGCATGATTCCTTGCTGTGGACCTCTCTCCTCTGTCTGGGTGGTGGGGCATAAATAACTGAAAGTGGCCTTCTCCATAGGAGGGTGATATGACACATGATTCCTTGCTGTGGGACCTCTCTCCTCTGTCTGGGTGATGGGGCATAAATAACTGAAAGTGGCCTTCTCCGGTGGTGGGTGATATGACGCATAATTCCTTGCTGTGGGACCTCTCTCCTCTGTCTGGGTGCTGGGGCGAAATGACTGAAAGTGGCCTTCTCCAGTGGTGGGTGATATGACGCATGATTTCTTGCTGTGGGACCTGTATCCTCGGTCTGGGTGCTGGGCCGAAATAACTGAAAGTGGCCTTCTCCAGTGGTTGGTGATATGACGCATGATTCCTTGCTGTGGGACCTCTCTCCTCTGTCTAGGTGGTGGGTTATAAATAACTGAAAGTGGCCTTCTCCAGTGGTGGGTGAAATGACGCATGATTCCTTGTTGTGGGACCGCTCTCCTCTGTCTGGGAGCTGGGGCCGAAATAACTGAAAGTGGCCTTCTCCGGTGGTGGTTTATGACGCATGATTTCTTGCTGTGGGACCTGTATCTTCAGTCTGGGTGCTGGGCTGAAATAACTGAAAGTGGCCTTCTCAGTGGTGGGTGATATGACGCATGATTCCTTGCTGTGGGACCTCTCTCCTCTGTCTGGGTGGTGGGGCATAAATAACTGAAAGTGGCCTTCTCCAGTGGTGGGTGAAATAACGCAGGATTCCTTGCTGTGGGACCTCTCTCCTCTGTCTGGGTGCTGGGTCCGAAATAACTGAAAGTGGCCTTCCCAGTGGTGGGTGATTTAACGCATGATTCCTTGCTGTGGGACCTCTCTCCTCTGTCTGGGTGCTTGGGCCAAAATAACTGAAAGTGGCCTTCTCCAGTGGTGGGTGATATGACGCATGATTCCTTGCTGTGGGACCGGTATCCTCGGTCTGGGTGCTGGGGCCGAAATAACTGAAAGTGGCCTTTTCCAGTGGTGGGTGATATGACGCATGATTCCTTGCTGTGGGACCTCTCTCCTCTGTCTAGGTGGTGGGGCATAAATAACTGAAAGTGGCCTTCTCCAGTGGTGGGTGATATGACGCATGATTCCTTGCTGTGGGACCTCTCTCCTCTGTCTGGGTGGTGGGGCATAAATAACTGAAAGTGGCCTTCTCCAGTGGTGGGTGAAATAACGCAGGATTCCTTGCTGTGGGACCTCTCTCCTCTGTCTGGGTGCTGGGTCGAAATAACTGAAAGTGGCCTTCCCCAGTGGTGGGTGATTTGACGCATGATTCCTTGCTGTGGGACCGGTATCCTCGGTCTGGGTGCTGGGGCAGAAATAACTGAAAGTGGCCTTCTCCAGTGGTTGGTGATATGACGCATGATTCCCTTGCTGTGGGACCTCTCTCCTTTGTCTGTGTGCTGTGGCCTAAATAACTGAAAGTGGCCTTCTCCGGTGGTGGGTGATATGGCGCATGATTCCTTGCTGTGGGACCTCTCTACTCTGTCTAGGTGGTGGGGCATAAATAACTGAAAGTGGCCTTCTCCAGTGGTGGGTGATTTGACGCATGATTCCTTGCTGTGGGACCTCTCTCCTCTGTCTGGGTGCTGGGGCTGAAATAACTGAAAGTGGCCTTCTTCAGTGGTGGGTGATATGATGCATGATTCCTTGCTGTGGGACCGGTATCCTCGGTGTGGGTGCTTGGCCAAAATAACTGAAAGTGGCCTCCTCCAGTGGTGGGTGAAATGACGCATGATTACTTGCTGTCGGACCGCTCTCCTCTGTCTGGATGCTGGGTCCGAAATAACTGAAAGTGGCCTTCTCCAGTGGTGGGTGATATGGCGCAGGATTCCTTGCTGTGGGACCGGTATCCTAGGTCTGGGTGCTGGGTCCAAAATAACTGAAAGTGGCCTTCTCCAGTGGTGGGTGATATGACGCTTGATTCCTTGCAGTGGGACCTGTATCCTCGGTCTTGGTGCTGGGCCGAAATAACTGAAAGTGGCCTTCTCCAGTGGTGAGTGATATAACGCATGATTCCTTGCTGTGGGACCTCTCTCCTCTGTCTGGGTGCTGTGGCCGAAATAACTGAAAGTGGCCTTCTCCGGTGGTGGGTGATATGACGCATGATTCCTTGCTGTGGGACCTCTCTCCTCTGTCTGGGTGGTGGGGCATAAATAACTGAAAGTGGCCTTCTCCAGTGGTGGGTGATATGACGCATGATTCCTTGCTGTGGGACCTGTATCCTCGGTCTGGGTGCTGGGCCTAAATAACTGAAAGTGGCCTTGATATTGGTTAAATTTTATTTATTTTATTTTATTTTAATTAATTTCCCTATCCACATTTGTTTGCAGGATTTACCTACATTTTGCTTCCTTTGGCAGCCCTCTAGCCCTTTCCTGGACTATTTTACAGCCTTTTTAGTGCCTAAAGTTCGGGTCCCCATTGACTTCAATGGGGTCCGGGTTCGGGATAAAGTTCGGGTCGAGTTCGGATCCCGAACCCGAACATTTTCGGGAAGTTCGGCCGAACTTCCCGAACCCGAACTTCCAGGTGTTCGCTCATCTCTATTCATTAGAGATGATCCCAAATCTCATATTTTGAAATTTGTTCACACTTTGATGGTAAAAGCAGAATTGGGTTATGGATTCCGTTACCACAAACCGTAAAGCAGTTCTATGATGGAATGCATAACGGAATGCCTTTAGAGGCATTCTGTTATTCATTTCGTCATATTAGAAGTCTATGGGCTGCAAATTGGATCCGTCCCCTTTCCTTTATGCAGGGGAGCCCGCGGCTCTGTAACGAAAACGAGACTGATCCGTAATGCAGGCCATAGACTTCAATTATGATGGAATGAATTATGGAATGCCTCTAAAAGCATTCCGGTATGCCTTTCAGCATAGAATTGTTAGCAAAACAGACAATTTCCAGATCCAGCTTCTACCAGTTTGAGTGCTTTTATTGAAGATAGCGATAAAAACTCACATGTATGCAAATGTGGTCATGAGGAAGGATCCATATTACTGGTGATCCGAAAAGCGTCACATTGCTGTTATTGTCCTGCATACATGTGAGTTTTTATCGCTATCTTCAATAAAAGCACTCGAACTGGTAGAAGCTGGATCTGGAAATTGTCTGTTTTGCTAAGTGTTTACCACCACTTACCGAAGAAGTGGAGTTCCGGGCTCCCAGAGAGTGAGTAACAGGGTCGAGCTGCCTACAACCTTCTTTTTGTTTGTTTGAAGCATAGAATTGTGTTATTCTGCTTTTATCACCAAACGAAGCGTGAATGAATTTCAGAACATGAAATTTGCTCATCTCTAGTATTCATCTAAGTCTTCAAACATGTCAAACTAACACAAAAGTACTGCAAAAACAAACAGTATTTGTTAGAATAAATTGGTTGTTCACTCAGGAAATTATTTCTATAACAATAGCACTTTGCTATTGTTATTGTTTTGGTTAATAAAATGTGAAGTTCTGAAATTGTTCTTATTAGGCCTCATGCACATGACCGTCTGCAGGCCCTGCCCTGTCGGGCAGACCGCAAATTGGGGTCCATAATGCATGGGCGCCAATTGTGTTCCCTCTGTCTGCAGACGCGGACCCATTCACTTGAATGGGGTCCGCGATCTGCATCCGAGGTCCGCACCGCCAAAAAGTAGCGCATGGACACAGACAGAAAAAATCATTCTGTAGTGCTTCCAATCCGTGCCTCTGTTCCACACCGTACTGTATATATGAATTGCAGAACCAATCACGCTTTCTGCGGGCTGCAATATGGGCATGGATCTGTTACTGTCATATGTGACTATTGATGATATGCCAGCATTAAATATGTTAAGTTTATGCGTGGAATTATATCTCCATGTAACTTACACTCATATACAGTATGATATCCCATGTTTATTATGCCATGTAATGTGCTTTTATGCTGCATGCTATGGTGGGAAGTAAATCTGTCCTCACAGGTAGCCTGTGAAAGCATTCTGACACAAGGGGTCTTACCTATGGTCCACACTGGTTACTGATGAGCTGGTTACTTTCGAAAACACCATGAGTAAAATGTATTGCATTATTTAATATGAAATGTTTGCAGCAGCAAATGGATTAACCGCCAGGTAAAGCAGCAAAGACATAGAGCGAGGAGAGGGGAGCGGGGAGGGGGGCTGGGGGGCTCCACACCAGCAGTATCCCCACTTCAGCTAGAGCATTCCCAGTGGAAACAAACAGTAGTGCAGGCAGAACCTTTGCAGAGATGTTGCATGTTGGAGAGCCACACAATACTTTTCTAAAGTAACCAGTCTCCATCAACAACCATCATGGAGATACCACAACCTGGGAGTGTCGATGAGAGAATATAAGCATTGTTGGAGACCATTCTAAGTGAATAAGATATTGTTGTGACAGTTGCAGCTTAGCCAGCTTTACCGCTGTCACCTTGAGGAGACTCCAACGAAGTGTTGACGCCTAGAGAAGTTGTTTGCACCGCAAGCCAAGGGAGGAAGTATGCGGTCATCTATTAAACAATACTACTGATACACCTATTACACATAAGACTGAGTACTTATTGAAAGACTGTAATTATACACCAATTGCCCCATATGCATCTGTTACCTTTGGTAACAAACTTGTAACCGGTAAGTTTGATAGTGTGAACAGTAAAAGACGTTCCTATTACATATATGTCCACCGCTTTCACCATCCTAGAGTGGTGAGCAATATATGTCACTCAAGGGCCAAAAATATCCTTTCTGTAAGGACTAAAATGTTATATTAGACATAAATATTTGATGGTATATCTATGATACACAGTGTACTTATGTACCTATGGTTGAATCTGTCCAAAATTAAATACCATGCAAAACTAAAGATGGATATGTGTATGAGGTCCCATCACACCTTTAAAGTCTGATATCTTAACTTGCAAACAATCATCACACCACTAGGGTGAGCTTAAGTATTTTCTAAATCCATCATGTGAACATACCCTTACAGTAAGGAAAATAGAATTGATCATTTATTTTCATTGGAATAAACAATTATTTGCTAAAAGTGGAGGGGGAGGTTCTGAGGGCTATCTCTAGTATAGATCAGCAATATGTGTTTGCAGAGGACATGTGGCCACTGAGTTGGCAGAGTTCACAGTGGTCGATGTAAGCACTAATATGTGCCATTTACATAAGCAGTGAAGAATCTCTGATCAATGTTTTAGATTTTGTATCAATGGTGACTAATGGTGACCTGTTTTAATTGCACTATGTTGAGTCAGCACGTTTCTGCATCATCTGATATTTGGTAGTTGTCCAACATACAGTAGTTCTCGCATCTACTAACCCAGATTAGGTGAGCTGTATTTCCTCACTAAAGCATTCCTAAAATGCAAAAATAACATGTAGGTAAAAATACATGTAGATATTGTTATGCTTATCAATCAGTAATCCTTGTGTACAGTGAAATGCAACACAACCACTTCCACTTGAACTGAGATTTAGGGTCATAATATGCAAATTATGGTCTTCTTACAAATTAGGTTTGATAACAGTATATTTTTATGTACCTGAAGAATAGGTTGGACAAACCTTGAAATGTTTATTACTCCAACAAATCTTGATTTTTAAGATGTCACCTGAATGATCCCTCACTAGTTTTTGTCATGGAATTTGCCCCTTAGATGGGGTTGTGTTGCAGTTTTCTGTACAGGGGTGGGATCTGAGGGTGTCCCAGAAATCATGCCCCAATCACAATTTATTTATATGTGTCATAATATTACAAGATAGGAATTCCCCTTTTAAATGCAGGTTCTCTAAGAATACACAATGAAACCATTTATTTCACTCTTTGCTACATTAGTTACTATACCTCTCACGCCTGGTGTCTGCTCTCCAAGTATTAATGATGAGCGGGCCTAAATATTTAATATTCCTCTTTTTGACTCTCTCTGTTATGACCTTTTATCAGTGAATTTTTGATCTGCAGGTCATATGTGGTGAGAGAGTTTGCATCAATGAAGAGTCTGTCTTATTACAATCAATGAAAGGTCAATACCTGCCTCAGCAGATAACATCAAGCTCTATTTTCCCTTGGGTTAACAACGAGATGTCTCTTAAGATGTCAGCAGTTCTGTTCAGGTATTTTGCCTGAATAATATCCATTTTAATATTATCGTGATCATATGATGGGAATAATCAGCATACTAATGGAATGGCATTACAACATCTAATCATCTCATATATTTTAATAATGTATGCATGGAAAATGATAGATTAAAACTGCCTTGTCCCAAATGTATGTCTGTATTGTTTAGCTATTGTTTAATGAATTTAACCCCTGAATGATGCCGATACAGGTTCTTTACGGCAGTCATTACTGGGCTTTATTCTAGGTCTCTGTGTTTGTACAGCTGCCTATAATAAGTACTGCACAGGTCTCCCATGCAGAAAAGAGCAGGGGCTTGGCTCTCACATAAGTCCTAGGCTCTTTATCTAACATGCCGGACTGGCAGGAGCACAGATCCAGATCCATAGTCAATAGCAACCAAGGTTTCTAAGTGGTTTAGAGGGAGGGAGCCCCTCTGTCTCCCATTGTCAGCCAGCAAATCAGATGTCTTACTATGGCAGCCTTGGGCATAATAAAGGGCTCATTGTATGCCTATCAGGCTGTGCCTCTCTTGCAGACCCTGATGGTGACTCTCAGTATAGACCTGACAGTATAATACTTTGTACTGCATAAGCAGTGCAGTGTATTATAGAAGTGATCAGAAGATCACCTGTTGAATTCCCTTTGTGGGACTAGTAAATGATTTTAAAAAGTTTATTAAATGAAAGAAAGACACCCTTTTTAAACTGAAAAAAAGGTTTTCAATGGAAAAAGATTTGCAAAAATCAAACCCCTTCACATATTATCATGTAATTTATTCATCCTGCCAAAATTGCTGTACTTTTCTTATTCATCACCAAATTAATGAATAAAAAGGGATCACAAGTGTTATGTACCCCAAATTGTCATGCTACAAAAATCAAGCCATTACAAAGCTCCATAGGAAATAAAATAAAAAGGTTATCGCTCTTGGGATTTGGTTTTGATGTAATCGTATTGACCCAGAGAATAAAGTTATCATGTAATTTATGTTGAAAAATGAAAGCCACAAATTGTAAAACATAAAAACTCAATGGCAGTATTGCTTTTTTAGCCCATCTCCACCACATAAATGGTTAATAAAAGTTAACCAGTAAGTTATGTGTACCCTAAAATTGTGCCAACCAAAACAAACCCTATATGGCTACATCAACAGACATAAAAAAACTAAAAAAGCTTAAACATAGATTTTCCTCTGCGAAGATGAAAAATTAAGAAAAAAATTAAAATTGCTTGGCCACTAAGCCCTTAAAAGTACACAAGGGAAGGGTTAAAAGATATTTTAGAAAATAAGAGATTTGCCATAGTAAATTGCTGTTGCAGGAACCCGATGGGGAGTTTGTGGAGGAACATAAGAGAGGTTATTATGCTCTGAGGGTGATGCCAGTACTCACAGTTTACAAATCTCCTCCTCCTGCTCTTCCTGGGGTTGAGCAGTAACAGAGGGTGCATCCTTTCTTGCCACTGGCCTGCTGCCTGTTGGTAGTTGAGGTACCTTTGATGGTATATATTTGGAAGGGTGCAAGACAGGAGTTTGGAGGCAGGGGCTGGCAGATGGTTGGTCAATAACCAGGCCTGTTATTCACAATTATTATTATTTATTATTAAAGCAACATTCAATGCATGGGGCCGTATATATGAAATATATACATCTTACAAGACACGTTACAAACTGGTACAGAAGAAGAGAGGGCCCTACAATAAATCTTGCAATAAATAAAGTCTCTTTAGTTCAGGATAAAAATTGTAGTACAGCAGCAAGTATATCACAGTGCAGTATTCTCTCAATAACAGTGTATGGACAGCAATAATGATGGAGGTTATAGTACTATTTCTCTGTCTCTCTCTAAAGTCTCTCATTAGAACCACAGACAGGAAATGAAGCTCTTTTAAATCCTTCTGCAATTTTCAGACTGAGAGGTGCAAAAACTTTAGATATGCGTGGCCAATCCGTCTCAAGGTGTTGGGGAAACTTTAGCAATATTTCTTTCCACAGCAGTAAGGTCTTTCTGGAGTCTGTCAAAATAAGTCTTACACCATATAGGGTAGATTCTCTGAAATACACCTTTCTTATGAAAATCCATTTCTCTAAGGCTACATGCACACGACAGTTGTTTTTACTGTCCACAAATTGGGATCTGCTCAAAAACTGATGGTCTATCTTTTTTTTTTTAAAGATTCCTTTGTTTTCACAGATCCCTTGTAATAAATGCTTATCCTTGTCCACAAATGAGAAAAAAGTAGGACATGCACTACTTTTTTGCTGAAGGGAAACACGGACAACGGACATGGAACACAAACGGATGAACTGTCAGCATTTTTTGCTGACCCATTGAAATGTATGGGCTCCTATCCTATCCGAAAAAACACTGAAACGGAAGCCGAGAATAACAACTGTCGTATGCATGTAGCCAAATCCTGAGAAAATCTATTATTTTATATATATGCAAATTAGGTTTTCAGTACAACGTTTGTGGAGCCTCTCACCATTGCTCTGCTATAATGCAACCCACCTACTCCCCCTCTTGTTTTATTAACAGTTCCTGAGATTTCAGAGCTTACTATGAAACAGTTTTTGAAGTCAACTTTATTTAACACCAATGGCTGTATGCAGGATTTTCTCAAGGTGGGGATGGGGAAAAAATCATTATGAAGCTTTGACCAAATAAAAACTATTATGCATACTTATTCGTATGGCTACTATTACAGTGGGTTAAGCAGAGTATATGGCTGCTATTGACTGTGGAGAAAAGGGAGATGAGACTAGGATTCCATTCTCCTTTTCTCCTAAATAGCAGCCACATACTAAGTAGTGATGAGAAGCAGGGGCAATATTCGAATTCGCGATATTTAGCGAATATTTGGGCAAATATTCACCATATATTCTCGAAATTGAGAATTCCCGATTATTCGGCAGTGTAATATTCACATATTGCACAATACATGCGTGGGTCGCTTTTTCAAGCTGATAGAAGTTTCCTGAGACTGGAGAAAATGGTTGGCATGGCAGAACATTACAATAGCTTTATATGCAGATAGAGTGCTCCAATGTATTCGCGATTGTGCAAATCGGCAATTGATGCTCATATTTTTGTGCAATACAGGCAACTTCACATTTTAGCAGGTCTGACTACATATTACAACTAAGTATTGTTGTGAACTTGTGACATCACAGCACTGTAGCATGTATCTATGGACAGCAGAATCTATCACCCTACCTAACACCCTGCACTGGAACCTATCAGCTACACTATATCACTATCTAACCTACACTGACTATCTCCCACTAACTATCTGTTTATATATATATATATATATATATATATATATATATAAGCTAACTAACTAACTAACAATCTAATGCAATGTGACAACAAAGCACAGAGAACAAATGCAGAAAATGCCTTCTGGGGAGGTTCTTATATAGTAAAGCGGTAGGCAACTTACCTATTAGTTGCTAGGAATGTTGCTAAGCTCAGACAAAGACATTACTGCCTCCTCAATGGGCCACAAGCAAGAAGCAGGGAGGAATCATGTGTTCAGATGGGAAAAATTTACGAATATTCGAAAATACGAATATATAGCACTATACTCTAAATATTCGTAAATTCTCGAAGTGCCGATATTTGAGATAAATATTCGCGATTCGAATATTCGCGCTCAACACTTATACTTAGCAAAGTGTGCTGAGGATGTGGTAGTTTCTCCACACCAGGGCAACCTAGTGACTGAATAATAAGGCAATACTGTTACCAAACTAAACCTCCATATATCACATATTACGCTTGAATAGTAGATTAATAAAATTTACTGTAAAAAAACAATGCTACCACTGTACAGTGTTCATTTTGTGGTAGATATTGGTTTTCTACAGATATTTATAAGTTATATAAATGAATACAGTATACCTAGCTCAAATCAGTAGATCACAAATGACATCTTACAGTACCTTATGGAGCTATTCACATTTCCCTTTTCACCATCTGATGTGGACCACTATGACAGCTTCTTCCAATCATGACTCATCTCGAATTTGCTCCCCAAAGCTCTTTAGATGCTCTATTTTGCTCTTCCCTATCTTACCCACCCTCTTCAAAAATTCCTTATCCTGCTGCTGCACTAGGTTTCCCCAATATCTATAGTTACACCAAAAAGTTTGTGTCAAACAGATAATTTCAGTAAACTATTTTGAATAGCTATCATTTTTGTGTAGATGATGAATAACATTATATATACTATTCCATGAATTGTATCCTACATTTTACACCAGTGTTTATCCGCTGCGGGCAATGCCTCTAATAGTCAGTCTTTCTTGAGCTCAGCTCCAGAGTTGGCATAGACTAGCTGCTTTTATGTCTCACATACACAGTAAACGTAGAGACAGAGAACTTAGCAATGCAGTGCAAGCAGCAGGGAAAGGGAGGGGTGTCACTTATAGGTCAAGAAAGAGACATTCTTTTTCAATAGGATATATAGAATGTTTCTTATATTTGAGTCTACTAATAATTTTAGGAAAGTTTGTTAACCATTGTGTCCCTGGTTGACTTACCCTCTCACCATACACATGTCAGCAAAAGAAAAAAACAAAACTAATGCTTAACCACTTGAAGACCACAGGTTTATACCCCCCTAGTGACCAGGCCCTTTTTTACAAATCCGCACTACACTACTTTCACCGTTTATTGCTCGGTCATGCAACTTACCACCCAAATGAATTTTACCTCCTTTTCTTCTCACTAATAGAGCTTTCATTTGGTGGTATTTCATTGTTGCTGACATTTTTACTTTTTTGCTATTAATAAAAATTTAACGACATTTTTGCAAAAATGACATTTTTCACTTTCTGTTGTAAATTTTTTTTAAAAACTACATTTCTATATAAATTTTTCTCTAAATGTATTGTTCTACATGTCTTTGATAAAAAAAAGTCCAATAAGTGTATATTTATTGGTTTGGGTAAAAGTTATAGCGTTTACAAACTATGGTGCAAAAAGTGAATTTCTGCATTTTGAAGCAGCTCTGACTTTCTGAGCACCTGTCATGTTTCTTCAGGTGCTAGAATGTCAGGAAAGTATAAATACCCCCAAATCACACCATTTTAGAAAGAAGACACCCCAAAGTATTCGCGGAGGGGCATGGTGAGTTCATGTATCATTTCATTTTTTCACAAGTTAGCGGAAAATGACACTTTCTGAGGAAAAAAATAATAATAAAGTTTCCATTTCTGCTAACTTCTGGCAAAAAAATAAAATCTCATACGGGCTCATTATGCCCCTCAGTGAATACCTTGGGGTGTCTACTTTCCGAAATGGGGTCATTTGTGGGGTGTGTTTACTGTTCTGGCATTTTGGGCGGGGCTAAATTGTGAGCAGCCATGTAAAAGCTAAAGGTACTCATTGGTTTAGGCCTTTGCGCACCCAGTCTGCAAAAGTGGCACTCATGTGGTATCGCCGTACTCAGGAGAAGTAGGGCAATGTGTTTGGGGTGTATTTTTACATATACCCATGTTAGGTGAGAGAAATATCTCTGTAAACTGACAACTTTGTATAAAAATTTTTAAAATTGTCGTTTACAGAGATATTTCTCACACCCAGCAGGGGTATATATAAAAATACACCCCAAAACACATTGCCCTACTTCTCCTGAGTACGGCGATACCACATGTGTGACACTTTTTGCAGCCTGGGTGCAAAGGGCCCTAAACCAATGAGTACCTTTAGGATTTCACAGGGCATTTTTACGCATTTGGATTCCAGACTTCTTCTCACGCTTTAGGGGCCCCTAAAATGCCAGGGCAGTATAAATACCTCACATGTGACCCCATTTTAGAAAGAAGACACCCCAAGGTATTCCGTGAGGGGTATGGTGAGTTCATGTAAAATTTAATTTTTGTCACAAGTTAGTGGAATATGAGACTTTGTAAAAACTAAATAAAAAAATATATATATCTCAATTTCCGCTTACTTGTGCCAAAAAAATAATTCTGTGAACTAGCCATGCCCCTCACGGAATACCTTGGGGTGTCTTCTTTCCAAAATGGGGTCACATGTGGGTATTTATACTCACCTGGCATTTTAGGGAACTCTAAAGCGTGAGAATCCAAATGCGTAAAATGCCCTGTGAAATCCTAAAGGTACTCATTGGTTTAGGGCCTTGCGCATCTTGGCTGCAAAAGTGTCACTCATGTGGTATCGCCGTACTCAGAGAAGGAGGGCAATGTGTTTGGGGTGTATTTTACATATACCCATACTGTGTGTGAGAAATATCGCTGTAAACGACAACTTTTTAAATTTTTTTATACAAAGTTGTCAGTTTACAGAGATATTTCTCTCACCCAATATGGGTATATGTAAAAATACACCCAAAACACATTGCCCTACTTCTCCTGAGTACGGCGATACACATGAGTGACACTTTTGCAGCCAAGATGCGCAAAGGCCCAAATTCCATGAGTACCTTTTTAGGAGGGCATTTTTACGCATTTTTCTTCTCATGCTTTAGGGCCCTAAAATGCCAGGGCAGTATAAATACCCCACATGTGACCCCATTTTGGAAAGAAGACACCCCAAGGTATTCCATGAGGGGCATGGCGAGTTCATAGAAAAAAATTTTTGGGCACAAGTTAGTGGAAATTGATTTTTTATTGTTTTTCTCACAAAGTCTCCTTTCCGCTAACTTTTGACAAAAAGTTTAATTTTTCATGGACTCACTATGCCCCTCAGCGAATACCTTGGGGTGTCTTCTTTCCAAAATGGGGTCACATGTGGGTATTTATACTGCCCTGGCATTTTAGGGGCCCTAAAGCGTGAGAAGAAAATGCGTAAAATGCCCTCCTAAAGGTACTCATTGAATTTGGGCCCTTAGCATCTTGGCTGCAAAAGTGTCACACATGTGGTATCGCCGTACTCAGGAGAAGTAGGGCAGTGTGTTTGGGGTGTATTTTACATATACCCATGCTGGGTGAGAGAAATATCTCTGTAAATTGCCAACTTTGAATAAAAATTTTAAAAAGTTGTCATTTACAGAGATATTTCACACGCAGCATGGGTATATGTAAAATACACCTCAAAACACATTGCCCTACTTCTCCTGAGTACGGCGATACCACATGTGTGACACTTTTTGCAGCCAAGATGCGCAAAGGGCCCTAAAACCAATGAGTACCTTTAGGATTTCACAGGGCATTTTTACGTATTTGGATTCTCACGCTTTAGGACTCCTAAAATGCCAGGGCAGTATAAATACCCCACGTGACCCCATTTTGGAAAGAAGACACCTCAAGGTATTCCGTGAGGGGCATGGCGAGTTCACATAAAAAAAATTTTTGACACAAGTTAGCGGAAATTGATATATATATATTTTTTTGTTTTTACAAAGTCTCATATTCCACTAACTTGTGACAAAAATACAATTTTGCATGAACTCGCCATGCCCTCACGGAATACCTTGGGTGTCTTCTTTCTAAAATGGGGTCACATGTGGGGTATTTATACTGCCCTGGCATTTTAGGGGTCTCCGCAATCATTACACGTATGGCCAGCATTAGGAGTTTCTGCGATTCTCCTTATATTGAGCATACTGGTAATGAGATTTTTTTCCGATCAGCCGCTGCGCTGAAAAAAAAAATGAACGGCACAGATTTCTTCATTCGCATCGATCAATGTGGATGAAAAATCTCTGCCAAAATCAGTGACTGCGGGCGGTGGGCTGGGCGCTAGCTACCTAACAAGTAGCTAACTAACTGGCGGTGATAAGGGACCCTTATGCCCCATTCACACGTCCGAAATTCTGTTTGCTGGAACGGAATTGCGGACCCATTCATTTCTATGGGGACAGACTTTGTCCCGCTCGGATCCGGAATTACGGATCCGCTGCCCGAGTCTGCACTTCCGCTCGCAAAAATATAGAACATGTCCTATTCTTGTCCTATTCTTGATCCATGGATCCGCAAAACACATACGGACGTCTGAATGAGCCTGTAGGGGGGTGATTAGTGACAGGGGGGGGTGACAGGGGGTGATCAGGGGGGGTGACATGGGTGATCAGGGGTTAATCAGTGATGGGGGTGGGGGGTGTGTGTAGTGATTGGTGCACTTTTCCTATGTTTCCTCCGGTGGTCCCAAACAAAGGGACCACCAGACGAGCAGACAGCAGGCATATCAGACGCTGTTTAAAAAATATGCGATTTAAATGCGGTTTTTTCCGCATCTACAGCCTGCCAGCGCATGATCAGCGCTGGCAGGCTGTAGTTTGAGTTGTCCCGGCTCCGATCACATGAACGCGCGCACGACGACACGCGCGTTCATGTGAAATCTCAGGTCTCACGAGATGACGCCGATAGGCGTGACTGAGACCTGAGAGAGCCGCCGCGCTGACGCCCATCGGCGTTAGTGTGGCGGCAAGAGGTTAAAGGGTTGTCTTTGTTGACCAATTTATTTCAGTTAGAAGACGCTACTTCCATCAGCTAATCATTGGGTCCATCTGCTGAAACCCCTGTGGATTTTCAACCCAACCGGAGAAAGACAGCAGGCGAAATTGAGCAAAACAAATGAATGGGCTGTCTGTATTTTGCAAAGATTTGATGGGGTCTTCAAGAGCAAGACCCTCTTCACTTCTCTCCACTATGGCTAAGTGATTAGAGGCCACCTTACAGTATCTTACAAAAGTGACTACAATAGATTGCAGGAATCCAGCTCACCTGTCCCATAAAATCCGGCTTGCTTTATCCCAAGGTGCAAAAATGAGTACACCCATCACATTTTTCTAAATATTGAATTATATCTTTTCATGGAACAACACTGAAGATATGACACTTTGATAAAATGCAAAGTAGTCATTGTACAGCTTGTATAACAGTGTAAATTTGGTGTGCCCTCAAAATAACTCAACACACAGCCATTAATGTCTAAACCGCTTGCATCAAAAGTGAGTACACCCTAAGTGAAAATGGCCTAATTGTGCCCAAAATGTCAATGTTTTGTGCGGCCACCATTATTTTTCAGCACTGCCTTAACTCTCTTAACTCTCTTGGGCATGGAGTTCACTAGAGTGTCACAGGTTGCCACTGGAATCTTCTTCGACTCCTTCATGATGACATCACAGAGCTGGTGGATGTCAGAGACCTTGCACTCCTCCACCTTCCATTTGAGGATGCCCCACAGATGCTCAATAGGGTCTAGGTCTGGAGACATGCTTTGCCAGTCCAGCACCTTAACCCTCAGTTTCTTTAGCGAGGCAGTGGTCGTCTTGGAGGTGTGTTTTGGGCCGTTATCATGTTGGAATACTGCCCTGCAGCCCAGTTTCTGGAGAAAAGGGATCATGCTCTTCTTCAGTATGTCACAGTATATGTTGGCATTTATGGTTCCCTCTATGAACTGTAGCTCCCGACAGCTGGCAGCACTCATGGAGCCCCAAACCATGACACTCCCACCACCATGCTTGACTGTAGACAAGACACACTTGTCTTTGCACTCCTCACCTGGTTGCCGCCACACACGCTTGACACCATCTGAACCAAATAAGTTTATCTTGGTCTCATCAGACCACAGGACATGGTTCCAGTAAACCATGCCCTTAGTCTGCTTTTCTTCAGCAAACTGTTTGCGGGCTTTGTTGTGCATCATCTTTAGAAAAGGCTTCCTTCTGGGACAATAGCCATGCTGACCAATTTGATGCAGTGTGCGGCATTTGGTCTGAGCACTGACAGGCTGATACCTCACCCATTTATCCTCTGCAGCAATACTGGCAGCACTTATACGTCTATTTTGCAAAGACAACCTATGGATATGACGTTGAGCATGTGCACTTAAACTTCTTTGGTTGACCATGGCGAGGCCTATTCTGAATGGAACTTGTCTTGTTAAACCTCTGTATGGTCTTGGCCACAGTGCTGCAGCTCAGTTTCAGGGTGTGACAAGCTTTTTATAGCCTAGGCCATCTTTATGTAGAGCAACAATTCTTTTTTCAGATCTTCAGAGAGTTCTTTGCCATGAGGTGCCATGTTGAACTTCCAGTGACCAGTATGAGAGAGTGTGAGAGCGATAACACCAAATTTACCATGCCTGATCCACAGTGCTTTAGACATTAATGGCTGTGTGTTAAGTTATTTTAGGGGCATACTAAATTTACAATGTTATATAAGCTGTACATGGACTACTTTACATTGTATCAAAGTGGCATAATTTCAGCTTTGTCCCATGAAAATATATAAATATTTACAAAAATGTGAGAGGTGTACTCACATGAAATATTGTATTCACTCATAATTCCCATGCAAGTTATTTGATTTTCTTTTGGGGTATATTAATACATTTAAATGTGATATGTTAAATAAATGATACTTTCTCCTCTTCATTGTAGCCACAGATTATATGACCTTTTTCTCTTTAATTTTGGTATACTAATAATGTTTCCAACAGATATCACTATTATATCACTTTCCCCAAGTACCACAATTTATCAAAACTGCTTTATTCTAAAGTTATTAGTCTACTATTGTACCATGTGGTAAATCTGTTTTGATATTCAGTGGTTGTAGGTTACGTCCTGCATTGGAGCCATGTAATGTAGGACGCACAAGTGTCATTTGTAAGAATAACTGGTGTGTTTGCTGCAACATGTCCTGCTGATGTCAGGACACATCTCACTGCCTAAAGGCATAATGGGACACAGACACATGTCAAACCAGGAAGTAGGATTCAAGCATGGTGGGTAAGAAAATTGAAAATGAGGTATATTTGAAAAAACTAACAAATAAATAAATAAAAATTCAAGGCAGTATGGGAGCTAGATTAACTGATAAAAATGAACTTTTAGAGTGAAAATTAGGTTATGGCAATACCTCTTTGAGGACATGGACCTATGAGTATATATATTTTGTAAATCTTACTACAGTATATTCATTACACTAGTCTCTTCCATGCTTAATTCTCATTTCATTGTATAATTGCTTATTTTCAAGCTACAGAGGGAGGCTTGTTGAGAATTTGCTACTCAATAGATAATGTGATAATTGAGTGGCGTGGTGTAATATATTACAAATCTACCCTTATTCAAATGAAACATTACCAGTAGTCTGTAGGGACACATAGCTTGTAGTCCCTAAAGGTATGTGCTATATTCCTATATTCCTTTTCATCAATCAGACATGGTGAATAGGCTGTAGTCTTTGGTGGCCACTGATATGTTAAATTGTCTGTGCTTTTCTACAGAATTTGCCTCTAGAGGAAGGCTCATATATAGGTGAGTAAGTTAGCTAGGTAGCCACATAGCAAATAGAATATTGAAGATTACACCAAAAAAGACCTCCCAAGGTGAGAAGGATTTCCCCTTTTATAAATTAGTCACTGGCCCATGTGAGAGGCAAATTAGAAAAGACACACCAGTATCATGGGGCTACCAAGCTTTATAGAAAACATCCATTCCTTTGCTGCATATAGCATATGTGAAACACATATGTATATAACTTGCACATGGAGTGACAACACTATTAGTGTTTCTTTGTACATAGTGTTTTTTGCTTACAAAGTTTTGTAGTGGGGATTAACCACCTGAGGACCGTCGAACGCATCAGATGATCAATTGCTGGAAGGCTGTAGATGCTAAATAAATCGCATAAAAGATGTATATCAGACGCTGTTTTGTTAACAGCGTCTGATATACCTGCTACCTGGTCCTTTGGTGGTCCAATTTGCTGGGATCGACCACCACAGGACCAGGTAGCTATGTAAAGTTGCACCAAGCACCACACTACACTACCTCCCCCCCCCCCGTCACTTATTAACGCCTTGATAACCCCTTGATCACCCCATATAGACTCCCTGATCACCACCCTGTCACTGATCACCCCCCTGTAAGGCTCCATTCACATGTTCATATGTGTTTTGCGGATCCGCAAAATACGGACACCGGCAATGTGCTTTCCGCATTTTGCAGATCCGCACATTGCCAGAACTATATAGAAAATGCCTTTTCTTGTCCACAGTGCGGACAAGAATAGGACATGTTCTATATTTTTGCGGAACGGAAGTGCAGACCCGGAAGTGCGGATCCGCAATTCCGCATCCGAGCGGGACAAAGTCTGTCCCCATAGAAATGAATGGGTCTGCAATTCCATTCCGCAAACAGAAATGCGGACGTGTGAAAGGGGCATAAGGGTCCCTTATCACCGCCAGTTAGTTAGCTACTTGTTAGGTAGTTAGCGCCCAGCCCACCACACCGCAGTCACTGATTTTGGCAGAGATTTTTTCATCCACATTGATCGTTGCGAATGAAAAAATCTGTGCCGTTTTTTTTTTTTTCAGCCTAGAGGCTGAATGGAAAAAAAAAAATCTCATTACCCTTATGCTCAATATAAGGAGAATAGCAGAAACTCCTAATGCTGGCCATACGTGTAATGATTGCGGAGACCCTAAAATGCCAGGGCAGTGCAAACACCTCACATGGGACCCCATTTTAGAAAGAAGACACCCCAAGGTACTCCGTGAGGGGTATGGTGAGTTAATGCAAAATTTTATTTTTTGTCACAAGTTAGTGGAATATGAGACTTTGTAAAAAAAAAAATATATATATATATATATATTGTGGCAATGTGAATAGGAGGGGTGTAGTAAAGTCCCGGGGAAGCATAAAAAAGGGGTTTGCACCAGGAGCGTGTCACCAAGGGGCCAAGCCTTGGTGAAGTAAAGGCCCTAGATATAGGTGGCCACCAAGTTAGTTGGTGGACACCAAGATAATTAGCTTAGCTGGCTCCAGCTAGTCCAGGGCGGGCTTTTACTGGGAGCAGGCAATGTGCTGGGTGGGTGCCTGTTCCCCATGCTCCAGTCCGGGATTTTGGACAATGCTCATGTCCAGGGATGCTATTTAATCCTGTTGCTGGACTTGGGTGTGGCTCTCAGTCTGTGAAAGGAGCAGGTTGTGGCAAGACCTGTGGGAGCCGGGACCCTCTAACCCTGTGTGTAGGGTAAGCACTTTTGATGTGTTTTGGGGAGCTGGGTGGTAGACCCAGATCCTGATTGAGAGGGAAATACTGTTTAGTCAGTGGCCAGACGGCCAAGGATTTATGTTTTGATTGCTGTTTTGTGCTGGAAAATAAAGCATTGTTTGGACTTCAATCTGGTGTCTGTGGCAAACTCTGCGAGAATGACCCCCGAATAAGAGAAGATCCCTACAATATATATATATATATATATATATATATCAATTTCCGCTAACTTGTGGCAAAAAAAAATTTTCTGTGAACTCGCCATGCCCCTCACGGAATACCTTGGGGTGTCTTCTTTCCAAAATAGGGTCACATGTGGGGTATTTATACTGCCCTGACATTTTAGGGGTCCTAAAGCATGAGAATCCAAATGCGTAAAAATGCCCTGTGAAATCCTAAAGGTACACATTGGAATTAGGGCCCCTTTGCACATCTTGGCTGCAAAAAAGTGTCACACATGTAGTATCGCCGTACTCAGCAGAAGTAGGGCAATGAGTTTTGGGGTGTATTTTTATATATACCCATACTTTGTGTGAGAAATATCGTTGTAAACGCCAACTTTTTAAATACATGGGTATTTGTAAAAATACACCCCAAAACACATTGCCCTACTTCTCCTGAGTACGGCGATACCACATTAGTGACACTTTTTTGCAGCCTGGAGTGCGCAAAGGGACCCAAATTCTAACGAGTACCTTTAGGATTTACATGGCTGCTCACAATTTAGCCCCGCCCAAATGTCAGAACAGTACAAACACCACAAATGACCCCATTTTGGAAGAAGGCACCCCAAGGATCGCTGAGGGGCATAGTGAGTCCATGAAAAATTGAACTTTTGTCAAAAGTCTTCTATGAACTCGCCATGCCCCTCACGGAATACCTTGGGGTGTCTTCTTTCCAAAATGGGGTCACATGTGGGATATTTATACTGCCCTGGCATTTTAGGGGCCCTAAAGCGTGAAAAGAAAAATGTGTAAAAATGCCCTCCTAAAAGGTACTCATTGGAATTTGGGCCTCTTTGCGCATCTTGTCTGCAAAAAAGTGTCACTCATGTGGTATCGCCGTACTCAGGAGAAGTAGGGCAATGTGTTTTGGGGTGTATTTTTACAAATACCCATGCTGGGTGAGAGAAATATCTCTGTAAATTGACAACTTTGTAAAAAAATGTTTAAAAAGTTGTCATTTACAGAGATATTTCTCACACACAGTATGGGTATATATAAAAATACACCCCAAAACACATTGCCCTACTTCTCCTGAGTACGGCGATACCACATGTGTTACACTTTTTTGCAGCCAAGATGCGCAAAGTGGCCCTAATTCCATTGAGTACCTTTAGGATTTCACAGGGCATTTTTACACATTTGGATTCTCAAGCTTTAGGTTCCCTAAAATGCCAGGGCAGTATAAATACCCCACAAGTGACCCCATTTTGGAAAGAAGACACCCCAAGGTATTCCGTGAGGGGCATGTTGAGTTCACAGAAATTTAGTTTTTTTGGCACAAATTAGCGGAAATTGATATTTTTTTTTTGTGACAAAAAATAAAATTTTACCTGAACTCACCATACCCGTCACGGAAAACCTTGGGGTGTCTTCTTTCTAAAATGGGGTCACATGTGGGGTATTTATACTGCCCTAGCATTTTAGTAGTCTCTAAAGTGTGAGAAGAAGTCTGGAATCTAAATGCGTAAAAATGCCCTTTGAAATCCTAAAGGTACTCATTGGATTTTGGGCCCCTTTGCGCACCCAGGCTGCAAAAAAGTGTCACACGTGTGGTATCGCTGTACTCAGGAGAAGTAGGGAAATGTGTTTTGGGGTGTATTTTTACATATACCCCTGCTGGGTGTGAAAAATATCTCTGCAAATGTCAACTTTTTAAATTGTTTTATACAAAGTTGTCAGTTTACAGAGATATTTCTCTCACCCAACATGGGTATATGTAAAAATACACCCCAAAACACATTGCCCTACTTCTCCTGAGTACGGTGATACCACATGAGTGACACTTTTTTGCAGCCTAGCACTAAGGGGCCCAAATTCCAACAAGTACTTTTAGGTTTTACATGGCTGCTCACAATTTAGCCCCGCCCAAAATGCCTGAACAGTAAACACACCCCACAAATGACCCCATTTCGGAAAGTAGACACCCCAAGGTATTCACTGAGGGGCATAGTGAGTCCGTGGGAGATTATGAACTCACCATGCCCCTCCGCGAATACTTTGGGGTGTCTTCTTTCTAAAACGGTGTCATTTGGGGGGTATTTATACTATCCTGACATTCTAGCACCTGAAGAAACATGACAGGTGCTCAGAAAGTCAGAGCTGCTTTAAAATGCGGAAATTCACTTTTTTGCACCATAGTTTGTAAACGCTATAACTTTTACCCAAACCAATAAATATACACTTCTTGGAATTTTTTTTATCAAAGACATGTAGAACAATAAATTTTGCGACAAATTTATATAGAAATGTCGTTTTTTTTTTAAAAATAAAAATTTACAACAGAAAGTGAAAAATTTCATTTTTTGGAAAAAATTTCGGTCATTTTTGATTAATAGCAAAAAAAGTTAAAATGTCAGCAGCAATGAAATACCACTAAATGAAAGCTCTATTAGTGAGAAGAAAAGGAGGTAAAATTAATTTGGGTGGTAAGTTGCATGACGGAGCAATAAACGGTGAAAGTAGTGTAGTGCAGAATTGTAAAAAGTGGCCTGGTCATTAAGGCCTAATTCACACGTCCGCAATCTACGTCCGCACCCGTTCCGCAAATTTGCGGAACGGGTGCGGACCCATTCATTTTGAATGGGGACGTGATGGATGCGGAGAGCACACAGTGTGCTCTCCGCATCCGCATTTGCGGAGTGCGCCGCCGATCATCCGGACGGCGGCTCTGCAAAAAAATAGAGCATGTCCTATTCTTGCCCGCAATTGCGGACAAGTATAGGCTTCTCTATAGGGCTGGTGGCAAGGTGTTTTGCTGATCCGCAAACTTGCGAATCCGCAAAATACAACGGACGTGTGAATAAGTCCTAAGGGTATTTAAGCTAGGGGGACTGAGGTGGTTAAGGTGTTAGCCACTCCATTGCATTCAGGGTGAAAGATCATGGCAGATTTTACAGAGGTAATTTCCACCATGTCTACTCTTAAAAATGTCGCTAATTTAACAGCTGCAACTGGTACTTGACTTGGATCAGCAATAAGATAAAACACAGTATCACAATTCACACAAATACTGTACCAATAACAGTACCAATAACATTTTGGGAGTCTCCATGCATTACACGTAGATTACAGTATTCCTGGTTAGAAGAAGTATTATAGGTATGTGTCTGCTGTCCAATGGGAAGGAAAAGTGTAGGTAACCTATTGTAAAGGAGCAAAGGAAGAGAGAGCCGATAGTTACCTGGTGTAGCTGTAAATAATACTCTCTGTGGTGTGAAATAAAATGCACTATGAACTAAGTAAAAAACATATGACCAAGAAACTAGTGAAATGCACACATGTATTTTGTTGTTTGAAATCAAGGGGAAAACGGCTCGTGGCAAATTGCGGTCCGCAATGCAAAGGCAGCGACAGAGTGGCAGCGGCATGCAAATTGCAGACCTATTCACTTGAATGGGGTCCACGATCCGCATCCGACAGTCCGCACCACAAAAACGTTGTGCATGCATTATTTTTTTGCGGTGCAGAGGCACTTCCAGGAACACCACGGAATCACTCCGTAGTGCTTCTGTGGGGTTCCGTTCTGTGCTTCCGCACTGCATCTCCGGGTTTGCGGACCCATTCAAGTGCATGGGTCCGCATCCGTGATGCGGGGTGCATACCGCCAGTGCCCCATGTATTGCAGCGGCCGTGTGCATGAGCCCTAAGAGAGAACCTGTCCCTATTAAACATGTGTGGCATGTGAATACCTTTAATCTCAAGTCTATGGCCAACATAAAGTAATAATAAGCCTTTTGTTTACTCATTTTCTTTCACGTAGCTTGTCATAACCAATTTAAGCATTACTTAACTGCACACTTGCTGTCACTTCCAGCAAAACATGACAGACAACAACTCAAATCCTTTCAAAATCCCATATTAGCCTCTAGCATAAAAATACTCTTTAAATAGTGCTTTGTCTTGTCAGCCAATTATCCATTGTCTCACATAACAAGAACAATATAAAAAGAGGCAAACCTCACCACTTATAACTTACAATCAGGATTAAATCTGATAAAAAATGGTATTTATTTGATGAATGTACCTTTTCTTTCTTGTTTATTATTAAGGAGTCAGAAAAATAAATAACATTGCAACAGTTTCAATATTTTGAATGTTAATTTTCTCTCTCTAATTCTTTTATCCTCATTTTTCTCTCATTAAATAAGAAAATGTTGCTGGTTTTAAGGTCTGTGCTAAGGATTAGCAAATTGATTTGTAACAAATCGGGTTTGTTACTGAATTTTACAAAAATCATCCCTCACAAACGCTTTTGTGATTAGTTTTGTATGAATCTAATAAACTGGTGAGCAGCACCATTTTTACTGTGGGAATTGGTAGGGAAATAGCACAAGGGAGGAAGAAGAAGGATGACCACACAACTCAACAACTTTAAACCACACTGGAAATAGATACAAAACATCCCACTTGCAGATTGAAGTAACCTCCATTAATACACTCTCAATGTGAACAAGGCCCTCCACTACTAAATCAAGCCACAGTTGATCTTATCTGCTTCTCCCTCCTTCTGATACAGTAGCTCCATCATCCCTATTAGAGATGAGTACATTTTTTTTAAATTTGATTTGGCTGGTCCGCAGAATTTTCCGAAAAATTTTGCTTCAATTCGAATTCATTAGTGGCGAATATCGTTAAAAATGGCTATTTCCAGGCTGCAGAAAGCCTTTATAGTAGTGTAGAACACTGTGCCTTGCAGTAACACGCATAGGGAGTCTGCTCTGGTAGTGAAATAATACTGTGAGTCCGTATAACATGCAGATGACAGGCATGGCTCCTAGAATCACTGCATACTTCACTTATTAAATAACTCAAGTATTAACTCAGCCTTACAGGTTGATGTTAGCGTCAAGAAGAAGCACACTCCTTTTACACCCTAGTCAGCTGATTCCACATAGATGTCTACAGAACCAGTTCTATTAAACGCTTATACAAGAAGAGCCCCCTGTCAGAGTGGAGAGGGTGTCAGATTTAAGTTTGTGTTGACGTCACTGATAAATTTGCCCTTCCTCTGATCCGTCAGAACAATAACCCACAAAAAACGAATCCTAAATGTGGAGCATCCGCTTTCACTCAGTCAGCATTTGCTCAATAATCCATCAGTATTGCTAATGCCAAATAAAACAGGAGTGGATCTAAAACATAGATGACACGTGAATGGAATATTTGCATGCCTTTTGTTTTTTGTACCCAGTCCTGCTTTTGGCTACCAAATCATAAGCCAATTCTGATTGGACCATACAGGCCTTACAGCTGCTACACAGACAGGATACATTGGGCATCTAATTTTTCCTTCCTTCTGACAGATCAGAAGGGTCAAATAAATGATGATGTCAGCCAGGACGAAAAACAAAATAGTGGCCCAGTCATGAAGGTGGGAGGGTGGAAACAGCTTGAAAAGTCCACAGAGTGGCACTATGACATGGTGGTGAGGTGCAAGCAGCATGAGGAGACCACAGAGTGGCCCAATGACAGTGTAGAGGTGACGGCTGTATCAGGAGGCCACAGAGCGGCACAATGACAGAGTCTGGAGGTGGCAGCAGCAGCATCAGGAGAAGGCCACCGAGTGGCACAATGACAGAGTCTGAAGGTGGCGGCAGTATTAGGAGGCCATCGAGTGGCACAATGACAGAGTCTGTAAGTTGCAGCAGTATGAGGAGGCCACCGAGTGGCAAAATGACAGAGTCTGGAGGTGGCGGCAGCAGCAGTAGCAGCATCAAGAAAAGGCCACCGAGTGGCGCAATGACAGAGTCTGGAGGTTGCAGCAGTATGAGGAGGCCACCGAGTGGCACAAAGACAGAGTCTGGAGGTGGTAGCAGTATGAGGAGGTCACCGAGTGGCACAATGACAGAGACTGGAGGTGGTGGCAGTATGAGAAGGACAGCGAGTGGCAAAATGACGGAGACTGGAGGTGGCAGCAGCAGCAGTAGCAGCATAAGGAGAAGGCCACCCAGTGGCACAATGACAGAAACTAGAGTTGGTGGCAGTATGAGGAGGCCACCAAGTGGCACAATGACATAGTCTGGAGGTGGTGGCAGTATGAGGAGGCCACCAAGTGGCGCAATGACAGAGTCTGGAGGTGGCAGCAGTATGAGGTGGCCATCGAGTGGCACAAGAACACAGTCTAGAGGTGGAAGCAGTATGAGGAGGCTACCGAATGGCACAATGACAGAGTCTGGAGGTGGCGGTAGAAGAAGTAACAGCATCAGTAGGGTTGAGCGAACACCTGGAAGTTCGGGTTCGGTCGAACTTCACAAAAAAAGTTGACCCCGAACCCCATTGAAGTCAATGTGGACCCAAACTTTTGGGCACTAAAATGGCCCTAAAAATGTAATGGAAAGGGCTAGCGGGCTGCAAAAGGCAGCAAGATGTACTTAAGAGCATGGAAAGTGCTCTGCAAACAAATGGGGATAGGGAAATGCATTAAAATAAAATAAAACAGATACAAATTAAAAATTATTAACCTGCAACTCGGAGGAGGAGGTGGATGTGGAGTCGGAGTTGAGGAGGCAGTGAATGTGGTGTTGCAGGTGGAAGCGGTGATTGAGGTAGCCAGCTAACAATGTTTTTTTTTTTTTTTTTTGTTTTATTGGGGTAGCCCCCAAAATAATGGGAAAAAAGAAAAAAAAGAAATCAAAGAATACAGTAAGTGCCCTTGAGTACAAGAATGTATGGATGAGGCGAATATAAATGTCTATTCTTCACAAGGTACAGACAAGTCTTGTGGGATCCAAGCATGGTTAATTTTAATGAACGTGAGCTTGTCACGTTGGCTGTGGACAGGCGGCTGCGTTTGTCTGTAATGATGCCCCCTGCCATGCTATATACACGTTCAGACAATACACTGGCTGTAGGGCAGGCCAGCACCTCCAAGGCATAAAAGGCAAGCTCAGGCCATGTGGACAATTTGAGACCCAGAAGTTGAATGGGGCAAAACCATCAGTAAGTGCATGTAGGCGTGTGCACATCTACTCTTCCACAATGTTGTTCAAATGCTGCCTCCTGCTAAGACGTTCCCTATTAGTTGGTGGTGCAGGTTTCTGTGGCATGGTGACAAAGCTTTTCCACATGTCGGCCATGCTAACCCTGCCTTGTGAGGTGCTGGCCATGACCCAGCTGCGTTGGCGACCTCTTCCTTCTCCGCCCCTGCCTTCACCTTGTGCTTCCACTTGTCCCCCGGTGTCAGTTGGGAATGTCCTCTGGAGCGCGTCTACCAGCATGCGCTTGTAGTCGCTCATCTTCCTATCACGCTCCAGTGAGGGAATTAAGGACGGCACATTGTCTTTGTATCGGGGATCCAGCAGGGTGGAAACCCAGTAGTCAGCACAAGTTAAATTGTGGGCAACTCTGCGGTCGTGTGTGCCAGGCTGCCTTGAGGTAATAATAATCTGCCCTCTGTAGGTGGTGTAAAATCAATGTCGTCCATATCCCCCAAGCCACGCTCCAGTGATGGGCATGAGCTGAATTGGGTGCCACCCTGCTGTGAACCCACCTCCTCGTCCTCCAGAACTGTGCCCTGGTTGGCCACATGTGTACCTGGCCTCTGCTGGTGCAGGAACCCACCCTCTGAGCCACTTCTGATTGACTGGCCTGAAACCCTGTAAAATGCCCCCTCTTCCTCCTCCTCTTCCTCCTGTGCCACATCCTCTTCCTTCATCGCCCTAAGTGTTTTTTCAAGGAGACATAGAAGTGTTATTGTAACGCTAAGAACGGCATTATTGGCACTGGCGATGCCCTGCTATCCTCGGTGGTGGAAGGACATGAGCCAAACCGCTATGAGCCTCGGGCCCAGCCGCCACTACATTTACCCAGTGTGCAGTTAGGGAGATATAGCAGCCGTGCCCGTGCTTACTGGTCCATGTATCTGTGGTTATGTGGACCTTGCCACAGATGGTGTTGCGCAGTGCACACTTGATTTTATCCTCCACTTGGTTGTGCACGGAAGGGACAGCTCACCTGGAAAAGTAGTGGTGGCTGGGAACAACGTACTGCAGGACAGCCACCGCCATCAGCTGTGTAAAACAATATGACTCCACCAGATGGAATGACAGCATTTCAAAGGCCAGTCATTTTGAAATGCTGGCATTCAGGACCAGGGATCGAGGGTGGGTAGGTGGGTATTTTCTCTTTCTCTCCAGTCTTTGGGAGATGGACAGCTTAACGCTTGCGTGTGACATGGTGGAGATGCTTGGTGATGATGACGGAGGTGGTGGTGTTGGTGGCACATCCTCTGTTTGCTGGGTAGCTGTTGCCACAGTGACTCCAGAGCTGGAGGAAGAGGCAGAGACAGCAGCAGAAGAGGAAGCAGGAGGAGCCTGAGACCTTTCTTGGTTTTTAAGGTGTTTACTCCACTGCAGTTTGAGCTTTGCATGTAGATGCCTTATCATGCAGGTAGTGCTCAGGTTTAGAACATTTATGCCTCACTTCAGTCTCTGATGGCACAACGTGCAAACCACTCGTGTCTTGTCATCAGGACATTGTGTGAAGAGCTGCCACGCCAAGGAACTCCTTGGAGCTGGCTTTAGTGTGCTAGGTCCCAGAGTGCGGTGGGCAGTAGCAGGCATACTGTCTCGGGACGGCCGCTCCGTTTTACAGCCTGCTTCCTCTTTTGCTGTGCTGTTGCCTCTGTGCGACCACCACCTCTTCCTCAGAACTGCACACGTCACTAGCATGAAATTAAGTCCAGTCGGGGTCTAGGACCTCATCATCCTCCACATCATCTTCCACCCATTCTTGAACCCTGCCCTCCTCGTCGTCTGCACACTGCGCACTGAGCCGCAGCAGTTGGCACCTGTGTTTCGTCAACATCAGAGACATGCTGCAGTGGTCCTTCCATGTCCTCATCTTGCAACATAATTGGTTGGGCATCAGTGCATTCAATGTCTTCCACTTCTGGGGCAGGGCTATGTGGATGGCCCGGGGAAACCCTGCCAGTAGAGTCATCAACAAGCATAAGAGTCTGCTGCATGCCTTGGAGCTCAGGCTGCTTGGCTGCTTTGTAAGGGGGCGAGGTGAAAGACTGAGGGCATGGGCTGCAGGTGCTAACTCTGAGCTTTCTTCAGAGGACTGGGTGGGAGATTCTATGAAGGAACTGGCGCCACTGTCAGCCACCCAATCTACTATCGCTTGTACTTGTTCTGGCCTCACCATCCGTAGAGCAGCATTCGGGCCTACCAAATAACGCTGCAGGTTCTGTCGCCTACTCGCACCTGGGGAAGGTGTTTCATTTGGACCTGTAGTTGGCGCTGAACGGCCACGCTTTCTCCCAGTAACAGGAGCTCCACCAACACCACCACGACTATCACCATGTCCCTTATTTGATGTTCTCATTATTATTTGCGTTCACCCATAAAACTTACAGATGGTTTCTCTCCGGTGTCAATTTAACTGCCAATAGTCAACAATTAAGTTCACTAACAGTAAGGCAGTGCCGTGTCATAAACAGAATACATTTCTTTAGGTCACACAACAGAGTAACGGAGCAATTCTATACAATTACTTCACTATAACTAAAGATTTGATTTTTTAAACCAACAATGTAAAAGCAGAAGTTAACGGTTTAATTTGACTGCCAGAAATGCAGCGTACACCGCAAATGTGCTATCTACCACAAAACAAGTGTGTTTGCAACCAACTATGTAAATGTGGAGTTAAAAAAGTTACTTAAAATGACTAAAATACAGGGTAGGCCTCAGATCTACTATGTAGCACCAAACCAGTGTTTATTTCAACAAACTGCAATATGTCTCTGATAAATTGTAAAATAGGTTTTTTAGTGTTCTATGCAAAAGTGCTCTGTGGAACAACAATATGGGTTTATTTCCCCAAAATACACAAATACTGTATGTCACTGCTGAAATTTAAAATAGGTATTTGTACGTTGTATACAAAACTGGTCTGTGGACAAACAATAACGGTTTATTTTGCCAAAATACACAAATGCAGTATTTCGCTGCTGAAATTTAAAATAGGTGTTTGTACGTTGTATGCAAAACTGCTGTGTAGACCAACAAAAACGGTTTATTTCCCCAAAATAAACCAATGCAGTATTTCACTGCTTAAATTTAAACGTAGGTATTTGTGCTGTGTATGCAGAAGTGCTCTGTGGAACAACAACAGGGTTCTTTCCCAAAATACACTAATGCAGTATTTCACTGCTGAAATTTAAACATAGGTATTTGTGCGGTGTATGGATAGGTGCTCTGTGAACCAACATTACGGGTTTCTTTCCACAAAATATATAAATGCATTATTTCACTGCTGAAATTTAAAATAGGTATTTGTGCGGGGTATGTGAAACTGCTCTGTGGACCAACAATACTGGTTTCTTTCCCCAAAATACACTAATGCAGTATTTCACTGTTAGAATTTAAACATAGGTATTTGTGCTGTATATGCACAAGTGCTCTGTGAACCAACAATACGGGTTCCTTTCCCCAAAATACACTAATGCAGTATTTAACTGCTGAAATTTATACGTAGGTATTTGTGCGTTGTATGCAAAACTGCTCTGTGAACCAACATTACAGGTTTCTTTCCCCAAAATACACTAATGCCGTATTTCACTGCTGAAATTTAAACATAGGTATTTGTGCGGTGTATGCACAAGTGCTCTGTGAACCAACAATACGGGTTTCTTTCCCCAAAATACACTAATGCAGTATTTCACTGCTGAAATTTAATTGTAGGTATTTGTGCGGTGTATGCACAAGTGCTCTCTGAACCAACAATACGGGTTTCTTTCCCCAAAATACACTAATGCAGTATTATGATGCTGAAATTTAAAATAGGCATTTGTGCAGTGTATGCAAAACTGATCTGTGGGCCAATCATACGGGTTTCTTTCCCCAAAATACACTAATGCAGTATTTCACTGCTGAAATTTAAACGTAGTTATTTGTGCGGTGTATGTAAAACTGCTCTGTGGACCAACAATACGGGTTTCTTTCCCTAAATACACTAATGCAGTATTTCACTGCTGAAATTTAAACGTAGGTATTTGTGCGGTGTATGCACAAGTGCTCTGTGAACCAACAATCTGGGTTTCTTTCCCCGAAATACACTAATGCAGTATTTCACTGCTTAAATTTAAAATAGGTATTTGTGCAGTGTATGCAAAACTGCTCTGAGAACCAATAATACGGGTTTCCTTTCCCCAAAATACACTAATGCAGTAATTAACTGCTGAAATTTAAAATACATTTCTGTGCGTTATATGCACGAGTGCTCTATAGCACCACAATACAGGTTTTTGCCCCAACTGCAGAAATGCACTATGTCACCCCTAAATTATAAAATAGGTAATGTAAGGTACTTGACCTGCCAGAAAAAATTATTTTTCCTTCACTGATCTACCAAAAAAGGATTAGACTGATTTCCCTGCCAGGCTGGCACACATGCAGGTCACATACAGTTACAAAGACACTGCAGTTGCTAAAATGGCCGCCGACACCCACCTCATTAACAGATGGATTTAAAAAAATTATTTTGCAGTATCACTGGGCTCAGGGAGGGGTACAAAAATGTATAATAGCAGTAGTACCCTCAATAATTGCTGTAGCTTGAAGATTTAACACCACCAAGTTCAACGGATTTCTTTCCTAATCTCTCCCTAAGAGCATCAGCAGCGACCAGTCCCTACACTAAGATCAGAAGAGTGACGTGCAGCCCTACCTGACTCCAGCTTATATAAAGGCTGGGTCACATGCTGCACTCAGCCGACCACAGCCATGCTATCAGTAATCATTACTGTGATGGCTTCATAGGGCAAAGTAGTGAAATGCTTACTGATTGGCTGCCCTGCAGCCTTTCAAAAAGCTGGAAAAAGTCGCTGAACAACGAACCTGAACTTTTACAGAAATGTTCGGGTTCGGGTGTGAAAAATTGTAAAGTTCGGTACAAACCTGAACTTTACAGTTCGGGTTGACTCAACCCTTAGCATCAGGAGAAGGCTAAAGAGTGTCTGCTAGCATTGTGTCTGCTACAAAGAATGCTATTGCTGCACGGATGTGAGGTCTTCCAGGAGTAGGGGTGTACATTGGCATTGTACAGACCACTAAAGCTTGCTTCTTCATAATGACTGGATCCAAATTGGACTCGTCTGGTTCTGGTCACTCAGGCAGAGGTGAGGCTTCCTTTAATCGGGATGCAGGAATCCAAGTAGGATAGTTCGTCTGTTTACACTTTAGTTCTGGTCATGGCCTGGACTGTCACAGGGGTTCCATAGGGTGGGTCCAGCGACTTCAATTTATGGAGAGACTTCATCAGGACTCTGTCTCTAGGCTTGAATGGGTATGTTGGTGCAACTGTTGGCAAAGTAAATGAAAGCAAAGTATCACCATAATCACTGTTTAATTTTCCAATCAGTCCCAAACCATGTATTTGGGGTATAAGAATGGGGGCTGCTATTTTGGGAATTGCTACTACTCCTCCTTTTGACCATAGACCGTTAGCGTCTTTGGTCAACCCTTGAAGCTGCCAATAAGCAATGTCTGCTGATGTTGCAAATGTTTGGAGCTGGGACAACATTATGTTGTTTTCAGGCGTGAGCGGTACTAGCGGGGAATGTACACAAACCTCGGTTGCGCAATTTGTGTGACACGGGAGGCTGCTTTTACATGCCTGTCTGCTAACCTGTTCCCCTGGGCAACTAGTGTCATTGAAGTTGTGTGTGCCTGACACTTAATGACTGCAATGGCCTCTGGGAGTTGAATTGCTGCAATGAGATTTGAAAAGAGTTGTGCATGTGCTACTGGTTTGCCTATCGCTGTAGTGAACCCACTATCCTGCCATTTTACTCCAAAATCATGACACACCGAAAATGCGAATTTAGAGTCTGTGTACACATTTACTCGCCTGCCAGCCATAATTTTGCAAGCTCTAGCAAGTGCGATTAACTCTGCAGCTTGTGCTGATGAGACAGTGGCTGGCATGGCCTCAAGAACTCTATCGGGCAATTGTACAACCGCATAACCAGCATGAAATATGTGATCATCTGGTCGGGTGCAGGAGCCATCTACAAAAACATCTTCTGCATCAGGAAAAGGAACACTTTATAGGGTGGGGTGGGGGCTGGTAGCTATGTGAATTTGTTCTGCACATTCATGTTGTTCTGAAATCTCATCTTGTGGGCCCTGGATTGGTGGTAAAAATAACATCATATCCTGCCAACCTTTGGGCAGTCAGTCATGTGTTGTGTGGACAGATTTTTTTTAAAAGGTGTAGGACAGAGTGTGACGTGAACAGTGGGGTATTATGTCCCAGTGTGATCGAGCTTGTCAATTCTACTGCCATTGCACATGCTGCCAAGGTCCTGAGACATGGTGGCATTCCCTGTACAGTGACTGGGAGTAGTTTGGAAATATATGTAACAGTTCTCAACTTTCCTCCATGGTCTTGAGCTAACACAGCAGCTATGGTTTAGCAATTTTCACGTGGATACAGGTGACATGGTACATTGTATTGTGGAATCCCCAGTGCAGGGGCTGAAACAACGTGGAACCATGCTGCGGATGTCAGTTTACAAGGACTTTATGGAGAGAGGTGGAGTAAACTTCAGGTATATCAATTAGACCTTGTGGCAATCTGCACCAGGTCATTTGATGGCCTTTGAAGACAAGCGCCATCAGTGGCTGCGTCTTCCTATCCAATGGTACGCTAAATACAAATTTGAGAGATTACCCACACTAAAAAAAAACTTTGAAGTTTAGTGAATACCCAAGCAGTAGGTCTCTATATATAAAAAACAAACAAAATACTTACAACAAAAATGTAAAGGTAGAAAAAAATCATATAAAAATATTCTGCTGGCCATTAACACATCGCACACAGACAGACAGACAGTCACATACTAACACCATCTGCCAACTTAACTTTTGTTCTGGTGTGTGAACAAAGATATCTTCCTGTGAGTTTCATTAAAGGAGCAGATGATATTTACACCTAAAACACAAAGGTTATGTGGGAACAAAAATACTTCCATATCACAAAGGTACAGTGTACGTGACTGTCTTAACCAACACATGCCTGACTGTTATTTAATTGTTTGCAAACAATTACTAATTATTGAGCTCATGATACCCCGTGAGTGACTATGAAGTTTAAACTGATCTAACTCATGCTTAACTAAATGTAGTCAGTACTGTACTTCCACTCCACATAAACCCTGTGAACACAACAAAGACATTAGTATTTAGTCAGCTTGACTAAGCTGCCTTTAGTGGCTCCTGAAAAGAAACACAGAGACAATTATTACACACAATTATCATAACAGTCACATCTTTATTCCCTAAGCCTTGTCAAGTTATCTGTATGGCTAAAATATAAGTCCCATATTCTTCTTAAACTAAGCAAGCATCCTTCACAAAATTTGCCATATTGTTAATACAAATGGTAATGCAATTTGGGGCCAACTGCATACCAACCAAAATGGAAGATTAGCATACTCAGAAAAATCCTGTATTTCAGGTTCTGTAAAACCAGAAGCTTGTGGGACAGTTAACTGTGCGCATATCTCATCATCGGATTCTGTGGGTAATTTTGTTAATACAGGGTACATTGGCACATATGGGGGTTTTAATCTGCTGTCTTTCATTTGAACTGCCAAAGTCAGTCCAAAAGTTCTGCAATTATAACCAAGCCTGTCCACAAGTTTCCATATACATTTTATCCCAATGAGCGTCTCCTTTGTACCATGGAAAAGTGTCCATGTCATTCAAACATAGGCCCTTGATCATGGCAATATGCAAATCTGAGAAAAGACCCCTCTTTAGGGTCAGTACATTTTATTTCTTCTATCCATTTACACAAATTATCAGCACAAGGATCAGTATAAAATGGACCTAAACACATCTGGAAAATTATTAGTATTCCCTCCCCCTGTATTATTATTAATATTATAATGGCTACCAATGTAGTGTTATTGTAATAATTATGTCCCTTTCTGTATTATTGTGATAATTATGGCCCCTTCAGCCCCTCCAGCATACGGTCCCATGAAAATACAACCTTCCCCTGCCTTCAGCCCCTCCAGCATACAGTCCCGTGTAAGATAAATCACTCCTCCGGCCTTCAGCCCCTCCAGAATACAGTCCTGTGTAAGATACATAACTCCCTGCCTTCAGCCCTTCTTGCAAACAGTCCCATGTAAAATACATCTCTCCCCTGCCTTCAGCCCCTCCAGCATACAGTTCCATGTAAGATACAACCTTCCTCCTGCCTTCAGCCCCTCCAGCATAAGTCCCATGTAATATACATCACTCTCCTACCTTCAGCCCCTCCAGCATACAGTCCCATGTAAGATACAACCCCCAGAGGATGCCATCTGCCCATCTCTGCTGTCCATATACCAGGCCTACCAGTATTACCCCTTCATATGCCGCCTGCCCGCCTGATTACACCACACCTAACACACAGGGAGAAAAGTGTTAGGTGTGGGGTGACCAGGCGGGCAGGTGATATGTGAATGGGCAATACTGGTAGGCCTGGTATATGGACAAGATAGAGATGAATCCTGGGCAGTACTGTCTCTGGTCATCCTTCACCAGCACACTGACTGCCACTCTGCTTGGCCTGACTCTCATGACACTTCACTTCTGGTGCTTGGCTATCAGCAGTGCTGATAGCCAAGCACCAGGAAGTGAAGTGTCATAAGAGCCAGGCCAAGCAAGTGGCGGTCAGTGTTCTGGTGAAGGATGAAAAGGGAGACAGTACTGCCCAGAGGATGCCATCTGCCCATATACCAGGCCAGGCCTATCAGTATTACCCCTTGATATACCGTCTGGTCACCCCACCTAGTACTCAGGGAGTGACTTAGTCACACTGGAACACTGACTGTCACTCACTGTTAGTGTCGCTCATTCAGGCTGCCTGTGGAGTCTGTCCTGAGGGGGCACTGTGGCAGCCATCTTCTTCTTCTTGCTCTGGCTCAGCAGTGTCTTTCTCGTCTGAAAGGTGGGCGGAGCCTATCAGTGAAGTGCTGTACTGCCGTGTACGTCCTGGTGATTCATCAGGACGCGTTCCTTCTGCTGAAACCACTCCTCACTCTGCGGTGCTGCGCAGTGCAGCAGAGCCAGAACAAAAGACTCAGTTCACAGATTTTTTTGTGCCAGCGGCCTGCGCCCCCTGCAGTCTGGCGAGCAACGGCTTTTTGGGATCTGGATTAGATTTGGCATACTCTTCTGGGAACTATGCAGGTAAGCGGTTCCCAGGTTATCGTGCCCCTTTCCTCCCTCCCATCCCTGCCACATTCTTGTCGCACAGCTAGACAAACAGTTAACCCCTTTGTAATTGAACAAATGATTTTTAGCCCAAAAGAGGTAAAATGCAATTATTAATGTAGTCGTAAGTGGTGATGAGCGGCAAGAGCAATATTCGAATTTGCGATATTTTGTGAATATTTGGGCGAATATTCGTCATACTGTAAATTAGCAAATTAGAGAATTTGCCATAATTTTCTTGATTGCAAAAATCGGCAATGTAATATGAGCATATTGCACGCGCAATACAGGCGTGGGTCACTTTTGCTACATTTTTCAGGCTGACAGAAGTTTCCTGAGACTGGAGAAAATGGTTGGCACGGCAGAACATTATAATAGCTTTATATGCAGATAGAGTGCTCCAATATATTCGCAATTGCGCAAATTGGCAAATGATGATGCACATATATTGGCGCAATACGTGCACATTCACATTTTAGCACTAGGTGCACCATTCACATTGGTGCACTAAGTATTGTTGTGAACTTGTGACAAGGGTTTAGCGAACCCGAAATGTATAGTTCGGGTTTATACCGAATTTTAGGGTGTTCGGACTCGGATCCGAACCCGAACATTTTCATAAAAGTTCGGGTTCGGGTCCGTTGTTTGGCTATTCTTTCCACTTTCTGAAGGACTGCACAGCAGCCAATCAGCAAGTGTTTTACTTCTTTGCCCTAAGAAGCCATCAAAGCCATGCCTACTAATGGAATGGCTGTGATTGGCTTAGTGCAGCATGTGACCCAGCCTCTATTTAAGCTGGAGTCACATAGCACCACACGTCACTCTGCTCTCAATGTAGTGATAGGATGCTGCCGCTTCTGTAAGGGACAGATTAGGGAAGAAATCTGCAGAACCTGTTGTACATTAATACACAAGATACAGCAAATAGAGAGGAAGGGAGCTTCAGCAATCCTACATTTTCTGTACCCAGCCACTGCCAAGGATTTTTTTTATTAAATCCATCTGTTAGAGGTGGGGGGCGGCAGCCATGTTAGCCACTGCAGTGTACTGCATGTTTGCCAGCCTGGCAGAGACATCAGCTTAATCCATTTTGGTAGCTCAGTGAAAAAGAAAATGCTTTTTTTCTGGTTGCTCAAGTTCCCTAAATTACCTTGAGTATAATTAAGGGGTGACATAGTCCATTTGTCCAGTTTGGAACCTGTGGTGCCACAAAGCACTTGTGTATACAATGCACTAAACCGTATATTTAATTTCTGCAGTATTTTTGTGATAAAAAGCTGTGATCCTGGTCCCCAAAGCAGTTTGAAATACACTGCCCAAATACACATTTGACATTTCTGCACTAAAATAGTGAATTTTTTTTTTGGTGGAAAAAAAGCAATATTCTTGCTTCACAAAGCTGTTGTGCATACAGCGTACAAATACATATTTAATATTTCTGCAGGTAAATAGTCATCAGTGTGTTTCAGGGAAAAAAAACGTTATTCTTGGTCCACAAAACAGTTTGAAATACCCTGCCCAAATACACATTTGACATTTCTGCCGTGAAATAGAGCCTCAATGTATTTTTGGGAAAAATAGAAGTATTCCCGGTCCACCAAGCAGTGTTAACAACACCACCCAAATACATAGTTTACATTTCTTCAGTGAAATAGAAAATCAGTGTATTTTTGGCAAAAAACAACAACATATTCCTGATGTTCAAAACAGTTGTGCAGACAGCGTACAAATACATATTTAATATCTCTGCAGGGAAATAGCGCATCAGTGTGTTTCCTGGGAAAAAAACTTTATTCCTGGTCCACAAAACTGTTTGAAATACCCCACCCAAATACACATTTGACATTTCTGCCGTGAAATAGAGCCTCATTGTATTTTTGGGAAAAATAGAAGTATTCCGGGTCCACAAAGCAGTTCCAAATACACCACCCAAATACACATTTGAGATTTCTGCAGTGAAATAGTGAATTAATTTTTTTTTATTTATTGTGGGAAAAAAGCAATATTCTTGCTTCACAAAGCAGTTGTGCATAAAGCATAGAAATACCACCGTTTTTCTGTGTTTTATTAAAAAACTTTTTGTTCTGGGTCCACAAACCACTTGAAATACCAACGTCTTATGAATAGCAGTGAAATACTGCTTTTCTGTGTTTTATTACAAAAAAAATCCTTGTTCTGGGTCCACAAACCACTTTTACATAAACCGTAGAAATAGCTACGTTTTATTAATAGCAGTGAAATACAAATTTTCTGTGATTTATTAAAAAAAATACGTGTTCTGGGTCCACAAAACACTTTTGCATAAACCACAGAAACACCAACATTTTATTAATAGCAGTGAAATACTGCTTTTCTGTGTTTTATTACAAAAATCCTTGTTCTTGGTCCACAAACCACTTGTGCATACAGCGTACAAATACCCTGCAAGGTGTTTATGTAAAAGAAGGGCGGGTTGGGAGGGTATGCAGCACCGTCGACACACCCAGGGGAGGCGCCTGCCTGGTATAAATGTGCTACTTACGCCCCTCCCACAAATACAGGCTATTAAAATGGACTTCACACTTTACATTTCTGCAGTGAAATTGAGAATCAGTGTGTTTTAGGCCCAAAAAACTTTATTCTTGGTCCACAGAGCATTTTTATGACACAGGCACTGCCTTAGTGAACTTAATTGTTGACAATTGACAGTTAAATTTACACCGGAGAGAAACCATCTTTCAGCTTGGTGGGTGAACGCAAATAATGAAGAGAACATCAAATATGGGATGTGGGCATGGTTGTGGTGGTGTTGGTGGAGCTCCTGTTGCTGGGAGAGGACGTTGCCGCTCAGTGCCAACTACCGGTCCAAGTGAAACATCTTCCTCTGGTGCAAGTAGGCGACAGAACCTGCAGCGTTATTTGGTAGGCCCGAATGCTGCTCTACAGATGGTGAGGCCAGAACAAGTACAGGCGATAGTAGATTGGGTGGCTGAAAGTGCCTCCAGTTCTTTCACAGTGTCTCCCACCCAGTCCTCTGCAGAAAGCTCAGAGTTGTCACCTGCATCCCATGCTCATCAGTCTTTCACCTCACCCCCCTTGCAAATCAGCCAAGCAGTCAGAGCTCCAAGTCATGCAGCAAACTGTTATGCTTTTTGATGACTCTGTCGGCAGGGTTTCCCTGGCCCATCCACCTAGCCTTGCCCCAGAAATGGAAGACCTTGAATGCACTGATGCCCAACCACTTATGTTGCAGGATGAGTACATGGGAAGACCGCCGCAGCACGTTTCTGATGATGACGAAACACAGGTGCCAACTGCTGTGGCATTCTGCAATGTGCAGACCAACGAGGAGGGCAGGGATCATGAATGGGTGGTGGATGATAAGGTCCTAGACCCAGACTGGACTGAAGGTTGTGCTAGTGACGTGTGCAGTTCTGAGGAAGAGGTGGTGGTCGCACAGAGGCAACAGCACAGCAAAAGAGGGAGCAAGGTGCAAAAGCGGAGCGGCCGTTCAATAGACAGTATGCCTGCTACTGCTCACCGCACCCAGGCACTAAGCACACCAAGGCCTGCTCCAAGGAGTTCATTGGCGTGGCAGTTCTTCACACAATGTCCTGACGACAAGACAGGAGTGGTTTGCACATTGTGCCATCAGAGCCTAAAGCGAGGCATAAACGTTCTTAACCTGAGCACAACCTGCATGACCAGGCATCTATATGCAAAGCACGAACTGCAGTGGAGTAAACAACTTAAAAAACCACAAAAGGTCTCAGGTTCCTTCTGATCCCTCTTCTGCTGCTGTCTCGGCCTCTTCCTCCACCTATGGTGTCAACGTGGCACCTGGCAAACAGAGGATATCCCACCAACACCACCACCACCTCTGTCACCATCACCAAGCATCTCCACCATGTCACAGGCAAGCTTTCAGATTTCCATCTCCCAAACACTGGAGAGAAAGTGAAAATACCCACCTACCCACCCTTGATCCGTGGTCCCTAATGCCAGCATTTCAACATTGCTCACCGTTGAAATGCTGTCATTCCGTCTGGCGGAGATGGACTGTTCCAAACAGCTCATGGCGGTTTCTGACCCACAGTACGTAGTTCCTAGCCGTCACTACTTTTCCAGGCGAGCCATCCCTTCCCTGCACAAACAAGTGGAGGATAAAATCAAGTGTGCGCTGTGCAACGCCATCTGTGGCAAGGTCCACATAACCACAGATACATGGACCAGTAAGCACAACCAGGGCTGCTATTTCTCCCTAACTGCACACTGGATAAACGTAGTGGCGACTGGGCGCGAGGCAGATAGTAGTTTGGTGCATGTCCTTCCACCACCGAGGTTTGCATGGTATTATTCTTTGCCTTCTGTTGCCTCCTACTCCGCATCCTCCTCTTCCTGCTGCTCCTCTTCCACCCCCACATCTGGTCATCGAAAGAACCTCACCCCCAACTTCAGCACAGCCAGGTGTAAACGTCAGCAGGTGATTTTAAAACTCATGTGTTTGGGTGACAAACCCCATACAACACAGGATTTTTGGAGGGGCATAGAACAACAGACCGATGAGGGGTTGCTGCCAGTGAGCCTCAAGCTCGGCCTTATGGTGTGCAATATTGGGTAAAACCTCGTTGCAGCTCTGGGACTAGGCGGTTTGAAGCACATCCATTGCCTGGCGCATGTGCTGAATCTGGTGGTGCAGAAGTTTCTTAAAAACTACCCAGATATGTCAGAGCTGCTGCTGAAAGTGTGGTACGTCTGTGCTCGCTTTCGGAATTCTCACCCTGCTGCTGCTTGCCTGTCTGCCCTGCAGCGTAACTTCGGCCTTCCAGATCACCGCCTCATAAGCAACTTTCCCACCAGGTGGAACTCCACCTTGCATATGCTGGAGAGACTGTGCGAGCAGCAGCAGGAGATAGTTTAGTTTCAGCTGCAGCGAGCATGGTTCAGTCGCTCTGTGGATCATCACTACTTCACCACCAGTGACTGGGCCTGTATGCGAGACCTGTGTACCTTGTTGCGGTCTTTTGAGCACTCAACCAACATGGCCATTGCTGATGACGCCATTATTCGCATTACAATGCAACTTTTATGTCTCCTTGAAAAATCTATTACGTCGATGATGAAAGAGGGTGTGGCAGAGGAGGAGGAGGAAGAGAGGGCATTTCACAGGGTTTCAGGCCAGTCATTCCGAAGTGGCTCAGAGGGTGGGTTCCTGCACCAGCAGAGGCTAGGTACACAAGTGGCCAGCCAAGGCACAGTTCTGGCGGACGAGGCGGATGAGGATGAGGTAGAGTAGGAGGAGGAATCGGGTTCATTGCAGGGTGGCACCCAACGCAGATCAGGGCCATCACTGGAGCGTGGCTGGGGGAAACGGAGGACAGAGTTGATACACCACCTACAGATGACACCTTATCCCTACCTCTGGGCAGCCTGGCACACATGAGCGACTACATGCTTCAGTGCCTGCGCAACGACAGCAGAGTTGCCCACATTGTAACTTGTGCTGACTATTGGGTTGCCACCCTTCTGGATCCTCGGTACAAGGACAACGTGCCCACCTTAATTCCAGCACTAGAGCGTGATAGGAAGATGCGCGAGTACAAGCTCACGCTGGAAGACGCGCTACTGAGGGCATTCCCAACTGACACGGGGGGACAAGTGGAAGCACAAAGCGAAGGCAGAGGAGGAGGAGGAGCAAGAGGTCACCAACACAGCTGTTTCATGGCCAGCTCCTCAAAAGCCGGAGTTAGCATGGCCGACATGTTAAAAAGTTTTGTTACCACGCCACAGTAAACTGCACCACCAGCTGATAGGGAATGTCTTAGCAGGAGGCAGCATTTGAACAACATGGTGGAACAGTACATGTGCACACGCCTCCACGTACTGACTGATGGGTCTGCCCCATTCAACTTCTGGGTCTCCAAATAGTCCACATGGCCTGAGCTTGCCCTTTATGCTTTGGAGGTGCTGGCCTGCCCTGCCGCCAGTGTATTGTCTGAAAGTGTATTTAGCATGGCAGGGGCGTCATTACAAACAAATGCAGCCGTCTGTCCACAGCGAACGTGGACAAGCTCACTTTCATTAAAATGAACCAGGCATGGATCCCATAGGATTCATTCCTTGTGCAGAATAGACATTTATAACCACCTCAACCATACATGCTTGTATTCCAGTGCACTTATTTATTGTATCCTTTTTTAATTATACCATTATTTCGGGGCTACCCCAATTTGAATGAACCTCTCCTTTGTCTGGGTGCCTGTGGCCTAAATTACTGAAAATGTCCTGTTGCTTTGGTGGGTGACATAAAGCTTGTTTTACCGTGCATTGACATCTCTCCTCTGTCTGGGTGTCTGCGGCCTACATTTATGATAATCGCCTGTTGCTTTGGTGGGTGACATCAACCTCTTTTGCCGTCCAATGACCTCTCCTCTGTCTGGGTGTCAGGGGCCTACATTTATGATAATCGACTGCTGCATTGCTGGGTGACATGAAGCCTGTTTTGCCAAGCATTGACCTCTCCTCTGTCTGGGTGCCAGAGGCCTAACATTTCTGAATATCACCTGTTCCATTGGTGGGTGACATTAACCCATTTTTACCAGTGATAAGCCACAGCTGTGCATTGCTGGCAGGAAACCAAATTTTGTAAAACGTATGTTACTGATCAATAGATGCGTGACTACTGACTACATAATGCACTCTGGTAGACTCGCTGCTGATGGCATTCCCACCTGAACCCTCCCCCGCCTCCTATTCCACCTCCTCCTTTCGAGTTGCCAATTAATATTGTTTCCTTTTTAGTTATTTTATTTTATTTTAAGTTATTTCCCTATCCACATTTGTTTGCTGGGCACTTACCCACATTTTACTGCCTTTCCAGGACTATTTTACAGCCATTTTAGTGCCCAAAGTTCAGGTCCCCATTGACTTCAATGGGGTTCGGGTTCGGGTCAAGTTCGGATCAAGTTCGGATCACGAACCCGAACATTTCCGTGAAGTTCGGCCGAACTTCTCGAACCCGAACATCCAGGTGTCCGCTCAACTCTACTTGTGACATCACAGCACTATGTCTGTAGCATGTATGTATGGACAGCAGAACCTATCACACAATACCTAAAACCCTGCACTGGAACCACCCTACACTGTATCATAACTAACCTACACTGACTATCTCCCACTAACTATCTGTATTATATATAAAAGCTAACTAACTAACTAACTAAATAACTAACTATCTAATGTAATGACTCAGCAAAGCACAGAGCACAGCAATGACACTGCTGTCTCTCTCAGAAATGCTAAAAAATGCAGAAAATGGCTGCTGTGTAGGTTCTTATATTGTAAGGGGTAGGCAACTTTCCTATTGGTTGCTAGGGATGTTCCTAAGCTCAGACAAATTGCAGCCTTCTAATTGTCCCACAAGCAAGAAGCAGGGAGGGATCATTGGTTCAGATGAAAAAAAAAAAAATATAGAATATTCGTGAATACGAATATATAGCACTATATTCTAAATCTTCACAATTTCTCGAAGTGGCGATATTCGCGATTACAATTCGCAATTCGAATATTTGCGCCCAACACTAGTGGTAAGTGAGAAAAAAAATCCAAATATGCTGGATCTGAAAAAAAAAACGCTATTCCTCTACCATTTCATGCGTTTTCTTCCTCTGCAGCAAAACTAACCCGTGCCCTTCATTCTCTGATTCAGTACGATTACAACAAAACCACCTATGTATAGGTTTTTTATATCTACATAGTGTAAAAATAAATGAAAACTTTGAAAAGTAAATTTTTTACATCACTATATTCTGACCCTTATGACTTTTTTATAGTTATATCTACTGAGCTGTGTGGGGGTCATTTTTTGCAGGATGCTCTTTTGTTCTTATTGATACCATTTTGGGCTGTTTATTACTTTTTGATCACATTTCAATACATTTTTTTGGGTTAAAAGAAGCAATGACATTTTTTATTTTTTTTATATTTTAATAGTACGGGTGTTTTAGGACGCAGTGATGCCCATGATATTTATATTTTTTATTATTTATGTATTTTTTATTGTATGAAAAGGGGGTGATTTAAATGTTTTTATTTTATTTATTTAAGTGTTAAACCAGAAAATTTTTTAGATTTTAAATTCTTCAAAATAGCCCCCTTTTGCTTTAAAGACTGCTTTGAACACTCTTGGCATTCTTCCGTACATCACATTTAGTGTTGAGCGTGAATATTAGCAATGCAAATTTTTTTGCGATTTCACGATTTTTTCGAATATAGTGCCATATATTCATATTAGCGAATATTCGTGTTGGTATGTCTGTCAGTAGACAGTGTGTGTTGAGTGCTGACTGAGCCTGACATCTATTCACTCCCAGTTGCAAAGCATTTGTTGCAAGGCTCTATTTCAAATCCATTCCCCTACCTTGCCTGTTTAGCGATTTTTCGTAATTTAAGCAATGCGAATATCGAATATTCGCATATATGAATATTATTTGTTTTGCACACTCTAGTCCACCAAATCTAGTTCTCAATTGGACCACAAGCTAGAAGCAGGCTGCTTGTAGCTTGTGGTGCAAAATTTGGAGGATGAGAAGACTTCATTACTAAATTAGAGAGAGTTATTGAGTAATATGCAAATATTGGTAAAGCGAAATTTTCTTAGGCAAATATATTATTTTCGCCAGAGTACATTGATCCCTCCCTTCTGTCTTGTCGGCCAATGAGAAGGATGCAACTAAAGTTGTCATAGGTTAGCAACATACCTAGCAACCAATAGGAAAGTTGCCCACCCTTTACTATATAAGATTCTTCCCAGCAGCCAAGCTGTGCAGTTTCATGTGGTGGTTTTGTTAGGAGTGTGATTCTGTCCGATTGTGTTTTTTTAAAAGCAGATCAATATCCTCAATTTCATTGAATTAGATAGGTTCTAACTTGTTAGGAGTGTGATTCTGTCCGATTGTGCTTTTTTAAAAGCAGATCATTTTCCTCAAATTCATTGAATTAGATAGGTTCTTAGTATTAGATAGAGTAGGTTAGTGTAGCAGTTAGGTTTAGTGTAGGGTATAGTTAGTTTATAATCAGTTTAGTCTAGTTTATCAGGTTTTAGTGCAGGGTGTGTAGTCTAGGGTATAGCATTAGGGTATAGCATTAGGGTATAGTGTTGTTTTAAGTGCAGGGTCTGTTCCTGCAAAAAAGAGCCCTGCACAAGATGATTGGCAGAAAATTAAAAGAAATGTAGCTTTCAGAAGATGAAGACACAAAAACATTATTTTTGTTTTAAAAAATGCTTTGTTATGTAAACACTGAGACAACAAAAAACATTATTTGGTTACCTTGCCTCACAAAGGCAAGCAATCAAAATCATATGTACCCTAAAATAGTACCAATAAAACTGTCACCTCATCCCATAGTTTACAGAATGGGGTCACTTTGAGAGTTTCTAATCTAGGGGTGCATAAGGGAGTCTTCAAATGTGACATGGCAACTTAAAATTATCCCAGTGAAATCTGCCCTCCAAAACCCATATGATGCTTCTTTCACTCTGCACCCTGCATGTACCCACAGCAGTTTACGACCATAGGCAGGCTGGCCAGTTGAGGCTCTCAGCTGTTGTAAAGCTACAACTCCCAGCATGCCTAGGCTGCCTACAGCTATTACAGCCTACAGCAAGGCATGGTGAGAGTTGTAGTTTTACAACAGCTGGAGAGCTGCAGGCTGGCCAGCCCTGATATATGGGGTGTTTCTGTAAAGAAAGAAAGAATAAGGGTAATAAATAATGAGTTATCTTTGGCTATTAAACCTTGCTGTGTTACAGGAAAAATAAATTAAAGTGGAAAATCAGCAAAAAAGTGACATTTTGAAATTTTCCTTTCATTCTTGTGGAACACCTAAAGGGTTAACAAAGTTTGTAAAATCCATTTTGAATAACTTGAGGGGTGTACTTTCTAAAATGTTATCATTTATTGGTGGTTTCTACTATGTAAGTCCCACAGTGGTGAACCTACTGTAGGTACACCTGAGGATAGGGGTGGGGAAGCTTTGTCGAGAAAATAGACATTTAGTAAGCAGAGATTCAGGAATAGACAATGGAATTAGAACAGCGTTCCTGAAGAGTATGCGACAGCTAAAAAACTGGCAGAAAAGAGAGGTGGCAAAGATGCATTAATGAGGGTTGACAAAGTGTTGGAAAAAGCAGGTATGAAGCATGGAAACCTCAATTTAGAGGTTTGGGAAAGGTTCAAGCACTGAAGGTTGGAAGTTTACAGAGGAGAAGTTTTTAAGGGAAAATTGTTGTACGCAGAAACAAAAGACTGATAAGACTGACGTGATTCACAGAACAGCTGACATACCATCACTCTTTTGCACCCCGTGTTGAGGTTATTATAGACCTGGTGTGTCCGCAAGGTGGTCTGTGTGCAAGTCCTCACTAGGTGAACCAGAAGGATTATAATCCATCCGGAAGAGGACCTAGGGAAAGCCCGGGCGGCAAATTATGTGATTCAGGATTTTGAGTGTTAAAGTGCCTTGTGATCCCAGAATCCAAATCTTGGTATTGGACTGAAATAGACAATAGGGACCATACCAAGTAAGTCCGAGAAGCAAAAGAGGAAAGCTGCCAGACAAATAGTGAGAGAGGAAGTATTGTGTCTTGTCTGTCTTGTGTATCTGTGTGACCTGCCCTATAGGAGGTACTCTGTTGTCTGGTAAATATGTACCCATAAGAATTTGGTTTGCTAAGATAGAGAACACTGTCTGAATGAAAGACAGGGAGAGAGTAGGGGTTTGTTGTTTGTAGCTGCGGGGGAATGACATCACGGCATTGGAATGTGTGATGACAAACATGATGTCTGCAATACTAAGAGTTAATCATTTCCAGCGTTGGCGTGATGACGTGAGCGGGTCACGTCGCGTTCTCCTCCTCCTGCCCTCCTCCCTCCCTCCTCGTTCTCCTACTGATGCCGGCTGAAGCCTGAGCGCGTTCCACTCCTACGGCTCCTTGCGGCCTCCACTAGCAAAGATTCGATCACCGGACCCCCGATATCTTTTCTACCTGCTGCCGCCTGCTGCTTGTGGTGGATGTAAGCTCCCGGGGGACGTCTGCTGTCGTCTGCTGCTCGTGCCGTCTCTCTCCTCCCTCTCTGGTTCCAGCTGGCTCTCTCCGATCTTGCTGCTCCTCTGCTGGCTTATACTATTGTCGCTCCTCCTCTCCTTAGTGTCGTGCCAGGGTCCTATTTGCTCCTCTCTTTGCTGGGTCCATACTCCTGTCTCTGCCCACGCCCGGATCTATGGGCTCAAGACATCGGACACGTGAGAAAACATCTGTTGTATTTACCCTTGCTCCCCTTGCCTGCATTCATGTACTTTTTGTGGTGTTTTGTTTAAGCACACACAGGTTTTGGCATCTTAAGTAAAAGGGGTATAAAGGAAAAAAATATAAATAGGAAAGAAGAGAGGAGAAGGGAAAAAAAAGGGGGAGAAGGAGGAAGAGAAAGGAGAGAAAAGGAAAAAAAAATAGGAAAGAAGAGAAAAGAGGAGAAAAAGGATAATAATCTAACAAAAGGAGAGAGAAGAAATTTGAAAAGGGCTTTAAAGAGAAAAAAAGGGGGAACCCTCAAAGACTCGTTAAAAAAACTCCTTAAAGACTCCTTAAAGACTCCTTAAGACTAAAACTATAAAAAGATGGGGATATATATATATATATATATATATAAACAATGGTGAAGAACCTGGCACCGCTACACAATAAGTATGCAGAGGAGTGCCAGTAGCTCTAGCAGTATCCACTTACTTCCAAAATATAGAAGTATGAATCACGCACATCCAAATGGTGAAGAAAGATGGTTTATTCACTCGAGTAATAACGACGTTCCAGTGCTCTCCATGGCACCTTGGCAACACTGCTTGAAAAGGTGCCATGGAGACATGAACGTGCTATCTCGTGAATACAACTTTTCACCATTTGATGCCGTGATTCTTACTATATATATGCATATATATATATATATTGAGAGGAGTCCAAAATGACTAATGGCTCCAAAGCGGCGCTCAGTTAACTCCTCTGGAACAATGCTGGGGTCTAAGACACCAGAGAGCAAAATTGACAAGTTTTTGAAATCTCCCTCCCTAAATGAAAAGGGTTTAGTTAAAGGGAAACTGAGTGCCAATCCTAAGAAAACTGTTAAAACTCCCCAAGTTGAAGAATTTTCTGAGGATGGGTTATCAGAGGTAGGCCATGAAGGAGGAGAGGAAAGTCTGCTAATGCTAATAGAAACCGAACACGACCCCTCACCATTGGAAAAAATCCTGTGTGCTGTAAAAAATAATGTCACTCTAGTGCAAGGGATGTCTATTCAATTGGGGTCAATGCAGAGTGACATATCCCTAATCAGAGAAGACTTGGCCAAAATCCGCGATCGAGTTTTTAATGTGGAAAAGACGGTCGACTCTTTGCAATCCGATATGGATATGTTAAAATCTAAGACTCTGTCTCTAGCTTCAGAAAACCATCTTTTACAAAATAAGCTGGAGGATTTGGAAAACAGATCAAGGCGGTACAACATTTGCATAGTTTGATTTCCAGAAGGAGGTGAAAGTCGGCAGCTAGCTGAACAACTTAAAGATTTGATTTTGGAAAACTTGGGCAGTGAACATTTTTCTTCTATGTTTCGAATAGAAAGAGCCCATCGGATTCCAGGGGGGAAACCTACCCCAGGGAGGCTGCCGTGAGTAATCCTAATGAAGCTGTTACTGTCTATGGATAGAGACATGATACTGAGAAGAGCAAGAGAATGCCCACCTATTGAATATCAGGGTACTAAACTGCTGTTTTTTCCTGATTTTTCCCGGCAAACTCGGGAAAAAGAAGAAGCTTCATCGAAATAAAAAAACGTTTGGCGTCTAAAGACATCAAATATTCTCTACAGTATCCAGCGAAACTAAGAGTGATTTACAATGGGACTTCTCATTTTTTTGAAAAACCGCAACAAGTATTGGAGTGTATAGGAGCAACTGGGCATATGAGACTTAGCAACATTGTGATGGAGGGGATGGAGGGGGGTGGGGGTTAGTGAGGGGGAGAATGGCTGGAAGGTAGAGGTTTGCTGACTAGATCGGGCAGACCAATGGAGGAGGGGGGGGGGAGGAAATCCACCTTGCAGAGAAATGGAGGATTTTTTTTTTTCTTTCCCTTTTTCTCCCCTTGTTTTTAAATGACGACTATTAGAATCGTCTCTTGGAATGTTAGAGGTCTTGGAGAAAGGACTAAGAGGCAAGCAATTACGGATGCAATAAAAAGACATCTCCCTGCAATTATTTGTATAGTGGAAACCCATCTTACTAAAGAGACCGTGTCCCGCTTGATGACGGTTGGACACTCTCAATCCTATCATTCTACTTTTAGTAGTGCCTCTAGGGGTGTTTCGGTTTTGATTCATAATAGATAGTATCCTAGTGTAGATTTCACTTTAATAGAATCCTATATAGATGATCAGGGTAGATTTATTTTGTTGCATGGTAGGCTTTATGGTTATAGCTACATTCTTGCCTTTTTTTATTTACCTCCGCCATTCTCGATGTATCCACTTAACCAACTATTGCTTTTTTTGGAGAAAAGACCAGACTTATCTTGATGGGAGATTTTAATGCTGTTATGGATCCTAAAAAGGATAGACTGACTTTACATGTAGATCATGGAAGGATTATTTGCAGCTCTCCACTGCCTCAGTTTTGTTCGGAAGTTGGATTGGTGGATATATGGGAACATTTTGGCGGAGGAAAGAGCATATACTCCTGTGTTAGCAGGGGTGGAAGAGCGATGTCCAGGATTGATCTAGCGCTTACCAATGAGAGCAATTTGAATAATATTAAAAGGATACGATACGGAGTAAGAACAGTTTCAGATCATTCACCCGTATCAATTGAGGTTGGCATTGGGGAGAATAAAGACATTAGGGGGCTTGGTTTTAAGCTTAATCCATACTGGCTTAACATTATTGATAATCACCAGTCCACTAAAGTACTTATATCCTCCTTTTGGGATGCGAATCTCCCCTCTGCTAACATCAACGTAGTTTGGGATGCTCTAAAAGCATATCTGAGGGGGTTCTTATAAGTGATTTTACTGCTTTAAAGAGAACATCTAGGAAAAAAGAGAAGGAATTAGTTAAGACTGTAGCATCCACAACGGAGCAATTTATGAATCAACCTACTGAATTTAATAAGGAAGAGATGCAGAGGGCTAGCTGTTCTCTGAAGGAATATGTAATTGAGAAAGCAAACCGTAGATTTTTTTTTAAGGGACAAAAGTACTTTTCAGAGTCTGGACGCCCTGGTAAGCTCCTAGCTAGAATAATTTCACAACAGGACAAGAAAAGGAAAGCTATTACCTCGATTCGTAAACCAGATGGGGTGATTATATCAGACTTAGAGGGAATTAGAGATACCTTTCTGCAATATTTTTCCCAGATATATAGAGCTTCACCCGGTTTATCACCTGACCTGGTGAGGCAGTTCTTGGAGAAAATTTCTCTGCCTATGTTAACGGAAGCTCAAAAATTTTTTTGGAAAGGGAACTGTCCCTTTTGGAGATTCAGGAGGCCTTGAGGTCTATCTCTGGGAACTCATCGCCAGGGTCAGATGGTCTTCTGTATGAATTTTATCGCAAGTATAGTGATGTCATCCTTCCACATTTATTAGAGGTGTTTTCTCAAGCATTACAGGGAGGGGGTCTACCACAGTCCTTGATGGAAGCTTTGATACTTCTAATTCCCAAAAAGGATAAAGATCTGATGGACTTGAGCTCTTATAGACCAATATCCTTATTAAATACAGACGTTAAGCTACTATCAAAAGTCTTGGCTAAGAGGCTTTCTCGGGTTTTGTCTTCTGTCGTCCATCCAGATCAAAATGGCTTTATGACAAATAAGGGCACCCACTATAATTTGCATAGGTTTTTTACTAACATTCAGTCTCCTGGGAGTGGCTCCCGGTCCATCCTGTCGTTGGACGCCACTAAGGCGTTCGACAGGGTTGAGTGGACGTTTCTCTGGGAGGTGATGAAAAAAATGGGCTTTGGCCCCAAATTTATGGCGATGGTTCAGCTGTTATATAAATCTCCAGCTGCCAGGATCAGGATCAATGATATGTTGACAGAGAGTTTTTTATTAGGAAGAGGCACCCGTCAAGGCTGTCCCCTTTCCCCTCTTCTATTTGATATTTATATTGAACCTCTCGCAGCTAGTATAAGGCAGGACCTGGGAGTGGCTGGTTTTGGTGTAATGGGGAATCAAACATCAAACATCAAACAGAAAATACACTTCCTCGAATAATGGAGTTGGTTAACTTATTTTCCGACTCTTCGGGTTTGGAGGTCAATTAGGAAAAGACTGCTCTTCTTCATATAGATGAATTGCGAGGATCTATGGAAAATTTGTCTAATCGGTTATTGATCTCCGATTCAATAAAGTACCTGGGGATAACAGTCTCCGCCAAAATTCAAGATTACTTACAACTTAATTTGATCCCGTTATTGTCAAGATTGAGATCTAAAATCAAGATATGGCAAAAAATTTCCTTAATAAAAATGGTGGTGTTGCCCCAGGTTCTTCACCTTCTTCGCAACTCGCCTGTATGGATCGAAGATAAGTATTTTAGATTGATAGAGCGGATGATCAACGATTTATTATGGGGGAGGAAACGCGTGAGAATAAAGGCGCTTTATTTTTCTATGTCCTACAATCGGGGAGGTCTCAACCTCCCCTATTTTAGGGGTTATTTTATGGCCTCTCAACTTTGTTTTTTTAATGACTGGGAAAATAGCCATCTCTGCAGAAAATTGGTGAAATATTCAGGCTTTTCGGATCTATTCACAGTATTAGAGTCCGATTATTTACTTAATATACAGACTGGTTACAAATTTTTCTGCAGAATGACTATAAAAGCCTGGCTGGCTATAAAGAGCTGGTTTAAAGTTGAGGCATCACTTATTTGTACTCCACTATGGCATAACTCAAAGCTTTTGAATTTAGACGATCCAAATTGCCAGCAATATTGGAGAATGAGAAACATTCAATATTTAAATCAAGTGGTTAGGGGTGGACAAATCCTGTCTCTTATGGAGCTAAAACAAAAGGAAAATGTAGGTGAGGTGGCTTGGTACGCATATTTTCAGTTGAGGTCGGCACTTTCTAGCATTTTTGATAGTCATGCACTTAACGTACACACTCCTGAATTTTTACACGATTTGATTTGTAAGAAAGGTGGTATGAAAGTTAAAATATCACATTGGTATAGACACTTGATAAAAAAAAATTTTTTGGAATGCCTTTCTCCAGGACAGAGATCCTGGTCTGTTTCAGACCCTGTTTTTCTTTTTTCATAAATTTGTATCTTTCTTTTTGGAGATGATAAAAATAAAAACTTTATTAAAACTTTATTAAAGGAAAAAAAAGAGTTAATCATTTCAAAATCTTGTGTGTTAATTAGAGTTGAGAGAACCCAAACTGTATAGTTGGGGTTTGTTCCGAATTTTGGGGTGTTCGGCACACGGATCCAAACCCGAATATTTTCAAAAAAGTTCGGGTTCGGGTCAGTTGTTCGACGATTTCTTCCCGCTTTCTGAAGGGCTGAGGAGGTTGCCCTAAGAAGCCATCACAGCCATGCCTACTAATGGCTTGGCTGTGTGCAGCATATGACCCAGCCTCTTTATAAGCTGGAGTCACGTACTGCCGCACGTCACTCTGCTGAATTGAGCTTAGGGAGAGGATGTTGGTGCTGCGATCATGGACAGAATAAGGCAGAAATCAGAAGAACCTGTGCTACTTTAATCTTTGTATCTTTAATAAGATACAGCAAATAGAGAGGGAGGGAGCTTCAGCAATCCAAAATTTCTGTACCCAGCCACTGCAAGGGAAATCTTGAATAACCTTTTTTTTCTATAAAAAAAACAAAGATGCGCTATTTCCCTGCAGAAATATAAAATATGTCATTGGACGGTGAATGCAGAACTGTTTTGTGGACAAGGAATACGGTTTTTCCCCCAAAATTACACGGATTCTCTATTTCACCACAGAAATGTCAAATATATATTTTGGCGGTGTAAAATAGGCTTGCTGGATCAGGATGATGCACTATTTGTTAGCTGAAATGGAATATATGGTTTAGCTCATTGTATACACAAGTGCTCTGTGGCACCACAGATCCCAGAAATGAAATGAAGTGAAATACCCATTCCAACAACCTATTTTACATTGCTACTGTGAAATACAGCATAAGTGTATTTTTTGACAAAAAAGTGGAAATCCTGATCCACTAAGCATTTTGAAATACACCGCCTAAATACCGATTTCACATTACAGCTGAGAAATAGTGCATTATTCTTTTTTTGAGTGAAAAAAGCTAAATTCCTGCTTCACAAAGTAGTTGTACATACACTGTATAAATACCTACATTAAATTTACAGCAGTGAAAAACTGCATTTGTGAATTCTGGTGACGTAGTCCATTTGACTAGCCTGGGATCTGTGGTGCCGCAGAGCACTTGTGTATACAATGCATTAAAATGCATATTCCATTTCAGCTATCAAATAGTGCATCAGTGTATTATTTTCTTTTTTTGGGGCATATTTTTATTTTATTTAATAAATATATTTATTTTTCCATTCAGTAAAAGAAAAGATACAGTATCCATCTAAATTCATCTTCTTCCCAGCACTCTTCTTGATTATACTACCTATATGTCATTCAATTTTACATTACAACAGACATGATTCTCTTCAAGACATATTCTTAAGCGACGCTTTATGTACCTAGAGTACTGAAACATGATTCCCTGTATACCATCTAAAAAATATAAACATAAACATAAGTACAGTCTTATTGATTTATTATTCCCCAGTCCCTTCCCACCCCCCCTCCCATTTACCCTCCCCTTCTTTTGCTGTGTGTCACGTCGGGGCTAGCTAATACATGGGCCACAAAGGAATCACCATTCTCCTCTATCTCCCGCACCGAGCTGTTATCTAACATCTCTGTACCTACTAATCTCTTTACCACCCTGTTTGATTATTCCCAGTATGCCCAAACTCTATCCATCCATATTCTTTGTATCTCAGTTTTATCTAGCATACTTTCATACTTTTTAATTTTATTTGTTAAAGCAATCCATTCCCTCACAACAGGCCGTTGATGTGACCCCTATTTTTTAATAATTATTATTCTCGCTAATAGCAATGTCTTAAGTCACAATGTTTTAACCCCTGGATTTGTACTACTGAGTTGAGATATTACTCCTAGTATCACAGTTGGGATATCCCAATTCAGGTTACTTTTGGTTCTTCTCACTAGTTCATCTCGTACCTCAAGCCAGTATCCCTGGATAATTGGGCATGACCAAATCATGTGTAGGAAGTCTGCCATCTCTTGGCCACACTTCCTACACTTATGTCCCTTGTCTTTATAAAATCTGGACATGTCTCTCGGTGAATAATGCAGGCTATGTACCAAGTTCAGTTGCATCAGTTTGTGGCTATTAGCGGGAGAAGCTGCTTTGACGTTCCTGCATATTTCTTGCCAATCCAGTTTGTGCCCTAGTCCAACCTCTTTTTCCCAGATTTTAATACTTCTAAATTTCAATTTGTATTCCATGCTTGTTAGTAATCTTTTATATATTCCTGACATCTTTATATATTTCTTCCCAAAGTTTGTCCTACAGTAATATATAAATTCATGTGAGTTAATTTCAAATAATTGTCTAATCTTCGTTTTCTTATAAGCGTGCTTTAACTGTGCATACCTAAACTGGTCTACAGGGCCATACTTCGGTCCCATTAAATCCTCTATTTTCCTTATCTCCCCATTCAGTGTAATCTGTGCCACCGAGTGAATCCCTAATCTATGCCATTATTCTATATTATCCATTTTTATAAACTCTATTAGGTTTGTTTTGTGCCATAACGGTGTACACTGTAATGCTTCGGATAAACCTAACATCTCTTTAATTCTCGTCCACACCCTGTGCATCCCCTTCCCCACTATTAGTGATGAGCGGCAGGGGCAATATTCGAATTTGCGATATTTTGCGAATATTTGGGCGAATATTCGACATATATTCGAAAATTCGCAAATTCGTAATCTCCAGACATTATTTTCTTTTTTGGGAAAATACGCATAAAAAATTAGCATAAAAATTTGCATAAACTGGCATTAAAAAGATACCTTTTAAATTGCAGCTTATGCTAATGTTTGCAAATTTTTATGCTAATGTATGCAAATTTTTATGCGAATTTTCGCAAACAAGAAAATAATGACATTATTTTCTTGCTTGCGAAAATTTGCATATAAAAAATTCGCATAAAACGAATATTCGCAATTGCGAATATATTTTGCAATATTCTAAATATTCGCAAATTCTCAAAGTGCTGATATTCGAGATTAAAATTCGCAATTCGAAAATTCGTGATCAACACTACCCACTATGTTCATTTTAAGACTTTGCTCAGTGCAGCCGGATTCCAGAATAGCAAAGATATCTCGATGCGTCCCCCGGTATTCCCTTGTGTGGAACAGGGTCTCTTCCTCCCCCATGCTCAGCCACCACCCCAATTGAGACGCTAAATAGTGCCCCTGCACGTGGGGGAGGGAGAACCCCCCATCCTCAACTGTAAACCAGATCAACCAACATCAGTGTATTTTAGTTAAAAAAAGTGGTCATCCTGATCCACCAAGTCTATTTTAAACCGCCAAATATATATTTGACAATTCTGCGGTGAAATAGAGAATCCGTGTAATTTTGGGGGAAAAACCGTATTCCTTGTCCACAAAACAGTTCTGCATACACCGTCCAATGACATATTTTATATTTCTGCAGGGAAATAGCGCATCTTTGTATTTTATAGAAAAAAAAAACTTTATTCAATGTCCAACAGTCTGAAATACCCATTCTAACCACCAATTTTACATTGCTACTAGTGTTTTAGGCCAAAAAACTGTTGTGAATCTGTCGTTTAAATAATTATTTCCAATTTATAGCAGTCAAATACTGCATTTGTGAATATTGGTGACCAAATCTGTGTTCTGGGTCCCCAAATCTGGTGTCCATACATAGTATAAATATCTACTTTTAACCCCTTCAGGACACATGACGTACCAGTACGGCATGTTTCCCGAATCCTTAAGGACACATGGCGTACCTGTATGTCATCTGTAGTTCCGATCACTGCCGCACGGCTGGCAGGGATCGGAACTGGGTGCCTGCTAAAGTCCTCCTCCGCATTGCCGATCGCTGCAAACCGCAGGTCAATTCAGACCTGCGGTTTGCAGCGCTAATGCAAGTTTCTGATCCCCGCGGTCTGTGACCGCAGGGATCAGAAACTTCAAATAAGTTTTTATAATATAGTTAACCCCCCCATCAGCCCTGTGTCCAGGATTGTCCAGGATTGCGGGTGGTGAAGGAGGCGGACGGGAGGCGTGCTGCATTGTGGGGGGTGGGCGTGCAATCATCCGCACGCTCCCCGTTCATTCTCAGGATGGCCGAGCGGTTGAATCAGAGTGTCAGCTCATTGCTGACACTCTGATTCAAACGGCTGACATCTGTGCATGTACGCCAAGTCGTATGTACGCCAAAATTGTACCATTCAAACCGGCGCCTCATCCCGCAAAAAATGAGTCCCTACATGAGACAATGGCCCAAAAAATAAAAAAAACTATGGCTCTCAGACTGTGGAGACACTAAAACATGTTTTTTTTTTTTTTTTCAAAAAATAATATTATTGTGTAAAACTTAAAAAAATAAAAGAAAGTATACATATTTGGTATTACCACGTCCGTAACGACCAGCTCTATAAAAATATCATATGACCTAACCCCTCAGGGGTACAATATCAAAAAATAAAAACGGTTTAAAAAAAGCTATTTTTTGTCACCTTACATAAAAAAGTGTAATAGCAAGCGATCAAAAAGGCGTATGCCCTCCAAAATAGTGCCAATCTAATTGTCATGTCATCCCGTAAAAATTATACCCAACCTGAGACAATTGCCTAAAAGCTGAAAAAACTATGGCTCTCAGACTATGAAGACACTAAAACATGTTTTTTTTGTTTCAAAAATAATATTATTGTGTAAAACTTAAAAAAATAAAAGAAAGTATACATAATAGGAATCACCACGTCCGTAACGACCGGCTCTATAAAAAGATCATATGACCTAACCCTTCAGGTGAACACTGTCCAAAAAATAAAATAAAAACGGTTTGAAAAAAGCTATTTTTTGTCACCTTACATCACAAAAAGTGTAATAGCAAGCGATCAAAAATGCGTAATCTAACCGTCATCTCATCCGAACCTGCGACAATTGCCCAAAAGCTGAAAAAACTGTGGCTCTCAGATTATACAGACACTAAAACATGTTTTTTTTTGTTTCTAAAATGATATTATTGTGTGAAACCTAAATAACTAAAAAAAGTATACATATTTGGTATCCCTGCATCCGTAACAACCTGCTCTATAAAAATAGCACATGATCTAATCTGTCAGATGAATGTTGCAAATAATAAAAAATAAAAACTGTGCCAAAACAGGTATTTTAATCAATTTTTTCCCGTAACAAAGCAAGGGTAAACAGCCAAGCAAAACTCAATATTTATTGCCCTGATTCTTTAGTTTACAGAAACACCCCATATGTGAAAACTACTCTATGGTCACACGGCAGGGCACAGAAAAATTGAAATGCCATATGGTTGTTTGAAAGCGGTTTTTGCTGGACTGGTTTTTTGACACCATGTCCCATTTGAAGCCCCCCTGATGCACCCCTAGAGTAGAAACTCCAAAAAGTGACCCCATTTAGGAAACTACACCCCTCAAGGTATTCAAAACTGATTTAACTTTGTTAACCCTTTAAGTGTTCCACAAGAGTTAATGACAAATGGAGATGAAATTTCAGAATTTTTATTTTTTGTTACTTTGCTTCACAAAAAGTGTAATATAGAGCAACCAAAAATCATATGTACCCTAAAATAGTATAAAAAAAACTGCCACCATATCCCACAATTTCCAAAATAGGGTCACTTTTTTGGAGTTTCTACTCTAGGGGTGCATCAGGGGGGCTTCAAATGGGACATGGTGTCAAAAAAACAGTCCAGCAAAATCCGCCTTCCAAAACCCATATGGCATTCCCTTACTTCTGCGCCCTGCCGTTTGGCGATGCAGTAGTTTACGACCACATATGGGGTGTTTCTGTAAACTACAGAATCAGTGCAATAAATACTGAGTTTTGTTTGCTGTTAACCCTTGCTTTGTTACTGGAAAAAAATATTAAAATGGAAAATCTAAAAAAAAGTGAAATTCTGAAATTTTATCTCCATTTTCCATAAAATCTTATGGAACACCTAAAGGGTTAATAAAGCTTGTAAAATCAGTTTTGAATACGCTGAGGGGTGTAGTTTCATAGATGGGGTCATTTTTTGGGAGTTTCTACTGTAGGGTTGCATCAGGGGGGCTTCAAATGGGACATGGTGTCAAAAAACCAGTCCAGCAAAATCTGCCTTTCAAAAACCACATGGTGCTCCTTTCCCTCAATGCGCCGCCGTGTGGCCATACAGTGGTGTAAGACCACATATTGGGTGTTTCTGTAAACCGCAGAGTCAGGGCAATAAATATAGAGTTTTGTTTGGCTGTTAATCCTTGCTTTGTTAGTGGAAAAATGGATTAAAATGGAAAATTTGGCAAAAAAATTGAAATTCAGAAATTTCATCTCCATTTGCCATCAACTCTTGTGGAACACCTAAAGGGTTAACGATGTTTTCAAAATCAGTTTTGAATACCTTGAGGGGTGTAGTTTCTAGAATGGGGTCATTTATGGGTGGTTTCTATTACGTAAGCCTCACAAAGTGACTTCAGACGTGAACTGGTCCCTAAAAAGTGTTTTTTTGCAAATATCTGAACATTTTCAAGATTTGCTTCTAAACTTCTAAGCTTTGTAACGTCCCCAAAAAATGAAATGGCATTACCAAAATGATCCAAACATGAAGTAGACATATGGGGAATATAAATTAATAACTTGTTTTGGAGGTTTTACTATGTATTATAGAAGTAGAGAAATTGAAACTTGAAAATTTGCAATTTTTTTCTAAATTTTGGTAAATTTTATTTTATTTTTTTATAAATAAAAATGATTTTTTTTTACTCCATTTTACCTGTGTTAGGAATTACAATATGTGACGAAAAAAAAATCTCAGAATAGCCTGAATAAGTAAAAGCGTTTTAAAGTTATCACCACATAAAGTGACACTGGTCAGATTTGCAAAAAATGGCCTGGTCCTTAGGGTGAAATATGGCCGTGTCCTTAAGGGGTTAATGTACAGCAGTTAAAACTGCATTTTGGGGTTTTACTGAAATAAGCCGTGTTTTTGGCCAAAAAAAACAGTTGTGCATCCGTCGTTTAAATAATTATTTCCAATATATAGCAGTTCAATACAGCAATTGTGAATTTTGGTGACCAAATATGTGTTCTGGGTCCCCAAATCTGGTGTCCATACATAGTATAAATATCTACTGTTAATGTACAGCAGTTTTTGGGGGGGCGGAGCTAGTGCCGAGAGTGGATGGCGGTGTGAGAGTGTAGCTCCGTCTGCAGCATCGCCCAAAAAGCTTGATATTACTGCCTGGCCGTTCTATGATGGTGAAGAAAGGTGGCTCTAAACCTGGAGAACACCAGGGTCAGCAAAAACCGACGATTACAAGTGGAGAGATGGAGAAATTTATCAAGAAAGCCGCAGCCCCATATGTAGCGCAAGATGGCGACGGCTTCCCCTCGTGTACCCGGACGCAAGCCTGCAGATCCTGACGAACGGCCGCAGGGAGGTGAGCCCGACACAGGCACTCTACCTATATCTCGCTCCTTTTTGAAAGAGATACTGGCCTCCTCTCTAGCGACTGCCCTAGAACCCATTAGTTCGGACATTGCAGACATTAAACAAGATATCCGTCATGTGGGCAGGAGAGTCGAAGCACTAGAAGATGCCCAAATCCCTATGCTTCAACATCAGAGGGCAGTGGAACGACACTTAGCCTCTATTCAGGCCAACATGAACTCCCTTTACTGCGCCCTAGAAGATCAGGAAAACAGGGGACGGTGCAATAACTTGCGCTTTAGAGGCCTACCAGAAACCATCCCGCCGGGTGATATCTCCAATACTATCGTCCAGCTTTGCCTCTCCCTGCTAGGCCCAGACACGGCCCATGAAGTAATCCTTGAACGCGCGCACAGGGCTTTAAAGCCTAAACCACTGCCGACGGCCCCGCCAAGGGATGTTATTTGTAAATTCTCCAGTTTTCAAGTAAAGGAAGCGGTCCTATCTAGGGCTAGAGAAACCAGGACGGTGACGTGGGATAATCATGAAGTCCTTATATTTCAAGACTTAGCTCAATCCACGCTGTTAAAGAGAAGAGCATTGAAGCCCCTCACAGACTGGCTCCGTTCGCATAACACGCCTTACAGGTGGTCGTACCCTTTTGGGCTCTCCTTCCTCCATGAGAGGAAAAGGATCTCTATCTCCACGCACACATACTTACTTACAAATCGATCCGCTGGACATCCAGAATTGGGATCCTGTTCAAACCCAGACAGACCTCCCGGATCTACCCTCTATAGAAGCTTGGGAGAAGCAGCGCACCCCGAAAGCGCAGAAAAATAGGAGATACACACCGAGATCGCAACCAAGTCGGCTCTCAATGGACACCTGAAGAGACCGACTGCACCTATTGTATAGGTCTTCTATGTAGTAACCTACAATTGCTATAATACTGGAACGGAGACCTGTACTGAACTCACACCATGTTGCTTGCAACTGTGGGATCTATGGCTCCCACTTATGTGATCTTACCTCCATGAGACCCAGCATGGGTCTTTGCTTCCATTATTGCTGTCAGTGTTTTATCTTTCGCCCTATATTCTGCTCCTTCTTTGTCCTTCTTGGGCCTCCACCTAGGATCCATTCCTAAAAGTCTGCTCATGTGGAAGCTCTCCCTCACACTCTGCTGTCTTATCTGCCTATTAAGGCCCTCTGCCTTCTTAGAGCTTGCATATCTTCCCTCCTTCTATTTCTTATCATTCCATTTCTTCTCTTTCTATTTCATTCTGGCTACCTCCCTGCAGCAATACATTATGACTATGTCAGATGTTCCTGAGATGCCTGCGGCTACGGTGCCATGGGTTATTACTAGAGATGAGCGAACACCTGGATGTTCGGGTTCGAGAGGTTCGGCCGAACTTTCAGAAAATGTCCGGGTTCGTGATCCGAACTCAACCCGAACTTCATCCCGAACCCCATAGAAGTCAATGGGGATCCGTACTTTTGGGTACTAAAAAGGCTGTAAAAGACACCCAGAGGGATAATATACCGCAATAAACGCATTGCGATTACAACTTTGAGCTAACGATCACCATGGGAACGCCTCCTCCAGTAGAATGTACTGTCGGATCTGAGAATTAAGTTGAAATCGCAATGCGATTCTTATATATTTGCTTAATCGCATTGCGATTTCAACTTAGCATTGCTAAATAATTCCATCCATATTGTTAACTTACTGAGTCAGTAAGTTAATCGCAATGCGATTAAGCAAATACCAACTTTTTAGTACTCAACTTTTAAAATCGTACACCACTTTAAGTTCCAAAGTTGTCTATATATCCATTAGTGACATTGTGATCATTCCCTACCGTCGGTTGAATGTACTGTCGGATCTGAGAATTAAGTTGAAATTGCAATGCGATTCTTATATATTTGCTTAATCGCATTGCGATTTCAACTTAGCATTGCTAAATAATTCCATCCATATCGTTAACTTACTGAGTCAGTAAGTTAATCGCAATGCGATTAAGCAAATACCAACTTTTTAGTACTCAACTTTTAAAATCGTACACCACTTTAAGTTCCAAAGTTGCAATCGCGTTCGAATAGAACTTAAAGCTGTCTCTTAGTCAGTTTTAGTATTGGTGTGCTGTAAAAGAAGTTACATTCGTACGCGAATATAACTTAGAGCAATACAGTCAACTTTACACTGTTAGTTTTATTATCGCGATAATACAACTATTCAAGAATCGTGTACGTGCGTCTGTACGTGTGTGCGTTACCTCGGACACTATTCTATTTTGCCAGCCACAGCTGAAACCACTGATTCATGGTATTGCTATTTTGGCAATTGAATTTAACCCCAGAAAATAATCTATCCTTTGCCAGACAGCAGACAGTATTATACTTGTCTAACCAAAGCTGGAACACCAGATTTAGGGGATTGGTATTTGGGCAATTGTATTTAACTAACTGAAGAAAAATAAGGCACTAAAAACTAACTTTTATTAATACTATTAAAAGCTGAACCAACAACGGTAAAGCTGGGGTGGACATACACAACAATTGCGAGTGGAGGCGGAGGACAAGGAGGCTACATCACGACGTGCAAATGCACAATTGGTGTTGGTCATGAATGCTGACCACCGTCCCACTCGCATGAACAAATACACCGGCTAGATAGTTAAATGAATCATAGATAGCCGGATATCTATGTAAAACACAGCTGGTGCTATAGTGTCACACTCAGATCAGTATAATCAAAAAAGCTCTGGTGTAGGTACCCAGTGAGTTATGCCCAAAAATGAAAAAGCAGTGCAGCAGAAAGGTATAAGGGGGCAACACAAGGACCGGACTGACACTAATGCAACCGCAGGTCAAGCGATCTCCTGCAACCAACGTCCCGACATGTCATTACGCTCAACGCGTTTCATTTATCTCTAAACTCATCAGGAGCTTGAGGAACTTTAAAAGGAAGACCTGCCTAGGGCGCTGCCACGCTAATGTATCGTGACGGCACCTCCCGGCGCTATGATGGCCGTAAGGCGGCCGCGCCACTTGCCGGGTTAAATATTGTAAGCCACTCCCCCAGAAGGAGGGAGGAGGGTGCGCACGCAACCAATGGAGACACGGAGGGTGTGGCCGAAGCGAATACACCTCCCGTGCCAATGAAAAGGTATACAAACCCACCTCAAATGAAATGAACAGAGTTCATGATAACTGGGATATAATATGCAGAAAATCTAAGTCGGGGGGGGGGGGGGAGAACGGAGCAACAAGCAGACTCTGGCAATGTAGTGACATATTGTAAATATCAACCGACGGTAGGGAATGATCACAATGTCACTAATGGATATATAGACAGGTTCAGATTGAGGAGTATACAGGGCTGGAAGATATATGTGAATGTGAATGTGACAGTCACTCACAGCACAGATAGAATATCAACAGTATACAGGGGCTGGTAGAGAAATTATATATGTGAGTATATAAAGCCACATATACCAACATGCATGCTAGTCGATGAAACAGACATAAGAGATATGGTCATTAAGCCCATCAGGTTTGACCGTGCCCAGCATAAAGGTCCACTGGGCCTCCTTACACAGAACCCTCCTATCAAAGTCCCCCCCTCTAGGAGAGGGGCGCACCACCTCAATGCCCTGAAAGACAATGGGGGATGCTACTTGAGGATGGGAACTGTTGACATGTCTCGCTATAGGCGTGTCTGTCTTTTTCCTGATGTCTGTAAGATGTTCGCCAATCCTGCGACGAAATTCCCTAGTGGTCTTGCCCACATATTGTAGGCCACAGATGCACGTGGCGAAATATACCAAGCCCGATGTTCTGCAATTAACAAAACATCTGATTTTAAAGCTCCTGGACGTATTGGTGCTGACGAAGGTGTCACCGGTTTTGATTACGGGGCAGGCAATGCACCCACTGCACCGGAATGTGCCATTACTATGGTTATGGAGGGCATTAGAGATCTGGTGGCACTGCTCTGGGATTGCGAACGCCCATTGGGCGAGGGCCCATTCACTACCATGAGACCCCGCTCTAGGGCCACCCCACCCATTAATGACACTACCCCTGCTGATGTTTTTGTCAATCTGGTGTTAGAAGACCTTCGTTGCCTTGAAGGCACTAGGTTCAAACATAATATCAGTAAACAGGAACTACAGGGTCTAATGTCATCATTGGAAGGTGATGACTCTATTGTAATTAAGACTGCGGACAAGGGGGGCAATATTGTTATCATGGGACAGGAGCAATATTCTAAAATGTGCCTGACATTCTTAATAACAAGGAATGTTATAGAGTACTTACCTATAATCCCATGGAAGAATATATTGCCGCCCTGAAGGACATCTTGTCCGCTGCTTTGCTGTTGAAATTAATCAACAAGGCGGAATATGAATCGCTCCTTCCAAAAGCTCCCTGTATGGCATGTTTTTACAGTCTACCAAAGGTACACAAGGGGCTTCGGCCCCTCAAGGGCAGACCCATAGTCTCTGGATCTAACAGCCTCACACAGGGGATCAGTGACTATGTGGAGGAGATGTTACATCCATTTGTGCTAACCTTGCCCTCCCATGTGCGTGACTCGATGGAGATAGTCAGCAAATTGGATGGCCTCCACGTCAAGGATGGTATGCTGTTTGCAAGCCTTGACGTGGAGGCGCTCTATAGCTCCATCCCACATGAGGGGGGCCTGGCGGCAGTGAGTTATTTTCTGCGTCAGCGGGGTACTGCATTTTCGCAACACAATGAATTTATCATACAGCTCCTGGACTTTATTCTAAATCACAATTTTTTCACCTTCAACCAGCGCCTCTTCCACCAGCTCAGAGGCGTGGCGATGGGGAGCCCCTGTGCCCCATCGTACGCAAATCTGTATCTGGGCTGGTGGGAGAGGGAAATCGTGTTTGGAGATGAGCGTCAGCAATGGACCTCCCACATTTCCCTGTGGTTGAGGTTCATTGATGACGTGCTGATTTTTTGGTCAGGCACTGAGGTGGAATTTGGTAACTTCGTAAAGGATCTTAACGTTAACGACTATGGACTATTTTTTACATCGGAGATTCATGGTGACGGGATCACCTTCCTTGATCTCTCCATCTTTAGGAATGAGACCGGTCAGGTACAAACTAGCCTACACCGCAAGGCCACTGCGACCAATTCCCTCCTTCATTGGGATAGTTGCCACCCAGTGGCACTTAAGAGGGGCATACCACGTGGCCAATATTTGCGAGTCCGACGCAATTGTTCTGAACTATCGGACTTCAGGAGAAAGGCTGCTGACCTAAGGAAGAGGTTTTCCAGTAGGGGTTATCCACCCACAGTATTGTCATCTGCATACCAACATTCCCTTACTTGCACTAGGACCTCTCTTCTGAATCCGAGACCCAAAAAGGAGAGTGAGGGGATCATTCGCCTCATAGGCACATTTGATGGTGCCAATCGACAGGTCAGGCGTATTTTTGAACGCCATTGGGGTATCCTCTGTATGGATCCTGACATTGCTGATTGCGTCAGAAAGGTACCCTCTGTCACTTATCGTAGGGGGAGGAGTTTGGGCGAAAGGTTGGTCCATAGTTTCTTTCAGACCCCTACCCCACGTACGTGGCTCCATAACCGTAGTAATGGCACATTCCGGTGCAGTGGGTGCATTGCCTGCCCCGTAATCAAAACCGGTGACACCTTCGTCAGCACCAATATGTCCAGGAGCTTTAAAATCAGATGTTTTGTTAATTGCAGAACATCGGGCTTGGTATATTTGGCCACGTGCATCTGTGGCCTACAATATGTGGGCAAGACCACTAGGGAATTTCGTCGCAGGATTGGCGAACATCTTGCAGACATCAGGAAAAAGACAGACACGCCTATAGCGAGACATGTCAACAGTTCCCATCCTCAAGTAGCATCCCCCATTGTCTTTCAGGGCATTGAGGTGGTGCGCCCCTCTCCTAGAGGGGGGGACTTTGATAGGAGGGTTCTGTGTAAGGAGGCCCAGTGGACCTTTATGCTGGGCACGGTCAAACCTGATGGGCTTAATGACCACATCTCTTATGTCTGTTTCATCGACTAGCATGCATGTTGGTATATGTGGCTTCATATACTCACATATATAATTTCTCTACCAGCCCCCGACTTAGATTTTCTGCCTATTATATCCCAGTTATCATGAACTCTGTTCATTTCATTTGAGGTGGGTTTGTATACCTTTTCATTGGCACGGGAGGTGTATTCGCTTCGGCCACACCCTCCGTGTCTCCATTGGTTGCGTGCGCACCCTCCTCCCTCCTTCTGGGGGAGTGGCTTACAATATTTAACCCGGCAAGTGGCGCGGCCGCCTTACAGCCATCATAGCGGCGGGAGGTGCCGTCACGATACATTAGCGTGGCAGCGCCCTAGGCAGGTCTTCCTTTTAAAGTCCCTCAAGCTCCTGATGAGTTTAGAGATAAATGAAATGCGTTGAGCGTAATCACATGTCGGGACGTTGGTTGCAGGAGATCGCTTGACCTGCGGTTGCATTAGTGTCAGTCCGGTCCTTGTGTTGCCCCCTTATACCTTTCTGCTGCACTGCTTTTTCATTTTTGGGCATAACTCACTGGGTACCTACACCAGAGCTTTTTTGATTATACTGCTCTGAGTGTGACACTATAGCACCAGCTGTGTTTTACATAGATATCCGGCTATCTATGATTCATTTAACTATCTAGCCGGTGTATTTGTTGTTGCGAGTGGGACGGTGGTCAGCATTCACGACCAACACCAATTGTGCATCTGCACGTCGTGATGTAGCCTCCTTGTCCTCCGCCTCCACTCGCAATTGTTGTGTATGTCCACCCCAGCTTTACCGTTGTTGGTTCAGCTTTTAATAGTATTAATAAAAGTTAGTTTTTAGTGCCTTATTTTTCTTCAGTTAGTTCTCAATTGTAGGGCACAATATCCTATTATCTATATCGGCCTTTGTTATCAATTGTATTTAACCCCTTAATAAAATATAGAAGTTTCTAGGGGTGACAATTAGCACAGCCAAGCCCCTGATGTAGGATATAGCAAAAAAAAAAACTAGTATTGATGGATTGATGGACTTGGTGGCAGCTTCTTCTGGCGCAACCATAAGTCACAAAATGGCCGCCGATCAACCCAGAAAATAAGTGACAGAAAAACGCTCTGTGCAGCCTAAAAACCAGTGAGCAAGTAACTAGCAGAAGTTCAATGATTCTCAGCTGTAAATTGATCTTGTAGAAGGCTTGCACAGTAAAATATCTATTTTTGCAGATGACACTAAACTGTGTAAAGTAATTAACACTGAAGAGGACAGTTTTCTGCTACAGAGGGATCTGGATAGATTGGAGGCTTGGGCAGAAAAATGGCAGATGAGGTTTAACACTGATAAATGTAAAGTTATGCACATGGGAAGGAATAATGCAAGTCACCATTACATATTAAATGGTAAAACACTCGGTAACACTGACATGGAAAAGGATCTAGGAATTTTAATAAACAGCAAATTAAGCTGCAAAAACCAGTGTCAGGCAGCTACTGCCAAGGCCAATAAGATAATGGGTTGCATCAAAAGGGCATAGACGCCCGTGATGAGAACATAGTCCTACCACTTTACAAATCACTGGTTAGACCACACATGGAGTACTGTGTACAGTTCTGGGCTCCTGTGAACAAGACAGACATAGCAGAGCTAGAGAGGGTTCAGAGGAGGGCAACTAAAGTAATAACTGGAATGAGGGATCTACAGTACCCTGAAAGGTTATCAAAATTAGGGTTATTCACTTTAGAAAAAGACGACTGAGGGGAGATCTAATAACTATGTATAAATATATCAGGGGTCAGTACAGAGATCTGTCCCATCATCTATTTATCCCCAGGACTCTGACTGTGACAAGGGGACATCCTCTGCGTCTGGATGAAAGAAGGTTTGTACACAAACATAGAAAGGATTCTTCACTGTAAGAGCAGTGAGACTATGGAACTCTCTGCCTGAGGAGGTGGTGATGGTGAGTACAATAAAGGAATTCAAGAGGGGACTGGATTTATTTCTGGAGTGTAATAATATTACAGGCTATAGCTACTAGAGAGGGGTCGTTGATCCAGGGAGTTATTCTGACTGCCTGATTGGAGTCGGGAAGGAATTTTTTTTTCCCCTTAAGTGAGGGAAAATTGGCTTCTGCCTCACAGGGGTTTTTTGCCTTCCTCTGGATCAACTTGTAGGAAACAGGCCGAACTGGATGGACAAATGTCTTTTTTCGGTCTTATATACTATGTTACTATGTTACTAAATTGATCCGTTCATTAGGTGCTGTTGCTGACTTTAACGTTCCTAATCTCGCCCTGACAGAAGCTGCGTCCTCTCCCTACACTAATCAGAGCAGTGTGACGTGCGGCGCTACGTGACTCCAGCTTAAATAGAGGCTGGGTCACATGCTGCACTTGGCCAATCACAGCCATGCCATTAGTAGGCATGGCTGTGATGGGCTCTTAGGGCAAGAAGTAAAACGCTAGCTGATTGGCTGCTGTGCAGCCCTTCAGAAAGCGGGAAGTAATCGACGAACACCGAACCCGAACTTTTTTCAAAATGTCCGTGTTCGGGTTCGGGTCTCGGACACCCCAAAATTCGGTACGAACCCGAACTATTCTCGAACTGTTCGCTCAACACTAGTTATTACTACATATTTGATATATGATACATATATGGGTTATCATGCTCTCTGTTATGCCTTCAGTATCTCTCCTCCTTCCTCGTCTTCCTAGCTCATCTTTTATTCCACTCTTGTGCCCCCTTTCTTCAAAGTACTCCCATAGCTCAGGAAGTGCAATCCTCTCAGCTCTCTGGTATCTCTTCTTCTTACTCCTCTCTTTTCAGATGCTGCCCACCTTCTTCTCCTCCTCTGGATCATCATTATGGTTCAGGGCGATGCTAAACCATGATTTCTTTCCTCCTCTTTCTCGTTTTCTTCTCTCCCAATTTCCTCTTTCTATCACTTCATTGATCTCTATTTTGATTAATAGTGAGTCCTATTCTGTGCTCCTTCTATCTGGAGCAGATACATACCACCTGGTACTGACCAGATTTCAGCTTACCATGTGGTACCATTGCTCTAGTTTTGAAGTTTTAGTTTTAGTTTTTGTTTGTTTTAGACAGTGTCTCTATGCTACATACAATACGGTGTCATGTTTTTGCTTCTTATGTGATATGATTCCTATAGGTGGCCCCCTTGGACCCGGGAATCGGTCCATACTCCTTGTCATCAGATATGGCAGAATTACAGATAGCCTCGTATAATGTTAAGGGCGTTAACGCCCCCTTAAAAAGGTGTCAGATTTTTGCTTATCTTAAGAGGAAAAACTATCATTCTCCTGCAAGAGACCCACTTTCGTTTTAACCATTATCCGAATCTATCTTATTCTAGCTTTCCAGAATGGTTCCCTTGTGGTACCGGTTCCTCGGCCTCTAGGGGGGTCAGCATAGGCTTCAAGAAAGGAATTCCTTTTCAACTGCTGGCACAAATTCAAGACCCAGAGGGTCGCTACTTGCTACTGAAAGGTACTATTGCTAACCAAATCTACACTTTCATAAATGTGTACACACCTAACACCGGCCAGTTCGAATGGTTTGTTGAGCTGCTCCCGACTGTTGAAACCTTCATGGAGGGAGTCACCATTATGGGAGGAGACTTCAATCTCACCTTCGAACCTAGATTGGACACCACCTCTCATAAATCGTCACTTTCGCCCAAAACTTTGACCTCCCTTAAGAAAAAATTCCTAGCATTAGGCCTAATAGATACTTGGCGGACTCTAAACCCCCTGACAAAAGATTATACATTCTACTCAAACCTTCATCACTCCTACCATAGACTGGACTATATACTAATATCTAAACGACACATTAATCTCTGTTCCAAATCCTATATAGACTCTATCCTCCTTTCAGACCACACCCCTGTTCTGACTACTATCCAGGCTCCTCAGATCCCCCCCAAATCTTACAGATGGCGACTAAATGAACAATTGCTTTCTTCTACAGAAGATGTAGCGTACATTAAGAAACATGTTGAATAATTCTTCCAAATAAACAACCACCCTGATATTTCACCACAAGTTCTCTGGGACTCCCATAAGGCAGTAATTAGGGGGCATTTTATCAGCCTAGGTTCCCAACGTAAAAGAAAGCGGACTGCACTGATATCCTCCCTCCTGTCAGAGATCCACAGGATTGAGGTGATACATAAGCGATCTCTTCAAAATGCCCACCTCCTCAGGCTTGACTCTCTTCGAGCTGAACTAAAGAATCTTTTGGATTCGCAATCAGCAAAATTCCAACTTTACTCTAAATATAAATACTTTTCACATGGCGACAAAGTCTCGAAGTTTATGATGTCCAGATTGAAAAGCAGAAAGGCTAGAAGTTTTGTTACCAGGATAGTCAAGCCTGACGTAGGTCAAGCTACCACTACTGTTGATATAGCACACCAATTCCAAGCCTACTATCAAGCCCTTTACAACATTAACACTCCTGCACCCTCAAACACTTTCCCCTCTGACTCTAATCTCATCCATACATTCCTTCAACAGGCCAACCTTCCCAAACTGGAACCCCACCAAATTGACGCCTTAAGTGCTCCCTTCTCACCTGAGGAGCTATTGACTGCCATCAAACTATTACCTAAAGGGAAAGCCCCTGGAGCAGATGGCCTATCGGCGTTATACTACTCCACCCTTAAACATTCCTTATGTACTCACCTCCTACAGGTCTGTAATGCAGCTCTGACTGGCCTCCCATTGACCCCAGAAATGACGAAAGCTATTATAACTATAATTCCTAAAGAGGGAAAGGATCCCTCCTCATGTGCCAACTATCGCCCCATATCATTACTGAATATAGACCTTAAACTCCTTGCTAAGATGCTGGCTACCCGTCTTTCCCCTTTGTTGCCCCAGCTAATTCATAAAGACCAAATGGGGTTTGTCATAGGTAGAGAGGGCAAAGACAACTCGACAAGAATTGTCAATGCCATTTCCTTCGTCACTAAACATCGCCTACCCCTGGTCCTCCTTAGCACCGATGCCGAGAAAGCATTCGATCGTGTGAATTGGGACTACATGAAGAGGGCGCTTGAGAGCTTTGGCCTTCCTGAAGCTTTTGTTAAGGCGATTTTCTCTATGTATCACAATGCCTTGGCGTCGGTGCTGGTGAATGACACATGCTCCTCCCTCTTTCTTATCAAGAACGGGACAAGACAGGGGTGCCCCCTTTCGCCCCTGATCTTTGTTTTGGCCATGGAGCCGTTACTCCAATTAATCAGGCAACATACCCATATTAAAGGGCTATCCCTCGGTGGTCATGAACATAAAGTGGCGGCATTTGCCGACAACCTTTTGGTCCTAACCACTAATCCAGATAAATCTCTACCTTTGCTTACAGACCAATTTGAGCAATTTGGCAGGTTATCTAATTCTAAAGTAAATATGAACAAATCCTTTGTCCTTGATATCGGTCTCCCACCAGAACTTAGATCTGTCCTAGTCCGACATTCACCTTTTAACTGGAAAGCTCCTTTTATTACCTACCTTGGGGTTAAACTCTGCTCAGATCCATACAAATTTTTATATTTAAACTACACCCCCCTTTTACACTCTATATGGGAACAACTATCTTCTTTGAACACTCCAACTCTCTCATGGTTTGGCCGCAAAAATATGGTAACCTCTTTAGTGATCCCTAGATTAAATTACCTTCAACAAGTCCTTCCCATACCTATTCCCAAAACTTTCTACACTGCCCTAAACAAATTAATCAGGTCTTTCATTTGGAACAACAAACATACGCACGCTGCACTCTCTACCTTGATTAGACCCAGGCTCTATGGTGGAATAGGACTCCCAAATGTGAATCTATATTATAAGGCTATTTTCCTGGCCAGGTCCATAGACTGGTTTAGAAATACCGCAAATAAATCCTGGATTAACATGGAATCTGCCCAATCACTGCACCCCTTTAGAAATCTTTTAACTGGGCCCCATGAACGGGAAAAATGTCTGCCTTATTCCCCCCCCCCCTCCCCCCACTGTTAAAGCCACATTAGCAGCTTGGGATTGGTTTATCTCCTCACCATGGGGTTTTCCCCTCCCCTCACCTATACTCCAAGTAAAGGACATCATTGCACTTGCACCTAAAGAACTTATTGACAGTCTTCCTATATCTCTTAAAACACTGGACACCCCTGTAGTCAAGTTTTTGACAGTACAGGAATGATCACCGAGACCTCTATACTTGCAACTCACCCTGACTTGATTAAATACCGCCAAGGCGCCCATTTTCTCTTGTCATACATCTCCAAGCATATCCCGCTCTCGTCCCTACTTAGGCCACTTACCTGGTTCGAGAGTCTCATTTCTAGCCCTGTCCCAACTGTAAAGCTTATATCAAAACTTTATAGGCGACTAAGTAGCCCAATCCTCATGCCAAAACCAGCATTTGTGGGGCTGTGGGAGAAGGACCTAGACGTCTTTTTCTCTGATATCCAGCAATCTAAATTGTTTCTGACTCCCCACACTTCATCAAGATGTGTCAGGATTCAAGAGAATGGATACAAATTGCTCTCTAGGTGGTATAAAACACCCGATATCACGTGTAGGTTCTCCTCCCAGGGTTCGGACAGGTGCTGGAGATGCAAAACAGACAGAGGTTTTGCCCAATTGTAGCCGAGTGGTGGAGCTCCATTTTTGACAAATGTAATGCAATATGTAATACAAAAGTAGCTCCCAATCCCCTTCTAGCTTTACTTAACCTGGATCAGACAGACCCTCCAATTACACACTCTTATTTTTTCCGTCAACTGTTATGTGCTGCTCGCTTATTGTTGCCGAGGAATTGGCTTACCCCAGAAACCCCTACTTTGGAGCATTGGTTCAATAAAATTGATTCTCTTTATAGGTTTGAAGAATTAGCGGCATGGGAGACATACTCCCATAGAAAATTCAAATTTAGATGGCTAGTTTGGGAACGTTTTAGATACTTGAAAGCGTAATTAAGCATTTACATGATGCACTTTTACATGTATTGTGCTTATGATGTACCTGAGACAAAGTCTTAGTTTCTGTTATAAGGTTAACTAGTTGTCTGTTACTCTTCATTGTAACTAGTCCAAACATTGTATTATTCTCTTGCGTCGACATTTTCCATTGTGACGCTGAACAATATTTACCTGTCTGTAACTGCTTTATTATTAATAAAAATTTTATATAAAAAAAACAAAACTGCATTTTGGGGTTTTATTTAAAAAAGTGTGTTTTAGGCCGAAAAAACTGTTGTGCATCCGGCGTATATATAATTAATTTCAATTTACAGCAGTGAAATACATTTTTCTGTATTTTATTACAAAAGTACTTGTTCTTGTTCCACAAACCACTTGTGCATACAGCGTACCAAAAAAATAAAAATTACATTTCCAAATAGAAATTGAAAATCAGTGTATTTTGGGCACAAAAACATTATTCTGGGTCCACAGAACATTTTTATGACACAGGCACTGCCTTAGCGAACGTAATTGTCAACTAGTGGCATTTAAATTGACACCGGAGAGAGACCAATCATTTAGCTTGGTGGGTGAACGCAAATAATGAGTAGAACATCAAATAAGGGACGTGGGTATAGTCATGGTGGTGTTGCTGGAGCTTCTGTTGCTGGGAGAGGACGTGGCTGTTGAGCGCAGACTACCGCTCTAAGTCAAACACCTTCCTCTGGTGCGAGTAGGCGACAGAATCTGAAGCGTTATTTGATAGGCCCAAATGGCGCTCTACGGATGGTGAAGCCAGAACATGTACAGGCGATATTAGATTGGGTGGCTGACAGTGCCTCCAGTTCCTTCACAGTATCTAACACCCAATCCTTTGCAGAAAGCTCAGAGTTGGCACCTGCAGCCCATGCCCATTAGTCTTCCACCTCACCCCCTTGCACATCAGCCAAGCATTCAGAGCCTCAAATCATGCAGGAAAGTCTCTGTTGGCCATCCACCTAGCCCTGCCCCAGAAGAGGAAGACCTTGAATGCACTGATGCTCAACCACTTTTGTTGCAGGATGAGGACATGGGAATACTGCCACAAAATATCTCTGATGAAGACGAAACATAGGTGCCAACTGCTGTGGCTTTCTTCAATATGCAGACCGATGAGGAGGGCAGGGGTCATGAATGGGTGGAAGATGATGTGGAGGATGATGAAGTCCTAGACCCAGACTGGACTGAAGGTCGTGCTAGTGAGGGATGCAATTCTGAGGAAGAATTGGAGGCAACAGCACAGCAAAAGAGGGAGCAGGGTGCAAAAGCTCAGCGGCCGATCCAGAGACAGTATGCCTGCTACTGTCCACCGCACCCAGGCACCGAGCACACCAAGGCTTGCTCCAAGGAGTTCATTGGCGTGGCAGTTCTTCACACAATGTTTTGACGACAAGACACGAGTGGTTTGCATGTTGTGCCAAAGCATGAACTACAGTGGAGTAAATACCTTAAAAACAAGGAACTCTCTCATGCTGCTCCTGGTCCCTCTTCTGCTGCTGGCTCGGCCTCTCCGTCCACCTCTGTTGTCACCGTGGCACCTGGCGACCATCAAACAGAGGATGTTCCACCAACACCACCACATACGACACCATCACCAAGCATCTCCACCATGTCACACGGCAGCATTTAGCTGTCCATCTCCCAAACATTTGAGAGAAGGAAGAAATACCCACCTACCCACCCTCGATCCCTGGCCCTGAATGCCAGCATTTCAAAATACTGGCCTTTGAAATGCTTTCATTCCGTCTGGTGAAGACGGACGGTTTCAAACAGTTGATGGCTGTGGCTGACCCCCAGTATGTTGTTCCCAGCCGCTACTACTTTTCCAGGCGAGCCATCACTTCCCTGCACTACCAAGTGGAGGATAAAATCAAGTGTGCGCTGAGCAACACCATCTGTGGCAAGGTCCACATAACCACAGATACATGGACCAGTAAGCAAGGCCAGGGTCGCTATATCTCCCTAACTGCACACTGGGTAAACATAAAGGCTGGGCCCAAGGCAGATAGCGGTTTGGCGCATGTCCTTCCACCACCGAGGATAGCAGGGCATTATTTGTTGCCTCCTGTTGCTTCTGCCTCCTACTCCGCATCATCCTCCTCCTCCTCCTACTCCTCTTCTACCACCCCCACATCCGGTCATCGAAAGAACCTCACCCCCAACTTCAGTACAGACCAGGGTAAACATCAGCAGGCGATTTTAAAACTCATGTGTTTGGGTGACAAACCCCACACTGCACAGGAGCTTTGGAGGGGCATAGAACAGCCGACTGATGAGTGGTTGCTGCCGGTGAGCCTCAAGCTTGGCCTAGTGGTGTGCGATAATGGGCAAAATCTTGTTGCAGCTCTGGGACTATCCGGTTTGGCGCACAACCCTTGCCTGGCGCATGTGCTGAATCTGGTGGTGCAGAAGTTTCTTAAAAACTACCCAGACATGTCAGAGCTGCTGCTGAAAGTGCGGTCCGTATGTGTGCGCTTTCGGCGTTTTCACCCTGCTGCTGCTCGTCTGTCTGCACTGCAGCGTAACTTCTGCCTTACTGCTCACCGCCTCATATGAGACATGCCCACCAGGTGGAACTCCACATTACATATGCTGGAGAGACTTTGTGAGCAGCAGCAGGCGATAGTGGAGTTTCAGATGCAGTATACACGGGTCAGTCGCTCTGCAGATCAGCAGCACTTCACCACCAGTGACTGGGCCTGCATGCGAGACCTGTGTGCCTTGTTGTGGTCTTTGGAGTACTCAACCAACATGGCCAGTGCTGATGATGCCGTTGTTAGCATTGCAATACCCCTTCTATGTCTCCTTGAAAAAAATATTACGGCGATGATGGAAGAGGATACGGCATAGGAGGAGCAGGAAGAGGGGCATTTCACAGGATTTTAGGCAGGTCATACAGAAGTGGCTCAAAGGGTGGGTTCCTGCGCCAGCAAAGGCCAGATACACATGTGGACAGCCAGGGCACACTTCTGGAGGACGGGGAGAAGGAGGATGAGGTAGAAGAGGAAAAGGAGGAACCGGTTTCAATGCAGGGTGGCACCCTACCCAGCTCAGGGCCATCACAGGAGCTTGGCTGGGGGATACGGAGGACACAGAAAATACACCATCTACAGAGGACAGCTTTAGTTACCTCTGGGCAGTCTGGCTCACATGAGCGACTACATGTTGCAGTGCCTGCGCAATGACAGCAGAGTTGCCCAAATTTTACCTTGTGATGACTACTGGGTTGCCACCCTTCTGGATCCCCGATACACTGGAGCATGATAAGAAGATGCACAACTACAAGAGCACGCTGGTAGAGCACGCTCCTGAGGGCATTCCCAACTGACACAGGGGACAGAGTGGAAGCACAAGGCGAAGACAGAAGCGGAGAGGAGGAGGAAGAGGTCGCCAACGCAGCTGTGTCATGGCCAGCTCCTCAGACAGCAGGGTTAGCATAGCCGAGATGTGGAAAAGTTTTGTCACCACGCCACGGCAAACTGCACCACCAGCTGATAGGGAACGTGTTAGCAGGAGGCAGCATTTCAACAACATGGTGGAACAGTACATGTGCACCCGCCTCCACGTACTGACTGATGGTTCTGCCCCATTTAACTTCTGGGTCTCCAAATTGTCCACTTGGACAGAGCTTTATGACTTGGAGGTGCTGGCCTTACCTGCGGCCAGTGTATTGTCTGAACGTGTATTTAGCATGGCAGGGGGTGTCATTACAGACAAACGCAGCCGCCTGTCCACAGCCATCGTGGGCATTAAAATGTTCATTAAAATGAACCAGGCATGGATCCCACAGGACTTGTCCGTACCTTGTGCACAATAGATATTTATAACTGCCTCGCCCTCAACCATACATTCTTGTACTCCAGGGCCCTTCTTTATTGAATCCTCTTTTAATTGTACCATTATTTTGGGGGCAACCCCAAGTTGAATGATCCTCTCCTCTGTCTGGGTGCCAGGGGCCTTCATTTCAGCTAATCGCCTGCTGCTTTGGTGCATGACATTAACCTCTTTTTGCTGTCAAATGACCTCTCCTCTGTCTGGGTGTCAGGGGCCTAAAATTCTGTTAATCGCCTGCTGCTTTGGTGGTTGACACTATCCTCTTTATACTGTCAAATGACCTCTACATTGTCTGGTTCTCAGGAGCCTATATTTTGTTTCATCGCTTACTGTATTGGTAGGAGACATTAACCTTTTTTGCAGTCAAATTACCTCTCCTCTGTCTCGGTGTCAGGGGCCTACATAAATGATAATGTCCTATTCCATTGCAGGTTGACCTGAGGCCTGTGTTGCTGTTACGAGACGGCTCTATTTTGCCGGTGCCATGGTCCTGAATTAGTGAATCAGGCCTATGGCACTACTGAATGAAATCAATACTGTTTTGGCATGATTGTAACTCACCTCTTTGTGGGTCCCGTGGGCCTGAATGTTTGAATGAGGCCTGTGGCACTGCAGGCAGACATGATTCCTTCTTGGCTGTGATGACAACTTCAACTCCCATGTATGGTTGCCATGGTCCTGAGTCTGTGAATGAGGCCTATGGCACTGCAGGCAGACATAAATTTATTTTTGGCTGTGATGAGAACTTCAACCTTCATAGCATTCCCACATGACGCCACCCCAACCTCATATTCTACCTCATCCGCCTTCATTTTTATTTATTTATTTATTTTTAAGTAATTTCCCTATCCACATTTGTTTGCAGGGATTTACCTACATATTGATGACTTTTGCAGCCATCTAGCCTTTTCCAGGGCTATTTTACAGACTTTTAGTGCCCAAATTTAGTGCCCATTTTGTGACTTGTGGTGGGGGTTAAGTTCAATTGCCAAAATAGCAATCCCCTAATTCTGGTGTTCCAGCTGTGGCTAGCCAAGTGTAATACTGTCTGCTGTCTGGCAAAGGATAAATTATTTTCTATGGTGAAATTCAATTGCCAAAATAGCAATCCCTTAAATCTGGTGTCCCAGCAGTGGCTGGCAAAGTATAATAGTGTCCGGCAAAGGATATATTTTGTTCTGGGGTGAAATTCAATAGGCAAAATAACAATACCATAGATCAGTGGTTTCAGCTGTGGCTGGCCAAGTTTAATAGTGTCCTGCAAAGGATATATTTTTTATGGGGTGAAATTCAATTGCCAAAATAGCAATACCGTAAATCTGGTGTCCCAGCAGTGGCTGGCCAAGCTTAATAGTGTCTGTCATAGGATATATTTTGTTCTGGGGTGAAATTCAATTGCCAAAATAGCAATACCGTAAATCTGGTGTCCCAGCAGTGGCTGGCCAAGCTTATTAGTGTCCGTCATAGGATATATTTTGTTCTGGGGTGGAATTCAATTGCCAAAATAGCAATACCGTAAATCTAGTGTCCCAGCAGTGGCTGGCCAAGCTTAATAGTGTCCAGCATATGATATATTTTGTTCTGGGGTGAAATTCAATTGCCAAAAATACCATGAATCAGTGGTTTCAGCTGTTTCCTGGCCAAGTTTAATAGTGTCCGGCAAAGGATATATTATTTTCTGCGGTGAAAGTCAGTTGCAAAAATAGAAATACAGTAAGACTGTTGTTCCAGCTGTTGCAGGCTTCGTTTAAATCTGTCCGTAAAAGGGTATATTATTTTCTGAGGTGAAAGTCAGTAGCGAAAATAGAAATACAGTAAATCTGGTATCCCAGCAGTGGCTGGCCAAGTTTAATAGTGTCCGGCGAAGGATATATTTTGTTCTGGGGTGAAAATAGAATTGCCAAAATAGCAAGACCATAAATCAGTAGTTTCAGCTGTGGCTGGCCAAGTTTAATAGTGTCCGGCAAAGTATATATTATTTTCTGCGGTAAAATTCAGTTGCAAAAATAGAAATACAGTAAAACTGTTGTTCCAGCTGTTGCAGGCTTCGTTTAAATCTGTCCGTAAAAGGGCATATTTTTTCTGGGGTGAAATTTAATTGCCAAAATAGCAATACCCTCAATCTGGTGTTCCAGCTGTTGCAGGTTAAGTGTTAATCTGTCCGTAAAAGGTTATATTACACTCAAGATGTATATACTAGTGCTGAGAGGGTCATCCTCAATAACTTCACACGCTATTGTGCATCTCCTATAGTATTTCTGTCCATTAAAGGGTATATTACACAAAGTGTTAAAATACAATTGCTGAAGGCATCATCCTACATATTTTTTCACACGCTACTGTGCATCTCCAAGTGTAAATCTGTCCATAAATGGATACCATTCATCCAGGGCCTAAATACTAGGCCTACAATTGATATTCCACTAAATCTGAGGTTACTGCTGTGCCTGTATTAGTGTAATACGGTACATAAAAAGAAAGCCAGATAGTGTTAGGTGCCTGTATAAAAAGGCCTGAATTTGAAATCAATACATTGCGCCAAATATTTTATTTCTTATTGTGGTGGTTGGTGAACGGTAACAATGAGGAAAACATCTAGTAAGGGACACGGTCGTGGTGGTGTTAGTGGACTCTCTGGTGCTGGGAGAGGACGTGGTCGTTCTGCCACAGCCACACACCCTAGTGAACCAACTAACTCAGGTTCCAGTACCCGCCAGAATTTACAGCGATATTTGGTGGGTCCCAATGCCGTTCTAAGGATGGTAAGGTCTGAGCAAGTACAGGCGCTAGTCAATTGGGTAGTCGACAGTGGATCCAGCACGTTCACAACATTAACTCCCACCCATTTTTCTGCAGAAAGCACACAGGTGGTGTCTGAAAACCAAGCCCATCAGTCTGTCACATCACCCCCATGCATATCAGGAAACTGCCTGAGCCTCAAGTTATGCAGCAGTCTCTTATGCTGTTTGAAGACTCTGCTGGCAGCGTTTCCCAAGTGAATCCACCTAGCCCTTCCCCAGTGGTTGAAGACATAGAATGCACTGATGCAGAACCACTGATGTTTCCTGATGATGAGGACATGGGAATACCACCTCATCGGAGTCCGTACGTCTCTGATGATGACGAAACACAGGTGCCAACTGCTGCGTCTTTCTGCAGTGTGCAGACCGAACAAGAGGTCAGGGAGGAAGACTGTGTGGAAGACGATGCAGGGGACGATGAGGTCCTAGACCCCACATGGAATGAAGGTCGTGCCACTGACTTTCATAGTTCAGAGGAAGAGGCAGTGGTGAGACCGAGCCAACAGCGTAGCAAAGAGAGAGCAGAGGGCAAAGCAGACCAGCCGCCTCCAAGAGAGTTCGCCTGCTACTGACCACCGCCACCATGGACCGAGCACCCAACAGGCAGCTTCAAGGAGTTCCATGGCATGGCAGTTCTTTAAACAATGTGCTGACGACAAGACCCGAGTGGATTGCACGCTGTGCCATCAGAGCCAGAAGCGAGGCATTAACGTTCTGAACCTTAGCACAACCTGCATGACCAGGCATCTACATGCAAATCATGAACTGAAGTGGAGTAAACACCTTAAAAGCAAGGAACTCACTCTGGCTCCCCCTGCTCCCTCTTCTGCTGCTGCCTCGGCCTCTTCCTCCGCCTCGTGAGGAATGTTGGCACCTGCGGCCCACCAAACAGAGGATGTGCCACCGACAACACCACCTGCGTTACCAAGCATCTCCACCATGTCACACGGCAGCGCTCAGCTCTCCATCTCACAAACCTTGAGAGAAAGCGTAAATTCCCACCTAGCCACCCTCGAGCTCTGGGCCTGAATGCCAGCATTTCTAAACTACTGGCCTTTGAAATGCTGTCATTCAGGCTGGTGGACACAGACAGCTTCAAACAGCTGATGTCCATGGCTGTCCCACAGTATGTTGTTCCCAGCCGCCACTACTTCTCCAAGACAGCCGTGCCTTCCCTGCACAAACCAAGTATCCGATAAAATCAAGTGTGCACTGCGCAACGCCATCTGTGGCAAGGTCCACCTAACCACAGATACGTGGACCAGTAAGCATGGCCAGGGACGCTATATCTCCCAAACTGCACACTGGGTAAATGTAGTCGCGGCTGGGCCGCAGGCGGAGAGTTCCTTGGCGCACGTCCTTCCGCCGCCAAGGATCGCAGGGGCATCATTCTTTGACTCCTGTAGCCTCCTCCTCCTACTCGGCTTTCTCCTCCTCTGCTTCCACCAGCTCATCCAGTCAGCCACACACCTTCACAACCAACTTCAGCACAGCTCCGGGGTACACGTCAGCAGGCCATTCTGAAACTCATATGTTTGGGGACAGGCCCACACGCCGCGCAGAGAGTTGTGGCGGGGTATTGAACAACAGACCGACGAGTGGTTTCTGCCGGTGGGCCTCAAGCCCGGCCTGGTGGTGTGCGATAATGGGCGAAATCTCGTCGCAGCTCTGGGACTAGCCAGTTTGACGCACATCCCTTGCCTGGCGCATGTGCTGAATTTGGTGGTGCAGAAGTTCATTCACAACTACCCCGACATGTCAGAGCTGCTGCATAAAGTGAGGGCCGTCTGTGCGCGCCCGGCGCTCACATCCTGCCGCTGCTCGCCTGTCTGCGCTACAGCGGAACTTCGGCCTTGCCGCCACCGCCTCATGCGACGTGCCCACCAGGTGGAACTCCACCTTGCACATGCTGGAGAGACTGTGCGAGCAGCAGCAGGCCATAGTGGAGTTTCAGCTGCTAGCACGCACGCCAGTCGCACTGCGTGAACAGCACCACTTCACCACCAATGATTGGGCCTCCATGCGAGACCTGTGTGCCCTGTTGTGCTGTTTCGAGTACTCCACCAACATGGCCAGTGGCGATGACACCGTTATCAGCATTACAATACCACTTCTATGTCTCCTTGAGAAAACGCTTAGGGCGATGATGGAAGAGGAGGTGGCCCAGAAAGGGGAGGATGAGGGGTCAATTTTAGCACTTTCAGGCCAGTCTGTTAGAAGTGGCTCAGAGGGAGGTTTTTGCAACAGCAGAGGCCAGGTACAAATGTGGCACAGCCAGGGCCCACTACTGGAGGACGAGGAGGATGAGGAGGAGGTGGAGGAGGATGAGGATGAAGCAGGTTCACAGCGGGTGGCACCCGACACAGCTCAGGCCCATCACTGGTGCGTGGCTGGGGGATACGGAGGACGATGACGATACGCCTCCCACAGAGGACAGCTTGTCCTTACCTCTGGGGAGCCTGGCACACATGAGCGACTACATGCTGCAGTGCCTGCGCAACGACAGCAGAGTTGCCCACATTTTAACGTGTGCGGACTACTGGGCTGCCACCCTGCTGGATCCCTCGGTACAAAGACAATGTGCCCACCTTACTTCCTGCACTGGAGCGTGATAGAAAGATGCGCGAGTACAAGCGCACGCTGGTAGACGCGCTCCTGAGAGCATTCCCAAATGTCACAGGGGAACAGGTGGAAGCCTCAAGGCGAAGGCAGAGGAGGAGCAAGAGGTCGCCAACGCAGCTGTGTCACGGCCAGCTCCTCTGAGGGCAGGGTTAGCATGGCAGAAATGTGGAAAAGTTTTGTCTCCACTCCACAGCTAACTGCACCACCACCTGATACGGAACGTGTTAGAAGGAGGCAGCATTTCACTAACATGGTTAAACAGTACGTCTGCACACAACTCTACTTACTGACTGATGGATCGGCCCCATTCAACTTCTGGGTCTCCAAATTGTCCACGTGGCCAGAGTTAGCATTTTATGCCTTGGAGGTGCTGGCCTGCCCGGCGGCCAGCGTTTTGTCTGAAAGTGTATTCAGCCCGTCAGGGGGCGTCATTACTGACAAACGCAGCCGCCTGTCCACAGCCAATGTGGACAAGCTGACGTTCATAAAAATGAACCAGGCATGGATCCCAAAGGACCTGTCCCTCCCTTGTGCAGAATAGACATTTACAACTGCCTCCCCCTCAACCATGTATTCGTACTCCGGGGCACTTCTTTATTTAATCCTCATTTTTCTAACTTTACCATGATCTTGCGGTGCAACCCAAAGTTGAATGAACCTCTCCTCTGTCTGGGTGGTGGGGCCAAAATAACTGAAAGTTGCCTTCTCCGGTGGTGGGTGATATGACGCATGATTCCTTGCTGTGGGACCTCTCTCCTCTGTCTGGGTGCTGGGGCCGAAATAACTGAAAGTGGCCATCTCCGGTGGTGGCTGATATGACGCATGATTCCTTGCTGTGGGACCTCTCTCCTCTGTCTGGGTGCTGGGTCCGAAATAACTGAAAGTGGCCTTCTCTAGTTGTTGGTGAAATGACGCATGATTCCTTGCTGTGGGACCTCTCTCCACTGTCTGGGTGTTGGGGCCGAAATAACTGAAAGTGGCCTTCTCCAGTCGTGGGTGATATAACGCATGATTCCTTGCTGTGGAAACTCTCTCCTTTGTCTGGGTGCTGGGGCCTAAATAACTTAAAGTGGCCTTATCCGGTGGTGGGTGATATGACGCATGATTCCTTGCAGTGGGACCTGTATCCTCGGTCTGGGTGCTGGGCCGAAATAACTGAAAGCGGCCTTCTCCAGTGGTGGGTGATATGACGCATGATTCCTTGCTGTGGGACCTCTCTTCTCTGTCTGGGGGCAGGGGCCGAAATAACTGAAAGTGGCCTTATCCGGTGTTGGATGATATGACGCATGATTCCTTGCTGTGGGACCTCTCTCCTCTGTCTGGGTGGTGGGGCATAAATAACTGAAAGTGGCCTTCTCCAGTGGTGGGTGAAATGACGCATGATTCCTTGCTGTGGGACCTCTCTCCACTGTCTGGGTGTTGGGGCGAAATAACTGAAAGTGGCCTTCTCCAGTCGTGGGTGATATAACGCATGATTCCTTGCTGTGGAAACTCTCTCCTTTGTCTGGGTGCTGGGGCCTAAATAACTTAAAGTGGCCTTATCCGGTGGTGGGTGATATGACGCATGATTCCTTGCAGTGGGACCTGTATCCTCGGTCTGGGTGCTGGGCAGAAATAACTGAAAGCGGCCTTCTCCAGTGGTGGGTGATATGACGCATGATTCCTTGCTGTGGGACCTCTCTTCTCTGTCTGGGGGCAGGGGCCGAAATAACTGAAAGTGGCCTTATCCGGTGTTGGATGATATGACGCATGATTCCTTGCTGTGGGACCTCTCTCCTCTGTCTGGGTGGTGGGGCATAAATAACTGAAAGTGGCCTTCTCCAGTGGTGGGTGAAATGATGCATGATTCCTTGCTGTGGGACCGCTGTCCTCTGTCTGGTGCTGGGTCCGAAATAACTGAAAGTGGCCTTCTCCAGTGGTGGGTGATATGACGCATGATTCCTTGCTGTGGGAAGTCTCTCCTCTGTCTGGGTGCTGGGGCCGAAATAACTGAAAGTGGCCTTCTCCGGTGGTGGGTGATATGACGCATGATTCCTTGCTGTGGGACCTCTCTCCTCTGTCTGGGTGGTGGGGCATAAATAACTGAAAGTGGCCTTCTCCATAGGAGGGTGATATGACACATGATTCCTTGCTGTGGGACCTCTCTCCTCTGTCTGGGTGATGGGGCATAAATAACTGAAAGTGGCCTTCTCCGGTGGTGGGTGATATGACGCATAATTCCTTGCTGTGGGACCTCTCTCCTCTGTCTGGGTGCTGGGGCCGAAATGACTGAAAGTGGCCTTCTCCAGTGGTGGGTGATATGACGCATGATTTCTTGCTGTGGGACCTGTATCCTCGGTCTGGGTGCTGGGCCGAAATAACTGAAAGTGGCCTTCTCCAGTGGTTGGTGATATGACGCATGATTCCTTGCTGTGGGACCTCTCTCCTCTGTCTAGGTGGTGGGTTATAAATAACTGAAAGTGGCCTTCTCCAGTGGTGGGTGAAATGACGCATGATTCCTTGTTGTGGGACCGCTCTCCTCTGTCTGGGAGCTGGGGCCGAAATAACTGAAAGTGGCCTTCTCCGGTGGTGGTTTATGACGCATGATTTCTTGCTGTGGGACCTGTATCTTCAGTCTGGGTGCTGGGCTGAAATAACTGAAAGTGGCCTTCTCCAGTGGTGGGTGATATGACGCATGATTCCTTGCTGTGGGACCTCTCTCCTCTGTCTGGGTGGTGGGGCATAAATAACTGAAAGTGGCCTTCTCCAGTGGTGGGTGAAATAACGCAGGATTCCTTGCTGTGGGACCTCTCTCCTCTGTCTGGGTGCTGGGTCCGAAATAACTGAAAGTGGCCTTCCCCAGTGGTGGGTGATTTAACGCATGATTCCTTGCTGTGGGACCTCTCTCTCTGTCTGGGTGCTTGGGCCAAAATAACTGAAAGTGGCCTTCTCCAGTGGTGGGTGATATGACGCATGATTCCTTGCTGTGGGACCGGTATCCTCGGTCTGGGTGCTGGGGCCGAAATAACTGAAAGTGGCCTTTTCCAGTGGTGGGTGATATGACGCATGATTCCTTGCTGTGGGACCTTCTCCTCTGTCTAGGTGGTGGGGCATAAATAACTGAAAGTGGCCTTCTCCAGTGGTGGGTGATATGACGCATGATTCCTTGCTGTGGGACCTCTCTCCTCTGTCTGGGTGGTGGGGCATAAATAACTGAAAGTGGCCTTCTCCAGTGGTGGGTGAAATAACGCAGGATTCCTTGCTGTGGGACCTCTCTCCTCTGTCTGGGTGCTGGGTCGAAATAACTGAAAGTGGCCTTCCCCAGTGGTGGGTGATTTGACGCATGATTCCTTGCTGTGGGACCGGTATCCTCGGTCTGGGTGCTGGGGCAGAAATAACTGAAAGTGGCCTTCTCCAGTGGTTGGTGATATGACGCATGATTCCTTGCTGTGGGACCTCTCTCCTTTGTCTGTGTGCTGTGGCCTAAATAACTGAAAGTGGCCTTCTCCGGTGGTGGGTGATATGGCGCATGATTCCTTGCTGTGGGACCTCTCTACTCTGTCTAGGTGGTGGGGCATAAATAACTGAAAGTGGCCTTCTCCAGTGGTGGGTGATTTGACGCATGATTCCTTGCTGTGGGACCTCTCTCCTCTGTCTGGGTGCTGGGGCTGAAATAACTGAAAGTGGCCTTCTTCAGTGGTGGGTGATATGATGCATGATTCCTTGCTGTGGGACCGGTATCCTCGGTGTGGGTGCTTGGCCAAAATAACTGAAAGTGGCCTCCTCCAGTGGTGGGTGAAATGACGCATGATTACTTGCTGTCGGACCGCTCTCCTCTGTCTGGATGCTGGGTCCGAAATAACTGAAAGTGGCCTTCTCCAGTGGTGGGTGATATGACGCAGGATTCCTTGCTGTGGGACCGGTATCCTAGGTCTGGGTGCTGGGTCCAAAATAACTGAAAGTGGCCTTCTCCAGTGGTGGGTGATATGACGCTTGATTCCTTGCAGTGGGACCTGTATCCTCGGTCTTGGTGCTGGGCCGAAATAACTGAAAGTGGCCTTCTCCAGTGGTGAGTGATATAACGCATGATTCCTTGCTGTGGGACCTCTCTCTCTGTCTGGGTGCTGTGGCCGAAATAACTGAAAGTGGCCTTCTCCGGTGGTGGGTGATATGACGCATGATTCCTTGCTGTGGGACTCTCTCCTCTGTCTGGGTGGTGGGGCATAAATAACTGAAAGTGGCCTTCTCCAGTGGTGGGTGATATGACGCATGATTCCTTGCTGTGGGACCTGTATCCTCGGTCTGGGTGCTGGGCCTAAATAACTGAAAGTGGCCTTGATATTGGTTAAATTTTATTTATTTTATTTTATTTTAATTAATTTCCCTATCCACATTTGTTTGCAGGGATTTACCTACATTTTGCTTCCTTTGGCAGCCCTCTAGCCCTTTCCTGGACTATTTTACAGCCTTTTTAGTGCCTAAAGTTCGGGTCCCCATTGACTTCAATGGGGTCCGGGTTCGGGATAAAGTTCGGGTCGAGTTCGGATCCCGAACCCGAACATTTTCGGGAAGTTCGGCCGAACTTCCCGAACCCGAACTTCCAGGTGTTCGCTCATCTCTATTCATTAGAGATGATCCCAAATCTCATATTTTGAAATTTGTTCACACTTTGATGGTAAAAGCAGAATTGGGTTATGGATTCCGTTACCACAAACCGTAAAGCAGTTCTATGATGGAATGCATAACGGAATGCCTTTAGAGGCATTCTGTTATTCATTCGTCATATTAGAAGTCTATGGGCTGCAAATTGGATCCGTCCCTTTCCTTTATGCAGGGAGCCCGCGGCTCTGTAACGAAAACGAGACTGATCCGTAATGCAGGCCATAGACTTCAATTATGATGGAATGAATTATGGAATGCCTCTAAAGCATTCCGGTATGCCTTTCAGCATAGAATTGTTAGCAAAACAGACAATTTCCAGATCCAGCTTCTACCAGTTTGAGTGCTTTTATTGAAGATAGCGATAAAAACTCACATGTATGCAAATGTGGTCATGAGGAAGGATCCATATTACTGGTGATCCGAAAAGCGTCACATTGCTGTTATTGTCCTGCATACATGTGAGTTTTTATCGCTATCTTCAATAAAAGCACTCGAACTGGTAGAAGCTGGATCTGGAAATTGTCTGTTTTGCTAAGTGTTTACCACCACTTACCGAAGAAGTGGAGTTCCGGGCTCCCAGAGAGTGAGTAACAGGGTCGAGCTGCCTACAACCTTCTTTTTGTTTGTTTGAAGCATAGAATTGTGTTATTCTGCTTTTATCACCAAACGAAGCGTGAATGAATTTCAGAACATGAAATTTGCTCATCTCTAGTATTCATCTAAGTCTTCAAACATGTCAAACTAACACAAAAGTACTGCAAAAACAAACAGTATTTGTTAGAATAAATTGGTTGTTCACTCAGGAAATTATTTCTATAACAATAGCACTTTGCTATTGTTATTGTTTTGGTTAATAAAATGTGAAGTTCTGAAATTGTTCTTATTAGGCCTCATGCACATGACCGTCTGCAGGCCCTGCCCTGTCGGGCAGACCGCAAATTGGGGTCCATAATGCATGGGCGCCAATTGTGTTCCCTCTGTCTGCAGACGCGGACCCATTCACTTGAATGGGGTCCGCGATCTGCATCCGAGGTCCGCACCGCCAAAAAGTAGCGCATGGACACAGACAGAAAAAATCATTCTGTAGTGCTTCCAATCCGTGCCTCTGTTCCACACCGTACTGTATATATGAATTGCAGAACCAATCACGCTTTCTGCGGGCTGCAATATGGGCATGGATCTGTTACTGTCATATGTGACTATTGATGATATGCCAGCATTAAATATGTTAAGTTTATGCGTGGAATTATATCTCCATGTAACTTACACTCATATACAGTATGATATCCCATGTTTATTATGCCATGTAATGTGCTTTTATGCTGCATGCTATGGTGGGAAGTAAATCTGTCCTCACAGGTAGCCTGTGAAAGCATTCTGACACAAGGGGTCTTACCTATGGTCCACACTGGTTACTGATGAGCTGGTTACTTTCGAAAACACCATGAGTAAAATGTATTGCATTATTTAATATGAAATGTTTGCAGCAGCAAATGGATTAACCGCCAGGTAAAGCAGCAAAGACATAGAGCGAGGAGAGGGGAGCGGGGAGGGGGGCTGGGGGGCTCCACACCAGCAGTATCCCCACTTCAGCTAGAGCATTCCCAGTGGAAACAAACAGTAGTGCAGGCAGAACCTTTGCAGAGATGTTGCATGTTGGAGAGCCACACAATACTTTTCTAAAGTAACCAGTCTCCATCAACAACCATCATGGAGATACCACAACCTGGGAGTGTCGATGAGAGAATATAAGCATTGTTGGAGACCATTCTAAGTGAATAAGATATTGTTGTGACAGTTGCAGCTTAGCCAGCTTTACCGCTGTCACCTTGAGGAGACTCCAACGAAGTGTTGACGCCTAGAGAAGTTGTTTGCACCGCAAGCCAAGGGAGGAAGTATGCGGTCATCTATTAAACAATACTACTGATACACCTATTACACATAAGACTGAGTACTTATTGAAAGACTGTAATTATACACCAATTGCCCCATATGCATCTGTTACCTTTGGTAACAAACTTGTAACCGGTAAGTTTGATAGTGTGAACAGTAAAAGACGTTCCTATTACATATATGTCCACCGCTTTCACCATCCTAGAGTGGTGAGCAATATATGTCACTCAAGGGCCAAAAATATCCTTTCTGTAAGGACTAAAATGTTATATTAGACATAAATATTTGATGGTATATCTATGATACACAGTGTACTTATGTACCTATGGTTGAATCTGTCCAAAATTAAATACCATGCAAAACTAAAGATGGATATGTGTATGAGGTCCCATCACACCTTTAAAGTCTGATATCTTAACTTGCAAACAATCATCACACCACTAGGGTGAGCTTAAGTATTTTCTAAATCCATCATGTGAACATACCCTTACAGTAAGGAAAATAGAATTGATCATTTATTTTCATTGGAATAAACAATTATTTGCTAAAAGTGGAGGGGGAGGTTCTGAGGGCTATCTCTAGTATAGATCAGCAATATGTGTTTGCAGAGGACATGTGGCCACTGAGTTGGCAGAGTTCACAGTGGTCGATGTAAGCACTAATATGTGCCATTTACATAAGCAGTGAAGAATCTCTGATCAATGTTTTAGATTTTGTATCAATGGTGACTAATGGTGACCTGTTTTAATTGCACTATGTTGAGTCAGCACGTTTCTGCATCATCTGATATTTGGTAGTTGTCCAACATACAGTAGTTCTCGCATCTACTAACCCAGATTAGGTGAGCTGTATTTCCTCACTAAAGCATTCCTAAAATGCAAAAATAACATGTAGGTAAAAATACATGTAGATATTGTTATGCTTATCAATCAGTAATCCTTGTGTACAGTGAAATGCAACACAACCACTTCCACTTGAACTGAGATTTAGGGTCATAATATGCAAATTATGGTCTTCTTACAAATTAGGTTTGATAACAGTATATTTTTATGTACCTGAAGAATAGGTTGGACAAACCTTGAAATGTTTATTACTCCAACAAATCTTGATTTTTAAGATGTCACCTGAATGATCCCTCACTAGTTTTTGTCATGGAATTTGCCCCTTAGATGGGGTTGTGTTGCAGTTTTCTGTACAGGGGTGGGATCTGAGGGTGTCCCAGAAATCATGCCCCAATCACAATTTATTTATATGTGTCATAATATTACAAGATAGGAATTCCCCTTTTAAATGCAGGTTCTCTAAGAATACACAATGAAACCATTTATTTCACTCTTTGCTACATTAGTTACTATACCTCTCACGCCTGGTGTCTGCTCTCCAAGTATTAATGATGAGCGGGCCTAAATATTTAATATTCCTCTTTTTGACTCTCTCTGTTATGACCTTTTATCAGTGAATTTTTGATCTGCAGGTCATATGTGGTGAGAGAGTTTGCATCAATGAAGAGTCTGTCTTATTACAATCAATGAAAGGTCAATACCTGCCTCAGCAGATAACATCAAGCTCTATTTTCCCTTGGGTTAACAACGAGATGTCTCTTAAGATGTCAGCAGTTCTGTTCAGGTATTTTGCCTGAATAATATCCATTTTAATATTATCGTGATCATATGATGGGAATAATCAGCATACTAATGGAATGGCATTACAACATCTAATCATCTCATATATTTTAATAATGTATGCATGGAAAATGATAGATTAAAACTGCCTTGTCCCAAATGTATGTCTGTATTGTTTAGCTATTGTTTAATGAATTTAACCCCTGAATGATGCCGATACAGGTTCTTTACGGCAGTCATTACTGGGCTTTATTCTAGGTCTCTGTGTTTGTACAGCTGCCTATAATAAGTACTGCACAGGTCTCCCATGCAGAAAAGAGCAGGGGCTTGGCTCTCACATAAGTCCTAGGCTCTTTATCTAACATGCCGGACTGGCAGGAGCACAGATCCAGATCCATAGTCAATAGCAACCAAGGTTTCTAAGTGGTTTAGAGGGAGGGAGCCCCTCTGTCTCCCATTGTCAGCCAGCAAATCAGATGTCTTACTATGGCAGCCTTGGGCATAATAAAGGGCTCATTGTATGCCTATCAGGCTGTGCCTCTCTTGCAGACCCTGATGGTGACTCTCAGTATAGACCTGACAGTATAATACTTTGTACTGCATAAGCAGTGCAGTGTATTATAGAAGTGATCAGAAGATCACCTGTTGAATTCCCTTTGTGGGACTAGTAAATGATTTTAAAAAGTTTATTAAATGAAAGAAAGACACCCTTTTTAAACTGAAAAAAAGGTTTTCAATGGAAAAAGATTTGCAAAAATCAAACCCCTTCACATATTATCATGTAATTTATTCATCCTGCCAAAATTGCTGTACTTTTCTTATTCATCACCAAATTAATGAATAAAAAGGGATCACAAGTGTTATGTACCCCAAATTGTCATGCTACAAAAATCAAGCCATTACAAAGCTCCATAGGAAATAAAATAAAAAGGTTATCGCTCTTGGGATTTGGTTTTGATGTAATCGTATTGACCCAGAGAATAAAGTTATCATGTAATTTATGTTGAAAAATGAAAGCCACAAATTGTAAAACATAAAAACTCAATGGCAGTATTGCTTTTTTAGCCCATCTCCACCACATAAATGGTTAATAAAAGTTAACCAGTAAGTTATGTGTACCCTAAAATTGTGCCAACCAAAACAAACCCTATATGGCTACATCAACAGACATAAAAAAACTAAAAAAGCTTAAACATAGATTTTCCTCTGCGAAGATGAAAAATTAAGAAAAAAATTAAAATTGCTTGGCCACTAAGCCCTTAAAAGTACACAAGGGAAGGGTTAAAAGATATTTTAGAAAATAAGAGATTTGCCATAGTAAATTGCTGTTGCAGGAACCCGATGGGGAGTTTGTGGAGGAACATAAGAGAGGTTATTATGCTCTGAGGGTGATGCCAGTACTCACAGTTTACAAATCTCCTCCTCCTGCTCTTCCTGGGGTTGAGCAGTAACAGAGGGTGCATCCTTTCTTGCCACTGGCCTGCTGCCTGTTGGTAGTTGAGGTACCTTTGATGGTATATATTTGGAAGGGTGCAAGACAGGAGTTTGGAGGCAGGGGCTGGCAGATGGTTGGTCAATAACCAGGCCTGTTATTCACAATTATTATTATTTATTATTAAAGCAACATTCAATGCATGGGGCCGTATATATGAAATATATACATCTTACAAGACACGTTACAAACTGGTACAGAAGAAGAGAGGGCCCTACAATAAATCTTGCAATAAATAAAGTCTCTTTAGTTCAGGATAAAAATTGTAGTACAGCAGCAAGTATATCACAGTGCAGTATTCTCTCAATAACAGTGTATGGACAGCAATAATGATGGAGGTTATAGTACTATTTCTCTGTCTCTCTCTAAAGTCTCTCATTAGAACCACAGACAGGAAATGAAGCTCTTTTAAATCCTTCTGCAATTTTCAGACTGAGAGGTGCAAAAACTTTAGATATGCGTGGCCAATCCGTCTCAAGGTGTTGGGGAAACTTTAGCAATATTTCTTTCCACAGCAGTAAGGTCTTTCTGGAGTCTGTCAAAATAAGTCTTACACCATATAGGGTAGATTCTCTGAAATACACCTTTCTTATGAAAATCCATTTCTCTAAGGCTACATGCACACGACAGTTGTTTTTACTGTCCACAAATTGGGATCTGCTCAAAAACTGATGGTCTATCTTTTTTTTTTTAAAGATTCCTTTGTTTTCACAGATCCCTTGTAATAAATGCTTATCCTTGTCCACAAATGAGAAAAAAGTAGGACATGCACTACTTTTTTGCTGAAGGGAAACACGGACAACGGACATGGAACACAAACGGATGAACTGTCAGCATTTTTTGCTGACCCATTGAAATGTATGGGCTCCTATCCTATCCGAAAAAACACTGAAACGGAAGCCGAGAATAACAACTGTCGTATGCATGTAGCCAAATCCTGAGAAAATCTATTATTTTATATATATGCAAATTAGGTTTTCAGTACAACGTTTGTGGAGCCTCTCACCATTGCTCTGCTATAATGCAACCCACCTACTCCCCCTCTTGTTTTATTAACAGTTCCTGAGATTTCAGAGCTTACTATGAAACAGTTTTTGAAGTCAACTTTATTTAACACCAATGGCTGTATGCAGGATTTTCTCAAGGTGGGGATGGGGAAAAAATCATTATGAAGCTTTGACCAAATAAAAACTATTATGCATACTTATTCGTATGGCTACTATTACAGTGGGTTAAGCAGAGTATATGGCTGCTATTGACTGTGGAGAAAAGGGAGATGAGACTAGGATTCCATTCTCCTTTTCTCCTAAATAGCAGCCACATACTAAGTAGTGATGAGAAGCAGGGGCAATATTCGAATTCGCGATATTTAGCGAATATTTGGGCAAATATTCACCATATATTCTCGAAATTGAGAATTCCCGATTATTCGGCAGTGTAATATTCACATATTGCACAATACATGCGTGGGTCGCTTTTTCAAGCTGATAGAAGTTTCCTGAGACTGGAGAAAATGGTTGGCATGGCAGAACATTACAATAGCTTTATATGCAGATAGAGTGCTCCAATGTATTCGCGATTGTGCAAATCGGCAATTGATGCTCATATTTTTGTGCAATACAGGCAACTTCACATTTTAGCAGGTCTGACTACATATTACAACTAAGTATTGTTGTGAACTTGTGACATCACAGCACTGTAGCATGTATCTATGGACAGCAGAATCTATCACCCTACCTAACACCCTGCACTGGAACCTATCAGCTACACTATATCACTATCTAACCTACACTGACTATCTCCCACTAACTATCTGTTTATATATATATATATATATATATATATATATATATAAGCTAACTAACTAACTAACAATCTAATGCAATGTGACAACAAAGCACAGAGAACAAATGCAGAAAATGCCTTCTGGGGAGGTTCTTATATAGTAAAGCGGTAGGCAACTTACCTATTAGTTGCTAGGAATGTTGCTAAGCTCAGACAAAGACATTACTGCCTCCTCAATGGGCCACAAGCAAGAAGCAGGGAGGAATCATGTGTTCAGATGGGAAAAATTTACGAATATTCGAAAATACGAATATATAGCACTATACTCTAAATATTCGTAAATTCTCGAAGTGCCGATATTTGAGATAAATATTCGCGATTCGAATATTCGCGCTCAACACTTATACTTAGCAAAGTGTGCTGAGGATGTGGTAGTTTCTCCACACCAGGGCAACCTAGTGACTGAATAATAAGGCAATACTGTTACCAAACTAAACCTCCATATATCACATATTACGCTTGAATAGTAGATTAATAAAATTTACTGTAAAAAAACAATGCTACCACTGTACAGTGTTCATTTTGTGGTAGATATTGGTTTTCTACAGATATTTATAAGTTATATAAATGAATACAGTATACCTAGCTCAAATCAGTAGATCACAAATGACATCTTACAGTACCTTATGGAGCTATTCACATTTCCCTTTTCACCATCTGATGTGGACCACTATGACAGCTTCTTCCAATCATGACTCATCTCGAATTTGCTCCCCAAAGCTCTTTAGATGCTCTATTTTGCTCTTCCCTATCTTACCCACCCTCTTCAAAAATTCCTTATCCTGCTGCTGCACTAGGTTTCCCCAATATCTATAGTTACACCAAAAAGTTTGTGTCAAACAGATAATTTCAGTAAACTATTTTGAATAGCTATCATTTTTGTGTAGATGATGAATAACATTATATATACTATTCCATGAATTGTATCCTACATTTTACACCAGTGTTTATCCGCTGCGGGCAATGCCTCTAATAGTCAGTCTTTCTTGAGCTCAGCTCCAGAGTTGGCATAGACTAGCTGCTTTTATGTCTCACATACACAGTAAACGTAGAGACAGAGAACTTAGCAATGCAGTGCAAGCAGCAGGGAAAGGGAGGGGTGTCACTTATAGGTCAAGAAAGAGACATTCTTTTTCAATAGGATATATAAAATGTTTCTTATATTTGAGTCTACTAATAATTTTAGGAAAGTTTGTTAACCATTGTGTCCCTGGTTGACTTACCCTCTCACCATACACATGTCAGCAAAAAGAAAAAAACAAAACTAATGCTTAACCACTTGAAGACCACAGGTTTATACCCCCCTAGTGACCAGGCCCTTTTTTACAAATCCGCACTACACTACTTTAACCGTTTATTGCTCGGTCATACAACTTACCACCCAAATGAATTTTACCTCCTTTGCTTCTCACTAATAGAGCTTTCATTTGGTGGTATTTCATTGTTGCTGACAATTTTACTTTTTTTGCTATTAATAAAAATTTAACGACATTTTTCACTTTCTGTTGTAAATTTTTTTTTTTAAAACTACATTTCTATATAAATTTTTCTCTAAATGTATTGTTCTACATGTCTTTGATAAAAAAAAGTCCAATAAGTGTATATTTATTGGTTTGGGTAAAAGTTATAGCGTTTACAAACTATGGTGCAAAAAGTGAATTTCTGCATTTTGAAGCAGCTCTGACTTTCTGAGCACCTGTCATGTTTCTTCAGGTGCTAGAATGTCAGGAAAGTATAAATACCCCCCAAATCACACCATTTTAGAAAGAAGACACCCCAAAGTATTCGCGGAGGGGCATGGTGAGTTCATGTATCATTTCATTTTTTCACAAGTTAGCGGAAAATGACACTTTCTGAGGAAAAAAATAATAATAAAGTTTCCATTTCTGCTAACTTCTGGCAAAAAAAATAAAATCTCATACGGGCTCACTATGCCCCTCAGTGAATACCTTGGGGTGTCTACTTTCCGAAATGGGGTCATTTGTGGGGTGTGTTTACTGTTCTGGCATTTTGGGCGAGGCTAAATTGTGAGCAGCCATGTAAAAGCTAAAGGTACTCATTGGTTTTAGGTCCCTTTGCGCACCCAGTCTGCAAAAGTGGCACTCATGTGGTATCGCCGTACTCAGGAGAAGTAGGGCAATGTGTTTGGGGTGTATTTTTACATATACCCATGTTGGGTGAGAGAAATATCTCTGTAAACTGACAACTTTGTATAAAAAATTTTTAAAAATTGTCGCTTACAGAGATATTTCTCACACCCAGCAGGGGTATATATAAAAATACACCCCAAAACACATTGCCCTACTTCTCCTGAGTACGGCGATACCACATGTGTGACACTTTTTGCAGCCTGGATGCAAAGGCCCTAAAACCAATGAGTACCTTTAGGATTTCACAGGGCATTTTTACGCATTTGGATTCCAGACTTCTTCTCACGCTTTAGGGCCCCTAAAATGCCAGGGCAGTATAAATACCTCACATGTGACCCCATTTTAGAAGAAGACACCCCAAGGTATTCCGTGAGGGGTATGGTGAGTTCATGTAAAATTTTATTTTTGTCACAAGTTAGTGGAATATGAGACTTTGTAAAAACTAAATAAAAAAAATATATATCTCAATTTCCGCTTACTTGTGCCAAAAAAAAAATTCTGTGAACTCGCCATGCCCCTCACGGAATACCTTGGGGTGTCTTCTTTCCAAAATGGGGTCACATGTGGGTATTTATACTCACCTGGCATTTTAGGGAACCTAAAGCGTGAGAATCCAAATGCGTAAAAATGCCCTGTGAAATCCTAAAGGTACTCATTGGTTTTAGGGCCTTTGCGCATCTTGGCTGCAAAAGTGTCACTCATGTGGTATCGCCGCACTCAGGAGAAGTAGGGCAATGTGTTTGGGGTGTATTTTTACATATACCCATACTGTGTGTGAGAAATATCGCTGTAAACGACAACTTTTTAAATTTTTTATACAAAGTTGTCAGTTTACAGAGATATTTCTCTCACTCCAGCATGGGTATATGTAAAAATACACCCCAAAACACATTGCCCTACTTCTCCTGAGTACGGCGATACCACATGAGTGACACTTTTTGCAGCCAAGATGCGCAAAGGCCCAAATTCCCATGAGTACCTTTTTAGGAGGGCATTTTTACGCATTTTTCTTCTCATGCTTTAGGGCCCTAAAATGCCAGGGCAGTATAAATACCCCACATGTGACCCCATTTTGGAAAGAAGACACCCCAAGGTATTCCATGAGGGGCATGGCGAGTTCATAGAAAAAAATTTTTGGGCACAAGTTAGTGGAAATTGATTTTTATTGTTTTTCTCACAAAGTCTCCCTTTCCGCTAACTTTTGACAAAAAGTTTAATTTTTCATGGACTCACTATGCCCCTCAGCGAATACCTTGGGGTGTCTTCTTCCAAAATGGGGTCACATGGGGTATTTATACTGCCCTGGCATTTTAGGGGCCCTAAAGCGTGAGAAGAAAATGCGTAAAATGCCCTCTAAAAGGTACTCATTGAATTTGGGCCCTTTGCATCTTGGCTGCAAAAAGTGTCACACATGTGGTATCGCCGTACTCAGAAAGAAGTAGGGCAATGTGTTTGGGGTGTATTTTACATATACCCATGCTGGGTGAGAGAAATATCTCTGTAAATTGCCAACTTTGAATAAAAATTTTTAAAAAGTTGTCATTTACAGAGATATTTCACACGCAGCATGGGTATATGTAAAAATACACCCAAAACACATTGCCCTACTTCTCCTGAGTACGGCGATACCACATGTGTGACACTTTTTGCAGCCAAGATGCGCAAAGGGCCCTAAAACCAATGAGTACCTTTAGGATTTCACAGGGCATTTTTACGTATTTGGATTCTCACGCTTTAGGACCCCTAAAATGCCAGGACAGTATAAATACCCCACGTGACCCCATTTTGGAAAGAAGACACCCCAAGGTATTCCGTGAGGGGAATGGCGAGTTCACATTAAAAAAAAAATTTTGACACAAGTTAGCGGAAATTGATATATATTTTTTTTTGTTTTTACAAAGTCTCATATTCCACTAACTTGTGACAAAAAATACAATTTTGCATGAACTCGCCATGCCCTCACGGAATACCTTGGGTGTCTTCTTTCTAAAATGGGGTCACATGTGGGGTATTTATACTGCCCTGGCATTTTAGGGGTCTCTGCAATCATTACACGTATGGCCAGCATTAGGAGTTTCTGCGATTCTCCTTATATTGAGCATACGGGTAATGAGATTTTTTTCCGATCAGCCGCTGCGCTGAAAAAAAAAAAAAAAAATGAACGGCACAGATTTCTTCATTCGCATCGATCAATGTGGATGAAAAAATCTCTGCCAAAATCAGTGACTGCGGGCGGTGGGCTGGGCGCTAGCTACCTAACAAGTAGCTAACTAACTGGCGGTGATAAGGGACCCTTATGCCCCATTCACACGTCCGAAATTCTGTTTGCTGGAACGGAATTGCGGACCCATTCATTTCTATGGGGACAGACTTTGTCCCGCTCGGATCCGGAATTACGGATCCGCGCCCGAGTCTGCACTTCCGTTCGCAAAAATATAGAACATGTCCTATTCTTGTCCTATTCTTGATCCATGGATCCACAAAACACATACGGACGTCTGAATGAGCCTGTAGGGGGATGATTAGTGACAGGGGGTGACAGGGGGTGATCAGGGGGGTGACATGGGTGATCAGGGGTTAATCAGTGATGGGGGGTGGGGGGTGTGTGTAGTGATTGGTGCACTTTTCCTATGTTTCCTCTGGTGGTCCCAAACAAAGGGACCACCAGGCGAGCAGACAGCAGGCATATCAGGCGCTGTTTAAAAAATGATATGCGATTTAAATGCGGTTTTTCCGCATCTACAGCCTGCCAGCGCATGATCAGCGCTGGCAGGCTGTAGTTTGAGTTGTCCCGGCTCCGATCACATGAACGCGCGCACGACGACACGCGCGTTCATGTGAAATCTCAGGTCTCACGAGATGACGCCGATAGGCGTGACTGAGACCTGAGAGAGCCGCCGCGCTGACGCCCATCGGCGTTAGTGTGGCGGCAAGAGGTTAAAGGGTTGTCTTTGTTGACCAATTTATTTCAGTTAGAAGACGCTACTTCCATCAGCTAATCATTGGGTCCATCTGCTGAAACCCCTGTGGATTTTCAACCCAACCGGAGAAAGACAGCAGGCGAAATTGAGCAAAACAAATGAATGGGCTGTCTGTATTTTGCAAAGATTTGATGGGGTCTTCAAGAGCAAGACCCTCTTCACTTCTCTCCACTATGGCTAAGTGATTAGAGGCCACCTTACAGTATCTTACAAAAGTGACTACAATAGATTGCAGGAATCCAGCTCACCTGTCCCATAAAATCCGGCTTGCTTTATCCCAAGGTGCAAAAATGAGTACACCCATCACATTTTTCTAAATATTGAATTATATCTTTTCATGGAACAACACTGAAGATATGACACTTTGATAAAATGCAAAGTAGTCATTGTACAGCTTGTATAACAGTGTAAATTTGGTGTGCCCTCAAAATAACTCAACACACAGCCATTAATGTCTAAACCGCTTGCATCAAAAGTGAGTACACCCTAAGTGAAAATGGCCTAATTGTGCCCAAAATGTCAATGTTTTGTGCGGCCACCATTATTTTTCAGCACTGCCTTAACTCTCTTAACTCTCTTGGGCATGGAGTTCACTAGAGTGTCACAGGTTGCCACTGGAATCTTCTTCGACTCCTTCATGATGACATCACAGAGCTGGTGGATGTCAGAGACCTTGCACTCCTCCACCTTCCATTTGAGGATGCCCCACAGATGCTCAATAGGGTCTAGGTCTGGAGACATGCTTTGCCAGTCCAGCACCTTAACCCTCAGTTTCTTTAGCGAGGCAGTGGTCGTCTTGGAGGTGTGTTTTGGGCCGTTATCATGTTGGAATACTGCCCTGCAGCCCAGTTTCTGGAGAAAAGGGATCATGCTCTTCTTCAGTATGTCACAGTATATGTTGGCATTTATGGTTCCCTCTATGAACTGTAGCTCCCGACAGCTGGCAGCACTCATGGAGCCCCAAACCATGACACTCCCACCACCATGCTTGACTGTAGACAAGACACACTTGTCTTTGCACTCCTCACCTGGTTGCCGCCACACACGCTTGACACCATCTGAACCAAATAAGTTTATCTTGGTCTCATCAGACCACAGGACATGGTTCCAGTAAACCATGCCCTTAGTCTGCTTTTCTTCAGCAAACTGTTTGCGGGCTTTGTTGTGCATCATCTTTAGAAAAGGCTTCCTTCTGGGACAATAGCCATGCTGACCAATTTGATGCAGTGTGCGGCATTTGGTCTGAGCACTGACAGGCTGATACCTCACCCATTTATCCTCTGCAGCAATACTGGCAGCACTTATACGTCTATTTTGCAAAGACAACCTATGGATATGACGTTGAGCATGTGCACTTAAACTTCTTTGGTTGACCATGGCGAGGCCTATTCTGAATGGAACTTGTCTTGTTAAACCTCTGTATGGTCTTGGCCACAGTGCTGCAGCTCAGTTTCAGGGTGTGACAAGCTTTTTATAGCCTAGGCCATCTTTATGTAGAGCAACAATTCTTTTTTCAGATCTTCAGAGAGTTCTTTGCCATGAGGTGCCATGTTGAACTTCCAGTGACCAGTATGAGAGAGTGTGAGAGCGATAACACCAAATTTACCATGCCTGATCCACAGTGCTTTAGACATTAATGGCTGTGTGTTAAGTTATTTTAGGGGCATACTAAATTTACAATGTTATATAAGCTGTACATGGACTACTTTACATTGTATCAAAGTGGCATAATTTCAGCTTTGTCCCATGAAAATATATAAATATTTACAAAAATGTGAGAGGTGTACTCACATGAAATATTGTATTCACTCATAATTCCCATGCAAGTTATTTGATTTTCTTTTGGGGTATATTAATACATTTAAATGTGATATGTTAAATAAATGATACTTTCTCCTCTTCATTGTAGCCACAGATTATATGACCTTTTTCTCTTTAATTTTGGTATACTAATAATGTTTCCAACAGATATCACTATTATATCACTTTCCCCAAGTACCACAATTTATCAAAACTGCTTTATTCTAAAGTTATTAGTCTACTATTGTACCATGTGGTAAATCTGTTTTGATATTCAGTGGTTGTAGGTTACGTCCTGCATTGGAGCCATGTAATGTAGGACGCACAAGTGTCATTTGTAAGAATAACTGGTGTGTTTGCTGCAACATGTCCTGCTGATGTCAGGACACATCTCACTGCCTAAAGGCATAATGGGACACAGACACATGTCAAACCAGGAAGTAGGATTCAAGCATGGTGGGTAAGAAAATTGAAAATGAGGTATATTTGAAAAAACTAACAAATAAATAAATAAAAATTCAAGGCAGTATGGGAGCTAGATTAACTGATAAAAATGAACTTTTAGAGTGAAAATTAGGTTATGGCAATACCTCTTTGAGGACATGGACCTATGAGTATATATATTTTGTAAATCTTACTACAGTATATTCATTACACTAGTCTCTTCCATGCTTAATTCTCATTTCATTGTATAATTGCTTATTTTCAAGCTACAGAGGGAGGCTTGTTGAGAATTTGCTACTCAATAGATAATGTGATAATTGAGTGGCGTGGTGTAATATATTACAAATCTACCCTTATTCAAATGAAACATTACCAGTAGTCTGTAGGGACACATAGCTTGTAGTCCCTAAAGGTATGTGCTATATTCCTATATTCCTTTTCATCAATCAGACATGGTGAATAGGCTGTAGTCTTTGGTGGCCACTGATATGTTAAATTGTCTGTGCTTTTCTACAGAATTTGCCTCTAGAGGAAGGCTCATATATAGGTGAGTAAGTTAGCTAGGTAGCCACATAGCAAATAGAATATTGAAGATTACACCAAAAAAGACCTCCCAAGGTGAGAAGGATTTCCCCTTTTATAAATTAGTCACTGGCCCATGTGAGAGGCAAATTAGAAAAGACACACCAGTATCATGGGGCTACCAAGCTTTAGAGAAAACATCCATTCCTTTGCTGCATATAGCATATGTGAAACACATATGTATATAACTTGCACATGGAGTGACAACACTATTAGTGTTTCTTTGTATATAGTGTTTTTTGCTGACAAAGTTTTGTAGTGGGGATTAACGACCTGAGGACCGCCGAACGCATGGATGCGTCCGGCGGGTGGTCCTCTTACTCTTGGTCGACGCATCAGATGATCAATCGCTGGCAGGCTGTAGATGCTAAATAAATTGCATAAAAGATGTATATCAGACGCTGTTTTGTTAACAGCGTCTGATATACCTGCTACCTGGTCATTTGGTGGTCCCATTTGCTGGGATCGACCACCACAGGACCAGGTAGCTATGTAAAGTTGCACCAAGCACCACACTACACTACCTCCCCGTCACTTTTTAACGCCTTGATAACCCCTTGATCACCCCATATAGACTCCTGATCACCACCCTGTCACTGATCACCCCCTGTAAGGCTCCATTCACATGTTCATATGTGTTTTGCGGATCGCGGATCCGCAAAATACGGACACCGGCAATGTGCTTTCCGCATTTTGCAGATCCGCACATTGCCAGAACTATATAGAAAATGCCTTTTCTTGTCCGCAGTGCGGACAAGAATAGGACATGTTCTATATTTTTGCGGAACGGAAGTGCAGACCCGGAAGTGCGGATCCGCAATTCCGGATCCGAGCGGGACAAAGTCTGTCCCCATAGAAATGAATGGGTCTGCAATTCCGTTCCGCAAACAGAAATGCGGACGTGTGAAAGGGGCATAAGGGTCCTTATCACCGCCAGTTAGTTAGCTACTTGTTAGGTAGTTAGCGCCCAGCCCACCACACGCAGTCACTGATTTTGGCAGAGATTTTTTCATCCACATTGATCGTTGCGAATGAAAAAATCTGTGCCGTTTTTTTTTTTTTCAGCCTAGAGGCTGAATGGAAGAAAAAATCTCATTACCCTTATGCTCAATATAAGGAGAATAGCAGAAACTCCTAATGCTGGCCATACGTGTAATGATTGCGGAGACCCTCAAATGCCAGGGCAGTGCAAACACCTCACATGGGACCCCATTTTAGAAAGAAGACACCCCAAGGTACTCCGTGAGGGATATGGTGAGTTAATGCAAAATTTTATTTTTTGTCACAAGTTAGTGGAATATGAGACTTTGTAAAAAAAATATATATATATATATATATTGTGGCAATGTGAATAGGAGGGGTGTAGTAAAGTCCCGGGAAGCATAAAAAGGGGTTTGCACCAGGAGCGTGTCACCAAGGGCCAAGCCTTGGTGAAGTAAAGGCCCTAGATATAGGTGGCCACTAAGTTAGTTGGTGGACACCAAGATAATTAACTTAGCTGGCTCCAGCTAGTCCAGGGCGGGCTTTTACTGGGAGCAGGCAATGTGCTGGGTGGGTGCCTGTTCCCATGCTCCAGTCCGGGATTTTGGACAATGCTCATGTCCAGGGATGCTATTTAATCCTGTTGCTGGACTTGGGGTGTGGCTCTCAGTCTGTGAAAGGAGCAGGTTGTGGCAAGACCTGTGGGAGCCGGGACCCTCTAACCCTGTGTGTAGGGTAAGCACTGTTGATGTGTTTTGGGGAGCTGGGTGGTAGACCCAGATCCTGATTGAGAGGAAATACTGTTTAGTCAGTGGCCAGACGGCCAAGGATTTATGTTTTGATTGCTGTTTTGTGCTGGAAAATAAAGCATTGTTTGGACTTCAATCTGGTGTCTGTGGCAAACTCTGCGAGAATGACCCCGAATAAGAGAAGATCCTACAATATATATATATATATATATATATATCAATTTCCGCTAACTTGTGGCAAAAAATTTTCTGTGAACTCGCCATGCCCCTCACGGAATACCTTAGGGTGTCTTCTTTCCAAAATAGGGTCACATGTGGGGTATTTATACTGCCCTGACATTTTAGGGGTCCTAAAGCATGAGAATCCAAATGCGTAAAAATGCCCTGTGAAATCCTAAAGGTACACATTGGAATTAGGGCCCTTTGCGCATCTTGGCTGCAAAAAGTGTCACACATGTAGTATCGCCGTACTCAGCAGAAGTAGGGCAATGAGTTTTGGGGTGTATTTTTATATATACCCATACTTTGTGTGAGAAATATCGTTGTAAACGCCAACTTTTTAAATACATGGGTATTTGTAAAAATACACCCCAAAACACATTGCCCTACTTCTCCTGAGTACGGCGATACCACATTAGTGACACTTTTTTGCAGCCTGGGTGCGCAAAGGGGCCCAAATTCTAACGAGTACCTTTAGGATTTACATGGCTGCTCACAATTTAGCCCCGCCCAAAATGTCAGAACAGTACAAACACCCCACAAATGACCCCATTTTGGAAAGAAGGCACCCCAAGGTATTCGCTGAGGGGCATAGTGAGTCCATGAAAAATTGAACTTTTTGTCAAAAGTCTTCTATGAACTCGCCATGCCCCTCACGGAATACCTTGGGGTGTCTTCTTTCCAAAATGGGGTCACATGTGGGATATTTATACTGCCCTGGCATTTTAGGGGCCCTAAAGCGTGAAAAGAAAAATGTGTAAAAATGCCCTCCTAAAAGGTACTCATTGGAATTTGGGCCTCTTTGCGCATCTTGTCTGCAAAAAAGTGTCACTCATGTGGTATTGCCGTACTCAGGAGAAGTAGGGCAATGTGTTTTGGGGTGTATTTTTACAATACCCATGCTGGGTAGAGAAATATCTCTGTAAATTGACAACTTTGTAAAAAATGTTTAAAAGTTGTCATTTACAGAGATATTTCTCACACACAGTATGGGTATATATAAAAATACACCCCAAAACACATTGCCCTACTTCTCCTGAGTACGGCGATACCACATGTGTTACACTTTTGCAGCCAAGATGCGCAAAGTGGCCTAATTCCAATGAGTACCTTTAGGATTTCACAGGGCATTTTTACGCATTTGGATTCTCAAGCTTTAGGTTCCCTAAAATGCCAGGGCAGTATAAATACCCACAAGTGACCCCATTTTGGAAAGAAGACACCCCAAGGTATTCCGTGAGGGCATGTTGAGTTCACAGAAATTTATTTTTTTTGGCACAAGTTAGCGGAAATTGATATTTTTTTTTTTTTGTGACAAAATATAAAATTTTACATGAACTCACCATACCCGTCACAGAAAACCTTAGAGTGTCTTCTTTCTAAAATGGGGTCACTTGTGGGGTATTTATACTGCCCTGGCATTTTAGTAGTCTCTAAAGCGTGAGAAGAAGTCTGGAATCTAAATGCGTAAAAATGCCCTGTGAAATCCTAAAGGTACTCATTGGAATTTGGGCCCCTTTGCGCACCCAGGCTGCAAAAAAGTGTCACACATGTGGTATCGCTGTACTCAGGAGAAGTAGGGCAATGTGTTTTGGGGTGTATTTTTACATATACCCTGCTGGGTGTGAGAAATATCTCTGTAAATGACAACTTTTTAAATTGTTTTATACAAAGTTGTCAGTTTACAGAGATATTTCTCTCACCCAACATGGGTATATGTAAAATACACCCCAAAGCACATGCCCTACTTCTCCTGAGTACGGTGATACCACATGAGTGACACTTTTTGCAGCCTGGCTACAAAGGGCCCAAATTCCAACAAGTACCTTTAGGTTTTACATGGCTGCTCACAATTTAGCCCGCCCAAAATGCCTGAACAGTAAACACACCCCACAAATGACCCCATTTCGGAAAGTAGACACCCCAAGGTATTCACTGAGGGGCATAGTGAGTCCGTGGGAGATTTTTATTTTTTGCCAGAAGTTCGTAGAAATGGAAACTTTATTATTTCTTTTTCCTCAGAAAGTGTCATTTTGGCTAACTTGTGAAAAAAATTAAATAATACATGAACTCACCATGCCCCTCATGAATACTTTGGGGTGTCTTCTTTCTAAAATGGTGTCATTTGGGGGTATTTATACTATCCTGACATTCTAGCACCTGAAGAAACATGACAGGTGCTCAGAAAGTCAGAGCTGCTTCAAAATGCGGAAATTCACTTTTTGCACCATAGTTTAGTAAACGCTATAACTTTTACCCAAACCAATAAATATACACTTATTGGAATTTTTTTATCAAAGACATGTAGAACAATAAATTTTGTGAAAAATTTATATAGAAATGTCGTTTTTTAAAAATAAAATTTACAACAGAAAGTGAAAAATGTCATTTTTGGCAAAAATTTCGGTCATTTTTGATTAATAGCAAAAAAAGTTAAAAATGTCAGCAGCAATGAAATACCACCAAATGAAAGCTCTATTAGTGAGAAGAAAAGGAGGTAAAATTCATTTGGGTGGTAAGTTGCATGACGGAGCAATAAACGGTGAAAGTAGTGTAGTGCAGAATTGTAAAAGTGGCCTGCTCATTAGGGCCTAATTCACACGTCCGCAATCTACGTCCGCACCCGTTCCGCAAATTTGCGGAGCGGTGCGGACTATTCATTTTGAATGGGGACGTGATGGATGCGGAGAGCACACAGTGTGCTCTCCGCATCCGCATGTCTGGAGTGCGCCGCCGATCATCCGGACGGCGGCTCTGCAAATAGAGCATGTCCTATTCTTGCCCGCAATTGCGGACAAGTATAGGCTTCTCTATAGGGCTGGTGGCAAGGTGTTTTGCTGATCCCAAACTTGCGAATCCACAAAAATACAACGGACGTGTGAATAAGTCCTAAGGGTATTTAAGCTAGGGGGGCTGAGGTGGTTAAGGTGTGAGCAACTCCATTGCATTCAGGGTGAAAGATCATGGCAGATTTTACAGAGGTAATTTCCGCTATGTCTACTCTTAAAAATGTCGCTAATTTAACAGCTGCAACTGGTACTTGACTTGGATCAGTAATAAGATAAAACACAGTAGCACAATTCACACAAATACTGTACCAATAACAGTACAAATAACATTTTGGGAGTCTCCATGCATTACACGTAGATTACAGTATTCCTGGTTAGAAGAAGTACTATAGGTATGTGTCTGCTGTCCAATGGGAAGGAAAAGTTTAGTTAACCTATTGTAAAGGAGCAAAGGAAGAGAGAGCCGGTAGTTACCTGGTGTAGCTGTAAATAATACCCTATGTAGTGTGAAATAAAATGCACTATGAACTAAGTAAAACTAGTGAAATGCACACTAGTGAAACTAGTGAAATGCACACATGTATTTTGTTGTTTGAAATAAAGGGGAAACGGCTCGTGGCAAATTGCGGTCCGCAATGCAGAGGTACCGACCGAGTGGCAGCCGCATGTGAATCGCTGACCCATTCACCTGAATGTGGTTCACCATCCGCATCCGACGGTCCGCACCACAAAAACGTTGTGCGTGCATTATTTTTTTGCGGTGCAGAGGCACTTCCGGGAACACCACGGAATCACTCCGTAGTGCTTCTGTTGGGCTCCGATCTGTGCTTCCGCGCCGCATCTCCGGGTTTGCGGACCCATTCAAGTGCATGGGTTCGCATCCGTGATGCGGGGTGCACACCGCCAGTGCCCCATGTATTGCAACGGCCGTGTGCATGAGCCCTAAGAGAGAACCTGTCCCTATTAAACATGTGTGGCATGTGAATACCTTTAATCTCAAGTCTATGGCCAACATAAAGTAATAATAAGCCTTTTGTTTACTCATTTTCTTTCACGTAGCTTGTTGTCATAACCAATTTAAGCAATGCTTAACTGCACACTTGCTGTCACTTCCAGCAAAACATGACAGACAACAACTCAAATCCTTTCAAAATCCCATATTAGCCTCTAGCATAAAAATACTCTTTAAATAGTGCTTTATCTTGTCAGCCAATTATCCATTGTCTCACATAACAAGAACAATATAAAAAGAGGCAAACCTCACCACTTAAAACTTACAATCAGGATTAAATCTGATAAAAAATGGTATTTATTTGATGAATGTACCTTTTCTTTCTTGTTTATTATTAAAGAGTCAGAAAAATAAATAACATTGCAACAGTTTCAATATTTTGAATGCTAATTTTCTCTAATTCTTTTATCCTCATTTTTCTCTCATTAAATAAGAAAATGTTGCTGGTTTTAAGGTCTGTGCTAAGGATTAGCAAATTGATTTGTAACAAATCGGGTTTGTTACGAATTTTACAAAAAATCATCCCTCACAAACGCTTTTGTGATTAGTTTTGTATGAATCTAATAAACTGGTGAGCAGCACCATTTTTACTGTGGGAATTGGTAGGGAAATAGCACAAGGGAGGAAGAAGAAGGATGACCACACAACTCAACAACTTTAAACCACACCGGAAATAGATACAAAACATCCCACTTGCAGATTGAAGTAACCTCCATTGATACACCCTCAATGTGAACAAGGCCCTCCACTACTAAGTCAAGCCACAGTTGATCTTATCTGCTTCTCCCTCCTTCTGATACAGTAGCTCCATCATCCCTATTAGAGATGAGTAAATTTTTTAAAAATTTGATTCGGCCGGTCCGCAGAATTTTCCGAAAAATTTTGCTTCAATTTGAATTAATTTGTGGCGAATCTCGTTAAAAATGGCTATTTCCAGGCTGCAGAAAGCCTTTATAGTAGTGTAGAACACTGTGCCTTGCAGTAACACGCATAGGGAGTCTGCTCTGGTAGTGAAATATTACAGTGAGTCCGTATGACATGCAGATGACAGGCATGGCTCCTAGAATCACTGCACACTTCACTTATTTGGGCAGTCATAGGGCCAAAACTGACTAAATAACTCAAGTATTAACTCAGCCTTACAGGTTGATGTTACACCCTAGTCAGCTGATTCCACATAGATGTCTACAGAACCAGTTCTACTAAACGCTTATACAAGTAGAGCCCCCTGTCTGAGTGGAGAGTGTGTCAGATTTAAGTTTGTGTTGACGTCACTGATAAATTTGCCCTTCCTCTGATCCGTCAGAACAATAACCCACAAAAAACTAATCCTAAATGTGGAGCATCCGCTTTCACTCAGTCAGCATTTGCTCAATAATCCATCAGTATTGCTAATGGCAAATAAAACAGGAGTGGATCTAAAACATAGATGACACGTGAATGGAATATTTGCATGTCTTTTGTTTTTTGTACCCAGTCCTGCTTTTGGCCACCAAATCATAAGTTAATTCTGATTGGACCATACAGGCCTTACAGCTGCTACACAGACAGGATACATTGGGCATCTAATTTTTCCTTCCTTCTGACAGATCAGAAGGGTCAAATAAATGATGATGTCAGCCAGGACGAAAGACAAAATAGTGGCCCAGTCATGAAGGTGGGAGGGTGGGAACAGCTTGAAAAGTCCACAGAGTGGCACTATGACATGGTGGTGAGGTGCAAGCAGCATGAGGAGACCACAGAGTGGCCCAATGACAGAGTCTGGGGGTGACAGCAGCGTCATGAGGAGGCCACAAAGGGGCACAATGACAGTGTAGAGGTGACGGCTGTATCAGGAGGCCACAGAGCGGCACAATGACAGAGTCTGGAGGTGGCAGCAGCAGCATCAGGAGAAGGCCACCGAGTGGCACAATGACAGAGTCTGAAGGTGGCGGCAGTATTAGGAGGCCATCGAGTGGCACAATGACAGAGTCTGTAAGTTGCAGCAGTATGAGGAGGCCACCGAGTGGCAAAATGACAGAGTCTGGAGTTGGCGGCAGCAGCAGTAGCAGCATCAAGAAAAGGCCACCGAGTGGCGCAATGACAAAGTCTGGAGGTGGCAGCAGTATGAGGAGGTCACCGAGTGGCACAATGACAGAGACTGGAGGTTGTGGCAGTATGAGAAGGACAGCCAGTGGCAAAATGACAGAGACTGGAGGTGGCAGCAGCAGCAGTAGCAGCATCAGGAGAAGGCCACCGAGTGGTGCAATGACAGAGTCTGGAGGTGGTAGCAGTATAAGGAGGCCACCAAGTGGCACAATGACATAGTCTGGAGGTGGTGGCAGCAGCAGTAGCAGAATCAGGAGAAGGCCACCGAGTGGCACAATGACAGAGTCTGGAGGTGGCAGCAGTATGAGGGGGCCATCGAGTGGCACAAGGACAGAGTCTAGAGGTGGAAGCAGTATGAGGAGGCCACCGAATGGCACAATGACAGAGTCTGGAGGTGGCGGTAGAAGAAGTAACAGCATCAGTAGGGTTGAGCGAACACCTGGAAGTTCGGGTTCGGTCGAACTTCACAAAAAAGTTCAGGTCGGGATCGGAACTTAACCCAATCTTGACCCCGAACCCCATTGAAGTCAATGTGGACCCAAACTTTTGGGCACTAAAATGGCCCTAAAAATGTAATGGAAAGGGCTAGTAGGGCTGCAAAGGCAGCAAGATGTACTTAAGAGCATGGCAAGTGCTCTGCAAACAAATGGGGATAGGGAAATGCATTAAAATAAAATAAAACAGATACAAATTAAAAATTATTAACCTGCAACTCGGAGGAGGAGGTGGATGTGGAGTCGGAGTTGAGGAGGCAGTGAATGTGGTGTTGTAGGTGGAAGCGGTGATTGAGGTAACCAGCTAACAATGTTTTTTTGTTTTTTGTTTTATTGGGGTAGCCCCAAAATAATAGGAAAAAGAAAAAAAGAAATCAAAGAATACAGTAAGTGCCCTTGAGTACAAGAATGTATGGATGAGGCGAATATAAATGTCTATTCTTCACAAGGTACAGACAAGTCTTGTGGGATCCAAGCCTGGTTAATTTTAATGAACGTGAGCTTGTCACGTTGGCTGTGGACAGGCGGCTGCGTTTGTCTGTAATGATGCCCCCTGCCATGCTATATACACGTTCAGACAATACACTGGCTGTAGGGCAGGCCAGCACCTCCAAGGCATAAAAGGCAAGCTCAGGCCATGTGGACAATTTGAGACCCAGAAGTTGAATGGGGCAAAACCATCAGTAAGTGCATGTAGGCGTGTGCACATGTACTCTTCCACAATGTTGTTCAAATGCTGCCTCCTGCTAAGACGTTCCCTATTAGTTGGTGGTGCAGGTTTCTGTGGCATGGTGACAAAGCTTTTCCACATGTCGGCCATGCTAACCCTGCCTTGTGAGGTGCTGGCCGTGACCCAGCTGCGTTGGCGACCTCTTCCTTCTCCGCCCCTGCCTTCACCTTGTGCTTCCACTTGTCCCCCGGTGTCAGTTGGGAATGTCCTCTGGAGCGCGTCTACCAGCATGCGCTTGTAGTCGCTCATCTTCCTATCACGCTCCAGTGAGGGAATTAAGGACGGCACATTGTCTTTGTATCGGGGATCCAGCAGGGTGGAAACCCAGTAGTCAGCACAAGTTAAATTGTGGGCAACTCTGCGGTCGTTGTGCAAGCACTGCAGCATGTATTCGCTCATGTGTGCCAGGCTGCCTTGAGGTAATAATAATCTGCCCTCTGTAGGTGGTGTATAATCAATGTCGTCCGTATCCCCCAAGCCACGCTCCAGTGATGGGCATGAGCTGCATTGGGTGCCACCCTGCTGTGAACCCAGTTCCTCCTCCTCGTCCTCCTCCTCATCCTCCAGAACTGTGCCCTGGTTGGCCACATGTGTACCTGGCCTCTGCTGGCGCAGGAACCCACCCTCTGAGCCACTTCTGATTGACTGGCCTGAAACCCTGTAAAATGCCCCCTCTTCCTCCTCCTCTTCCTCCTGTGCCACATCCTCTTCCTTCATCGCCCTAAGTATTTTTCAAGGAGACATAGAAGTGGTATTGTAATGCTAAGAACGGCATCATCGGCACTGGCGATGCCCTGCTATCCTCGGTGGTGGAAGGACATGAGCCAAACCGCTATGAGCCTCAGGCCCAGCCGCCACTACATTTACCCAGTGTGCAGTTAGGGAGATATAGCAGCCGTGCCCGTGCTTACTGGTCCATGTATCTGTGGTTATGTGGACCTTGCCACAGATGGTGTTGCGCAGTGCACACTTGATTTTATCCTCCACTTGGTTGTGCACGGAAGGGACAGCTCACCTGGAAAAGTAGTGGTGGCTGGGAACAACGTACTGCAGGACAGCCACCGCCATCAGCTGTGTAAAACAATATGACTCCACCAGATGGAATGACAGCATTTCAAAGGCCAGTCATTTTGAAATGCTGGCATTCAGGACCAGGGATCGAGGGTGGGTAGGTGGGTATTTTCTCTTTCTCTCCAGTCTTTGGGAGATGGACAGCTTAACGCTTGCGTGTGACATGGTGGAGATGCTTGGTGATGATGACGGAGGTGGTGGTGTTGGTGGCACATCCTCTGTTTGCTGGGTAGCTGTTGCCACAGTGACTCCAGAGCTGGAGGAAGAGGCAGAGACAGCAGCAGAAGAGGAAGCAGGAGGAGCCTGAGACCTTTCTTGGTTTTTAAGGTGTTTACTCCACTGCAGTTTGAGCTTTGCATGTAGATGCCTTATCATGCAGGTAGTGCTCAGGTTTAGAACATTTATGCCTCACTTCAGTCTCTGATGGCACAACGTGCAAACCACTCGTGTCTTGTCATCAGGACATTGTGTGAAGAGCTGCCACGCCAAGGAACTCCTTGGAGCTGGCTTTAGTGTGCTAGGTCCCAGAGTGCGGTGGGCAGTAGCAGGCATACTGTCTCGGGACGGCCGCTCCGTTTTACAGCCTGCTTCCTCTTTTGCTGTGCTGTTGCCTCTGTGCGACCACCACCTCTTCCTCAGAACTGCACACGTCACTAGCATGAAATTAAGTCCAGTCGGGGTCTAGGACCTCATCATCCTCCACATCATCTTCCACCCATTCTTGAACCCTGCCCTCCTCGTCGTCTGCACACTGCGCACTGAGCCGCAGCAGTTGGCACCTGTGTTTCGTCAACATCAGAGACGTGCTGCAGTGGTCCTTCCATGTCCTCATCTTGCAACATAATTGGTTGGGCATCAGTGCATTCAATGTCTTCCACTTCTGGGGCAGGGCTATGTGGATGGCCCGGGGAAACCCTGCCAGTAGAGTCATCAACAAGCATAAGAGTCTGCTGCATGCCTTGGAGCTCAGGCTGCTTGGCTGCTTTGTAAGGGGGTGAGGTGAAAGACTGAGGGCATGGGCTGCAGGTGCTAACTCTGAGCTTTCTGCAGAGGACTGGGTGGGAGATTCTATGAAGGAACTGGCGCCACTGTTAGCCACCCAATCTACTATCGCCTGTACTTGTTCTGGCCTTCCGTAGAGCAGCATTCGGGCCTACCAAATAACGCTGCAGGTTCTGTCGCCTACTCGCACCAGAGGAAGGTGCTTCATTTGGACCTGTACTTGGCACTGAACGGTCACGCTTTCTCCCAGTAACAGGAGCTCCACCAACACTACCACGACCGTGCCCATGTCCCTTATTTGATGTTCTCATCATTATTTGCGTTCACCCACCAAACTTACAAATGGTTTCTCTCCGGTGTCAATTTAACTGCCAATAGTCAACAATTAAGTTCACTAACAGTAAGGCAGTGTCCGTGTCATAAACAGAATAAATTTCTTTAGGTCACACAACAGTGTAACGGAGCAATTCTATACAATTACTTCACTATAACCAAACATTTGATTTTTTAAACCAACAATGTAAAAGCAGAAGTTATCGGTTTAATTTGACTTTCAGAAATGCAGCGTACACCGCAAATGTGCTATCTACCACAAAACAAGTGTGTTTGCAACCAACTATGTAAATGCGGAGTTAAAAAGGTTACTTAAAATGAGTGAAATACAGGGTAGGCCTCAGATCTACTATGTAGCACAAAACCAGTGTTTATTGCAACAAACTGCAGTATGTCTCTGATAAATTGTAAAATAGGTTTTTCAGTATTCTATGCAAAAGTGCTCTGTGGAACAACAATATGGGTTTATTTCCCCAAAATACACAAATACTGTATGTCACTGCTGAAATTTAAAATAGGTATTTGTACGTTGTATGCAAAACTGGTCTGTAGAACAACAATAACGGTTTATTTTGCCAAAATACACAAATGCAGTATTTCGCTGCTGAAATTTAAAATAGGTATTTGTACGTTGTATGCAAAACTGCTGTGTAGACCAACAAAACGGTTTATTTCCCCAAAATAAACCAATGCAGTATTTCACTGCTTAAATTTAAACGTAGGTATTTGTGCTGTGTATGCAGAAGTGCTCTGTGGAACAACAACAGGGTTCTTTCCCAAAATACACTAATGCAGTATTTCACTGCTGAAATTTAAACATAGGTATTTGTGCGGTGTATGGATAGGTGCTCTGTGAACCAACATTACGGGTTTCTTTCCACAAAATATATAAATGCATTATTTCACTGCTGAAATTTAAAATAGGTATTTGTGCGGGGTATGTGAAACTGCTCTGTGGACCAACAATACTGGTTTCTTTCCCCAAAATACACTAATGCAGTATTTCACTGTTAGAATTTAAACATAGGTATTTGTGCTGTATATGCACAAGTGCTCTGTGAACCAACAATACGGGTTCCTTTCCCCAAAATACACTAATGCAGTATTTAACTGCTGAAATTTATACGTAGGTATTTGTGCGTTGTATGCAAAACTGCTCTGTGAACCAACATTACAGGTTTCTTTCCCCAAAATACACTAATGCCGTATTTCACTGCTGAAATTTAAACATAGGTATTTGTGCGGTGTATGCACAAGTGCTCTGTGAACCAACAATACGGGTTTCTTTCCCCAAAATACACTAATGCAGTATTTCACTGCTGAAATTTAATTGTAGGTATTTGTGCGGTGTATGCACAAGTGCTCTCTGAACCAACAATACGGGTTTCTTTCCCCAAAATACACTAATGCAGTATTATGATGCTGAAATTTAAAATAGGCATTTGTGCAGTGTATGCAAAACTGATCTGTGGGCCAATCATACGGGTTTCTTTCCCCAAAATACACTAATGCAGTATTTCACTGCTGAAATTTAAACGTAGTTATTTGTGCGGTGTATGTAAAACTGCTCTGTGGACCAACAATACGGGTTTCTTTCCCTAAATACACTAATGCAGTATTTCACTGCTGAAATTTAAACGTAGGTATTTGTGCGGTGTATGCACAAGTGCTCTGTGAACCAACAATCTGGGTTTCTTTCCCCGAAATACACTAATGCAGTATTTCACTGCTTAAATTTAAAATAGGTATTTGTGCAGTGTATGCAAAACTGCTCTGAGAACCAATAATACGGGTTTCCTTTCCCCAAAATACACTAATGCAGTAATTAACTGCTGAAATTTAAAATACATTTCTGTGCGTTATATGCACGAGTGCTCTATAGCACCACAATACAGGTTTTTGCCCCAACTGCAGAAATGCACTATGTCACCCCTAAATTATAAAATAGGTAATGTAATGTACTTGACCTGCCAGAAAAAAGAAATTTTTCCTTCACTGATCTACCAAAAAAGGATTAGACTGATTTCCCTGCCAGGCTGGCACACATGCAGGTCACATACAGTTACAAAGACACTGCAGTTGCTAAAATGGCCGCCGACACCCACCTCATTAACAGATGGATTTAAAAAAATTATTTTGCAGTATCACTGGGCTCAGGGAGGGGTACAAAAATGTATAATAGCAGTAGTACCCTCAATAATTGCTGTAGCTTGAAGATTTAACACCACCAAGTTCAACGGATTTCTTTCCTAATCTCTCCCTAAGAGCATCGGCAGCAACCTGTCCCTACACTAAGATCAGAAGAGAGACGTGCAGCACTACGTGACTCCAGCTTATATAAAGGCTGGGTCACATGCTGCACTCAGCCGACCACAGCCATGCCATCAGTAATCATTGCTGTGATGGCTTCATAGGGCAAAGTAGTGAAACGCTTGCTGATTGGCTGCCCTGCAGCCTTTCAAAAAGCTGGAAGAAATCGCTGAACAATGAACCCAAACTTTTACGTAAATGTTCGGGTTCGGGTGTGAAAAATCGTAAAGTTCGGTACAAACCTGAACTTTACAGTTCGGGTTGGCTCAACCCTAAGCATCAGGTGAAGGCTAAACAGTGGCTGCTAGCGTTGTGTCTGCTACAAAGAATGCTATTGCTGCACGGATGTGAGGTCTTCCAGGAGTAGGGGTGTGCATTGGCATTGTACAGACCACTAAAGCTTGCTTCTTCATAATGACTGGATCCAAATGGGACTCGTCTGGTTCTGGTCACTCAGGCAGAGGTGAGGCTTCCTTCAATCGGGATGCATGAATCCAAGTAGGATAGTTCGTCTGTTTACACTTTAGTTCTGGTCATGGCCTGGACTGTCACAGGGGTTCCATGGGGGGGTCCAGCGACTTCAACTTATGGAGAGACTTCATCAGGACTCTGTCTCCAGGCTTGAATGGGTAGGTTGGTGCAACTGTTGGCAAAGGAAATGAAAGCAAAGTATCACCATAATCACTGTTTAATTTTCCAATCAGTCCCAAACCATGTATTTGGGGTATAAGAATGGGGGCTGCTATTTTGGGAATTGCTACTACTCCTCACTTTGACCATAGACCGTTAGCATCTTTGGTCAACCCTTGAAGCTGCCAATAAGCGATGTCTTCTGATGTTGCAAATGTTTGGAGCTGGGACAACATTATGTTGTTTTCAGGCGTGAGCGGTACTAGCGGGGAATGTACACAAACCTCGGTTGCGCAATTTGTGTGACACGGGAGGCTGCTTTTACATGCCTGTCTGCTAACCTGTTCCCCTGGGCAACTAGTGTCATTGAAGTTGTGTGTGCCTGACACTTAATGACTGCAATGGCCTCTGGGAGTTAAATTGCTGCAATGAGATTTGAAAAGAGTTGTGCATGTGCTACTGGCTTGCCTATTGCTGTAGTGAACCCTCTATCCTGCCATTTTACTCCAAAATCATGACACACCGAAAATGCGAATTTAGAGTCTGTGTATACATTTACTCGCCTGCCAGCCATAATTTTGCAAGCTCTTGCAAGTGCGATTAACTCTGCAGCTTGTGCTGATGAGACAGTGGCTGGCATGGCCTCAAGAACTCTATCGGGCAATTGTACAACCGCATAACCAGCATTAAATATGTGATCATCTGGTCGGGTGCAGGAGCCATCTACAAAAACATCTTCTGCATCAGGAAAAGGAACACTTTATAGGGTGGGGTGGGGGCTGGTAGCTATTTGAATTTGTTCTGCACATTCATGTTGTTCTGAAATCTCATCTTGTGGGCCCTGGATTGGTGATAAAAATAACATCATATCCTGCCAACCTTTGGGCAGTCAGTCATGTGTTGTGTGGACAGATTTTTTTTAAAAGGTGTAGGCCAGAGTGTGACGTGAACAGTGGGGTATCATGTCCCAGTGTGATCAAGCTTGTCAATTCTACTGCCATTGCAAATGCTGCCAAGGTCCTGAGACATGGTGGCATTCCCTGTACAGTGACCGGGAGTAGTTTGGAAATATATGTAACAGTTTTCAACTGTCCTCCATGGTCTAGAGCTAACACAGCAGCTATGGTTTAGCAATTTTCACGTGGATACAGGTGACATGGTACATTGTATTGTGGAATGCCCAATGCAGGGGCTGAAACAACGTGGAACCATGCTGCGGATGTCAGTTTGCAAGGACTTTATGGAGAGCAGTGGAGTAAACTTCAGGTATATCAATTAGACCTTGTGGCAATCTGCACCAGGTCATTTGATGGCCTTTGAAGACAAGCGCCATCAGTGGCTGCGCCTTCCTATCCAATTGTACGCTAAATACACATTTGAGAGATTACCCACACTAAAAAAAAACTTTGAAGTTTAGTGAATACCCAAGCAGTAGGTCTCTATATATAAAAAAACAAACAAAATACTTACAACAAAAATGTAAAGGTAGAAAAAAAAATCATATAAAAATATTCTGCTGGCCATTAACACATCGCACACAGACAGACAGACAGTCACATACTAACACCATCTGCCAACTTAACTTTTGTTCTGGTGTGTGAACAAAGATATCTTCCTGTGAGTTTCATTAAAGGAGCAGATGATATTTACACCTAAAACACAAAAGGTTATGTGGGAACAAAAAATACTTCCATATCACAAAGGTACAGTGTACGTGACTGTCTTAACCAACACATGCCTGACTGTTATTTAATTGTTTGCAAACAATTACTAATTATTGAGCTCATGATACCCCGGAGTGACTATGAAGTTTAAACTGATCTAACTCATGCTTAACTAAATGTAGTCAGTACTGTACTTACACTCCACATAAACCCTGTGAACACAACAAAGACATTAGTATTTAGTCAGCTTGACTAAGCTGCCTTTAGTGGCTCCTGAAAAGAAACACAGAGACAGTTACTAGTACACACAATTATCATAACAGTCACATCTTTATTCCCTAAGCCTTGTCAAGTTATCTGTATGGCTAAAATATAAGTCCCATATTCTTCTTAAACTAAGCAAGCATCCTTCACAAAATTTGCCATATTGTTAATTAAAATGGTAATGCAATTTGGGGCCAACTGCATACCAACCAAAATGGAAGATTAGCATACTCAGAAAAATCCTGTATTTTAGGTTCTGTAAAACCAGAAGCTTGCGGGACAGTTAACTGTGCGCATATCTCATCATCGGATTCTGTGGGTAATTTAGTTAATACAGGGTACAGTGGCACATATGGGGGTTTTAATCTGCTGTCTTTCATTTGAACTGCCAAAGTCAGTCCAAAAGGTCTGCAATTATAACCAAGCCTGTCCACAAGTTTCCATATACATTTTATCCCAATGAGCGTCTCCTTTGTACCATGGAAAAGTGTCCATGTCATTCAAACATAGGCCCTTGATCATGGCAATATGCAAATCTGACAAAAGATCCCTCTTTAGGGAATGGGTCAGTACATTTCATTTCTTCTGTCCATTTACACAAATTATCAGCCCAAGGATCAGTATAAAATGGACCTAAACACATCTGGAAAATTATTAGTATTCCCTCCCCCCTGTATTATTATTAATATTATAATGGCTACCAATGTAGTGTTATTGTAATAATTATGTCCCTTTCTGTATTATTGTGATAATTATGGCCCCCTTCAGCCCCTCCAGCATACGGTCCCATGAAAAATACAACCTTCCCCTGCCTTCAGCCCCTCCAGCATACAGTCCCGTGTAAGATAAATCACTCCTCCGGCCTTCAGCCCCTCCAGAATACAGTCCTGTGTAAGATACATAACTCCCCCTGCCTTCAGCCCTTCTTGCAAACAGTCCCATGTAAAATACATCTCTCCCCCTGCCTTCAGCCCCTCCAGCATACAGTTCCATGTAAGATACAACCTTCCTCCTGCCTTCAGCCCCTCCAGCATAAGTCCCATGTAATATACATCACTCTCCTACCTTCAGCCCCTCCAGCATACAGTCCCATGTAAGATACAACCCCCAGAGGATGCCATCTGCCCATCTCTGCTGTCCATATACCAGGCCTACCAGTATTACCCCTTCATATGCCGCCTGCCCGCCTGATTACACCACACCTAACACACAGGGAGAAAAGTGTTAGGTGTGGGGTGACCAGGCGGGCAGGTGATATGTGAATGGGCAATACTGGTAGGCCTGGTATATGGACAAGATAGAGATGAATCCTGGGCAGTACTGTCTCTGGTCATCCTTCACCAGCACACTGACTGCCACTCTGCTTGGCCTGACTCTCATGACACTTCACTTCTGGTGCTTGGCTATCAGCAGTGCTGATAGCCAAGCACCAGGAAGTGAAGTGTCATGAGAGCCAGGCCAAGCAAGTGGCGGTCAGTGTTCTGGTGAAGGATGACCAGGGAGACAGTACTGCCCAGAGGATGCCATCTGCCCATATACCAGGCCAGGCCTATCAGTATTACCCCTTGATATACCATCTGGTCACCCCACCTAGTACTCAGGGAGTGACTTAGTCACACTGGAACACTGACTGTCACTCACTGTTAGTGTCGCTCATTCAGGCTGCCTGTGGAGTCTGTCCTGAGGGGGCACTGTGGCAGCCATCTTCTTCTTCTTGCTCTGGCTCAGCAGTGTCTTTCTCGTCTGAAAGGTGGGCGGAGCCTATCAAGGAAGTGCTGTACTGCCGTGTACGTCCTGGTGATTCATCAGGACGCGTTCCTTCTGCTGAAACCACTCCTCACTCTGCGGTGCTGCGCAGTGCAGCAGAGCCAGAACAAAAGACTCAGTTCACAGATTTTTTTGTGCCAGCGGCCTGCGCCCCCTGTAGTCTTGCGAGAAACGGCTTTTTGGGATCTGGATTTGATTTGGCATACTCTTCTGGGAACTATGCAGGTAGGCGGTTCCCAGGTTATCGTGCCCCTTTCCTCCCTCCCATCCCTGCCACATTCTTGTTGCACAGCTAGACAAACAGTTAACCCCTTTGTAATTGAACAAATGATTTTTAGCCCAAAACAAGTAAAATGCAATTATTAATGTAGTCGTAAGTGGTGATGAGCGGCAAGAGCAATATTCGAATTTGCGATATTTTGTGAATATTTGGGCGAATATTCGTCATACCGTAAATTAGCAAATTAGAGAATTTGCCATAATTTTCTTGATTGCAAAAATCGGCAATGTAATATGAGCATATTGCACGCGCAATACAGGCGTGGGTCACTTTTGCTACATTTTTCAAGCTGACAGAAGTTTCCTGAGACTGGAGAAAATGGTTGGCACGGCAGAACATTATAATAGCTTTATATGCAGATAGAGTGCTCCAATATATTCGCAATTGCGCAAATTGGCAAATGATGATGCACATATATTGGCGCAATACGTGCACATTCACATTTTAGCACTAGGTGCACCATTCACATTGGTGCACTAAGTATTGTTGTGAACTTGTGACAAGGGTTTAGCGAACCCGAAATGTATAGTTCGGGTTTATACCGAATTTTGGGGTGTTCGGGACTCGGACCCGAACCCGAACATTTTCATAAAAGTTCGGGTTCGGGTCCGTTGTTTAGCTATTCTTTCCACTTTCTGAAGGACTGCACAGCAGCCAATCAGCAAGTGTTTTACTTCTTTGCCCTAAGAAGCCATCAAAGCCATGCCTACTAATGGAATGGCTGTGATAGGCTTAGTGCAGCATGTGACCCAGCCTCTATTTAAGCTGGAGTCACATAGCACCACACGTCACTCTGCTCTCAATGTAGTGATAGGATGCTGCCGCTTCTGTAAGGGACAGATTAGGGAAGAAATCTGCAGAACCTGTTGTACATTAATACACAAGATACAGCAAATAGAGAGGAAGGGAGCTTCAGCAATCCTACATTTTCTGTACCCAGCCACTGCCAATGGTTTTTTATATTAAATCCATCTGTTAGAGGTGGGGGTCGGCAGCCATGTTAGCCACTGCAGTGTACTGCATGTTTGCCAGCCTGGCAGAGACATCAGCTTAATCCTTTTTGGTAGCTCAGTGAAGAAGAAAATGCTTTTTTTTCTGGCTGCTCAATTTCCCTAAATTACCTTGAGTATAATTAAGGGGTGACATAGTCCATTTGTCCAGTTTGGGACCTGTGGTGCCACAAAGCACTTGTGTATACAATGCACTAAACCGTATATTTAATTTCTGCAGTATTTTTGTGATAAAAAGCTGTGATCCTGGTCCCCAAAGCAGTTTGAAATACACTGCCCAAATACACATTTGACATTTCTGCAGTGAAATAGTGAATTTTTTTTTTTGTGGAAAAAAAGCAATATTCTTGCTTCACAAAGCTGTTGTGCATACAGCGTACAAATACATATTTAATATTTCTGCAGGTAAATAGTCATCAGTGTGTTTCAGGGAAAAAAACGTTATTCTTGGTCCACAAAACAGTTTGAAATACCCCGCCCAAATACACATTTGACATTTCTGCCGTGAAATAGAGCCTCAATGTATTTTTGGGAAAAATCGAAGTATTCCTGGTCCACCAAGCAGTGTTAACAACACCGCCCAAATACATATTTTACATTTCTTCAGTGAAATAGAAAATCAGTGTATTTTTGGCAAAAAACAACAACATATTCCTGATGTTCAAAACAGTTGTGCAGACAGCGTACAAATACATATTTAATATCTCTGCAGGGAAATAGTGCATCAGTGTGTTTCCTGGGAAAAAAACTTTATTCCTGGTCCACAAAACTGTTTGAAATACCCCACCCAAATACACATTTGACATTTCTGCAGTGAAATAGAGCCTCAGTGTATTTTTGGGAAAAATAGAAGTATTCCGGGTCCACAAAGCAGTTCCAAATACACCACCCAAATACACATTTGAGATTTCTGCAGTGAAATAGTGAATTAATTTTTTTTTATTTATTGTGGGAAAAAAGCAATATGCTTCACAAAGCAGTTGTGCATAAAGCATAGAAATACCACCGTTTTTCTGTGTTTTATTAAAAAATCCTTGTTCTGGGTCCACAAACCACTTGAAATACCAACTTCTTATTAATAGCAGTGAAATACTGCTTTTCTGTGTTTTATTAAAAAAAAATCCTTGTTCTGGGTCCACAAACCACTTTTACATAAACCGTAGAAATAGCTACGTTTTATTAATAGCAGTGAAATACAAATTTTCTGTGATTTATTAAAAAAAATACGTGTTCTGGGTCCACAAAACACTTTTGCATAAACCACAGAAACACCAACATTTTATTAATAGCAGTGAAATACTGCTTTTCTGTGTTTTATTACAAAAATCCTTGTTCTTGGTCCACAAACCACTTGTGCATACAGCGTACAAATACCCTGCAAGGTGTTTATGAAAAAGAAGGGCGGGTTGGGAGGGTATGCAGCACCGTCGACATACCCAGGGGAGGCGCCTGCCTGGTATAAATGTGCTACCTACGCCCCTCCCACAAATACAGGCTATTAAAATGGCCTTCACACTTTACATTTCTGCAGTGAAATTGAGAATCAGTGTGTTTTAGGCCCAAAAAACTTTATTCTTGGTCCACAGAGCATTTTTATGACACAGGCACTGCCTTAGTGAACTTAATTGTTGACAATTGACAGTTAAATTTACACCGGAGAGAAACCATCTTTCAGCTTGGTGGGTGAACGCAAATAATGAAGAGAACATCAAATATGGGATGTGGGCATGGTTGTGGTGGTGTTGGTGGAGCTCCTGTTGCTGGGAGAGGACGTGGCCGCTCAGTGCCAACTACCGGTCCAAGTGAAACATCTTCCTCTAGTGCAAGTAGGCGACAGAACCTGCAGCGTTATTTGGTAGGCCCGAATGCTGCTCTACAGATGGTGAGGCCAGAACAAGTACAGGCGATAGTAGATTGGGTGGCTGAAAGTGCCTCCAGTTCTTTCACAGTGTCTCCCACCCAGTCCTCTGCAGAAAGCTCAGAGTTGTCACCTGCATCCCATGCTCATCAGTCTTTCACCTCACCCCCTTGCAAATCAGCCAAGCAGTCAGAGCTCCAAGTCATGCAGCAAACTGTTATGCTTTTTGATGACTCTGTCGGCAGGGTTTCCCTGGCCCATCCACCTAGCCTTGCCCCAGAAATGGAAGACCTTGAATGCACTGATGCCCAACCACTTATGTTGCAGGATGAGGACATGGGAAGACCGCCGCAGCACGTTTCTGATGATGACGATACACAGGTGCCAACTGCTGTGGCTTTCTGCAATGTGCAGACCGACGAGGAGGGCAGGGTCATGAATGAGTGGTGGATGATAAGGTCCTAGACCCAGACTGGACTGAAGGTTGTGCTAGTGACGTGTGCAGTTCTGAGGAAGAGGTGGTGGTCGCACAGAGGCAACAGCACAGCAAAAGAGGGAGCAAGGTGCAAAAGCGGAGCGGCCGTTCAATAGACAGTACGCCTGCTACTGCTCACCGCACCCAGGCACTAAGCACGCCAAGGCCTGCTCCAAGGAGTTCATTGGCGTGGCAGTTCTTCACACAATGTCCTGACGACAAGACAGGAGTGGTTTGCACGTTGTGCCATCAGAGCCTAAAGCGAGGCATAAACGTTCTTAACCTGAGCACAACCTGCATGACCAGGCATCTATATGCAAAGCACGAACTGTAGTGGAGTAAACACCTTAAAAACCACAAAAGGTCTCAGGTTCCTTCTGATCCCTCTTCTGCTGCTGTCTCTGCCTCTTCCTCCACCTATGGTGTCAACATGGCACCTGGCAAACAGAGGATATCCCACCAACACCACCACCACCTCCGTCACCATCACCAAGCATCTCCACCATGTCACAGGCAAGCTTTCAGCTTTCCATCTCCCAAACACTGGAGAGAAAGTGAAAATACCCACCTACCCACCCTTGATCCGTGGTCCCTAATGCCAGCATTTCAACATTGCTCACCGTTGAAATGCTGTCATTCTGTCTGGCAGAGATGGACTGTTTCAAACAGCTCATGGCGGTTTCTGACCCACAGTACGTAGTTCCTAGCCGTCACTACTTTTCCAGGCGAGCCGTCCCTTCCCTGCACAACCAAGTGGAGGATAAAATCAAGTGTGCGCTGTGCAACGCCATCTGTGGCAAGGTCCACATAACCACAGATACATGGACCAGTAAGCACATCCAGGGCTGCTATTTCTCCCTAACTGCACACTGGATAAACGTAGTGGCGACTGGGCGCGAGGCAGATAGTAGTTTGGCGCATGTCCTTCCACCACCGAGGTTTGCATGGTATTATTCTTTGCCTCCTGTTGCCTTCTACTCCGCATCCTCCTCGTCCTGCTGCTCCTCTTCCACCCCCACATCTGGTCATCGAAATAACCTCACCCCCAACTTCAGCACAGCCAGGTGTAAACGTCAGCAGGTGATTTTAAAACTCATGTGTTTGGGTGACAAACCCCACACGACACAGGATTTTTGGAGAGCATAGAACAACAGACCGATGAGGGGTTGCTGCCAGTGAGCCTCAAGCTCGGCCTTATGTTGTGCGATATTGGGTAAAACCTCGTTGCAGCTCTGGGACTAGGCGGTTTGAAGCACATCCATTGCCTGGCGCATGTGCTGAATCTGGTGGTGCAGAAGTTTCTTAAAAACTACTCAGATATGTCAGAGCTGCTGCTGAAAGTGTGGTACGTCTGTGCTCGCTTTCGGCATTCTCACCCTGCTGCTGCTTGCCTGTCTGCCCTGCAGCGTAACTTCGGCCTTCCAGATCACCGCCTCATAAGCGACTTTCCCACCAGGTGGAACTCCACCTTGCATATGCTGGAGAGACTGTGCGAGCAGCAGCAGGAGATAGTTTAGTTTCAGCTGCAGCGAGCATGGTTCAGTCGCTCTGTGGATCATCACCACTTCACCACCAGTGACTGGGCCTGTATGCGAGACCTGTGTACCTTGTTGCGGTCTTTTGAGTACTCAACCAACATGGCCATTGCTGATGACGCCATTATTAGCATTACAATGCAACTTTTATGTCTCCTTGAAAAATCAATTACGTCGATGATGGAAGAGGGTGTGGCAGAGGAGGAGGAGGAAGAGAGGGCATTTCACAGGGTTTCAGGCCAGTCATTCCGAAGTGGCTCAGAGGGTGGGTTCCTGCAGCAGCAGAGGCCAGGTACACAAGTGGCCAGCCAAGGCACAGTTCTGGTGGAAGAGGCGGATGAGGATGAGGTAGAGTAGGAGGAGGAATCGGGTTCATTGCAGGGTGGCACCCAACGCAGATCAGGGCCATCACTGGAGCATGGCTGGGGGGAAACGGAGGACAGAGTTGATACACCACCTACAGATGACACCTTATCCCTACCTCTGGGCAGCCTGGCACACATGAGCGACTACATGCTTCAGTGCCTGCGCAACGACAGCAGAGTTGCCCACATTGTAACTTGTGCTGACTATTGGGTTGCCACCCTTCTGGATCCTCGGTACAAGGACAACGTGCCCACCTTAATTCCAGCACTAGAGCGTGATAGGAAGATGCGCGAGTACAAGCTCACGCTGGAAGACGCGCTACTGAGGGCATTCCCAACTGACACGGGGGGACAAGTGGAAGCACAAAGCGAAGGCAGAGGAGGAGGAGGAGCAAGAGGTCACCAACACAGCTGTTTCATGGCCAGCTCCTCAAAAGCCGGAGTTAGCATGGCCGACATGTTAAAAAGTTTTGTTACCACGCCACAGCAAACTACACCACCAGCTGATAGGGAATGTCTTAGCAGGAGGCAGCATTTGAACAACATGGTGGAACAGTACATGTGCACACGCCTCCACGTACTGACTGATGGGTCTGCCCCATTCAACTTCTGGGTCTCCAAATAGTCCACATGGCCTGAGCTTGCCCTTTATGCTTTGGAGGTGCTGGCCTGCCCTGCCACCAGTGTATTGTCTGAACGTGTATTTAGCATGGCAGGGGGCGTCATTACAAACAAATGCAGCCGTCTGTCCACAGCCAACGTGGACAAGCTCACTTTCATTAAAATGAACCAGGCATGGATCTCATAGGATCCATTCCTTGTGCAGAATAGACATTTATAACCACCTCAACCATACATTCTTGTATTCCAGTGCACTTATTTATTGTATCCTTTTTTTAATTATACCATTATTTCGGGGGCTACCCCAATTTAAATGAACCTCTCCTTTGTCTGGGTGCCTGTGGCCTAAATTACTGAAAATGTCCTGTTGCTTTGGTGGGTGACATAAAGCTTGTTTTACCGTGCATTGACATCTCTCCTCTGTCTGGGTGTCTGCGGCCTACATTTATGATAATCGCCTGTTGCTTTGGTGGGTGACATCAACCTCTTTTGCCGTCCAATGACCTCTCCTCTGTCTGGGTGTCTGCGGCCTACATTTATGATAATCGACTGCTGCATTGCTGGGTGACATGAAGCCTGTTTTGCCAAGCATTGACCTCTCCTCTGTCTGGGTGCCAGAGGCCTAACATTTCTGAATATCACCTGTTCCATTGGTGGGTGACATTAACCCATTTTTACCAGTGATAAGCCACAGCTGTGCATTGCTGGCAGGAAACCAAATTTTGTAAAACGTATGTTACTGATCAATAGATGCGTGACTACTGACTACATAATGCACTCTGGTAGACTCGCTGCTGATGGCATTCCCACCTGAACCCTCCCCCGCCTCCTATTCCACCTCCTCCTTTCGAGTTGCCAATTAATATTGTTTCCTTTTTAGTTATTTTATTTTATTTTAAGTTATTTCCCTATCCACATTTGTTTGCTGGGCACTTACCCACATTTTACTGCCTTTCCAGGACTATTTTACAGCCATTTTAGTGCCCAAAAGTTCAGGTCCCCATTGACTTCAATGGGGTTCGGGTTCGGGGTCAAGTTCGGATCAAGTTCGGATCACGAATCTGAACATTTCCGTGAAGTTCGGCCGAACTTCTCGAACCCGAACATCCAGGTGTCCGCTCAACTCTACTTGTGACATCACAGCACTATGTCTGTAGCATGTATGTATGGACAGCAGAACCTATCACACAATACCTAAAACCCTGCACTGGAACCACCCTACACTGTATCATAACTAACCTACACTGACTATCTCCCACTAACTATCTGTATTATATATAAAAGCTAACTAACTAACTAACTAACTAACCAACCAAATAACTAACTATCTAATGTAATGACTCAGCAAAGCACAGAGCACAGCAATGACACTGCTGTCTCTCTCAGAAATGCAAAAAAAATGCAGAAAATGGCTGCTGTGTAGGTTCTTATATTGTAAGGGGTAGGCAACTTTCCTATTGGTTGCTAGAGATGTTCCTAAGCTCAGACAAAGACATTGCAGCCTTCTAATTGTCCCACAAGCAAGAAGCAGGGAGGGATCATTGGTTCAGATGAAAAAAAAAAAAAACTAGAATATTCGTGAATATGAATATATAGCACTATATTCTAAATCCTCACAATTTCTCGAAGTGGCGATATTCGCGATTGAAATTCGCAATTCGAATATTTGCGCCCAACACTAGTGGTAAGTGAGAAAAAAAATCCAAATATGCTGGATCTGAAAAAAAACGCTATTCCTCCACCATTTCATGCGTTTTATTCCTCTGCAGCAAAACTAACCCGTGCCCTTCATTCTCTGATTCAGTACGATTACAACGAAACCACCTATGTATAGGTTTTTCATATCTACATAGTGTAAAAATAAATGAAAACTTTGAAAAGTACATTTTTTACATCACTATATTCTGACCCCTATGACTTTTTTATAGTTATATCTATATCCACATTTTACTGCCTTTCCAGGACATTTTTTGCAGGATGCTCTTTTGTTCTTATTGATACCATTTTGGGCTGTTTATTACTTTTTGATCACATTTCAATACTTTTTTTGGGTTAAGAGAAGCAATGACATTTTTTATTTTTTTATATTTTAATAGTACGGGTGTTTTAGGACGCAGTGATGCCCATGATATTTATATTTTTTATTATTTATGTATTTTTTTATTGTATGAAAAGGGGGTGATTTAAATGTTTTTGTTTTATTTATTTAAGTATTAAACCAGAAAATGTTTTAGATTTTAAATTCTTCAAAATAGCCCCCTTTTGCTTTAAAGACTGCTTTGAACACTCTTGGCATTCTTCCGTACATCACATTTAGTGTTGAACGTGAATATTAGCAATGCGAATTTTTTTGCGAATATCGCGAGTTTGCGATTTCACAATTTTTTCTAATATAGTGCCATATATTCATATTAGCGAATATTCGTGTTGGTATGTGTTGGTCAGTAGACAGTGTGTGTTGAGTGCTGACTGAGCCTGACATCTATTCACTCCCAGTTGCAAAGCATTTGTTGCAAGGCTCTATTTCAAATCCATTCCCCTACCTTGCCTGTTTTGCGATTTTTCGTAATTTAAGCAATGCGAATATCGAATATTCGCATATACGAATATTATTTGTTTTGCACACTCTAGTCCACCAAATCTAGTTCTCAATTGGACCACAAGCTAGAAGCAGGCTGCTTGTAGCTTGTGGTGCAAAATTTGGAGGATGAGAAGACTTCATTACTAAATTAGAGAGAGTTATTGAGTAATATGCAAATATTGGTAAAGCGAAATTTTCTTAGGCAAATATATTATTTTCGCCAGAGTACATTGATCCCTCCCTTCTGTCTTGTCGGCCAATGAGAAGGATGCAACTAAAGTTGTCATAGGTTAGCAACATACCTAGCAACCAATAGGAAAGTTGCCCACCCTTTACTATATAAGATTCTTCCCAGCAGCCAAGCTGTGCAGTTTCATGTGGTGGTTGTGTTAGGAGTGTGATTCTGTCCGATTGTGCTTTTTTTAAAAGCAGATACAATTTTCTCAAATTCAATGAATTAGATAGGTTCTAACTTGTTAGGAGTGTGATTCTGTCCGATTGTGCTTTTTTAAAAGCAGATCATTTTCCTCAAATTCATTGAATTAGATAGGTTCTTAGTATTAGATAGGGTAGGTTAGTGTAGCAGTAAGGTTTAGTGTAGGGTATAGTTAGTTTATAATCAGTTTAGTCTAGTTTATCAGGTTTTAGTGCAGGGTGTGTAGTCTAGGGTATAGCATTAGGGTATAGCATTAGGGTATAGTGTTGTTTTAAGTGCAGGGTCTAGGTTAGGTTTAGTTTAGTGTATATTTTAATAGTGTTTTAGTGTTTTGGTTAATTTTGTGTCTAAAAAAAAAAAGTTATATCCTTAGTGTTAAAAAGTTTATTTCCTTTAGTTTTAGTAGCTTATCATAGTTTAGTTTGTGTTCCGTCTGCGTCAGTGTCCGTGTCTTAGGTTAGTGAAAAAAAAAAAAAAAGTTAATTTCCTTCAGTTTTAGTAAGTTTATCATAGTTTAGTTTGTGATCTGTCTGCGTCAGTGTCCGTGTCTTAGGTTAGTGTTGGGCACGTCCGCTGCTAGGCCGTGCTCCAGCTTGTGAGCTTAGGGGAACGGAAACACACTGGACCTTATTTTCTGGCCGCACTACAGGCTCAGGTCCAGAAGTGGCTGACACCCCGAAGGCTCCAGGCAGGTATGGTTGTCTGTGACAACGGCAGCAATCTACTCGCCGCCCTACATGCTGGCAGTCTTACCCACGTTCCCTGCATGGCGCATGTCCTCAACCTAGTGGTACAGAAGTACCTCCGTACGTACCCAAGGTTGAGTGACATTGTGCAAAGGGTACAGAGGATTGCCAGCCACTTCCGACGCTCCACAACCGCCACCGCGTCCCTGTTCAGACTGCAGCGGGACAACAGCCTGCCCCCCCCACAGGCTGATTGTGGACAGTGTGACATGGTGTAACTCCATCCTTCACATGCTGGAGCAGCAAAGGGTGGTGAGGGAATACCTGCTGGACCTAGGCACTCCAGGGCCAACCAACCCACTCCCCTACATCACTAATGAGGAGTGGGGCAGATACAGCAAGTCTGCCACATGTTGGCCCCATTCGAGCAGGCCAGAAAGATGGTCAGCGGGGAGTATGGTGGCCTCAGTAATGTGCTCCCCCTAGTGTTCCGGTTGGACAGGACACTAGTTCGCCTGCTCGAGGCATGGGAGAGTGCCTTGGTGGAGCATGAAGAGTCAACCATGCTCCACCAGGACCAGGCCCAGGACGAGGAGGATGAGGAATCAGTGCACGTCCAGGAGTCTGGGCCTGGTCAGGAGGAAGAACCGGTCCTGGGGGCATCATTAGTCTGGCGGTGGGGCAGCTCTGACCTGGAGCAGCAGCAACTACAGCAGGAGGACCAAGAGGTAATGGTCCCGGGCAGCCATGAAGATTCACAGCAGGCTGTGCTCTTCCCCATGGCTGCCCACATGCTGCAATGCATCAGGAGGATGAATATTAAGGGGAGGGATGATTATTGGTTGGCCACCCATTTTTCTCCCCTTCATACATCCACAATGTTCAGTACACAATTACTGTATGTTTTAGCAAAGTTAAAGGAATCATAATTTGTATTTCAAGTAAAACCAAATGAAGCAGAGCTGTTTTTGTTATGTAGGGACAGTTTATCGCTAGTTCTATGTAGCTAAAGAGCAAATTTTGCCTTTTGAACAGAATCCGAACTGCGCTCTGCTGAATGATACAGAAGGTGCTATACTTTGCCAGTTGTCCCCTTTCTGTTGATGTCTGCCAAGGGCTTGCGTGAAACTCTCCTTCACCCCTTCCCCCTGCTGTAGACAGGCCTCTCATCTAAAGGATTATTGTGCACCATGATCTGCGATCATGCCGCGCACTGAAGGCAACCGCCTTAAACCCTGCCAGTACACGTGGACCGTGGCTGAGTGGTCAACAATGGGGAGCTGAAGTAATCATGATGGCTGAGCGAGTCAAACTTCCAGACCCTGTCCGAGGCAAGCTGGCACGTCAAGGCTTTCTGTGCTCAGACAGGCAAAATGTGGGGTGGAAGGAGATAGGAGGGTGAGTGGGTAACAAAACTTTGTTCAGAACACACCTATTCCAAGAACCCAATTGCGAGCGCCAATGTCTGTAGATAGGTGGTAGGTAGATGAAACAAACTTTATCGTATAAGTGGTAATTTTTGTATAAAAGGTATTTGTATCATATAGTATACAGAATTAAAATCGAAATAGAATAGACATTTAACTTACTTCACGAAGGGGGCGGTTTACCAGGATAAGCATAAAACACCTGTAAACCAAACACCCCCCCAGCCTGGATCGCTTCTAGGATGTTAACAAATTGAAGCAGCCAATCACAAGGGGGCTTCTGTTCAAATGTCTTTTATTCCAGTGTAAAATCCGGCTCAACGCGTTTCGGGACAGGGAGGTTCCTTCATCAGGAGTTGAAAAAGGCAAAGGACAGATGGGTCCGCCCCTTTGGACGGAACCCAGCTTGTGTGAGTGACTGACCGTGTGTGGGTGGGGGGAGCGAAGTTCTCCTTCACTATTCTTGGACAAAAGGAGTATGAGAGAGCTGCTGGTAGACACCCCCACTCAAATAGGCCTCTGGCTTCAAAGAATTAGCACACGGGGAGGTAGGCTATGGTACCGCAGTGTACTACTACAGAGTAGATGTGCCTTATATGGAAAACAAGAGCAGACCGGTGCAAGAGGCAAGTGGATATAATTTTTTAGTAGGAAACATTGTAAACATTTGAAATATATATATATATCTTTTTCTTTGTGTACAGTTAACAGCATTGCTGCTGCACACTCACACCTGCTGCTTTACCATTCAACTATATTTCTTCATGTTGTTGCCCAGGTCTGGCAGGGGCACATTCCTGGGAACATATTCCTGCTGCACACTCACACCTGCTGCTTTACCATACGTTTATATTACTTCATGTTGTCCAGGTCTGGCGGGGGCACATTCCTGGGAATATATTCCTGCTGCACACTCACACCTACCGCTTTACTATTCGACTATATTTCTTCATGTTGTTGTCCAGGTCTGGCGGCGGCACATTCCTGGGAACATATTCCTGCTGCACACTCACACCTGCTGCTTTAACATTCGACTATATTTCTTCATGTTGTTGTCCAGGTCTGGAGGGGCTGCTGCTGTTAGGCCCAGACCTATGTGTAGGCGCAATACTGAAACCAAAACTGCTGATGTAGCTGCTGCTGCTCTCTGTCATGAGCAGGCTGAGTTATCTTATAGCCCTTTTTAAGACAAGATAACCTGCTGCTGTCTGTCGTGTTGAGTTGGGTTAAGATCTATGTGTAGGCATTCTGTTAAACAGTAAACATCTGATGCTGCTCTGTTGACAGCGGGTGATGTCTCATCGAGATCAGGCTATGAGTGTATTGTTCTAGGCCATAATAGCTGACACAATTATATTTATCTGTTGCTGACAGCTCTGGACCTTCCTGAATCAACAGTAATTCTCATCTCTGCATATGACCTGAAACTATAAGTGATTACCATTTAACTACTTTGGTTTGTCCCAATCCTGTGTAGTTGCGCTCAGGATTATATAGTCCTTATACTACCAAGTTCACATTTACATACGCCTGTCTGACATGCCACAGCGAGGTTAGGTCCATCATTGTGTAAGCCTTGAACTTTAGTCTTACTAATTAATTAATACTGTGTGCCATTATTCTGGCACCTAGTGATTGTTAGTAGCCAATGTGGTACAGGGTTTAAAAAATAATAATTTTTGATGCTGTTTGTCCTGATCGTGTGGAGACTACCAGCATAGACCATTTATTATTCCCAGTATTTTTCAAGTATAATTTAAGATTTAGCATTCACTTATATTGGTGTGCAATTTTTATGTTGGCACATGTGCTATGTTCATACAGTATTGTCAAGAGTTATCTAATTCTATATATATATATAAAGGATTTTTTTCTTAGACAATCATGTGGTGTTATGCTTCATTTACAAAATAAATTCTTTTTATTTTATTTATTTATTTATTTTCAAAAAGTTTGGTTTGTGGCGGTACCGGATGTTGTTATCACTTTAACAAGGTGGGGACCGCACGTGGGCTTCCCTTTTCAAAAAGTCTTGTACAGTTAACATGGTACATGACTGATTGATAAACCTAATAAAGTTTTATAATTTTATTTCTTTTATTGTTTATTTTAATACGGATTTAGGTACGAACATGGTGTTGTCTGTCGTCCTGGAAAGGATGCCTGACTTCCGTATTGACCTCTCTACATGGTTGGGTGTGACTGGCGTTATACTCATCCGTGTGGAAATCCGGTTTTGTGAGTGGAACATTATTGCCACATGTAGATATCGATATATCCATTTATATTTATTTAGGAAAATTCTTGACAAATCTGTTTTGATAATTTGCATATGCTGTTATAATAAAAATAAAATTTTTAACTAAACAGTCTAAACTGTAGAGCATATCAAGTCCTTGAATCCATGTCACCATTTTGCGAGTATATCTCATCTTTTTCTTCAGTTCAATTGATGGTGCAAACATGTTATGTATTTTTTATCATGTGAACCCAATGTGTTGGGACCATCAATGCCTTTTTGCGTTCCACATTGCATTTTTAACCTGTAATTGCATCACAAATTACTTTATGGAAGCTGTAGGCTAGGCTCCGACATGCACTTTTAACAAAACTGGGCATTATATGTGATCCATGCTGGTTAGTAAATAGCCCACTCCATTATTCTTTGAATGACAACAGCTCTAATTCTTTTCATTTTCTTTTTTTAAATACAGTATATTGTATACAATTGTGAGTGTGATGGACCGATTATTTCTCCACATACTGTTAGTCCTGTTATAATTATCTTAAAAACTTTTGTTTATGTGCACATTTTGTAATATTTTTTCAAATGTGGGTTTCATTTATAGACACAGTACGATTCCATCAAATTTTTGTTTATGAACTTTATGATAATTTATAGTTTAGAATTAAAAAGATTCAATATTTAGCTTAGTTTGTAGACCTATTAAGTTTAGGCAATGCTTGAAAAACTTCTCATTGTGTGTAACATTATTATTATTTTTTTTTTATCAAGATAACAAACATGCAGATGATGGGGGTGTATTACTTGATTTTAGTAGTTTACCCATGATGGCAGTAGCACATTCCTGTGAACACTTACCTGATACAAAATAAGAACATGCTGCTGTTTGTTCCTGCTGAGTTACGATGAGCTATATGTAGAGATTTAAACTACACAGTAATATAATCTTCTCCATGCTGCTGCTGTCCTCATCAATCTTATTTATTCTGTGTGGGCCTTACACTACAACATTGTCTTTACATGCTGCTGTCCTCATCAATCTTATTCATTCTGTTTGTGGGCCTTACACTACAACATTGTCTTTACATGCTGCTGTCCTCATCAAGCTTATTTATTCTGTGTGGGCCTTACACTACACCGCAATCTTTACATGCTGCTGTCCTCATCAAGCTTATTTATTCTGTGTGGGCCTTACACTACAACATTGCTTTTACATGCTGCTGTCCTCATCAATCTTATTTATTCTGTGCGGGCCTTACACTACAACATTGTCTTTACATGCTGCTGTCCTCATCAAGCTTATTTATTCTGTGTGGGCCTTACACTACACAGTAATCTTTACATGATGCTGTCCTCATCAAGCCTTTTTATTCTGTGTGGGCCTTACACTAAACCGTAATCTTTACATGCTGCTGTCCTCATCAAGCTTATTTATTCTGTGTGGGTATTGCACTACTCCGTTGTCTTTACATGATGTTGCTGTCCGGATCAAACTTAGTTAACCTTTTTTATATTCCTTATACTACAACATTTTGTTTACCTTCAATGTCCTGATCAAGCGGAGTTATGTGTAGGCCTTATACTACACTGTTAACATGGTAATCATGATAATGTCTGACTGGACCATGCATAATTTGAACCTTGACTAAACTTCACTTCTAAGTTCTCAGTTAAAATTACACAAAAAACACAAGTTAATTCAAAAATGAAATGAAACGTTAGGAATCAAAATAACATTTTATTTAAAATATAAAAATATAACGAAAAGTAATACAAAACACTATGGCAGTTTTTTAATGTTTTCAAGCTGCTCCTACAGATCTTGAAGCTCCTCTGCATCTTCTTATCCAGTTGCTTCTGCTGGGTGTTGAGCTTCTGCAACTGATGATTGATATCGTGTGCCGCTTTATGATAGTCATATTTTTTTTTTTAAATTCTTTTTAGAATATTATTTATAGCTGTTTGGAAGCACAGAGAAGAGAGTTTACAAGTCAGAGTAAGAGGCAATGATAGCATTTAGTTTTGTATATATTATGGTTAGCATTTACAGTTTTACATGTCAAAAGTTAAGTATACAATATTCAAAGCAATTATATATTTTGTTGTTTTGTTAGAGTATAGTAGAGTTTAAATTATAATTTTTAGGGTTAGTGTGACAAAAGTCTTTGTATATATCTTGCTCTTATTGTAATGTTATTGCCTGTATGGTCTGCGTAGCCAGGACTCTAGCTACAGTTTTATTACCTTTTGTGCGGCCATCTGTTCGGCTCATTTTTTTTTACTATGTTAAATGCATTGCTTTTCTGTGCCTCTTCCCCTCCCCCTTTTTACTGTCCCATTGTTTCCCCAGCAGGGTGTTGTCTCAGGGACACTGGGAGACCAGTTTAAACTAGCCGCTATAAACTAGGTGTGCTCTGCCAAAAAAAGTTAGTTGACTCCCAAGCTATGTGTCGTTTAGTTCTTGGGAGAAAGGGATTATTGTAACGCGACCTGGATTATTGTATGCAGCTCCTGTTTACCAGCAAAGTTATTGTGGATTATACGGCCTCTCTGCCACAGTTAGTATTACTATTAGTAGATCATAGAGTTTTTATAAAGTGCTGGTGTTTTATATGAATGTAGTCAGTGTTGGCCCCTCATTGTTGGCCCTTTCAGATTCTTCATGACCAGCGCCATAATAGTACGGTGCATCGTTATGTGATTTTCTGCCCAGCACCATACTTTTATCGCGCAACAAAAAAACAGTCCCCTTGTACTAATCGCATGGTACGATGGCTGCTCTAGCAAAGTGTTTCACACATGGTTTATGAATATGGGAAATGTAAAGTACAAACATGTTAGGTCCCTATTATTATCTGTTATTACAAAAATGTTAACTTTTAGGTAGAATGTTATAATTTTGTTTTTCATACTATTATGAAATTTTCTTTTAATATAATACATTAATAATTATACTTAATTTTAAGACTGTCTAGAAGTACAATGTGTAGACAAACTATGCCCATGATAATAAAAAGCGTTCCTTAAGTAATTAACACATGAAGTTAAAACTGTCAGATTTAAACATAAAAAATAATAATGAAGTTTAAAAATAACCTTGGGTAGAAAATTGTAATGTTTATGATTAGGTTTGGTATATATAATTAGAATGATTTGTGCACATATTTACACTCCTGGTGTGGGGTGGTCACCAACTCTTCCCCTCCATCTCCTCCTCAGCAAGAGGTGTTCTGGCTGCTGAACGGGGTTCGGAGGGTTCGGGCTGTTCCTCCTCCACCTGCATAACTTGGACCTCCATGGTGTTGGAGGGACCTTCCTGCTCCTCATCCTCCTCCGACACCTTCACCACCCTCAGATCCTGTTGCTCAGATCTGCGGCGGACCGTTGGAACAAGCTCACCTGTAATCACACAATGTTAAGGATTTAGACAAACAGCTCTGAACTCACAACAAATGCAAATTAAGTCTAGTTTCACATTAGCGACAGGGACCTCCAGAAATGTCAAAACCGCCGGTTGGATCTGTCCTGCCGCTACTGAACGTGTGCCCCTGGACTACCGCTCCATCCACATTGACTATCATGGTAAAGGAGCAGAGTTGCGGGCCAGGAACGGCAATCTAGGCTGGAGAGGTGATGTAAAAGTACGACATCTCGTAGTTTTATTGTGGCCGCCTGTCAGCATGTTTCACTGTTTCGGAACAAGAACTCTGCCACGCTCCCATGATAGTCAATGTGGATGGAGTGGTAGTTCAGGGGCATACGTTCAGTAGCGGCAGGACAGACTTGCTAGGATGTTCACCCGCCAGAACAGCCTGCTGGAGCTCCATGTAGGTTCTGTGAAAATAGCCAAAGTTGGGGACGCATGTAATATTGATGATGGATGGGGCCTTGCAAAATAGTACAGATTGCGGTTTTGCGTATGTAGATAAATACACCCACACACACCTATATGTGTGTGTGCAAAGTAGGAAATCAGCCAGTTACATCATACATCACTACCGCACTATGTGGCTAAATATATATATACACTCAAAGCGAAGTAGACGGTACGTATGAGGAAAATTGATGATTTTGCACGTGTCTGACTCATAACAGGTATAAAGTAATGATTTGTATAGGGTTTATATCTAGAGTGCTGCCCCTAATTATTCATACCTCTGTCAAAATTTGACTTAAAGTTACTTTTATTCAAACAGAAACCAGCCCAAATGGAAATAAAAGCTGAGAAATGTTTTTTTTTCCCCAGAATAATGCCTGTTGTACATCGTCTTATTATCTGTTTTGAGACACCTATGTCATTTAACGTCAAAAATTATTGCTGGTTGAATAAAAGTAACTTCGCCTCACCGTGGTGCACCCCTGGGTAGCGCTAAATGAACCCAGCAAATACTGGCGGTTAGCCTAAAAGGCTTCGACAGACTAACAATAGAAACTCGAATCTATATACTATGTGTGTGTGCCTGTGTGTGTTTGTGGTATATAGTGTTTTGTATGCTGTGGGTGTTAATGTGGTATATAGTGTGTAGCTGACAATTGATGTGAAATATGCATGTAATTAATATTTGTCAGCTTTCCATCATTACCCCCTTAAGGACACGGCCCTATTTCACCTTAAGGACCAGGCCATTTTTTTCAAAAATCTGACCAGGGTCACTTTATGTGGTGATAACTTTAAAAGCTTTTCTTATCCAGAGCCATTCTGAGATTGTTTTTTCGCAGATATTGTACTTCATGAAGTCGAAAAATTTAATTTTTATTTATAAAAAACACCAAAATCCAAAGTTTAAATTTCTCTATTTCTATAATACATAGTAATACTGCCAAAGTTATTGATTTACATTTCCATATGCCTACTTTATGTATCGATCATTTTGGGAATGCCATTTCATTTTATGGGCACGTCATAAGGCTTGGAAGTTTAGAAGCAAGTCTTGAAATTTTCAAAACCCACTTTTTAGGGACCAGTTCAGGTCTAAGTCACTGTGAGGCTTACATAATTGAAACCATCCAGAATGACCCCACTCTAGAAACTACACCCCTCAAGGTATTCAAAACTGAGTTTACAAATGTCATTAACCTCTAGTTTTTCCACAAGAGTTAAAGGCAAATGAGATACAATTTCAGAATTTCGATTTTCTATTTCAATCCATTTTCCAATAACAAAGCAAGGGTTAATAGCTAAACAAAACTCCATTCTGTAGTTTGTAGAAACACTCCATATGTGGTCGTAAACTACTGTATGGCCAAACGGCAGGGCACAGAAGGAAAGGAATGCTATATGGTTTTGGAAGTCGGATTTTGCTGACTGGATCTTGACACCATGTCCCATTTGAAGCCCCCTGATACATCTCCTTCGATATAAACTTTATAAAGTGACTCCATCTAAGAAACTACACCCCTCAAGGTATTCAAAACCTGTCTTGACAAACTTTGTTAACCCCTTTAGGTGTTCCACAGGAGTTATTACAAATGTAGATGAAATTTCAGAATTTCTAATTTTTGTTACCTTGCCTCAAAAAGTGTGTAATATAGAGCAAACCAAAAATCCTATTTACCCTAAAATAATACAAAGAAAACTGCCACCTTATCCCGTAGTTTCCAAAATGGGGTCACTTTTTGGGAGTTTCTACTGTAGGAGTGCATCGGGGGCTTCAGGTGACTTAGTGTCAGTAAAACCAGTCCAGCAAAATCTGCCTTCCAAAACCATATGGGGTCCCCTACTTATGCCCTGCTGTTTGGCCATACAGCAGTTTACAACAACATATGGGGTGTTTCTGCAAACTATAGAATCAGGGCAATAAATATTGAGTTTGTTTGGCTGTTAACCCTTGCTTTGTTACTGGAAAAATGGATTAAAATGGAAAATTTGTAAAAAATAGCTGTTTTGGGACCGTTTTGTATTTTTGTGACTTACATCGTTGGAACTGACAGGTTAGATTGTGCTATTTCTATAGAGTAGGTTTCTACGGATCGCAATAATATCAAATATGACTACTTTGGGGTTTTGTTTCAGTTTTACATAATAAAGCATTTTTAAAAATTGATTTTTTAGTGTCTCCACATTCGAAAACATTGTTTTTTTTTTATTTTTGGTGGCAACTGTCTTATGTAGGGCTAATTTTGCTGGGATGATGATGGCGGTTTGAATAGTACTATCTTTGGGAGCATATGGACTTTTGATCGCTTTATTACACTTTTTGTGATCTAAGGTGACAAGAGTAGCTTCTTTGATAACGTTTTATTTTTATGTTTACGTGGCGTTCACCTGAGGGTTAGGTCATGTTATATTTTATAGAGCAGGTCCTTATGGATGCGTGGCGATACTGAAGATATATACCTTTTTATTTATTTAGGTTTTACACAATAATATCCTTTTGAAACAAACAAAAAAAAACCTTTTAGTGTCTTCATAGTCTGAGAGCCATATTTTTTCCAGTTTTTGTGATTGTCTCAGGTTTGGTAGTTTTATGGATAGGTGACGGTCAGATTTTCACTATTTGGGGGGTCATATGACTTTTTGATCGCTTGCTATTATACTTTTTGTGATGTGAGGTGACAAAAAAATTGCTTTTTGACAAAGTTTTTATAAAAAATTTTTTTACAGTGTTCACTTGAGGGGTTAGGTCATGTGATATTTTTTATAGAGCAGATTCTTACGGATGTGGAGATACTTAATATGTCTACTGTTTAGTTTTTTTTTTACATTTAACACTAAAAAGCATTTTTGAAACAAAAAAATCATGTTTTAGTCTGAGAGCCATAGTTTTTTATTTTTTAGGCAATTGTTTTAGGTAGGTGCTCATTTTTTGCAGGATGAGATGGCGGTTTGATTGGTACTATTTTGGGAGGCATACGCCTTCTTGATCGCTTTGTATTACACTTTTAGTGATGGAGGTGCCAAAAATGGCTTATTTACAACATTTTTTTTATGGTGTTCACCTGAGGGGTAAGGTCATGTGATATTTTTTATAGAGCAGGTTTTTACGGATGCGGCGATACCTAATATGTGTAGTGTATTTTTTTTTTTTTTTTATTCAGTGATATGTGTTTTTTTTTTTTCACTTTACGACCCACGCTGGATCAGTGGATCTGGTGTCTATATAATACAGTACAGTACACTGTATAGTGCACTATGCTGTATTTTTTACTTTACAAAGTCTGAATAGACCTTCAGCAGGTCTATTCAGACTTTCATTACCATGGAGAGAGCAGGACGCTTCTAAAAGCATCCTGCTTCCATGGCAACCATCACCCGCTGCCAGAACAGAGCAGCGGGTGATGTGGAGGGAGTGGGCCCCCCTCCCTCTGCGATCCCATCCTTTCGGGTTCTGCAAAGGCACAGCAGCCCCCCGATGGGAGAGGGAGGGAGCTCCCTCCCTTTTACCCCTTCCATACCGCGGTCCGTATGGACCACGGTATGGCAGGGGTTAAAAGGCTGGCATCTGTACCAGCACAGATGCCAGCCGTTTCGATCAGAGTGTCAGCAATGTGCTGACACTCTGATAGATCCACTATACCGCCAACAATGTTACAACCACCCCCCCTGCACCCCCGCAGACACAATATGATTGGGGGCTGCAGGTGGGGTTAAAATTTACCACTTTGGGGGCATTTAGACTCCGATTCCCACGGTCACAGACCGCGGGGATCAGAGATCGCAGAGCTGCAAACCGCAAGTCTGAATTGACCTGCAGTGTTGCAGCGATCGCCGATACAGGGGGTCACAGGATCCCCCTGGGTATTGTAACTAAGGTACCTGCTGAATGATTTCAGCAGGTACCTTGTTCGATCACTGTCAGCTGAGCAGCAGTGATCGGAAATACTCATGACGTAGTACGAGGGCAACATCTTTGGAAATTTAATCACAAGCCGGAAACTTTCAGGCGCGTAGAAAGCGTCACCACGCCGACGTGAGTGACGTCCACGTAATGCGAGTCGTAGTTATTCGCATTACGCATGCGAATACTACGCGGTTTTAATAAGGGGGAAAAAATTGGATTTCGAGAGGGAGCATGGTGTATTTTATCATTTTTACCCAAACTTAAAGTAATTTATTTTGTAAGATTCCAGGCATTAATGCCAGTGCCACCGATCTACTCTATTATGCGCATACAAATGTGCATTACTAGAATATTTAATTTATGATTTTTTGGAATTTGGAAATATTACAGTGGATAACGAATATTCGAATTTGCGAATATTTGACGAATATTTGACAAATATCCTATTAAATATTTTGGAAATATCGCAATATCAAATATTACCCCTGTCGCTTATCACTAACCACATTCTTGTTATATAGCCCATACACAGCCTGTAGTTGTGTTTGGGGTCATTATCCTGTAATAAAAAAAAAACACGATCAAACTAAGTACAAACTAGATGAAATGGCATCTCACTACAGAATGTTGTGGGGGTCCATGATGGTTAATCTAACCACAATTTTGCAGTCTTAGGCCCCTTTCACACGAGCGAGTTTTCCGCGCGGGTGCAATGCGTGACGTGAAAGCATAGCATCCGCACTGAATCCTGACCCATTAATTTCAATTGGTCTGTGTACATGAGCGTTTTGTTTCACGCATCTCTTGTGCGTTGCGTAAAAATCGCAGCATGTTCTATATTCTGCGTTTTCACGCATACCTAGCCCCATAGAAATGAATGGGGCTGTGTGAAAACGCATTGCATCCGCAAGCAAGTGCGGGTGCATTGCGTTTTTCACTGATGGTTGCTAGGAGATGTTGTTTGTAAACCTTCAGTTTTTTATCACGCGCGTGAAAAACGCATCACACCCGCGCGGAAAAAAACGAACAACTGAATTCAATCGCAGGCAAAACTGAATGGCTTTGCCTGTGAAATCGCACAGATTTTCCCTGAAAACGCATCCGCAACGCATCCGGACCTAATCCGGACACGCTGCGTGTGAAAGAGGCCTTACTCATACAAAACCATATCGTTTGGGTTACGATTAGTGTTGATCGAGCACCCAAGTGCTTGGAGTGCTCAGGCGAGTATTATCAAAGTCAATGGGAGAACCTGAGCTTTAAACCAGGCACCCTCTGCTGTGAAGAGGGAAGGGTGCCAGGTCAAAAATTGATGACATCAGCACCAAAATGGTTCGGGAACAGCATGGGGAGGATGTCTGGGTGCATCTTGGACTCCCAGGTCGCTGCTGGGAACGATGTTGGATGAAGTAGTATGCCACTTTTACAGACAGAAAATAATACGCACAAAACCAAAGATAAAATCTATTTTAGAGGAAAAATTGTTAGGAAACATTTTTTCCTGTATATTTACTTGTATATAAAGTGAAAGTGCTGCCAAAAATTACAAGCAAGAGGCAAGACTAAGACTGAGCTGAACACGCGCCATCGGGTGTTATATAGCACCGGATGATGCGTTCGGCCAGCCAATCACTGTAATGCCAGTAAACAACATGACTACGGCATTACAGTGAGGACAATACACACCTGCGTATGGAACCTACAGATTGCGCAATGGAACAAATTTGAAAATGGCCAGTTCGCCATTTTTTTCTTACTTTACCTCTCCACAAAAGTTAAATAAAAAGTGACTTTGCATACAGCTTTGTATACATAACTACAAAAGGGTTAGGCTACATGCACGCGACAGTTGTTTTTTGCTGTCCACAAATGGAGATCCGCAAAAAAACTAATGGTCCATCAGTTTTTGGAGAATTCATTTGTTTTCACAGATCAGTTGTAATAAATGCCTATCCTCGGTCCGCAAATGAGAAAAAAGTAGGACATGCACTACTTTTCTTGCTGAAGGTAAAACGGACAGCGGAGGTGAAACACAAAGTGATGACCTGTCAGCATTTTTTGCTGACCGATTGAAATAAATGGGTTCCTGTCCTATCCGCAAAAACTGAAACGGAAGCAGAGAAAAACAACTGTCGTGTGCATGTTGCCTTATAGGGGTCAGAATATGTTGATGAAAATAAAAAAATGCATTTTTCCAGGTTTTTATTCGTTTATTTAGTATTAAAACAGAAGAAAAACTATATAAGTATTGGGTTTGTTGCAATCGTACTGATCTGGAGAATGAAGATAAAAGGTAAATTTAACTCCATAGGGAACATTGTAATGAAATAAAAACTGAGGGGTGATTGCATTTTTTTCCAATTCCACTTCAATAAAAAAAAATTCCTGCTTCCCACTACATCATATGCAATATTACATTTTCATTAGTTGCCATTAGAAAGTACAACTTGACTTGCAAAAATAAGCCCTCATAAGTAGAGTTGAGTAGAGTTCGGGTTCGAGAAGTTCGGCCGAACTTCTAAAATGTTCGGGTTCGGGATCCGAACTCAGCCCGAACTTCACCCCCAAGCTGAACCCCATTGAAGTCAATGGGGACCCGAACTTTGGGGCACTAAAAGGCTGTAAAATAGCCCAGGAAAGAGGCGAGAGGGCTGCAAAGACAGCAAAATGTAGGTAAATCCCCTGCAAACAAATATGGTTGATGTTCTCATCACAGCCAAAATGGATTCATGTCTGCCTGCAGTGCCACAGGCCTCATTCACAGACTCAGGGCCATGGCACTCAGACGGAGGAGAGGTTCATTCAAATTTGGGTTGCCCCGCAAAATAATGGTAAAATTAAAAAAAAGAGGATTCTATAAAGAAGTGCCCTGGAGTACAAGAATATATGGTTAAGGGAGGTAGTTATAAATGTCTATTCTGCACAAGGGATGGACAGGTCCTGTGGGATCCATGCCTGGTTCATTTTATGATTGTCAGCTCGTCCACATTGGCTGTGGACAGGCGGCTGCGTTTGTCAGTAATGAAGCCACCTGCCGTGCTGAATACACGTTCAGACAAAACGCTGGCTACCAATACAGGCCAGCACCTCCAAGGCATAAAATGCTAACTCTGGCCACGTGGACAATTTGGAGACCCAGAAGTTGAATGGGGCCGAACCATCAGTCAGTACATGGAGGGTGTGCCACGTACTGTTCCACCATGTTAGTGAAATGATGCCTCCTGCTAACACGTTCCGTATCAGGTGGTAGTGCAGTTAGCTGTAGTGTGGTGACAAAACTTTTCAACATCTCTGCCATGCTAACCCTGCCCTCAGAGGAGCTGGCCATGACACAGCTGCATTGGCAGCCTCTTGCTCCTCCTCTGCCTTAACTTTAGGCTTCCACTTGTTCCCCTGTGACATTTGGGAATGCTCTCAGGAGCGCAGTCTACCAGCGATGCGCTTGTACTCGCGCATCTTCCTATCACGCTGCAGTGCAGGAAGTAAGGTGGGCATATTGTCTTTGTACCGGGGATCCAGCAGGGTGGCAGCCCAGTAGTCCGCACACGTTAAAATGTGGACAACTCTGCTGTCATTGCGCAGGCACTGCAGCATGTAATCGCTCATGTGTGCCAGGCTGCCCAGAGATAAGGACAAGCTGTCCTCTGTGGGAGGCATATCGTCATCGTCCTCCACTATCCCCCAGCCACGCACCAGTGATGGGCCTGAGCTGTGTTGGGTGCCACCCGCTGTGAACCTGCTTCATCCTCATCCTCCTCCACCTCCTCCTCTCATCCTCCTCGTCCTCCAGTAGTGGGCCCTGGCTGGCCACATTTGTACCTGGCCTCTGCTGTTGCAAAAACCTCCTCTGAGCCACTTCTAACAGACTGGCCTGAAAGTGCTAAAAATGACCCCTCATCCTCCTCCTCCTCCTCCTAGGCCACCTCCTCTTCCATCATCGCCCTAAGCGTTTTCTCAAGGAGACATAGAAGTGGTATTGTAGCGCTGATAACGGTGTCATCGCCACTGGCCATGTTGGTGGAGTACTCGAAACAGCGCAACAGGGCACACAGGTCTCGCATGGAGGCCCAATCATTGGTGGTGAAGTGGTGCTGTTCCACAGTGCGACTCACCGCGTGCGTGCTGCAGCTGAAACTCCACTATGGCCTGCTGCTGCTCGCACAGTCTCTCCAGCATGTGCAAGGTGGAGTTTCACCTGGTGGGCACGTCGCATATGAGGCGGTGAGCGGGAAGGCCGAGGTTCCGCTGTAGCGCAGACAGGCGAGCAGCGGCAGGATGTGAACGCCGGCAGCGCGCACAGGCGGCCCGCACTTTATGCAGCAGCTCTGACATGTCGGGGTAGTTGTGAATGAACTTCTGCACCACCAAATTCAGCACATGCGCCAGGCAAGGGATGTGCGTCAAACCGGCTAGTCCCAGAGCTGCGACAAGATTTCGCCCATTATCGCACACCACCAGGCCGGGCTTGAGGCCCACCGGCAGACAACTACTCGTCAGTCTGTTGTTCAATACCCCGCCACAACTCCTGCGCGGTGTGGGGCCTGTCCCCAAACATATGAGTTTCAGAATGGCCTGCTGACGTTTACCCGGGCTGTGCTGAAGTTGGTGGTGAAGGTGTGTGGCTGACTGGATGAGCAGGTGGAAGCAGAGGAGGAGGGAAGCCGAGTAGGAGGAGGAGGCTACAGGAGGCAAAGAATGATGCCCACGTCCTTGGCAGTTAGGGAGATATAGCGTCCCTGGGCGGTGCTTACTGGTCCACGTATCTGTGGTTAGGTGGACCTTGCCACAGATGGCGTTGCGCAGTGCACACTTGATTTTATCGGATACTTGGTTTGTGCAGGAAGGCACGGCTGTCTTGGAGAAGTAGTGGCGGCTGGGAACAACATACTGTGGGACAGCCACTCGCTCATCACGCTTTCTCTCCAAGGTTTGTGAGATGGAGAGCTGAGCGCTGCCGTGTGACATGGTGGAGATGCTTGGTGGCGCAGGTGGTGGTGTCGGTGGCACATCCTCTGTTTGGTGGGCGGCAGGTGCCAGCATTCCTCCCGAGGTGGAGGAAGAGGCCGAGGCAGCAGCAGAAGAGGGAGCAGGGGAGCCAGAGTGAGTTCCTTGCTTTTAAGGTGTTTACTCCACTGCAGTTCATGCTTTGCATGTAGATGCCTGGTCATGCAGGTTGTGCTAAGGTTCAGAACGTTAATGCCTCGCTTCAGGCTCTGATGGCATGGCGTGCAAACCACTCGGGTCTTGTCGTCAGCACATTGTTTAAGAAGTGCCATGCCAGGGAACTCCTTGAAGCTGCCTTTGGGGTGCTCGGTCCCTGGTGGCGGTGGCCAGTAGCAGGCGAACTCTCTTGGCGGCGGCTGTTCTGCTTTTGCCCCCTGCTCCTCTTTTGCTACGCTGTTGGCTCGGTCTCACCACTGCCTCTTCCTCTGAACTATGAAAGTCAGTGGCACGACCTTCATTCCATGTGGGGTCTAGGACCTCATCGTCCCCTGCATCATCTTCCACACAGTCTTCCTCCCTGACCTCCTGTTCGGTCTGCACACTGCAGAAAGACGCAGCAGTTGGCACCTGTGTTTCGTCATCATCAGAGACGTGCGGACTCCGATGAGGTGGTATTCTCATGTCCTCATCATCAGGAAACATAAGTGTATTCTATGACTTCAAAAATACTAACCCCTAAGGAGGGTAGAGGGGAATAATATATCTAAAACATAACTTTTAATACTCAAATATAAAAAATGTATATGCGCCAGGTAATGAAGCTACTCAATGAAGGCAAAGACACAGCTATAGGGCCCTTGGCCCAAATCCAGGCCCAAAGGGCTCAAGTAATCAACAGAATCAACGAGACAATACGTGTCAAAGAGACGTAGTCACACAAATGTGACCCGTGCAACAAAATGGAACGTGCTCACCGGATCCTCGCTGTGTCGGAGAGGAGGAGGCGGATGGATGAGGTAGCCACCGTGGATGGATGAGGTGGAAGTCTCCGTTGATTGCTGTGAGCACTGTACATGAAGAAAAAAGGGGGCTCTGGGTAGGAGGAGCTGTCACGGAAACCCTAAGATGACCCTGTGCAGGGAAAGGGGCCTGACATGCACCCTACCTACCTATACAGAGCTACCCGCCCGAAAGGGCGACCCCGTCCGGTTGCCTGTCCCTACCACGGCCGGGGTCCCTAAAAAGCCCTAAGAGGAAAAAGAGCTCCCAAATACAAACAAATTCTCCCGACGTGCCACGTTTCAATCGTGCCTCAGAAATCATCAGGGAGTAATAGACAGAAAATGGTGCTAAGTGCTGAGGGCCTATATGAATATACTGGGATCGATGTTCACGATGCAATAGACCAGTACATGAAATTAAAGGGCTCAGACAGAAAGTAGGATTATACAAATGCCAGTGGGCAACACAGTATAATCACAGCAAACCCTAATCCAGTGGGAAAGAGAAACAAGACAGGAAAGGGGAGGCCTCCAATGGTGAGTACCCCCTCGATGCACAGGCAGCCGGTCTCACCTGCATGGCGACTTTTAAATGGGCCAGGAGTTCGCGCCTGCAGTCAGCGGCCGCGCCTCCGCTGGTGACGTCAATGACACTTCCGGTCACGTGACGAGCGCGACGGAGAGCCGTGGAACGCAGAAGAACAGCGCTGCGTTCCACCGCCCCGCCGCGCCCGACAGGACGGAGCGCCGAGAAATAACCACGCCCCATCTCTTGCGGCAACCAGGGGAGGCGTACTATACAAGACCGCCGGGCGCAACCCCTGCCTAGGAAGGGAGGTTCCATTCCAATAAATGGTACAGTGTAGTACCAAAAGTATACAAAGTAAATAGATGAACAGAGCTTCCTGACAGGTAAAAACTGCCAGGGGAGTTCAGGGAGGTAAAGACCAGTGTGGGAAAGCCAAGTATAGTCAAATAGAATTATGCCGTAAAATGCAGTACCCGCAATTGTAGTTCGTCATGGGGATAATAAAGGAAGTGCAAGAGGTCACAAAACCGCAACCAGATCTACAATCCCAGATGATGAATCTACATGGTGGGAATAAGGTCAAATAAAACAGCCAAACTGTAACTGTTCATTAAGACCCAGGGGAGCAATGGTTTTCAGATAGAAAATCCAACGTGTCTCACATTGTAGTAGGAGACGGTCCCAATTCCCACCACGTCGTGGGCGGAAGGACCATGTCAATACCTGTGAAAGTAACCTTAGCGCGGCCGTTGTGGTGGCATCGTATATGATTTGCCACAGGTGTGTCTCTCAATTTCTCAATGTCGTTAAGGTGTTCACCAACTCTTCTACGAAACTCGCGGATGGTTTTGCCAACATATTCCTTACCACATTCGCAAGCCAGCAGGTAAACCACTCCGCGAGTACGGCAGTTGATGAAATGGTGAATATTGTATACCCTCCCTGTCACATTACTGCGAAACGATTTACCTGTTTGCAAATGCTTACAAGCAATGCAGCCACTGCAACGGTAGCAGCCCTTGATATTAGATCGTAGCCAACCACCGTCAGAGGGGGCAGGGGGACATATTCACTGGACACCAGTCTATCCCGTAGACTACGGCCGCGGCGATAGGTGATGTGCGGATAATCGCCTATCACTTCGCGTAGATCTGGGTCTAATTGTAGAATGGCCCAATTATCTTGGATCACCTTCCGTATTTCCGGGGCTGCTCTGTCAAAGGTGGAGATAAGACGGATCAGTTTTGGAGTCTGGGTGGGTTTGGGTTTGGGGGTTAGCAGATGGGTCCTGTCCTCCTGGAGTGCGTGCCTATAAGCTTCTCTGAGAACTCTATCAGGGTAACCCCGGTTTAGAAAACGTATTCGCAAATCACGTGCTTGTCTGATGAATTCCCCTTATTGGAACAGTTCCTCCTCAAGCGGAGGTATTGTCCCTTGGGAATACCACGCTTGAGCGGTAGGGGTGGCTGCTCTCCCATCTCAACAAAGTGTTTGTCGAGGTGGGCTTCCTATATACAGACGTTTCAAGTTCACCGTTGGTTGATTTAGAGATGAGAACATCCAAGAATGGCAAACACCGGGCGTCAATCTCGGAGGTAAATCGCATCCCTATAGAGTTCTCATTAAGACCCTCAAGCAAACGTTTAAAACCCCCAGGTCGCCATTCCAAATGATGAAAATGTCATCAATGTACCGCGCCCACAGTCCTATCTGGTCCATCAGTGTAGACCTTTCCTCCGTAAACACCAGGGTCTCCTCCCACCAGCCCAGGAACAGGTTAGCATAGGATGGGGCACAGGAACTCCCCATAGCAGTGCCCTGAGCTGGTGGTATATCCTGCCGCTAAAGGAGAAAATATTCCTGGTGAGGGTGAACTTAAGCAATTGGAGAGCGAAAAGACTGTGGGCGCGGTATTGACATCCCCGCATACTGAGGAAGTGATCGACCCGCCTTCTCCTTTAGCGGCAGGATATACCACCAGCTCAGGGGCACTGCTATGGGGAGTTCCTGTGCCCCATCCTATGCTAACCTGTTCCTGGGCTGGTGGGAGGAGACCCTGGTGTTTACGGAGGAAAGGTCTACACTGATGGACCAGATAGGACTGTGGGCGCGGTACATTGATGACATTTTCATCATTTGGAATGGCGACCTGGGGGTTTTAAACGTTTGCTTGAGGGTCTTAATGAGAACTCTATAGGGATGCGATTTACCTCCGAGATTGACGCCCGGTGTTTGCCATTCTTGGATGTTCTCATCTCTAAATCAACCAACGGTGAACTTGAAACGTCTGTATATAGGAAGCCCACCTCGACAAACACTTTGTTGAGATGGGAGAGCAGCCACCCCTACCGCTCAAGCGTGGTATTCCCAAGGGACAATACCTCCGCTTGAGGAGGAACTGTTCCAATAAGGGGAATTCATCAGACAAGCACGTGATTTGCGAATACGTTTTCTAAACCGGGGTTACCCTGATAGAGTTCTCAGAGAAGCTTATAGGCACGCACTCCAGGAGGACAGGACCCATCTGCTAACCCCAAACCCAAACCCACCCAGACTCCAAAACTGATCCGTCTTATCTCCACCTTTGACAGAGCAGCCCGGAAATACGGAAGGTGATCCAAGATAATTGGGCCATTCTACAATTAGACCCAGATCTACTGCGAAGTGATAGGCGATTATCCGCATCACCTATCGCCGCGGCCGTAGTCTACGGGATAGACTGGTGTCCAGTGAATATGTCCCCCTGCCCCTCTGACGGTGGTTGGCTACGATCTAATATCAGGGCTGCTACCGTTGCAGTGGCTGCATTGCTTGTAAGCATTTGCAAACAGGTAAATCGTTTCGCAGTAATGTGACAGGGAGGGTATACAATATTCACCATTTCATCAACTGCCGTACTCGCGGAGTGGTTTACCTGCTGGCTTGCGAATGTGGTAAGGAATATGTTGGCAAAACCATCCGCGAGTTTCGTAGAAGAGTTGGTGAACACCTTAACGACATTGAGAAATTGAGAGACACACCTGTGGCAAATCATATACGATGCCACCACAACGGCCGCGCTAAGGTTACTTTCACAGGTATTGACATGGTCCTTCCGCCACGACGTGGTGGGAATTGGGACCGTCTCCTACTACAATGTGAGACACGTTGGATTTTCTATCTGAAAACCATTGCTCCCCTGGGTCTTAATGAACAGTTACAGTTTGGCTGTTTTATTTGACCTTATTCCCACCATGTAGATTCATCATCTGGGATTGTAGATCTGGTTGCGGTTTTGTGACCTCTTGCACTTCCTTTATTATCCCCATGACGAACTACAATTGCGGAGTACTGCATTTTACGGCATAATTCTATTTGACTATACTTGGCTTTCCACACTGGTCTTTACCTCCCTGAACTCCCCTGGCAGTTTTTACCTGTCAGGAAGCTCTGTTCATCTATTTACTTTGTATACTTTTGGTACTACACTGTACCATTTATTGGAATGGAACCTCCCTTCCTAGGCAGGGGTTGCGCCCGGCGGTCTTGTATAATACGCCTCCCCTGGTTGCCGCAAGAGATGGGGCGTGGTTATTTCTCGCGCTCCGTCCTGTCGGGCGCGCGGGGCGGTGGAGCACTAGCGCTGTTCTTCTGCGTTCCACGGCTCTCCGTCGCGCTCGTCACGTGACCGGAAGTGTCAGTGGCGTCACCAGCGGGAGCGCGGCCGCTGACTGCTGGTGTTTTATATGAATATCAGTCAGTGTTGGCCCTCATTGTTGGCCCTTTCAGATTCTTCATGACCAGCGCCATAATAGTACGGTGCATCGTTATGTAATTTTCTGCCCAGCACCATACTTTTTATCGCAGCAACAAAAAACAGTCCCCTTGTACTAATCGCATGAGTACGATGGCTGCTCTAGCAAAGTGTTTCACACATGGTTTATGAATATGGGAAATGTAAAGTACAAACATGTTAGGTCCCTATTATTATCTGTTATTACAAAAATGTTAACTTTTAGGTAGAATGTTATAATTTTGTTTTTCATACTATTATGAAATTTTCTTTTACTATAATACATTAATAATTATACTTAATTTTAAGACTGTCTAGAAGTACAATATGTAGACAAACTATGCCCATGATAATAAAAAGCGTTCATTAAGTTATTAACACATGAAGTTAAAACTGTCAGATTTAAACATAAAAAATAATAATGAAGTTTAAAAATAACCTTGGGTAGAAAATTTTAATGTTTATGATTAGGTTTGGTATATATAATTAGAATGATTTGTGCACATATTTACACTCCTGGTGTGGGGTGGTCACCAACTCTTCCCCCTCCATCTCCTCCTCAGCAAGAGGTGTTCTGGCTGCTGAACGGGGTTCGGAGGGTTCGGGCTGTTCCTCCTCCACCTGCATAACTTGGACCTCCATGGTGTTGGAGGGACCTTCCTGCTCCTCATCCTCCTCCGACACCTTCACCACCCTCAGATCCTGTTGCTCAGATCTGCGGCGGACCGTTGGAACAAGCTCACCTGTAATCACACAATGTTCAGGATTTAGACAAACAGCTCTGAACTCACAACAAATGCAAATTAAGTCTAGTTTCACATTAGCGACAGGGACCTCCAGAAATGTCAAAACCGCCGGTTGGATCTGTCCTGCCGCTACTGAACGTGTGCCCCTGGCCTACCGCTCCATCCACATTGACTATCATGGTAAAGGAGCAGAGTTGCGGGCCAGGAACGGCAAACTAGGCCGGAGAGGTGATGTAAAAGTACGACATCTCGTAGTTTTATTGTTGCCGCCTGTCAGCATGTTTCACTGTTTCGGAACAAGAACTCTGCCACGCTCCCATGATAGTCAATGTGGATAGAGTGGTAGTTCAGGGGCACACGTTCAGTAGCGGCAGGACAGACTTGCTAGGATGTTCACCCGCCAGAACAGCCTGCCGGAGCTCCATGTAGGTTCTGTGAAAATAGCCAAAGTTGGGGACGCATGTAATATTGATGATGGATGGGGCCTTGCAAAATAGTACAGATTGCGGTTTTGCGTATGTAGATAAATACACCCACACACACCTATATGTGTGTGTGCAAAGTAGGAAATCAGCCAGTTACATCATACATCACTACCGCACTATGTGGCTAAATATATATAAATACACTAAAAGCGAAGTAGACAGTACGTATAAGGAAAATTGATGATTTTGCACGTGTCTGACTCATAACAGGTATAAAGTAATGATTTGTATAGGGTTTATATCTAGAGTGCTGCCCCTAATTATTCATACCCCTGTCAAAATTTGACTTAAAGTTACTTTTATTCAAACAGCAACCAGCCCAAATGGAAATAAAAGCTGAGAAATGTTTTTTTCCCCAGAATAATGCCTGTTGTACATCGTCTTATTATCTGTTTTTGAGACACCTATGTCATTTACCGTCAAAAAATTATTGCTGGTTGAATAAAAGTAACTTCGCCTCACCGTGGTGCACCCTGGGTAACGCTAAATGAACCAGCAAATACTGGCGGTTAGCCCAAAAAGGCTTCGACAGACCAACAATAGAAACTCGAATCTATATACTATGTGTGTGTGCCTGTGTGTGTTTGTGGTATATAGTGTTTTGTATGCTGTGTGTGTTTGTGGTATATAGTGTGTGGCTGACAATTGATGTGAAATATGCATGTAATTAATATTTGTCAGCTTTCCATACATTACCCCCTTAAGGACACGGCCCTATTTCACCTTAAGGACCAGGCCATTTTTTCAAAATCTGACCAGGGTCACTTTATGTGGTGATAACTTTAAAAAGCTTTTTCTTATCCAGGCCATTCTGAGATTGTTTTTTCGTCAGATATTGTACTTCATGAAGTCGAAAAATTTAATTTTTATTTATAAAAAAAACACCAAAATCCAAAGTTTAAATTTCTCTACTTCTATAATACATAGTAATACTGCCAAAAAGTTATTGATTTACATTTCCCATATGTCTACTTTATGTATCGATCATTTTGGGAATGCCATTTCATTTTATGGGCACGTTACAAGGCTTGGAAGTTTAGAAGCAAGTCTTGAAATTTTCAAAAACCCACTTTTTAGGGACCAGTTCAGGTCTGAAGTCACTTTGTGAGGCTTACATAATTGAAACCATCCAAAAATGACCCCACTCTAGAAACTACACCCCTCAAGGTATTCAAAACTGAGTTTACAAATGTCATTAACCCTCTAGTTTTTCCACAAGAGTTAAAGGCAAATGGAGATACAATTTCAGAATTTCGATTTTCTATTTCAATCCATTTTTTCCAATAACAAAGCAAGGGTTAACAGCTAAACAAAACTCATTCTGTAGTTTGTAGAAACACTCCATATGTGGTCGTAAACTACTGTATGGCCAAACGGCAGGGCACAGAAGGAAAGGAATGCTATATGGTTTTTGGAAGTCGGATTTTGCTGGACTGGATCTTGACACCATGTCCCATTTGAAGCCCCCCTGATACACCCCTAGAGTATAAACTTTATAAAAGTGACTCCATCTAAGAAACTACACCCCTCAAGGTATTCAAAACCTGTCTTACAAACTTTGTTAACCCTTTAGGTGTTCCACAGGAGTTATTGGCAAATGTAGATGAAATTTCAGAATTTCTAATTTTTGTTACCTTGCCTCAAAAAAAGTGTAATATAGAGCAACCAAAAATCCTATTTACCCTAAAATAATACAAAGAAAACTGCCACCTTATCCCGTAGTTTCCAAAATGGGGTCACTTTTTGGGAGTTTCTACTGTAGGGGTGCATCAGGGGGGCTTCAAATGGGACTTAGTGTCAAAAAACCAGTCCAGCAAAATCTGCCTTCCAAAAACCATATGGGGTCCCCCTACTTTTATGCCCTGCTGTTTGGCCATACAGCAGTTTACAACAACATATGGGGTGTTTCTGCAAACTATAGAATCAGGGCAATAAATATTGAGTTTTGTTTGGCTGTTAACCCTTGCTTTGTTACTGGAAAAATGGATTAAAATGGAAAATTTGTAAAAAAATAGCTGTTTTGGGACCGTTTTGTATTTTTTGTGACTTACATCGTTGAACTGACAGGTTAGATTGTGTGCTATTTCTATAGAGTAGGTTTTTGCGGACGCAACAATATCAAATATGACTACTTTGGGGGGTTTTGTTTCAGTTTTACATAATAAAGCATTTTTAAAAATTGATTTTTTAGTGTCTCCACATTCGGAAAAACATTGTTTTTTTTTATTTTTTGGGCAACTGTCTTATGTAGGGGCTAATTTTTTGCGGGATGAGATGGCGGTTTGAATAGTACTATTTTGGGAGCATATGACTTTTTGATCGCTTGCTATTACACTTTTTGTGATCTAAGGTGACAAAAAATAGCTTTTTTGATAACGTTTTTATTTTTTATGTTTACGGCGTTCACCTGAGGGGTTAGGTCATGTTATATTTTTATAGAGCAGGTCCTTATGGATGCGGCGATACTGAATATGTATACCTTTTTTTATTTATTTAGGTTTTACACAATAATATCCTTTTTGAAACAAACAAAAAAAAAACCTTTTAGTGTCTTCATAGTCTGAGAGCCATATTTTTTCCAGTTTTTAGGCGATTGTCTCAGGTTTGGTATAGTTTTTGCGGGATGAGGTGTCGGTTAGATTGGCACTATTTGGGGGTCGGTCATATGACTTTTTGATCGCTTGCTATTACACTTTTTGTGATGTAAGGTGACAAAAATGGCTTTTTGACAACATTTTTATTTAATTTTTTTACAGTGTTCACTTGAGATGTTAGGTCATGTGATATTTTTATAGAGCAGATTCTTACGGACGTGGAGATAAATAATATGTGTACTTTTTAGTTTGTTTTTTTACATTTAACACTAAAAAGCATTTTGGAAAAAAAATATATGTTTTAGTCTGAGAGCCATAGTTTTTTTAATTTTTAGGCAATTGTTTTAGGTATTTTTTCATTTTTTGCGGGATGAGATGGTTTGATTGGTACTAGTTTGGGAGGCATACGCCTTTTTGATCACTTTGTATTACACTTTTAGTGATGGAGGTGCCAAAAAATGGCTTATTTACAACATTTTTTTTTATGGCGTTCACCTGAGGGGTTTGGTCATGTGAAATTTTTATAGAGCAGGTTTTTACGGATGCGGCGATACCTAATATGTGTAGTGTATTTTTTTTTTTTTTTTTTTATTCAGTGATATGTGTTTTTTTTTTTTTATCCAGTGGATCTGGTGTCTATATAATACAGTACAGTACACTGTATAGTGCACTATGCTGTATTTTTTACTTTATTAAAGTCTGAATAGACCTTCAGCAGGTCTATTCAGACTTTCATTACCATGGAGAGAGCAGGACGCTTCTAAAAGCATCCTGCTTCCATGGCAACCATCACCCGCTGCCAGAACAGAGCAGCGGGTGATGTGGGAGGGAGGGCCCCTCCTCTGCGATCCCCATCCTTTCGGGTTCTGCAAGGCACAGCAGCCCCCGATGGGAGAGGGAGGAGCCCTCCTTTACCCTTCCATACCGCGGTCCGTATGGACCACGGTATGGCAGGAGACAAAGGCTGGCATCTGTACCAGCACAGATGCCAGTCCGTTTGATCAGAGTGTCAGCAATGTGCTGACACTCTGATAGATCCCACTATACCGCCAACAATGTTACAACCACCCCCCCTGCACCCCCGCAGACACAATATGATTGGGGGCTGCAGGTGGGGTTAAAATTTACCACTTTGGGGGCATTTAGACTCCGATTCCCACGGTCACAGACCGCGGGGATCAGAGATCGCGAAAAGCGCTGCAAACCGCAAGTCTGAATTGACCTGCAGTGTTGCAGCGATCGCCGATACAGGGGGGTCACAGGATCCCCCTGGGTATTGTAACAAGGTACCTGCTGAATGATTTCAGCAGGTACCTTGTTCCGATCACTGTCAGCTGAGCAGCAGTGATCGGAAATACTCATGACGTAGTACGAGGGCAACATCTTTGGAAATTTAATCACAAGCCGGAAACTTTCAGGCGCGTAGAAAAGCGTCACCACGCCGACGTGAGTGACGTCCACGTAATGCGAATTCGTAGTTATTCGCATTACGCATGCGAATACACGCGGTTTTAATAAGGGGGAAAAAATTGGATTTCGAGAGGGAGCATGGTGTATTTTATCATTTTTACCCAAACTTAAAGTAATTTATTTTGTAAGATTCCAGGCATTAATGCCAGTGCCACCGATCTACTCTATTATGCGCATACAAATGTGCATTACTAGAATATTTAATTTATGATTTTTTGGAATTTGGAAATATTACAGTGGATAACGAATATTCGAATTTGCGAATATTTGATGAATATTTGACAAATATCCTATTAAATATTTTGGAAATATCGCAATATCAAATATTACCCCTGTCGCTTATCACTAACCACATTCTTGTTATATAGCCCATACACAGCCTGTAGTTGTGTTTGGGGTCATTATCCTGTAATAAAAAAAACACGATCAAACTAAGTACAAACTAGATGAAATGGCATCTCACTACAGAATGTTGTGGGGGTCCATGATGGTTAATCTAACCACAATTTTGCAGTCTTAGGCCCCTTTCACACGAGCGAGTTTTCCGCGCGGGTGCAATGCGTGACGTGAAAGCATAGCATCCGCACTGAATCCTGACCCATTAATTTCAATTGGTCTGTGTACATGAGCGTTTTGTTTCACGCATCTCTTGTGCGTTGCGTAAAAATCGCAGCATGTTCTATATTCTGCGTTTTTCACGCATACCTAGCCCCATAGAAATGAATGGGGCTGTGTGAAAAACGCATTGCATCCGCAAGCAAGTGCGGGTGCATTGCGTTTTTCACTGATGGTTGCTAGGAGATGTTGTTTGTAAACCTTCAGTTTTTTATCACGCGCGTGAAAAACGCATCACACCCGCGCGGAAAAAAACGAACAACTGAATTCAATCGCAGGCAAAACTGAATGGCTTTGCCTGTGAAATCGCACAGTTTTCCCTGAACGCATCCGCAACGCATCCGGACCTAATCCGGACACGCTCGTGTGAAAGAGGCCTTACTCATACAAAACCATATCGTTTGGGTTACGATTAGTGTTGATCGAGCACCCAAGTGCTTGGGTGCTCAGGCCCGAGTATTATCAAAGTCAATGGGAGAACCTGAGCTTTAAACCAGGCACCCTCTGCTGTGAAGAGGGAAGGGTGCCAGGTCAAAAATTGATGACATCAGCACCAAAATGGTTCGGGAACAGCATGGGGAGGATGTCTGGGTGCATCTTGGACTCCCAGGTCGCTGCTGGGAACGATGTTGGATGAGTAGTATGCCACTTTTACAGACAGAAAATAATACGCACAAAACCAAAGATAAAATCTATTTTAGAGGAAAAATTGTTAGGAAACATTTTTTCCTGTATATTTACTTGTATATAAAGTGAAAGTGCTGCCAAAAATTACAAGCAAGAGGCAAGACTAAGACTGAGCTGAACACGCGCCATCGGGTGTTATATAGCACCGGATGATGCGTTCCGGCCAGCCAATCACTGTAATGCCAGTAAACAACATGACTACGGCATTACAGTGAGGACAATACACACCTGCGTATGGAACCTACGAATTGCGCAATGGAACAAATTTGAAAATGGCCAGTTCGCCATTTTTTTCTTACTTTACCTCTCCACAAAAGTTAAATAAAAAGTGACTTTGCATACAGCTTTGTATACATAACTACAAAAGGGTTAGGCTACATGCACGCGACAGTTGTTTTTTGCTGTCCGCAAATCGGGATCCGCAAAAAAAACTAATGGTCCATCAGTTTTTTTTGGAGAATTCATTTGTTTTCACAGATCAGTTGTAATAAATGCCTATCCTCGTCCGCAAATGAGAAAAAAGTAGGACATGCACTACTTTTCTTGCTGAAGGTAAAAACGGACAGCGGAGGTGAAACACAAAGTGATGACCTGTCAGCATTTTTTTGCTGACCGATTGAAATAAATGGGTTCCTGTCCTATCCGCAAAAAAACTGAAACGGAAGCAGAGAAAAACAACTGTCGTGTGCATGTTGCCTTATAGGGGTCAGAATATGTTGATGAAAATAAAAAAATGCATTTTTTCCAGGTTTTTATTCGTTTTATTTAGTATTAAAACAGAAGAAAAACTATATAAGTGTGGGTTTGTTGCAATCGTACTGATCTGGAGAATGAAGATAAAAGGTAAATTTAACTCCATAGGGAACATTGTAATGAAATAAAAAACTGAGGGGTGATTGCATTTTTTTTCCAATTCCACTTCAATAAAAAAAAAATTCCTGCTTCCCACTACATCATATGCAATATTACATTTTCATTAGTTGCCATTAGAAAGTACAACTTGACTTGCAAAAAATAAGCCCTCATAAGTAGAGTTGAGTAGAGTTCGGGTTCGAGAAGTTCGGCCGAACTTCCTAAAAATGTTCGGGTTCGGGATCCGAACTCAACCCGAACTTCACCCCAAAGCTGAACCCCATTGAAGTCAATGGGGACCCGAACTTTGGGGCACTAAAAAGGCTGTAAAATAGCCCAGGAAAGGGCGAGAGGGCTGCAAAAGACAGCAAAATGTAGGTAAATCCCCTGCAAACAAATATGGTTGATGTTCTCATCACAGCCAAAATGGATTCATGTCTGCCTGCAGTGCCACAGGCCTCATTCACAGACTCAGGGCCATGGCACTCAGACGGAGGAGAGGTTCATTCAAATTTGGGTTGCCCCGCAAAATAATGGTAAAATTAAAAAAAAGAGGATTCTATAAAGAAGTTCCCTGGAGTACAAGAATATATGGTTAAGGGGAGGTAGTTATAAATGTCTATTCTGCACAAGGAATGGACAGGTCCTGTGGGATCCATGCCTGGTTCATTTTTATGATTGTCAGCTCGTCCACATTGGCTGTGGACAGGCGGCTGCTTTTGTCAGTAATGAAGCCACCTGCCGTGCTGAATACACGTTCAGACAAAACGCTGGCTACCAATAAGGCCAGCACCTCCAAGGCATAAAATACTAACTCTGGCCACGTGGACAATTTGGAGACCCAGAAGTTGAATGGGGCCGAAACATCAGTCAGTACATGGAGGAGTGTCCACACGTACTGTTCCACCATGTTAGTGAAATGATGCCTCCTGCTAACCGTTCCGTATCAGGTGGTAGTGCAGTTAGCTGTAGTGTGGTGACAAAACTTTTCAACATCTCTGCCATGCTAACCCTGCCCTCAGAGGAGCTGGCCATGACACAGCTGCATTGGCAGCCTCTTGCTCCTCCTCTGCCTTAACTTTTGGCTTCCACTTGTTCCCCTGTGACATTTGGGAATGCTCTCAGTAGCGAGTCTACCAACGTGCGCTTGTACTCGCGCATCTTCCTATCACGCTGCAGTGCAGGAAGTAAGGTGGGCACATTGTCTTTGTACCGGGGATCCAGCAGGGTGGCAACCCTGTAGTCCGCACACGTTAAAATGTGGACAACTCTGCTGTCATTGCGCAGGCACTGCAGCATGTAATCGCTCATGTGTGCCAGGCTGCCCAGAGATAAGGACAAGCTGTCCTCTGTGGGAGGCATATCGTCATCGTCCTCTACTTCCCCCCAGCCACGCCAGTGATGGGCCCGAACTGAGTTGGGTGCCACCCCGCTGTGAACATGCTTCATCCTCATCATCCTCCACCTCCTCACTCTCGTCCTCCTCGTCCTCCAGTAGTGGGCCCTGGCTGGCCACATTTGTACCTGGCCTCTGCTTTTGCAAAAAAAAACTCTGAGCCACTTCTAAGAGACTGGCCTGAAAGTGCTAAAAATGACCCCTCTTACTCCTCCTCCTAGGCCACCTCCTCTTCCATCATTGCCTTAAGTGTTTTCTCAAGGAGACATAGAAGTGGTATTGTAACGCTGATAACGGTGTCATCGCCACTGGCCATGTTGGTGGGGTACTCAAACAGCGCAACAGGGCATACAGGTCTCGCATGGAGGCCCAGTCATTGGTGGTGAAGTGGTGCTGTTCCACAGTGCGACTCACCCGTGCGTGCTGCAGCTGAAACTCCACTATGGCCTGCTGCTGCTCGCACAGTCTCTCCAGCATGTGCAAGGTGGAGTTTCACCTGGTGGGCACGTCGCATATGAGGCGGTGAACGGGAAGGCCGAAGTTACGCTGTAGCGCAAACATGCGAGCAGCAGCAGTATGTGAACCCCGGCAGCGTGCACAAACGGCCCGCACTGTATGCAGCAGCTCTGACATGTCGGGGTAGTTGTGAAGGAACTTTTGCACCACCAAATTCAGCACATGCGCCAGGCAAGGGATGTGCGTCAAACCGGCTAATCCCAGAGCTGCGACAAGATTTCACCCATTATCGCACACCACCAGGCCGGGCTTGAGGCCCACCGGCGACAACTACTCGTCAGTCTGTTGTTCAATACCCCGCCACAACTCCTGCGCGGTGTGGGGCCTGTCCCCCAAACATATGAGTTTCAGAACGGCCTGCTGACATTTACTCCGGGCTGTGCTGAAGTTGGTGGTGAAGGTGTGTGGCTGACTGGATGAGCAGGTGGAAGAAGAGGAGGAGGAAGCCGAGTAGGAGGAGGAGGCTACAGGAGGCAAAGAATGATGCCCTGCGATCCTTGGCAGTTAGGGAGATATAGCATCCCTGGGCGTGCTTACTGGTCCACGTATCTGTGGTTAGGTGGACCTTGCCACAGATGGCGTTGCGCAGTGCACACTTGATTTTATCGGATACTTGGTTGTGCAGGGAAGGCACGGCTGTCTTGGAGAAGTAGTGGCGGCTGGGAACAACATACTGTGGGACAGCCATCGCCATACGCTTTCTCTCCAAGGTTTGTGAGATGGAGAGCTGAACGCTGACGTGTGACATGGTGGAGATGCTTGGTGGCGAAGGTGGTGGTGTTGGTGGCACATCCTCTGTTTGGTGGGCGGCAGGTGCCAACATTCCTCCCGAGGTGGAGGAAGAGGCCGAGGCAGCAGCAGAAGAGGGAGCAGGGGGAGCCAGAGTGAGTTCCTTGCTTTTAAGGTGTTTACTCCGCTGCAGTTCATGCTTTGCATGTAGATGCCTGGTCATGCAGGTTGTGCTAAGGTTCAGAACGTTAATTCCTCGCTTCAGGCTCTGATGGCACAGCGTGCAAACCACTCGGGTCTTGTCGTCAGCACATTGTTTAAAGAAGTGCCATGCCAGGGATCTCATTGAAGTTGCCTTTGGGGTGCTTGGTCGCTGGTGGCGGTGGCCAGTAGCAGGCAAACTCTCTTGGCGGCGGCTGTTCTGCTTTTGCCCCCTGCTCCCTCTTTTGCTACGCTGTTGGCTCGGTCTCACCACTGCCTCTTCCTCTGAGCTTTGAAAGTCAGTGGCACGACCTTCATTCCATGTGGGGTCTAGGACCTCATTATCCCCTGCATCATCTTCCACACCGTCTTCCTCCCTGACCTACTGTTCGGTCTGCACACTGCAAAAAGATGCAGCAGTTGGCACCTGTGTTTCGTCATCATCAGAGACGTGCGGACTCCGATGAGGTGGTATTCTCATGTCCTCATCATCAGGAAACATAAGTGTATTCTATGACTTCAAAATACTAATCCCTAAGGAGGGTAGAGGGGGAATAATATATCTAAAACATAACTTTTAATACTCAAATATAAAAATATGTGTATGCGCCAGGTAATGAAGCTACTCAATGAAGGCAAAGACACAGCTATAGGGCCCTTGGCCCAAATCCAGGCCCAAAGGGCTCAAGTAATCAACAGAATCAACGAGACAATACGTGTCAAAGAGACGTAGTCACACAAATGTGACCCGTGCAACAAAATGGAACATGCTCACCGGATCCTCGCTGTGTCGGAGAGGAGGAGGCGGATGGATGAGGTAGCCACCGTGGATGGATGAGGTGGAAGTCTCCGTTGATTGCTGTGAGCACTGTACATGAAGAAAAAGGGGGCTCTGGGTAGGAGGAGCTGTCACGGAAACCCTAAGATGACCCTGTGCAGGGAAAGGGGCCTGACATGCACCCTACCTACCTATACAGAGCTACCCGCCCGAAAGGGCGACCCCGTCCGGTTGCCTGTCCCTACCACGGCCGGGGTCCCTAAAAAGCCCTAAGAGGAAAAAGAGCTCCCAAATACAAACAAATTCTCCCGACGTGCCACGTTTCAATCGTGCCTCAGAAATCATCAGGGAGTAATAGACAGAAAATGGTGCTAAGTGCTGAGGGCCTATATGAATATACTGGGATCGATGTTCACGATGCAATAGACCAGTACATGAAATTAAAGGGCTCAGACAAAAAGTAGGATTATACAAATGCCAGTGGGCAACACAGTATAATCACAGCATACCCTAATCCAGTGGGAAAGAGAAACAAGACAGGAAAGGGGAGGCCTCCAATGGTGAGTACCCCCCTCGATGCACAGGCAGCCGGTCTCACCTGCATGGCGACTTTTAAATGGGCCAGGAGTTCGCGCCTGCAGTCAGCGGCCGCGCCTCCGCTGGTGACGTCAATGACACTTCCGGTCACGTGACGAGCGCGACGGAGAGCCGTGGAACGCAGAAGAACAGCGCTGCGTTCCACCGCCCCCCGCCGCGCCCGACAGGACGGAGCGCAGAGAAATAACCACGCCCCATCTCTCACGGCAACCAGGGGGAGGCGTACTATACAAGACCGCCGGGCGCAACCCCTGCCTAGGAAGGGAGGTTCCATTCCAATAAATGGTACAGTGTAGTACCAAAAGTATACAAAGTAAATAGATGAACAGAGCTTCCTGACAGGTAAAAACTGCCAGGGGAGTTCAGGGAGGTAAAGACCAGTGTAGGAAAGCCAAGTGTAGTCAAATAGAATTATGCCGTGAAATGCAGTACCCGCAAATGTAGTTCGTCATGGGGATAATAAAGGAAGTGCAAGAGGTCACAAAACCGCAACCAGATCTACAATCCCAGATGATGAATCTACATGGTGGGAATAAGGTCAAATAAAACAGCCAAACTGTAACTGTTCATTAAGGCCCAGGGGAGCCATGGTTTTCAGATAGAAAATCCAACGTGTCTCACATTGTAGTAGGAGACGGTCCCAATTCCCACCACGTCGTGGCGGAAGGACCATGTCAATACCTGTGAAAGTAACCTTAGCGCGGCCGTTGTGGTGGCAACGTATATGATTTGCCACAGGTGTGTCTCTCAATTTCTCAATGTCGTTAAGGTGTTCACCAACTCTTCTACGAAACTCGCGGATGGTTTTGCCAACATATTCCTTACCACATTCGCAAGCCAGCAGGTAAACCACTCGCTTGAGTACGGCAGTTGATGAAATGGTGAATATTGTATACCCTCCCTGTCACATTACTGCGAAACGATTTACCTGTTTGCAAATGCTTACAAGCAATGCAGCCACTGCAACGGTAGCAGCCCTTGATATTAGATCGTAGCCAACCACCGTCAGAGGGGGCAGGGGGGACATATTCACTGGACACCAGTCTATCCCGTAGACTACGGCCGCGGCGGTAGGTGATGTGCGGATAATCGCCTATCACTTCGCGTAGATCTGGGTCTAATTGTAGAATGGCCCAATTATCTTGGATCACCTTCCGTATTTCCGGGGCTGCTCTATCAAAGGTGGAGATAAGACGGATCAGTTTTGGAGTCTGGGTGGGTTTGGGTTTGGGGGTTAGCAGATGGGTCCTGTCCTCCTGGAGTGCATGCCTATAAGCTTCTCTGAGAACTCTATCAGGGTAACCCCGGTTTAGAAAACGTATTCGCAAATCACGCGCTTGTCTGATGAATTCCCCCTTATTGGAACAGTTCCTCCTCAAGCGGAGGTATTGTCCCTTGGGAATACCACGCTTGAGCGGTAGGGGGTGGCTGCTCTCCCATCTCAACAAAGTGTTTGTCGAGGTGGGCTTCCTATATACAGACGTTTCAAGTTCACCGTTGGTTGATTTAGAGATGAGAACATCCAAGAATGGCAAATTCCGGGCGTCAATCTCGGAGGTAAATCGCATCCCTATAGAGTTCTCATTAAGACCCTCAAGCAAACGCTTAAAACCCCCCAGGTCGCCATTCCAAATGATGAAAATGTCATCAATGTACCGCGCCCACAGTCCTATCTGGTCCATCAGTGTAGACCTTTCCTCCGTAAACACCAGGGTCTCCTCCCACCAGCCCAGGAACAGGTTAGCATAGGATGGGGCACAGGAACTCCCATAGCAGTGCCCCTGAGCTGGTGGTATATCCTGCCGCTAAAGGAGAAAATATTCCTGGTGAGGGTGAACTTAAGCAATTGGAGAACGAAAAGACTGTGGGCGCGGTATTGACATCCCCGCATACTGAGGAAGTGATCGACCGCCTTCTCCTTTAGCGGCAGGATATACCACCAGCTCAGGGGCACTGCTATGGGGAGTTCCTGTGCCCCATCCTATGCTAACCTGTTCCTGGGCTGGTGGGAGGAGACCCTGGTGTTTACGGAGGAAAGGTCTACACTGATGGACCAGATAGGACTGTGGGCGCGGTACATTGATGACATTTTCATCATTTGGAATGGCGACCTGGGGGGTTTTAAGCGTTTGCTTGAGGGTCTTAATGAGAACTCTATAGGGATGCGATTTACCTCCGAGATTGACGCCCGGAATTTGCCATTCTTGGATGTTCTCATCTCTAAATCAACCAACGGTGAACTTGAAACGTCTGTATATAGGAAGCCCACCTCGACAAACACTTTGTTGAGATGGGAGAGCAGCCACCCCTACCGCTCAAGCGTGGTATTCCCAAGGGACAATACCTCCGCTTGAGGAGGAACTGTTCCAATAAGGGGAATTCATCAGACAAGCACGTGATTTGCGAATACGTTTTCTAAACCGAGGTTACCCTGATAGAGTTCTCAGAGAAGCTTATAGGCATGCACTCCAGGAGGACAGGACCCATCTGCTAACCCCCAAACCCAAACCCACCCAGACTCCAAAACTGATCCGTCTTATCTCCACCTTTGACAGAGCAGCCCCGGAAATACGGAAGGTGATCCAAGATAATTGGGCCATTCTACAATTAGACCCAGATCTACGCGAAGTGATAGGCGATTATCCGCACATCACCTATCGCCGCGGCCGTAGTCTACGGGATAGACTGGTGTCCAGTGAATATGTCCCCCTGCCCCTCTGACGGTGGTTGGCTACGATCTAATATCAAGGGCTGCTACCGTTGCAGTGGCTGCATTGCTTGTAAGCATTTGCAAACAGGTAAATCGTTTCGCAGTAATGTGACAGGGAGGGTATACAATATTCACCATTTCATCAACTGCCGTACTCGCGGAGTGGTTTACCTGCTGGCTTGCGAATGTGGTAAGGAATATGTTGGCAAAACCATCCGCGAGTTTCGTAGAAGAGTTGGTGAACACCTTAACGACATTGAGAAATTGAGAGACACACCTGTGGCAAATCATATACGATGCCACCACAACGGCCGCGCTAAGGTTACTTTCACAGGTATTGACATGGTCCTTCCGCCACGGCGTGGTGGGAATTGGGACCGTCTCCTACTACAATGTGAGACACGTTGGATTTTCTATCTGAAAACCATTGCTCCCCTGGGTCTTAATGAACAGTTACAGTTTGGCTGTTTTATTTGACCTTATTCCCACCATGTAGATTCATCATCTGGGATTGTAGATCTGGTTGCGGTTTTGTGACCTCTTGCACTTCCTTTATTATCCCCATGACGAACTACAATTGCGGGTACTGCATTTTACGGCATAATTCTATTTGACTATACTTGGCTTTCCCACACTGGTCTTTACCTCCCTGAACTCCCTGGCAGTTTTTACCTGTCAGGAAGCTCTGTTCATCTATTTACTTTGTATACTTTTGGTACTACACTGTACCATTTATTGGAATGGAACCTCCCTTCCTAGGCAGGGGTTGCGCCCGGCGGTCTTGTATAGTACGCCTCCCCTGGTTGCCGTAAGAGATGGGGCGTGGTTATTTCTCGGCGCTCCGTCCTGTCGGGCGCGGCGGGGCGGTGGAACGCAGCGCTGTTCTTCTGCGTTCCACGGCTCTCCGTCGCTCGTCACGTGACCGGAAGTGTCATTGACGTCACCAGCGGAGGCGCGGCCGCTGACTGCAGGCGCGAACTCCTGGCCCATTTAAAAGTCGCCATGCAGGTGAGACCGGCTGCCTGTGCATCGAGGGGGTACTCACCATTGGAGGCCTCCCTTTCCTGTCTTGTTTCTCTTTCCCACTGGATTAGGGTTTGCTGTGATTATACTGTGTTGCCCACTGGCATTTGTATAATCCTACTTTCTGTCTGAGCCCTTTAATTTCATGTACTGGTCTATTGCATCGTGAACATCGATCCCAGTATATTCATATAGGCCCTCAGCACTTAGCACCATTTTCTGTCTATTACTCCCTGATGATTTCTGAGGCACGATTGAAACGTGGCACGTCGGGAGAATTTGTTTGTATTTGGGAGCTCTTTTTCCTCTTAGGGCTTTTTAGGGACCCCGGCCGTGGTAGGGACAGGCAACCGGACGGGGTCGCCCTTTCGAGGCGGGTAGCTCTGTATAGGTAGGTAGGGTGCATGTCAGGCCCCTTTCCCTGCACAGGGTCATCTTAGGGTTTCCGTGACAGCTCCTCCTACCCAGAGCCCCCTTTTTTCTTCATGTACAGTGCTCACAGCAATCAACGGAGACTTCCACCTCATCCATCCACGGTGGCTACCTCATCCATCCGCCTCCTCCTCTCCGACACAGCGAGGATCCGGTGAGCATGTTCCATTTTGTTGCACGGGTCACATTTGTGTGACTACGTCTCTTTGACACGTATTGTCTCGTTGATTCTGTTGATTACTTGAGCCCTTTGGGCCTGGATTTGGGCCAAGGGCCCTATAGCTGTGTCTTTGCCTTCATTGAGTAGCTTCATTACCTGGCGCATACACATATTTTTATATTTGAGTATTAAAAGTTATGTTTTAGATATATTATTCCCCCTCTACCCTCCTTAGGGATTAGTATTTTGTTTTGCAATTTGGGTGGTAACAGGCTGGGGACACCACGTTAACCCCGCCACTTGTACATTATATATTCTATGACTTCCACCACTGGAGAAGGGCTAGGTGGATTCCCTTGGGAAACTCTGCCAGCAGAGTCTTCAAACAGCATAAGAGACTGCTGCATAACTTGAGGCTTAGACAGTTTCCCTGATATGAATGGGGTGATGTGACAGACTGATGGGCTTGGTTTTCAGGTGCCACCTGTGCGTTTTCTGCAGAAGACTGGGTGGGAGATAATGTTGCGAACATGCTGGATCCACTGTCGGCAACCCCGTTGACTAGCGCCTGTACTTGCTCAGGCCTTAACATCCTTAGAACGGTATTGGGCCCCAACAAATATCGCTGTAAATTCTGACGGGTACTGGAACCTGAGGTAGTTGGTTCACTAGGACGTGTGGCTGTGGCAGAACTGCCACATACTCTCCCTGCAGCAGAGAGTCCACTAACAACACCACGACCATGTCCGCCTCCCTTACTAGATGTTTTCCTCATTGTTACCGTTCACCACAATAAAAAAATATATATTTGGCCCAATGTATTACACTAATCCAGGCATAGCAGTAACCACAGATTTAGGGGAATATCAATTGTAGGCCTAGTATTTAGGCCCTGGATGAAAGGTATCCTTTTACGGACAGATTTACACTTTGAGATGCACAGTAGCGTGTAAAAAATATATAGGATTATGCTTTCAGCACTAGTATTTTATCACTTTGTGTAATATACCCTTTAACGGAAAGAAATACACTTGGAGATGCACACTGAGTGTAATATACCATTTTACGTACAGATTTGCACTTGGCCTGCAACAGCTGGAACACCAGATTTTGGGTATTTCTATTTTGGCAATTGAATTTTACCCCAGAAAGTAATATATCCTATGACGGACACTATGAAACTTGTCCAGGCTCAGCTGGAACACGAGATTTACGGTATTGCTATTTTGGCAATTTAATTTCACCCCAGAACAAAATATATCCTTTGCCGGACAGTATTAAACTTGTCCAGTCACAGCTGGAACACCAGATTTACGGTATTTCTATTTTTGCAACTGAATTTCACCGCACAAAATAATATATCCTATGACTGACACTATGAAACTTGTCCAGTCACAGCTGGAACACCAGATTTAATGTATTTCTATTTTGGCAACTGAATTTCACCGCAGAAAATAGTACATCCTTTGACGGACACTATTAAACTTGGCCAGACAACTGCTGGGACACCGGATTTATGGTATTGCTATTTTGGCAATTGAATTTCACCCCAGAAAAAAATATATCCTTTGCCGGACACTATTAAACTTTGCCAGCCACAGCTGAAACCACTGATTTATGGTATTGTTTTTTTGGCAATTGAATTTCACCCCAGAAAAAAAATATATCCTTTGCCGGACACTAATAAACTTGTCCAGTCACATTTGGAACACCAGATTTACGGTATTTCTATTTTTACAACTGAATTTCACCAAAGAAAATAATATATCCTATGACGGACACTATGAAACCTGTCTAGTCACAGCTGGAACACCAGATTTACGGTATTGCTATTTTGGCATTTTAATTTCACCCCAGAAAAAAATATATCGTTTGACGGACACTATTAAACTTGTCCAGCCACTGCTGAAACCACTGATTTATGGTATTGCTATTTTGGCAATTGAATTTCACCGCAGAAAAATTTTTTATCCTATGACGCATACTATCAAACTTGTCCAGTCACCCCTGGAACACCAGATTTACGGTATTGCTATTTTGGCAATTGAATTTCACCCCAGAGCAAAATATATCCTTTGCCGGACACTATTAAACTTGGCCAGCCACAGCTGAAACCACTGATTTATGGTATTGCTATTTTGGCAATTGAATTGCACCCCAGAAAAAAAATCTATCCTTTGCCAGACAGCAGTCAGTATTACACTTGGCTAGCCACAGCTGGAACACCAGATTTTGGGGATTGCTATTTTTGCAATTGAATTTAACTCCTCAATAAAATATAGAAATTTCTATCCTGAGCTTCTAGTGGTGACAATAAGCTCAGCCAAGCCCCTGATGTAGGATAAAGCAAACAAAAAAAAAAAAACTAGTATTGATGGATTGATGGACTTTGTGTCAGCTTGTGCTGGTGCACCACAAGACACAAAATGGCCGCCGATCACCCCAGAAAAAAGTGACAGAAAAATGCTCTGTGCAGCCTAAAAACCAGAGAGCAATTAACTAGAAGAAGTTGAATGATTCACAGCTGTAGATCAATCCATTCATTACGTGTTTTTGCTGAGTTTTCCCTGCCTAATCTCGCCCTCACAGCAGCTGCGTCCTATCCCTACACTAATCAGAGCAGAGTGATGTGAGGCGCTACGTGACCCCAGCTTAAATAGAGGCTGGGTCACATGCTGCACTTGGCCAAGCACAGCCATGCCATTATTAGGCATGGCTGTGATGGTTTCTTAGGGCAAGAAGTAAAACGCTAGCTGATTGGCTGCTGGGCAGCCCTTCAGAAAGCGGTAAGAAATCGCTGAACAACGAACCCGAACCCAAACTTTTTTGAAAATGTTCGGGTCCGGGTCCCGAATGCCCCAAAATTCGGTACGAACTCGAACTATACAGTTTGGGTTCGCTCATCCCTACTCATAAGGCTATGTGAATGGAAAAATAAAAAAGTGATGGCTCTAGGAAGACAGTGAGTGAAAAGCAATAATGGAAAAACAGTTTGATTACAAAAGTTGTAGTAAAATCCTAGCTAACAGAATGTATGGTGTGATTGCTTAAATGGCAGGAGAAGGTCAGATGTGTTTGGGGCCTGGTAGGTGTACAGTATTATTGATTTGAATGATTTGATTGAGGATAGTATTTATAGAAAAAAGAAGTGTATGGTATTAGCAGTGGATTTTGAGAAGGCATATGATAGAGTGACACATTGTTTTATGTTTAGCGTCTTGTTTAAAATGGGGTTCCCTGAAAAGTTTGTTTGCTCATTGAGGTGCTTGTACTGTATGAAAGTGTTAATAGTTAATTCTTAGGGCATTTGAGTAAAGGCAGGGTTGTCCTATGTCCCCAATGTTGTTTATTAGTGTGATAGCCGTATTAATGTGAATCATTAGGAAGGATTAATGTATGAAATTGGTGGTAAGAACTTGTGAACATAAGGGGGTCAAGATGTAGTGATAATTAGTGAGAATGTTATAGAAATCAGTAGAGCCACATTGGTGTTTTGTACTTCGTCTGCGTTTAAAGTTAATTGGAGTAAGTGTAATTGAGGGTTTTGGTGATTCTAGGTGAAGTAGTGAAGGATTTACTGTGAAGAGATGCTGTTATAGAGCTTGGCTTGAAATTTAATGAGCGTTTGAAAGGAATTGAAAAATGGGCTGAATGTGGGAAGATTAAGTGTAAACAAAATTTTTGGAGGATGCATACTTTGGCTATGTCTGATACAAATGTTATAATTAAAGCTGTGATACTGTGAATCTTATTGTTTTGTGCAATTGTGTTCCCATTTGCAACTAGGGAAATTAAAAAAAAAAAACTTTTTTGAGGGGAAGCAGGATTGAGCAAATGAAAAGGGACAAGGTATACAAATTGGGTGAAAAGTTTGTAAAGGAGTTTGCAAATGTGGAGTTATTTTTGGGGTTGAATTACAATAAAATGTGTCTGTGTTGATATTTGTAATATTGAATATTTTATGGTTTGAATTATATGAAGAGAAATGTGTGGTGATGAAAAAGTTGAAGATGACTGAGATCGTATCTAAAATTGTTGGTCTGAGGTCTGATGAGGCACAGAATGTAAGGAGAAAAAACAAAAATAAAAAAAGGATTTGTCAAATAGACAATCAAGGATTTGTCAAAGGGTTTGCATGGATGAAACTGGATGTCATACTGCTAGTGACAGAAATACAAAATAGAGAGTTTTTATTCGATCTGAAGATTGCCCAAGAGTAGATTGTTGAGCATGTGAGACATTTTTTTGTGTGTGAAATTTATGTAAAACATGAAAAGTTCATGCTACAGTGATATTATACGGTAAAATGAAAGAAGGGCATTTAAGTAGAAGCATGCAATGGTTATTTCTAGGGATGAGCGGACCAGTGGATGTTCGGGTTCACCGGGTTCAGCCGAACTTCAGGTCAAAGTTCGGGTAAGGGACCCGAACTTGACCAGAATTCAAACCTGAACCCAAACCCCATTGAAGTCTATGGGGACCTGAACTTTGGTGCACTAAAATGGCTGTAAAATAGTTGTAGAAAGGGATAGAGGGCTGCAAAAGGAAGCAAAATTGTGTTAAGAGCAGGACAGTTGCCCTGCAAACAAATGTGGATAGAGAAATTATTTAAATTAACATAGAATAAAAAAATATATATAATCTTGAACTAGGATGCGGAGGTCAAAGTGGAGTAGGAGGTTGAGGAGGTGGTGGATGTGGCGGTGTAGGTGGAAGCGGCGGTGGAGGAGGAAGAGGTAGCCAACACTGTTTTTGTAATTTTTTTATTTTAATTTTTTTTCTTTATTTTTTCTTTTTTTTATAAATTTGGGAAGACCCCAAAATATTGGGAAATAGAAAATATAATGCAAAGAGAAAGTGCACTGGAGTATAACAATGGCTGGGTATGGCCAGTATACTTGTCTACTCAGCACAAGGTACGGACAAGTCCTGTGGAATCCATGCCTGGTTAATTTTGATGAACGTGAGCTTGTCCACTTTGGCTGTAGACGGGCGGCTGCGCTTTTCTGTGATTACCCCCCCCCCTCCTCCCGCTGTGCTAGACACACGTTCGGACAATAGACTTGCTACAGCTTAGGTCAGCACCTTCAAGACGTAAAGGACAAGGTCAGGCCATGTGCCCAATTTGGAGACTCAGAAGTTGAATGGGGCAGACCCATCAGTCAGTACGTGTAGACATATGCACATGTACTGTTCCCCCATGTTGCTGAAATGCTGCCTCCTGCTAAGACATTCCGTATCAGCTAGTGGTGTTGATTGTTATGGCGTGCTGACAAAGCTTTTCCACATTTCGGCCATGCTAACCCTCCCTTCTGAGGTGCTGGCAGTGCCCTAGCTGCATTGGTGACTTCTTCCTCCTCCTCCTCTGCCTTCACTTTGTGTTTCACTGAGCCCCCGCTATCAGGTGTTAATGCCATTAGCAGCTTGTCTACCAGCATTCGCTTGTATTTGCGCATCTTCCGATCATGATCCAGTGACAGAATAAATTATAGCACGTTGTCCTTGTAGCAGGGATCCAGCAGGGTGGCCACCCAGTAAACAGCACTGGTTAGAATGTGGGCAACTTGGCGGTTGTTGCTCAGGCACTGCAGCATGTAGTCGCTCAAGTGTGCCAGGCTGCCCAGAGGCAACCACAAGCTGCCCTCTGTGGGAAGTGTATTGTCTGTGTCGTCTGTATCCCCCCGGCGACTCTCCATTGATGCCCATAAGCTGCTTTGGATGCCACCGTGCTGTGAACATGGTTCCTCCTCCTCATTATCCTCCTCATCCTGCGGAAACTGTGCCCTGGCTGTGCAGTTGTGTACCTGGCCTCTGTTTAGTGCAGGAACCCACCCTCTGAGCTACTTGTGAATGACTGGCCTGATAACCATGGAAATGATCCCTCTTCCTCCTCCTCTTCCTCCTGTGCCACATCATCTTCCATCATCGCCCGAAGTGTTTTTTCAAGGAGACATAGAAGTGGGATAGTAACGCTGAGGCTTGCACCATGTTGGTGGAGTACTCAAAACAGTGCAACACGACAAACACGTCCTGCATGGAGGCCCACTTGGTGGTGAAGTGGTGCTATTCTGCAGAGCGACTCACCTGTGCGTGCTGCAGCTGAAACTCCAGTACCGCCTGCTGCTGCTCGCAGAGTCTCTCCAGCAATGTCGCCTATGAGGCGGTGAGCAGGAAGGCAGAAGTTGCGCTGCAGCACAGACAGGTGAGCAGCAGCAGGGTGACAACGCCGAAAGCGAGCACAGACTGCCCACACTTTCTGCAGCAGCTCTGACATATCAGGGTAATTTTTCAGGACCCTCTCCACCACCAAATTCAGGACATGCGCCTGGCAAGGGATGTACATCAAACTGGCTAGCCCCAGAGCTCCTATGAGATTTCGCCTATTATCGCACACCACCAGGCCAGGTGTGAGGCTCAGCGGCACCAACCACTCATCGGTCTGTTGTTCCATGCCCGTTCATAGCTTCTGCTCAATGTGGGTTTTTTCCCCCAAATAGGTAAGTTTCAAAATAGACTGCTGTCGTTTCCCCCGGGCTGTGCTGAAGTTGGTGGTGAAGAGGCTATGCCGACCGGATGACGAGGAGGTAGAGGAGGAGTAGAAGGAGGAGGCAACAGGAGGCAACGAGAAATGTCCTGAAATCCTTGGTGGCGGGGTGGCGGGAGGACATGCATCAAACTGCTGTCCACCTCAGGCCCAGCCACCACTGCATTTACCCAGTGTGCAGGTAGAGAGTTAATACGTCCGTGCCCATGCTTACTGGTCCATATATTGGTTGTTATGTGGACCTTGCCACAGATGGCGTTGTGCAGTGCACACCTGATTTTGTCCGCCACTTGGTTGTGCGGGGCAGGGATGGCACGCCTTGGAAAGTAGTGGTGGCTGGGAACTACGTACTGTGGGATAGCCACCGCCATAAGGTATTTAAAAGACTCTGTCTCCACCAGACAGAATGACAGCATTTCAAAGGCCAGGAATTTTGAAATGCTAGCATTCAGGACTGGCTGGTACTCGCTCTTTCTCTCCTGTGTTTGGGAGATAGACAACTGAATGTTTCCATGGGACAGTGTGGACATGCTGGTTGACGGTGGTGGAGGTGGTGGTGTTGCTGCCACATCCTCTGTTTGCGGGTGGCATGTGCCGCTGTCACTCCAGAGGGGGAGGAAGAGGCCGAGACCGCAGCAGAAGAGGGAGCCACCACCTCTTCCTCCGAACTGTACATGTTACTCGCATGACCTTGATTCCATGTGGGGTATATGACCTCATCATCCTCTACATCATCTTCCACCCACTCTTCACCCCTGTCCTCTTTGCCGTTCTGCAATCGTCAGAAAGCCGCAGCAGTTGGCACCTGTGTTTCGTCATCATCATCAGAGATGTGCTGCAGTGGTCCTCCCATGTCCACATCCTGAAACATAAGTGGTTGGGCATCAGTGCACTCAATCTCTTCCACTTCTGGGGCAGGGCTAGGTGAATGGCCCACTGAAACCCCACCAGCAAAGTAATCAAAAAGCATAAGAGACTGCTGCATGACTTGGGGCTCAAACTGCTTGGCTGATTTGCCATTGGGTGAGGTGAATGATAGATGCCCATGGGCTGCAGGTGCCAGCTCAACGGTTTCAGCAGGGGATCGGGTGGGAGACAATGTGAAGGAACTGGAGGCACTGTCAGCCATCTAGTCTACTACCGCCTCTACTTGTCCTGGCCTCACCATTTGTACACCAGTATTCGGGCCTACAAAATGACGCTGAACGTCCTGTCGCCTACGTGCACCTGAGAAAGTTGTTTCATTTGGGCATGTAGCTTGCACAGATCGACCACGTCCTCTCCCTACAACAGAAGCTCCACCAGCACCAGCAGCATGATGACCAGGGCTATGTCCCTTATTTTATGCTCTCCTCATTCTTTGAGGTCACCCATTGAGCTAACAGACGTATTAACTATATTAATTTGTATTGCATGCAGTGCAGGTGTACCTCACACCAAAAATGGGAATATGTCACCCACCAAACTAAAAGACAGATTAAAGGGGTTGTCCCATCTCAGAAAATGGGGGCATATCTCTAGGATATGCCCCATTGTCTGATAAGTGTGGGACCCGCACCTATATCGAGAAAGGAGCCCTGAAAGAGAAGGAGGGTACACTGCGCATGCACAGCCACCTTCTATTAATTTTCTATGGGGCCAGCAAATATAGCCCCGCGCTGGCTCGGCTATTTCCGTCGGCCCCATAGAAATAATTGGGAGCATGGGCCAGGCATGCGCGGTGCGCTCCATTTACTTCTATGGGAGAGACGTGGAGCAATATGCCCCCATTGTCTGATATGGGAATACCCTTTTAACTTAATTTCCCTGTCATATATGCACTGAACATGTATCCCACACCAAAAATGGGAGTTTGTCACCCAACGAACTAACAGACGGATTAACTATATTAATTTCCCTGTCACATATGCTGTGCACGTGTGTCTCACACCAAAAATGGGTATATGTCAACTATCGAACTAACACACGGATTAACTATTATATTTTTGTGTCAGGGGTACAAAAATGGTGCTTTGTACCCACAAAAAATCGCTATAGGTCACACCCAGAATTATTAGCCAGATGTATTATTATATTTCTGTGTCAGGGGTGCAAAGCTGGTGTATTGCACCCACAAAAAACAATTATAGGTTACCCACAAACAAATAGCCATATTCCTAACACTCTCCCTCGCTTCTGCTGCCTGCTTCCTGTCCCTGCACTACTCAGAATTGAATGCAGTGCTACACGTGATCCAGCCTGTATAGAGGCTGGGTCACATGATGCACCAGCCAATCACAGTCAAACCATTACTAGGCATTGCTTTGATGGCTTCTTAGTGCCCACAGCTTGAAAGCTTGTTGATTGACTGCCCTGCAGCCTTTCAAAAGCTTTATTAAATGCCTGAACACCGAACTCTAACCCAAACTTTCCGGCAAAGTTCAGATTCGGGTCCCGGTACCCGAACTCGCAAAGTTCTGTATGGACCCGAACTTTACAGTTCTGGTTCGCCCAATACTAGTGATTTCCTCATCTCACACAATTTATTGAAACAAAAGCCAACAATAGTGGTGGGTATACCCCCACAAAAAATATCAATGTCTCAATAACTAGTCATTTGGCCTTGAGCATCAATTACAACTTGACAACAATGGCTCTTTCTGTTCACAAGTTGACTTAAAGAGGACCTATAATCGGTTTTGACATAGGCTAATTATGTCAAAACCTTGTAGTCCCCACTGATGCCCGGGATGTTTTTTTTTTCTCATACCTTCCCCGCGTTCGGCCGGTTCAGAGCCTCGTTGTTTCGGCGAGCGAGCTGTAAACTAGCAATGTGGCGGAGATGCTGTCTTCTGCTGTGGCGTCTCCTTTTCCCGGCTATGATCGCAATCCAATCAGAGCCAACCGTTCAAAGCCGGCTTTGGATGGTCCGCTCTGATTGGATCGCGATCATAGCCGGGGAAAAGGAGATGCCCACAGCAGAAGACGGCAAGTTTACAGCTCGCTAAATAATTAGCCTATGTCAAAACCGATGAAAGGTTCTCTATAATGACTCCTTGGGCATAGCATCCCACTCTTCTTGTATGGAAGCCCTCAGGGCATTAAGGTTCTGGGGTACAGAGTTACAAACCTCTAAACGGCAACTCAGCTGGTCCCATAGGTTTCCAATGGGATTCAGGTCTGGAAAAAGTGCAGGCCACTCCATTTGAGGAACCCCAGTCTCCATCAGCCATTACCTATTGATGCAACCTGGATAGGCTGGTGCATTGTCGTCCATGAAGATAAAATTAGTTCTGTGTTGTTCAATGACTGGATAAATGGTGTTATTTACGTAGTATGGGCTTGTCACTGTACCATGCACAAAGTGTAAGGCAGTTCTGTATTAACTAGACACACCTGCCCACACTGTAACACCACCAGCACCAAAGGAAACAGTGGCTGATGCATAGCGCTCTCCTTGACGTCTCCAACATCATTGGTGGCCATCATTTCTGCTCAGAATCAAATTTCATCAGTGAACAGCACTGAAACACACTGGTCCCTCATCCAGTGTAAATGCTCCCTGGCCTATGCAAGACCATGATGCCTGTGCCTGGTGGTATGGTCAGTAGTGTTGTGCGCAAATATTCAAGTCGCAAATTTTAATCGCGAATATCGCCACTTCGAGAATTCGCGAAGATTTAGAATATAGTGCTATATATTCGTATTCGAGAATATTCTAGATTGTTTTTCATCTGAACCCATGATACCTTCTTGCTTGTGGGCCAATGAGAAGGCTGCAATGTCTTTGTCTGAGCTTAGCAACATCCCTAGAAACCAATAGGAAAGTTGTGCTCTGTGCTTTGCTGTGTCATTACATTAGATAGTTAGTTAGCTTAAATATATAATTCAGATAGTTAGTGGGAGATAGTCAGTGTGGGTTAGATCGTGATATAGTGCAGGTAGTGAAGATCGTGTATAGTGTAAGTTCTATTAGGTAGTGTTATAAGTTCTGCTGTCCATACTTACATGCTACATACATAGTGCTGTGATGTCACAAGTTTAAAACAATACTTAGTGCACTAATCAGTAATATGTAGTCAGACCTGCTAAAATGTGAAGTTTTGTGGCAAACTATGTGCATCATTAATTGCCGATTTGTGCAATCGCAAATATATTGGAGCACTCTATCTGCATATAAAGCTATTGTAATGTTCTGCCGTGACAACCATTTTCTCCAGCCTCAGGAAACTTCTAGCAGCTTGAAAAATGTAGCAAAAGTGACACACGCCTGTATTGCGCGCTCAATATGCGCATATTACATTGCCGATTTTCGCAATCAAGAAAATAATCGAATTCGCTAATTTATGCCGAATATTCGCCTAAATATTCACAAAATATTGCAAATTCAAATATTGCTCCTGCCGCTCTTCACTAATGGTCAGGTACCCCTGCAGATCATCTAGCACCCAGAGCACGCTAATGTAAACTGTTTTGAATGGCCTGACATGACACTTAGGTGCCTGCACCTCCTTTAAATGTGCCTGGAGTTGTGTGGCATTTATTATCCGGTTCCGCAGGACATTGTTCACAATAAAGTGAGGTATTTTACCAAAGGATGCCCACTTCTATGCCTTTCTGTGACTCTTCCAGTCTCTCTATATCTATGTTGCAAACTGCTGATAACACTTTGACACTCAGCTCAGTGGCCACTTCCATCTGAGAACATCCTGCTTCAAGCCTCGCAATGGTAAGGTACTGTTCATCAATTGTTAGGTGTTGTCTTGGTCTCATGATGTCATAATATAAACAGCGTAATGAGGAGGACTGTTTAAACAACAGTTCTAATTGAAGCAGGAAATTTATTGGATGATTCATAGATCAAACACCTGTTGTAAATTTTGTCATTAAGCTCCTTGTTAGAGAGCAGCAAGTTGTGCAAAAAGTACTAAACATTGAACAGTTAGACATGTGCATTGAAAAGTTTAGAGAAGTTTACCTGTAAAGGTTAGAGTGCATTTTAGGTTTATCCTGAATTTTCACTCACAATCCAAATATCCCAAACCTTTTGTGAATAGAGTATGATGTGGGATCGTGATTTTTCATATGAAGTTTGGAAGAAAGTGTGTGGCTATGTTTGGAGCTTGCAGGGGTTACTTAAATCAATTGGAAGGTAGCTTTGTTTGGAATGGCTGGGTGTAGTCATGTAAAAGAAAGAGTTATATGGCTAACTCTGGCCTGTGTGATGAAAAGGTTGTGAGATGGGAGAAATTTTAAATAAGTAAGATTCGATCTGTGACCAAATATTTTAGACTATTTCTGTCCAGGTTTTATATATTATATTTATAAGGAAAAACAACCCGGTGATGGCTTAGACACAGAGGGAATTTGGAAATACAAAAAGTGGTGTTTCTTGATCTATTAATACATTATAAGTAGTTATAGTCCACAAAGATGAAGAAACAGTAGAAGGCGGCACTCACCATGACTTGTAAAAAGTGCTTGATGCTTTATTGATTCATGTGCAGGAACAAGCACGGGCTGGAGCGGACAAACTTCTCCACTGACATGCACTGCAGGCGACGGCCGTTTCGTGCCGGTTAGCGCTTCGTCTGGCCTATGACGTCACCAATAGGCGACTGTTCTCCTATATCCACAGGAAGCGTCCGCTAGCTAGGCAACAGAGGGCGGGGAGGAAAGGCGGAGGGGGCAGGAGCTACCCAATCAACACAGGTTGCGTCACGGACCGGCCTCAAACATGACTCCAAAATACCGCCAATCGTGCCTTGCGGACGTTTCACTGGGTACAAGAGGTAGGGACACAGTACAATACAAATATTTACATAAACAGTTGGTGATAATTCACAATATAAAAATACATATATGGCGCATCAAATCAATGCACTCATCTCGTTACGGTCATTTAGGCCGAGAGGGCCCTTCGCTTCTGCCCGTATAATCCAGGCAGCTTCCTTCCGGAGAAGTTCCCTGTGTCTGTCACCTCCAGAGTCTATAGTGCCTACATGCTCTAAGCCAGCAAACCTTAGGCAGGAATGCTGCCCACCATGTCGTGCATTGACATGGTTTATCAACCTTGGGCAGCCTCTGCCTGTCCTAATAGAATTGGCATGCTCACGGAACCTCTCGAATAATGCGCGGATGGTTTTTCCTATGTAATAGGACCCACAACCACAGGTTATGATGTAAACTACATAACTTGTGCGGCAGTTAATGAACTGCCTAACTTTGTGGTGCAGACCCCCGAAATCTAGATGTTTGCCCTGTATAATTTGCGCACAGTATGAGCAGTATCCACATCTGTGGTTTCCTGTTAACTTATTGCCAGTTAGCCAATTAGAGGAACACCTTCCTGCAAACCTACTTCTAACTAGTTTATCTTTTATAGTTCTGCAGCGTTTGAAAGTTACAATGGGTCTGCTGGACACATAATCTTTTAGGCCTTCGTCATTTTTAAGCATATCCCAATTACGTAGTATTGCCTGCTTTACCATGTCTGCCATGGGACTATACTTAAAAGCAAATGCAAACCTGGCGCCATTTTTTTGTTTATTACCTGGTTTTCTGTGTAATAGATCCTGTTGCTGATACTGTGCGGCCCTTTCCTTTGCTTTTTCCACAATGGGTAGGGGGTAACCCCTTGCCAATAACCTGACCTTGAGCTCATTTGCCTGGCTTTCAAAGGTGGTCTCTGTGTTGTTCTTGCGTCTTAAGCGCACAAACTGACCATATGGGACTGCATGCTTGACAGCCTGAGGGTGGTAACTACAATAGTGTAATAAGGATTTGGTGGCGGTAGGTTTTCGATAAGTGCTAGTGAGGAGCTTGTCACCATGCATCTCCAAATGTAAATCCAGAAACTCGGGGCTGTTACCTCCGAAGTTTAGAGTAAATACCATTTTCATGTCATTTGTGTTTAGGTATTTGACAAACTCCTCACAAGCAGTATGTGACCCCCGTCAAACAATAAATACATCGTCCACATATCTGAGATATAATTTGACATGCTGAGTCAGATAAAGTTTGCACTGATTTATCTCTACTCCTTTTGGATACAACCTCAGTTGCAGAAAAAAAAGACACACTTTGATATGCATGAATATCTGACCTAACAGTCTAGATAGTTTCTCAGAATAGGCCTATGCAAACTTCTTACACGGTTTATGACTTATCAATTTTACTCACACTAATCATTGTCTCGTATATAGCTTCTAAACTCATTTTGAGAACAAGACTTCTTTTATGCTTGGATATTTAATACGAACAGGCCAAACATCTGAAAAATTACTATTAATTGAGAGTATCTCCTGAAGTTTACATATTTAATGTTACCATGAAAAATAACATTATTATTTTTAATCCATCTCACTTGCATTTAGATCATGTGCATGGATTGAAGATGCATTTGATCAATGAGTTCAATGCTCTTGCTTTTTTGGTTCCTTAATCAGGTAAACACAACATCAATCAAGCAACAGATTCACTTAATTAGTCTCAAAGCACCCCTATCAAATGTGTGTTCAATTACACTGGTAAAGATTAAGACCTTAAAAATGCTGATCTGTTTTACTAAACTTGAAAAAAAAAAAATATATATATATATGTGTATATATATATATATATATATATATATATATATATACACACACACACACACACACAAACATAGAATGAGACAGGACTCCAAATAGGGGAAATGGATGGTGGACCGCTTTATTTACTCCACTTGCAACTCTCTTTATATATATATATATATATATATATATATATATACATACACACACAGGTGTATAAGGAAGTATTAAATACTAGCTTCCACTTATATATCTGCACTGTGAAATATACAGGAATAGTGGTGGCTGGCGATTTTAAGCAGTGCTGGGCTTTTTTGTTTTACTGGCACTAGATTGGACAACCCCACAGTTTGTCATTGGTTGCTTGTATTGAGCTGGTCACATATGCTATATGAGTTTTTGAGTAGCTGTTCCCCTCCTCAATAGCTGATATAAATATATATGATAGTTACGTTCAGTCTTGCCTTATATGGGTCATATGGTTTTCTCAAAGACATATCTTGGATCCTCAGAAGTTTTGAACATCTCTTTTGAATTACTAAAGAAGACCTTTCATAATCTTTTGTCTCCTAAAGGATAAATCCTATAGTTTATAATTATTCTCTACCAATGCATATTTCTTAACAATGCCATAATGAACAATAGTACACAGTAAATAACATACAGAAACAAATAGTACAGTTGACCAATTGTACTGGAGTTATATACACATTGTTGTTATACGGTCACACAATAACAAATGAATACCTTAATTGAGGACTCTCTATTAATCATATTAAAGAAAACAGTGGAAATAGTTAAAATAGTAGAGATAAAAGTGGAGATAACTAGAGGAGAAGCCTCAAGACTGTTCCTGTACTGGTAAATAGTTAGACAGAGACGATGCATAAGGTCCATCCACTCCACCTTCAGAGATCCCTACAACTCTCCTTCTGCATTTAGGCCCTTAGGATGTATAGCTAAAAAAGGCATATTACCATGTAACCAGAAGAAAAACTTTGTGATGTTGAATAGTTTTGCGTTAAAAATACAAAAGTATTATAACAGTGCTACTAGTTATTGTCTAACCAGAAAAAGGTTGTTTGCAACCTTTCAGAGCACAGATCACCCTTCATCAGGCTGTTTACAAATGAATGACTGTGAGAAAGGTACAACATTTAAAAGATATTATAGTTATTTGTAAATGGGGTGACCCACTACATGGACACTCTTCTTCCCCTTCCCCATGAGACTGACTCCAGATCACCTTAATTTTTAAATCTTAACCCCTATTGCCTGTCCATCTGTAAGGCTAGTTTTATACCTGTGGTTGCCTCTCTGGCAGGTTCTTACAGCATTGAACAGCCTGCTGGAGTTCTCTGGATCCAGCATTGCCAGATAATGTCGCCTGCCCGCCAGACCCTATTGACTATAATGGGATCCAGCAGAGATCCAGCCACTACCCAACAAATACCATATGCTGGAAATCAGCCAGTCAAAAACTGCTGCATGGAGCATTTTTCAGCATTTATTTGTCCGGGAAATTCCTGGCATTCTCTACCATAACAGTCTGCCGAAACAGTTCGATGCATGTGTAAAACTAGTCTAACGATAACTGCAGTTGTATTGCTCTGTCTTTGGATGATTTTTGGTTTGTTATGTATAGAGATGTTCCGAACTATTTGCCGGCGAACAGTTCCTGGTGAACATCGCATGTTCGCGTTCTCCACGGCGGGCGAACATATGCGATGTTCGGTTCGCCCCCTATTCATCCTCATTGAGCAAACTTTGACCCTGCATGTCACAGTCAGCAGACACATTCCAGCCAATAAGCATACCCTCCCTCCCAGACCCACCCGCCTCCTATAAAAAAGCAAGGACAGCATCCATCTTAGATTTATTCTGAAGCTGCAGTGTTAAGCCCCATTCACACATCCGTAATTTTGTCCGCATCCATTCCGCAATGGGGCCGGACGTGAATGGGGCCGGACGTGATGCGGAGAGCAAAAGATAGAGCATGTCCTATTCTTGTCTGCAACCTGCGGACAAGAATAGGCATCTCTATGGGAAGTGCCAGCATGGTGGGTTGCGGATCCACAACACACTATGGACATCTGAATGGGGCCTTAGTTAGAGCAGGGACAGTGCTGCTGCTGCTGCATTAATAAGGAAAGCCTTAGCTAGACCAGTGTTTTGTGTCCACTCCAGTCCTCAAAGACTCATCTTCTGTAAGGACAGCGTCCTAACAGCACCCCAAAAAGCCCTTTTTAGGGCTGGTACATCAGTCTGCTTTTATTTATTTTTTCTATATATATATTGCAGTTGCCTGTCCGTGTCTTAAAGGACGCAGGCCCACAGACAGTACTTTGCCCACTGCCAATGCCCACCACTCATATGGGGTGGCACAGTACCTTGCAGATAAAAAAGTCATTTAATTTTTACTCTTTAATATAATTGCAGTTGCCTGCCAGTGTGTGTTAGGCCCACAGGCTGTACTGTGCCCACAGCCAGTGCCCACCACTCAAATAGGGTGGCACAGTACCTTGCAGATAAAAAAGTCATTTAATGTTTACCCTTTAATATAATTGCAGTTACCTGCCAGTGTATGTCAGTCACACGGACTGTACTGTGCCAACTGCCAGTGCCCACCACTCATATAGGGTGGCACAATACCTTGCAGATAAAAAAGTCATTTAATTTTTACCCTTTAATATAATTGCAGTTACCTGCCAGTGTGTGTCAGGCCCACAGACTGTACTGTGCCCACTGCCCACCACTCATATAGGGTGGCACAATACCTTGCAGATAAAAAAGTCATTTAATTTTTACTCTTTATTATAATTGCAGTTGCCTGCCAGTGTGTGTTAGGCCCACAGGCTGTACTGTGCCCACAGCCAGTGCCCACCACTCAAATAGGGTGGCACAGTACCTTGCAGATAAAAAAGTCATTTAATTTTTACTCTTTAATATAATTGCAGTTGCCTGCCAGTGTGTGTCAGGCCCACTGACTGTACTGTGCCCACTGCCGACCACTCAAATAGGGTGGCACAGTACCTTGCAGATAAAAAATCTATTAATTTCTACTCTCTAATATAACTGCAGTTGCCTGCCAGTGTGTGTCAGGCCCACTGACTGTACTGTGCCCACTGCCGACCACTCAAATAGGGTGGCACAGTACCTTGCAGATAAAAAAGTAATTTAATGTTTACCCTTTAATATAATTGCAGTTGCCTGCCAGTGAGTGTCAGGCCCACAGACTGTACTGTACCCACTGCCAGCGCCCACCACTCATATCGGGTGGCACAGTACCTTGCAGATAAAAAAGTCATTTAATTTTTACCCTTTAATATAATTGCAGTTACCTGCCAGTGTGTGTCAGGCCCACAGACTGTACTGTGCCCACTGCCCACCACTCATATAGGGTGGCACAATACCTTGCAGATAAAAAAGTCATTTAATTTTTACCCTTGAATATAATTGCAGTTGCCTGCCAGTGTGTTCCAGGCCCAAAGACTGTACTGTGCCCACTGCCCACCACTCATATAGGGTGTCACAGTACATTGCATGGCGCAGTGACCTGAAATTCAAACGAAGCAGACTCAGCATGGGTCTTTTTCCATCTCCCGGTTCAAAAAAATCTATTCACTACACCGGCTCTGGCCCTGATAAGGGACAAAACAGAGATTAAACTGATAGGAATAGTACTTAGTTAACACTAGTTGCATTGGTGGCAAATTCCATTGCAAGTGCCCAAAATTAGAAGGAAGCGTACAGAGCTAGCTTTTTTCTCTATATCCCCATGCAAGGATTCAATTCAATAAACGTTCCCTGATAGGGGACTTAACAAAGATTAAAATGGTAAGAATAGTAGTTCACACTATTTGTATTGGTGTCACAGTACATTGCGCGGCGCACACGCAGTGCCCCAAATTGGAAGTAAGACGACCGTCCAACCATCTTTTTCCATCTCCCCGTTCCTAAAATCTTTTCCATACACCGGCCCCTGATAGGGGACAAAACAGAGATTAAACTGGTAAGAACAGATTTTTTTTATTTACAGTTGTGTTCAAAATTATTCAACCCTCAATGCTGTAAACGGTTTTAGGGAATTTAGTGTACATTTGTAATTGTGTTCAGAATGAAATCTTACAAGGACTTTTTAAAGAACCAAATGCAACTAAAATCTTCTACTGGTACTGGGAAGCTTCAGCGTGTGCAAGGTACTACAAATTCTCTTCAGTACCAGGAGATATTGGATGAAAATGGGATGCAGTCCGTTCACAAACCTGAGGCTTGGGAGACGTTGGACCTTTCCACAGGACAATGATCCCAAGCATACCTCCAAGTCCACTAGAGCATGGTTGCAGATTAAAGGCAGGAACATTTTGAAGTGGCCATCGCAGTCACCAGACTTAAATCCGATTGAGAACCTCTGGTGAGACTTAAAGAAAGCAGTTGCAGCGCGCAAGCCTAAGAATGTGACTGAACTGGAGGCTTTTGCCCATGAAGAATGGGCAAAGATACCTGTAGATCGCTGCAAGACACTTGTGTCAAGCTATGCTTCACGTTTAAAAGCTGTTATAACTGGAATAGGATGTTGTACTAAGTACTAAGATTGAATGTCACTTGGGGGTTGAATAAAATTGATAATGATGTGAGCACAGAAAAGACATTTGTGGTTATTTCATTATAAATGTTATGTTATATTTGTCTGACTTACAAGTTCCTATTTGATTTAATTGTAAACAAGATGACTGAAATGATCAAAATCAATGTCAAACTGGCCAAAACACTCAATTTCAGTGGGGGTTGAATAATTTTGAACACAACTATAAAAAAAAAAAAAGGACCGCCTCTGCGGAGCTGGGTATTTTTTGACCACGTTACTGAACACTCATGCACAATGGCTGTAGGCTCATGCGTCCTTTTGTGGAGGTGACAAACCTGGTCAGTCAAACCCAAGGCAACATCATCGACCTCATCCCATTTGCGTTTTTTCTGGAGCATGCCCTGCGAAGAGTGCTGGATCAGGCCATAGATAAGCATGAAGAGGAAGAGTTGTGGTCACCATCACCACCAGAAGCAGCCTTGTCGTCGCTGATTGCTGGACCTGTGGCAACGCAGAGAGAGGAGTCTGAAGAAGAGGAGTCAGAGGAAGAAGATGGCTTTGAGGAGGTGGAAGACCAACCACAGCAGGCGTCCCAGGGGGCTTCTTGTCACCTTTTGGGACCCTTGGTGTTGTAAGTAGCTGGGTGGAGGAAGAGACCTTCAATGACGTCAGTGAGGACAAGGAACAGGACATGGCTAGCTTGGTATCCAACCTTGTGCAAATGGGGAGTTTGCGGTTGTGCAAATGGACTGTTTGTGGTTGTTTGCGGTGCAATAAACGGGGAGTTTGGTCTATCAGAGTTTGGTTTGTCTCTGTGAAGCGTGCATAACCCTTACACTACCTGATCGATACAACATCATACCTGATCGTATACACACACTGGATGTTTTAAAGCATGCTATTCCAAACAATTTAGAAATGTTTGATGATTTATGCCCTTTATGGATTACACTCTTATGACACTCTGTGTCAACTACAGAATTTTCCATGGAAGTTTTGCCATGGATCCCCCTCCGGCATGCCACAGTCCAGGTGTTAGTCCCCTGAAACAACTTTTCCATCACTATTGTGGCAAGAAAGAGTCCCTGTGGGTTTTCAAATGTGCCTGCCTATTGAAGTCTATGGCAGTTCACTTGTTTCGCCCATTCGCGAACATTTGCGTAAGTTCGCGTCGCCGTTCGTGAACAGAAAATTTTATGTTTCCGACATCTCTAGTTATGTATGAACATGAGGTGGAGTGTATCAAAAAAGTATTTAGAGTTAATAGTTTATATCTATTAGTGACTGGAATATTCTAGTTTGTATGTGTGCTTTAGGGAGTTGACAAAGTGGTGCAATCGAGTTTGACTGTATTGTCTTATGTACATTCCATCAAATTTGTTTTTAGTCAATCACTTCAGTTTCAATTTGGTTCAATTCTGTTTTCCAAATGCTATTTTGCTATTATGTTTGATCTTTTTCAAATTCTTCATTGACCAATAATAAATTAAATTGTCTATGTACCAGTTCTCTGCTACCAGCTCTAGATCTTCAATAGTCCTGAGGATCGCTCACATGTCTTTCAAACAACCTTATGACCTACTGTATATTCAGCAAATTCAGAATGTAACTACCAAATATATTCATTACAACACTGATTCAGCTACTGAGGAGGGGACTGGTTCCTCCAAAACGCACATAGCATATGTGACCAGCTCTATACAAGCAATCACTGACAAACTATGGGATTGATTAATCTTCTTGCAATAGAACACTGCTTAAAATTACCAGCTGCCATTAATTCTGTACATAGGAACCTAGAAGGATTTAATACTACCTTGGATGGCAATGTATGGTGTCAATCATTACTATCATGTTACTAGTCTATATCCTGTGTAGAGATGAGTGAACCTGTCAGGGTTCGGAGAGAGAAGGAGCCTCTCAGTTTTTCTTTTATTTATTTTTTTTTTTTGGGGGGGGAAGATATTGAAATTAACTTTCCTAAGCTAATCTGTTAGACATAATAATTTTCACACATTTTAGTGTGGATCCGAACCTTCAGAGAAATTCGGAGAATGAATCTAAAACCTGTAGAACCAATTTGTTCATCCTTTATCTTGTGCAAAAGGACAGAAGTATCATGATTCACAAGACACTGTAATAACATAATACATGAACAGTTCTGTGAGAACGCTGGCATTGAAAGGTGAGGAAGTGAAAGTCAGTTGTTACCCTCCAGTTCAGTGAGTAACTCATGAATATGGCAGAAAATATATAAAGTATTGTAGCTGTCCATTACATCCATCCTATACAGTTTGAGTTCTATGTTCTCTGCCACAAAGCAAATATACTTTATAATGGGACATAGTCCCTTACCCTTACATTAACTAACCATTTTTTGTAGGCAATTATAGTGTATATACATTGGTTTTATATATATATCCTGCAGGACAATATTATATCAGTTTCTTGAGAAATACCAATTGTAAATATATTCCACACCCCATATCCCACATACCATATATAAATTCTATTATGTGAACTGAATCAAGTGGTAGCTTTATCTTTTATTTTTATATGTATTTTATTTAGGGTTATATCATCTCAAACATTGCTGGCATATCGTTAAGATATACTACACCAATGTTTATCATTGGTGTAGTAAGAAAAAATTGATATTGGATAATATTGTGCCTGGAGCAAAGACTGAAAGGCAATCTAATGTTAAATATAGTGTCTGAGCTGCAGGCAACTTGTTGTAGAGCAGGAGGAGTTGAGCAGATAGATATATAGTTCTGTGGGAAAAGATTCACTATAACTTGTTATTTGTTTAAATTCCTGCTTTGTCTGAGACTTGAAGTCAAGGAGGTGGTCCTATCAGTGATTGATACTTTATAACTGTGCATAAAGAGATAGCTGTCAAGCAGTGACAGGACCAACTCCTTGACTTCAAAGTCCAGAATAAGCAGGAATTTAAATGTATTAAAATAAATGTTTTAGAGATTCTTTCCCAGGAAATCTATGTACTGTATCAACATGCTTGGCTCCTTCTGCTTTATTAACATGATGCCTGCAGACTACTTTGCATTTTCATTAAGACAGGTTCCCTTTAATGTAACTACTTAACTCTGAACCAGCTGCAATTCACATCACAACTGTCCAGTGTACCACATTTAGCTTAGTTAGGCCTGTTTCACATTGGCATAAGGGCTCATGCACACAGACATATTTTCTTTTCGAGTCCATTCAATTTTTTGGCCGGACCGTATGCGTAACCAGCACAATGACATCACTGCATGGCATCTGCTGTGTTGAGTGGGATGTACTCATTGGACACTACATTTACACTACAAGGACAGCACTAATGTAAGGGGCACTAAGGATGTGTATTACTGCGTGGGGACACAACTACTGTGTGGGAACAACAAGGGCACATTACTGTGTGAGGGCACTAAGGGGGCATAACTTCTGTGTGGATGCACTAATGAGGCATAACTACTGTGTGGGGGCACTAAGGGGGCCAAACTACTGTGTGAGGCAAATAAATGGGCAAAAATAACATGAGGAGGAACTAAGGGTGCATAACTACTGTGTTGGGGCACTAAGGGAGCATAACTATTGTTTTGGGTCACATAAGGGGGAGCAATACTGAGTGGGGGTACTTAGGGGACAGCAGTACTGTGTAGGCGGGAACTAAGAGGGCATAACTACTGTGCTGGGGCACTAAGGGAGAATAACTATTGTGTGGGGTTACATAAGGAGCAGCAATATTGAGTGGGGGCACTTAGGGGGTAGCAGTACCATGTTGGGGGCACTAAGGAGGCTTAACTATTGAGTTGGTGGGGAGTTGCATAGTGAGTGTGAGCGGTCTTGACAAGCAGCAGTAGGGGGGAGTTGGAGGGACGTTGCTCGGGGAGGTTGACCCATTAAAAAATGTCCTTTGGGGCTGAACCCTATTCTAGCTACTCCCCTGATTATATCATCTTCTTCCTCTGCATTTACTTATATGTAAGGTACTTTTATGGCTGCACTTGTATTTTATTTATTTATTTATTTTTATTTATACTAAATATTTCTATTATATTGGGAATGTAACATTTATCATAATAAAGTTATAATATGCATTAGCTGTGGTATGGCACATAGATTTCTACTGTACCTACTGTAACTACTGTAAAGCAGTCATTAGGTGGGGCATTCTTTCTTTCAAGTTTATTGACACATGCTCAGTCTGCACATTCTCAACCTATATGACGATACAGCAAGTGGGGCATGTCTTTGATGATACACACAGTGTGGACTATACTACAGGTAATTTCTTTTTATACAGGTGATTTGTGTAATTATATGCAGTTTGGTAATATAAGATGTGCCATTAGATTTGGTGATGTTGTTTACCTGACAAGATATTTTATTAACATTTTGAATCTTTTTACCTAACATTTACTATGTGCACCATTTCATGGTTTGTAAGTGTTTTTACTGCTAATTTTTGTGTCGTGTGAAGGTCTTGTGTTTACTCAGCACAGAAATACTTCACACACACCATCTTGTCCTTTTTCTGTTGATATGTTTACTGGCATGTGTGACCATACTCGTCCAATTAATGCTGACCTTCATGGATGTATTCTTGTGATAAGATAGTCATGGTAGAGAATCTTATTGCAATGTCACATTCTTGTCTAAGACTCTTGTCTAAAAATTGTGCTTTTTGCGCTTGTTTACTGTATGCGCTACAAAAGCTCTGGGTGCATTCATTAAATGGACACGTGTACTCCCATTAAACTGACAGATGCCAATGAGTACCAAAGAGTACTCCATTCAGGGGCATATATTGGATGGTACTGACCAAGTTTAGCCCCATGGAAGAGTGTAGCAGACTGCGCTATTCCATGCAGAAGAAATGATAATGCGGTATACTTGTTTTTAACATGGATGTCTATGGGAGACAGATGCTACTCTGTACCATCTGCTTGGTTGTCCTTTCTGGTGGGAGCTTTCTGGGCAGTCTAATAAGGGTCTTATTCTGATGATTTTACCCAGGATTGACCTGCGAAGGAAAAAAAATAATAGAGAGAAAAATCCCTCTGTGTATGAGGTACAGTATATGTCCATAGATGTATATGGGTATTGTATTATGACTTCATGGAACTTATGTGGAAATGTACTATGGCCACATATATACTTTCTCAGTCTTCCAGAGCAGTAAACTATTTTTTTTATATGAAAATGGATGGTCTAACCTGTAAAATACTCTTTAGATGTTTGGCGTTAATATACTTTCCACTAAATCTGTAACTTATTTGACTAAAACATAATAGAGCATTGCATGTTGCATTTTAGCTCAGTATGAAATAACTTAATATTAACTGTATATTATTTTATGCGGGTATAGTGTTAACATAGTAAACTATTGACTATTTAGACTAAAGGGTACAATAAAAAAAACATGTTCACCTTGGGAAAAAGAAGGGCAGAATGGATTCAAATTATTATAATTAACACCAGCCTGACCCAGTCAATCCAGATGAGAGCTTACAGAGTGAGCTGACATTGAAAGTATAATTAAGAAATCAAGCCGAGCAGCTCAAACAGAATAACAATTTTATAACATACACAAGTGCTCTGCAAATAAGAATGTGCAGTACAAATAGTGTTAAAGAAACATTTCATGTAACTTTATTATCAGGAAAAGTCAATTAATTGTAAGAAATGAAGAAGGGAACCAGAATAAGAAGTCACTTAAGTGGAAGGTAGAGGGTGCATTTACGTGTTGATATCATACCATGGTTTTGGAAAATGCTACAAATACGACCAGACTGCACAGTGTAAATATACAAAAATATTTTATCTCCATACAATTGCTTGAAAGAAACCAAAATTTATCTTAGAACCCCTACTGGGCCAGATTTGAAGGCCATATAAATATTTCCATGTGAATCGACCATGAGTAGCAGCACACTATCTATGCTTCTGAATAATGGTTCCTTAGGTGTTGTGTGTGCCATATATGATGCTTCCGTCAAGCAGGAGAATGTGTATGTTAAGGTCCCTTGACAAACGCTTGACATAAAATTTATGTGTTGTTACAAGCATTTTTTTGTACCTGGTTGTCATATAGTGTTGACATGCATTCTATAAGAATATTTTATGGTTTTTTATTGTGTGTTTTGAAAAAATGCGATATACCCCCCTCCCCCCCAAAAAAAAAAAACAACATCAAAGGGAGAAAAATACTTGCATAAATGTTCTACTTCCACTAGATATTCCAAAATGATGTGTTTAAATGAATTGTTACATTTGGTTGTTCTGCCTTTCAATGGTTAAAAATAAAAATCCCATAGATCTCAAAGTATAGTTTGCAGACAGTGAGGTCACAAAAAGAATGGTTGCTGTATCGGTAATATAATGCTAGTACAGCAGTTAATCATGTATCAGTTGTAAGAAACTTCTGGCAGTTTTCCATTTGCCCCCTTGAAATTGCCTCAGTTTAGGGCAATATTTCCTAATTAGCCAAAAGAGACTTTTTACTTGTCCTTCAAGGAATGTAACTACTTGTACGGTTTGCCAAAAGATAATTGGCTACATAAGGCTATATCATTTACAAATAGCTAACAGGGAATTTCCACTCGATCATGATTTGGCTCCATGTATGAATTTAAGATATAATTAAATTAATAATTATAACCAGACAATTCCATATAATTGAAAGTTCTGCTCCACTACTTCGGTACTACTTACACCAATTTTTAAATATCATTCAACATTATTTATTTCCTATTCTATAGTGTACTGTTCAGCTATACCTTTAAAATATTATACATTTACATTTATGTGTACATAAAACACTGAACACAATTTTACCTTAAATAAATGATGATCAACATCTGGAAACAGAGTAACAATGTCAAAAAATGCCTGCACAGTTATTGAGTTTATGTGGATTTTACATTAAATAAGGCAAGGCAATTCAGGATAGATCATTTTCAGCAATTTCATGAATTAGATATAGATATGCAGAAGATTTACAGAAATGAAATAGCATGTCTGTTTGTTTATTTTTATTTTAAAGTGTACCAATCACTTTAACATAAGCTGTCATGTATGTGGCATACAGATGTAGTTAACACTCACACTTGGTGAGTTATCACATTTAGTCAACACATTATAACTAGAGATGAGCGTATTAATCAGAAATTTGTTTTGGATGCTTCGCCAAACTTTACAAAAAGATTTACTTTTTTACAAATTACTTAGACACGAAGCGCATTTCTTTGTAAGTAATGGGTACAATGACTGGGCAAGGTGATTGTGCCACTCCCTGTCATTGCACCCCTCATATGCCACGTTCATACATGATTGCTGCATCTGATATAAATAACATAGTGTGAAATAAAATGTAAAAAAAAGTCAAACTACATCACCTGGCATTGAATTTCGTGCAAGATCTTCAAGCAAGATGGCGACAGATGGCCCATTGCAAACAAATTTATCAGGTAAGTAAGATTTTTTATTTCTTCTATTTCAGGATAAATCTATTCGGTTCCACGAAGCACAATAAAATTCAGCTTTGTGGCAAATCGAATTTATCCTAAAATTAACTGTGGACTTCGATTCAATCAGCACTAGTTATAACTATGACTGTTAACTCTCCTGCTTCTGTACATGAGCAATAAAACTATATCTTTCCATTTATACTGTATCTGTATTCTGAATTTTCCACTCATTTTCCCTCTGCCAAATCTATATCAGTTTTTCTGAGCTCAGCTCCAGAGTAGGTGGAATTTAGCTGCTGTGATGCCTCCTATACAGAGCACACAGTTTTCTCTCTTCTTTCTCTGTAGTTCCCTCTTAGAAACAGCAGCAACATGGTGAACAGTATAAAACAATACTTAGCAGTGCAGCTTTGAATCCAGAACTGGGCTCACTTCACATATTTAACTTTACAGAGCCAAAATCAGCATCTACAATGGGTTACCTGATATCTCTGTGAGATAATTACCCATCTCATATCACAAGATGGATTTTACCAGATGAGTGTAGGACTTGAAAGTAAAGAGAGGAGAAGCGACTCATAAGTGAAGAAAACCCCTTTTTTTTTTGCTTAATAGGATATATTAAAAAAATACTTATATAGTTTCTTAGGAACAATATGCCACGTATTTGTCAAGAATTCTTGTAAAAAATCAACATTATGAACAAAAAATTATAGAGATAGAGATGTTTTTATACTTTTCAATGACTCATAGATTAACATTTCTCCTGCAATATTAAGTGAACATATTTTAAACAGTAATAATATTATGGGCTCACAAATATCAATATGTCCCTTTTCAATTTAAAAAAAAATAGTTGATGTATCAGTATATTTTCAGGGAAAGTAGTTATTCCAAACTATAGCTTTTTTACTATAGAAATGTCAGCCATAACAAATTTCATGAAACCATGGCACATTGATACATGTACCATGTTTATTCTGAATACAGTACTGTGAAAATCAATACCAAACCCATTACAACCTAAGGCTAACATTTTTTTTCAATTTGTATTTCAATAGTTTGCAGGGAAGGTTCTTTACATTTTATTAACACAGCATTGAACTTACTAGAAGAGAGCTACTGTATGCACAATTTTAATAATTTGCACCTTTGGCTATATACAGTACATCAACAAAATTTACACTAAGCTACATTAAAAAAGTATACAGTAATAAGAAATAATCACTGCAAGTTATCAAGACAATTTAACAACAAATGGTAGAAAGACCATTGAAGTAATTAATGATCAGATAGTTGACAATTTCCTGTTTTTAAAGCATACTTACCATATTTTTTGCCCTATAAGGCGCACCTGCGGATGAGATGCACATAGGTTTTAGAGGGTGAAAATAGGAAAAAAAAATATTTTAAGCAAACGGTGTGTTAAAATTTTTAATACAATAACATAACAATATTTTAACACTGTAAACATTAACAGTAGTAACCAGCAGCATTAAGAACCGTCATTACTGACTTAAATGTCCACGTACACTGCTCCTCTATTCATCAGGGAACCCCAAAAACTCCTCATCACTACTGTCCAGGTTAATCACGCTCTGTGGCTCAGTATCACTTGTATCAGTAATCACTCAGTCGTACAGCATATTGTCCTCAGTGCCATCCAAGGCATTGCTGATGCCACACTTTTTAAATAATCTGAAGATGATTTCATTATTGACTGCCTGCCATGATGTTTTCACCCACTCACAGACTTGGGTGATGGTGGGCCTCTTCATTCGTCCAGTGGGAGTCAGGTCATGGTTCCCAGTAGCCATCCACTTGTTCCATTCCTCCCTCATGAACACTTTAAACGGATTATTAATGGAAACATCCAGAGGCTGTAGCTGGCTGGTAAGCCCCCCAGGAATGACCGCTAGATGAGTGTTCACTTCCTTAAATCTTGTTTTTGTGGTTTCGCTGATATGTGCCCTAAACTGGTCAATATCCTGAAAATGAGCTGAACGCTGCTATTGGCCAGCGCTCCAGTCTTGGGAGAAGGAGACGCCCAGGGCAAAAGAAGATGTCTCCGCCCCAGGCAAAATTATCAGAAGCACGAGCACCGGTACCGGGGGCTACAGCGGACGAACGGAGCGGCACCCAGGGATACAAGTAAGTGCAGGGTCATCCCTGGGTGCCGCTCTGCATTTATTTACATTTGCCTAATAAACTGCGGACCAGAGAAAGGTCCTCTTTAAAGGGTTTCTGTCACCTGAAAAATGGGTATTAAGCTGGCTGACATTAGAGATGTGCTAATGTCAGCTGAACATAACTATATTAGTGCCATCTCACTGCCTGCCGCCGTTTTTGAGAAAAATAAACTTTTATAATATGCTAATTAGCCCCTAGTAGCAGGGGGGCATTGCCCCTGCTCCTAGACACTCCTTCCTCCCACCTCTGGCCACGACCCTGCTTCACTAGATTGACAGGACCAGGCAGCGTTCTCCTCCTCCTGCCAGCCCTGTGCACTGGGGAGATCTTGCGTCGTTCAGTATTTGCCGCAGGTGCAGTGAGGAAGCTTGCAGCCAGCCAGCGCCCTTCACTCACTGCGCCTGCGACGTATATTGAATGGGACGGTGAAGACGCGAGATGTACACTGCAGACAGGGCCGGAGGTATGACACCAACGCTGCCTGGCCCTGACAATCTAGTGAAGCAGGGTGTTGCCAGAGGTGGGAGAACAGAGCCTCTAGGAGCAGGGGCAACACCCCCCCTGCTCCTAGAGGTTAATTAGCATATTATAAAAGTTCATTTTTCTCAATAACGGCGTCAGGCAGTGAGATGGCACTAATATAGTTATGTTCAGCTGATATTAGCACATCGCTATTGTTAGCCAGCTTAATACCAATTTTTCAGGTGACAGAAACCCTTTAATGTTGGCATAATTTTGTAAGTATAATTTTAGTTTTTTTTAGTATGCTAAAACAAAATAATCATGACATTTTAAAAAATCATATTTGTTTTGCAGAATTTCTATTGTAATCCAGTTTTTCTGGTAACACAGCAAAGGAATAACAGCAAAGCAAATTTCTAAAGTTTTATCGTGATTCTGCAGTTTACAGAAACTGGAAGGTGCGTCATATGGTTTATGGAGGATGGATTTTTAAATAGACCTTGAAGTACCCCTACAGAAGAAGCACCTCTACAGTACATTTGGAAACTACTTCCCTCAAGGAATTTTTCTAAGGATATAGTGAGCACTTTGACTTAACAGGTGTTTCATCTTAGAAATAATTGGCCATGAAAAATGACCCAATTTTGGAAGCTTCAACCACAAGGAATCTTTCAAGGGGGGCAGTTAGCCATTCTAACCAACAGGCGTTTTGTAGAATTTAGAAACACTTGGCTTTGAAAATGAAAAATTATATTTATTTCCAATTTGTAGAAATAATCAGTCGGCAATCTGGAATAAGGTGGTGGTGCTTGTATCCTGGGTTGCAGGCCCATACATCCACATAGAAGAAATGGATCAGGATTTGCCCATTGATGCTGATAAATCTTCACTCTTTTTTTTGGGCTAAACAGCCTTTTTCAAACAAGCATTTTTTTCCCAATAAAATTTTGCTTTAACCCCAAAGTTTTCATTTTCACAAAGAGTAACAGGAGAAAAACACCCAACAATTTGTTACCCATTTCTCTGAATATGAAAATACTCAGTATGTTGTTGTAAACTTCTGTATAGGCACATGTCAGGGTTCAGAAAAGAAAGCACACCATGTGAATTTGGGGCTTATGTTCTGAGGTTAAATTAAAAAAAAATAAACTACAAAAATAATTGAGACACAAAGGTCAGGATGACCTATCAAAAAGGATATGAGAGCCATAATATCTTTTCTGCAGGAGGGCTCGATTTGTGTTTGATGACGTGACATTTTCTTTGTTATCACTTTTGGATACATACAACTTTTTTTCTTGGCATTTTTTTTTAAAGGCTAGGTGACAATATTTTATTTTATTTTTAAATTTTTTTTCAATAATAAATGGCTCAATGAGGAAAGGGACACTTTTTAAATTTTATTATTTCTGTTTTTAAAGGTCTGACTGCTGGTTCAATGCAGTACAATATATGTTATATTTAGTGATGAGCAAAGTTTTATAAAATTAGATTTGGCTGCTTTGCCAAATAAAACAAATTGCTTTGTGATTACCGTAAATACTTTGCCACAAAGTGCATTTCTTTGTAAGTAGTGAGTGGAATGACAGGGAGCGGCGATTACACCTCTCCCTGTCATTGTACCTCTCAGATGCCTCGTTCATCGCTTATAGTGGCATCTGAGTTCAATATTAAAGTGTATAATTAGAAAAAAAATTAAATCATACTTACTTCATCCATTTGCTCAGTCTGTGATGATGTCACCATGTTGGCCAGCGTGGTGATGTCATATGTCACCATGCATGGGATTTCAAATGGAATCTTCAATCAAGGTGGTGGCGGCCGGCTCTTTGCATTCAAATGGATGAGGTAAGTATGTTTTATTTATTTATTTTAAACCCATTTCAGGGAAAATTGTTTCATTGCCACGAAGCACAAGCAAATTCAGCTTTGTTGCAAATCGAAATTTTCTTGAAATTCGGAATGAAGTTCACTTTGTGGACTTTGATTCGCTTAGCTGCATTGTACGGTATAGAACCTGTCAGTTTCACACTATCAGTTGCCTCCCATACATAGCTAGCCCAAAGGCCTTTGTAAGGCTTTCCGATACTATGACAACCAATGACACTCCGGAATCACAACGCAGGAATCCGATGTAATGAGGGGGAGCACCCTTTCTCTGTAAAACCCTTAGCAGTGGCGGTCATCATTGACCATGGCATTTAAGGTGTTAATCTGCCAGCATCTGAGTATTCAGTAATGCTGGTGGATACTGGTGGATACAGTAAGGGACTGACTGTCAGAAACAGCCAGGCTCCCGTCCCTGATCAAGCAAGCACATCTACTGTGCTTGCCCAATCAGCATATATATGGAGAGGGTAAGGAAGGGGTTAAGTGATGTTATGTGCAAAAATAATAAACCATAATCAAAACTTTCTAAACTTGGTATCTTCATAATATTATCAGCAAACAGAATACAGTAATATTATTTATTGCACATGATGAACCCCATCCCATGGGATGGGGTTCATTAAAAAAAAAGACAGAATTTATATTAGTTTGCCAACTCACATCACAAAAATGGGGAAAAAAGTTATTAAAAGACATATGCAGTCATGTACCTCACAATGGTACCAATAAAATCTACACCCACTCTTTCAAAAACAGGCTCTCACACAATGCCATCAATGGAAAATTAAGTGATTAAAAAAAATAGGTCATTGATGCAAAAGAAGTAACTCATAAAAAAAAAAAAATTAGGCATTAGAAATGAGCAAAGAGAGCTTTGGATTATACATCCAAATTCGCTTAATTGAAAGCTTCAGATTAATACTGTATGTAGATCCTTCTCGGTACAGTATTAAAATGTATGGGTTCCGATGAACCTTAAGTTAGTTATTCGCAAAGTCGTGCATGGCTTCATTGAATAACTTCGGTAAAACATGAAGCTGAACTCAGCTTCGGTTGCGAGGTACCAATATATCCATGTTCCAGTCCCTGCATTTTTTACATACTGGGCTGCATTGGCATGTTCACATGATCTGCTGCAGAAAATAACTAGCTTCAGCAGTGACGTGGCCACAAACAGCATATCACCACTGTAGCCAATTATTGGCTGCTAGTGTTGAGCGCGAATATTCGAATAGCGAATTTTTTTTGTTTTTTTTTAGTTATATTTTTTTCTTTCCCACTTCCCATAAGTAGCTCTCTTACCTGTCCTGAGCATTCCTGGCTGCTCCAGTGCCCGTTGCCGCTTCTGCCGACTTCCGTGCTCACGGAGCGCTCCCATCACCATGGGAACGTCTCCATATACTAAAATGTACTGTCGGATTTGAGAATTACGTTGAAATCGCAATGCGATTAATTCAAGCTATATTAATCGCATTGCAATTTCAACTTAGCCCTGCTATATTCCATATTCGTTAACTTCGTTAATTCTAGCAAGCTGACCCATTATAAACCCAGCTCTAAGTTGAAATCGCAATGCGATTAATATAACTTGAATTAATCGCATTGCGATTTTTACTTAGCATTGCTGCTATATTCCATATTCGTTAATTTTAGACTAATATGTAAAATAGCAGTTCTAAGTTGTAATCGCAATGTGATTAATATAACTTGAATTAACCGCATTGCGATTTCAACAGACATGGTTTACTATGGTTGCTAAAACCATACATTCGTCATATTCGCTAATTCTACCAAGCCAACCATAGTAAACCAGGTCTGAGTAGAAATCGCAATGCGATTAATTCAAGTTATATTAATCGCATTGCGATTTCAACGTAATTCTCAAATCCGACAGTACATTCTAGTATGGAGACGTTCTTGGCTTGGTAGAATTGGCGAATATGACGAATGTATTTGTCATATTCCTCAAAACGAAGATAACGAAGTATTCTCCATCTTCGTTTTAGCAACCTATTCGTCAACTTCGCTAATTCTAGCAATCAAATATGAAGGTTGACTATAGAGACAGCTGTGTTTAATTCGCTATGCGATTATATTATTATTATTATTTTTATTTTTTTATAAATAGAATATTTATAATAATTATCAAGTAATATAATTATTCTATTAAAAAAAGCAAAGTAATATAATCGCATAGCAAATTAAACACAGCTGTCTCTATAGTCAACCCTCCTATTTGATTGCTAGAATTTGTGAAGTTGACGAATAGGTAGCTAAAACGAAGATGGAGAATACTTCGTTATCTTCGTTTTGTGGAATATGACAAATACATTCGTCATATTCGTCATCTACGCTATAATTCTAGATATGAAACCAGTAGGAAAGTAGCCTAAGTTAAAATCGCAATATGCGATTATTTAAATCGCATATTAATCGCGATAACTAGAATAATGACGAATATTCGATTTCGACGAATATGAAAGGAATATTCTTTCGAATATTCGCGAATTTCGTTGAAATCGAATATGGCACCTGCCGCTCATCACTATCTGGCTGCAGCAAAACATGTGACCATGCCCATGATGCATTGGATATCAACACTGCAGGGACTGGAACAAGGGCATAGCAGAGACAATGGGGCAGGGAGTAGGTAAGCATGAGTCTTCTGTTTAGAGAGGTAGGCAGAGGGCGCTTTCTAGATGCTAATTATTGCTGGAGAATCTCTTTAAGGTGGTACTTTTATGTTGCAAACATAATAGAATATAAGATTATTCTATAAAATTGGTATTCAACTAAAATAATAAACTAGCGTGTTATTTATATTTTTGCCCATATCTCTTCCCAAAAATTGTAATAAAAAGAAATCAAAAAGCAATATGTTCCCCAAAATGGTGCCAATAAAAACAAAATTGTGTCCTTCGAAACATGCGCCCTCACACAGCTCATATGACAAAAAATAAAATTTCATTTCAGCAAAAAAGTTTCAAATTCTGAGAGTTGGTCCTTCCCTTCTCGGCCTTGCCATGTCCCCAAACAACTGTTTGTGATCACATATGAGTTGTTTTGTACTCAGAATAATTTGTGTAATAGTTTGTGAGGTGCATTTTCTCTGATAAGCCATTATGAAAATTAAAACAAAATGTGACTAAATCAACACACTATTGCAAAAAATGCAATTTTCATTTTCACAGTCCAAAGTTAATAAAGTCTGTGAAAGACCTGCGGGGGAGAGGGTGCCAAAACCTTTACTATGCCCCTAGCTGAGTTCTTTTCAAAATAAAGTAATTTATTGGGGGGGGGGGGGGTTCTACTGTGCTGATACCTTAGGGGCATTGCAAATATGACATGGTGCCCATTCAAAGGGTGCTACTTCTGAGCCCTGCCATATGCCCAATAAGGAGTTTATGACACATATGGGTTATTTTTTAAGCAATTAGGAGAGGTTTTGTAACAAATTGGGGTTTATATCTTATCCCTTGTGAATAAGGATGAGAGAACCAATTCGTACTGAACCGGGTTTGGTACGAACTGTGCTATTTTTCCGATGACAGACAAATCCAAATGTTTTCAGGCTCGTTTTGGATGAATCTACTAAAACAACGCGTAGCTCCACTTTAGTGAACATGTTGGCAGTAAAAAAAAACACTAGGGAGGAAGAAGAAGGGCTCTAACATGACCCTGAGAGGAAGTGGGGGTAGGGGCTTGCTCTGGTTGGCTTCCAGGCTGACAGACAGCCCGGATGAGCCAACCAATGCTGCTGCAGGCAGGGAAGTGCATTAGCAGAACACCATTCTGTGCTGGGCTGTGAAAGATGGTGGTTAGGTATCAAGGTGTCTGTCAGGAAAATGATCTTAAGGAATCAGGGACAGTGAAAAACAAATCAATCAGTACACCAATACATGGGTTAGAGTAGCAATATACCTGTGAATGTTAAAGTGAAATTTAGGGTCAAGCCTCAATCATTGGTGTCCGTGAATTCCATTTCCACAAAGTTGCAATTTAATTATTTTTTGGGGGATTGTTCAATTTAATTACCCAGTAATATATATATATATATATATATATAAACTGAAAAAAAGGGCCAGCAGCACTCAATCAATCCGTGAACAGCGTTTATTCACCCAGTGTTCGGAACAAACAGCGACGTTTCGACTGCTTGTTGCAGTCTTTCTCAAGCCATACAGTCATGTGTACATACAAAGTATATATAGAAGGTGCATATAATTATTATCAATCACATCATTAATCAAAAAAGTGTAAAATTCATTACTAAAAATTGCTGATATAAAAACTCAAATGCCGATTTGTGTTACCCCATACATAATATTCAAAGTGCGAGTGCTTTCGTGCAAAAATATATTATACTATACAAAATATATCTCAAAGTGCTAATTATTCAATAATAAACATACAGGTGTAATTCATAAATATAAGTGTGATTAAAAACTCACTCATCGACAATTCATTAGTGACAGGTGACATCGGAAAACATCGCGTCCTCATAGCGTTCTATTGTTGCTACTGCGCATGCACAAGATTATCCAAATCTCACGATAGCTTATTCTAAGTATTAGAGAACTGGCCTTAACCTAGTCAAAGATGGCCACTTAGATATTTCCTGTTTCCAACTTCCTCCTAGCTCCGATCATGTGATATCTAATACTGCCCACAGGCAAAGATCACATGATTCCGGCTATGGAAACAGTATTGCCAAACTTGTAACATATCATAGAACATTATCTTAAATTATATACATAGTATCGTTAATCAGGGAGACTTGGAATTAAAGTTTTTCAGTAGCAAAATATATTCCAGTTGTTTCAAATAATTTTTATATAAATTTCCACCACCGATGTTCCGACTGTCACTGCACATAAGTGTCGATGATTTGACTTGCAAAAAATAATCTGAAAAAACAAAAATTCAATAAAAATAAAAGTAAAAAAGGAGGCATTATAATCAAATATTAGTACACATGTCTTTCATGTTCGATATATAGCTAGGAGGAAGTTGGAAACAGGAAATATCTAAGTGGCCATCTTTGACTAGGTTAAGGCCAGTTCTCTAATACTTAGAATAAGCTATCGTGAGATTTGGATAATCTTGTGCATGCGCAGTAGCAACAATAGAACGCTATGAGGACGCGATGTTTTCCGATGTCACCTGTCACTAATGAATTGTCGATGAGTGAGTTTTTAATCACACTTATATTTATGAATTACACCTGTATGTTTATTATTGAATAATTAGCACTTTGAGATATATTTTGTATAGTATAATATATTTTTGCACGAAAGCACTCGCACTTTGAATATTATGTATGGGGTAACACAAATCGGCATTTGAGTTTTTATATCAGCAATTTTTAGTAATGAATTTTACACTTTTTTGATTAATGATGTGATTGATAATAATTATATGCACCTTCTATATATACTTTGTATGTACACATGACTGTATGGCTTGAGAAAGACTGCAACAAGCAGTCGAAACGTCGCTGTTTGTTCCGAACACTGGGTGAATAAACGCTGTTCACGGATTGATTGAGTGCTGCTGGCCCTTTTTTTCAGTTTGTATATTGTGGACTTTGATGCCAGTCCTTAGGCCTTGATTTGCACCCGCAGTCTACAAGTGTGCTGCTACCTCCTTCACCTACTTCTATATATATATATATATATATATATAGATATCACGAAAGTCCACAGCACTCCTTAAAAGTAAAAAATGTGCTTTTATTCACACATGTAGTACAGCAACGTTTCGGTTCTCTCTCAGAACCTTTTTCAAGCCAAGTGCACTTGGCTGTGGACTTTCGTGATTTGTCTACTACCCTGAATCGAGGGGTTACTGCTGGCACCCGCTTTACTGCTGACTGAGGAGTGCTGCCCTATATTTCATATATATATATATATATATATATATATATATATATATATATATATATATATTTGATTGCTGCAGCAATACACAGAGTAGGGAGACAATCTACCTGTGAGTTTTAAAGTGATATTGAGCATCAAGCCTTAATCTTCTGTTTATGTTTATTCAATTTCCATATGGTTGAAATTTTATTTTTTGGGACTTGTTCAGTTTAATTAGACCAGCATATAGGTAATCAGTATACCAGTGCAAAGTCTTGGGTAACAATTTACCCGGGAGTCTTAATGCCATACATATATAACAGAATTAAAAGTCAAATTATTTTGAAACAAAAGCTATTGAAAACATTTAATTCAGATAACATGTCTCATAAAGCATGTGTGCTAACTCTACTACCTTTGTATTAAGTGACAGGCCTCAATCATCCGTTCCCATATATTCAATTTCCACATGGTTGGAAAGGAATAATCAGTTTTACTAAGATTTGTTCAATTTAAACAGGATATAGTGTATATATGGTTACTATAGCAATACAGATGGTATAGCAGCAATCTACCTATGAGTGCTAAGTGAAATTGAGTGTCAAGCCTCAATTGTCCATTTCCATGAATTTAATTTGCACACGGTTTAAATTATTATTATTTTTTTTTTCCTGAGGGGTGGGGTCAATGGTTAATTTAATTAACCAGCATATATACTTGATTACTGCAGCAAAACACATGGTATAGCAGCAATCTACCTGTGTGTGTTAACGTAAAAATAAACGTCAAGCATCAATTGTCCATATACGTTTATTCATTTTCCACATGTTGCAATTTAATTTTTGGGGATTTCTACATATGCTACAGTAAAAACGTAACTGGGAGTGTTAAGACGATATTAAGGGTCAGGCCTTATTTGTCTATTTCTGTATATTCAGTTTCCACACGGTTGGAATAATATTATTTTTTTGGAGTTGTTAAAGTTAATTAAACCTGCATATATACATGATTATAGCAGCAAAGCACAACATATTGCAGCAAACTGCCTATGAGTGTTAATCTAAAATTAATCATCCATTAACGTTCATTTATTTCTACACATGGCTGAAATTGTATTTTTTATTTATTTGTTCAATTTAATTAAGCCAACATATAGGCGATAAACACCAATACACAGGCCAGCATACAAAACAGTATCTTTGAGTATAGATGAGCGAACTTTAAAAAGTTGGCTCAGGTTGTGTGCTTCGCGTATCCGCATGGATTCCACTATCGCGGCATATGGAATCCATAAGGGCGCTCCACTAACCCGAACTGCTGAGCAGCCGAAGGACCTGGGGTGACGTCACCGCCATGTGATCAGTGCAGGGGCGTGGCTCAGCACTGGATTTGATCCCGTGCTGAGCCACGCCCCTGCACTGATCACATGACGGTGAAGTCACCCCAGGTCCTTCGCTGTTCAACAGTTCGGGTTGGTGGCAACCGCCCCTTATGGATTCCATATGCCGCGATAGTGGAATCCATAACGGGATGTGCGAGTTACCACAACCCGAACGACGAACGCCGAACTTTTTTTTAAAGTTCGCTCATCTCTATCTTTGAGGGATGACAAATTTAGGCCTAAATCCATTCCTCTTTATTTCTGTGTTCACAGACACATTTCCCATCTTTTTTTTATTTTTTGGATATATATTTTTATATATCAAACTAGCAGCATATATACGTGATGGTACACTAATACACAGGGTAGTGCACAATATTATCTGAGAGGCCCAAAAATGTCTGGGCTATGGAAAAGTTCCAAAGGAAAGATCTATATCCAGTATGTGGGTAGTAGCAGCACCAACTATATGGCCAATAGTGGTAGTAGTATACCGCAGTTGTCTTTGCTGACTTCAGAATGGCGCAACATTATTGCTAAGGTGAAAGAGGATGAAATTATGGATTGGATAGCTCACTCCTCCTCTCAGTCATAGCAGGATGACGTGGAGGTGACTAAAGAGACCAATACCATGCCATGCAACCAGGGGTCACAGCATTTCTCCTGCTTCTCCTCCTTGCAGCCCAAAAGAAGGCTTTCAGGGAAGTCCTTCGAGTCTTTACTGCCCCTTCCGAGAGGGAAAACTTCCTTTTTCCTAAGAAGCGACAAGAAAATAAAGAGAGTCTTCTTGTTGATGACTTGTTTGAGAGTAGTAAGGGTTTGTACTGCTCTGAGTGGAGGAGGAGGCTGCAGACCCCAGGCATAGCTGTGTTGATTAAGGTAGTAGTGGTCCCCATAGCCACGGTATTGGCTTTGGGGACAGCGACAGTGTCAGTCAGGGCAAAGCAGGGTAGGGGGGCCAAAGAACCTACCATGATATACCACAGTTTGATAGAAGCAAAAGGGAGGATAAGAACAAATTTTGTGCTGGACAGGAGCTGGGAGCCGGATTAGGAGATAGAGGAGGCAACATCAGAGGAGCAGGGTGATGGCAGCAGTATTAAAGACCAGAGGCCATACCTCCCAAAGAACAGCCAGGACCACGTCTGTTTTTGGGATCTGGTGATGCCGCTGTTGTTGTGGATGGGTTAGGCTCTAAACGTGCCAGAGCTAAGCCGAGCTCGGCTGTCTCTACTTGTTCAAATTCATTTGGTAGAATATTCATCATATATTCGCAAATTTGCGATTATTTTCTTGATTGCGAAAATCGGCAATGTAATATGTGTGTAATACATGTGCAATACAGGCATGGGTCACTATAGCACATTTTTCAAGCTGCTAGAACTTTCCTGAGACTGGAGAAAATAGTTTTCACTGCAGAACATTACAATAGCTTTATATGCAGATAGAGTGGGCCGATATATTCGCGATTAAGCAAATTGACAATTAATGATGTACATATTTTTGCGCAATACATGCAACTTCACATTTTTGCAGGACTGACTACATATTAGTGATTGCTGCACAAGTATTGTTGTGAACTTGTGACATCACAGTACCATGTATGTATATATGTAGCATGCATACATACATACATACATACATACAGCACTATGTATGTAGCATGTATGTATGGACATCAGAACCTATCACACTAGCTAACACCCTGCACTGGAACCTGATCAGCTACACTATATCACAATCTAACCTACACTGACTGTCTCCCACTAACTATCTGTATTATCCAGTATATATAAGCTAACTAACTAACAATCTAATGTAATGTGACAGAGGAAAGCAGAGAGCTGCCTCTCTCAGAACTGTAATAAACTGCAGAAAATGGCTGCTAGGGAGGTTCTTATATACTAAAGGGATAGGCATCTTTCCCATTGGTTGCTAGGAATGTTGCCAAGCTCAGACAAAGACATTGCAGCCCTCAAGCAAAAAGTGAGGTTACTGATAAAAAGTAGAATATTCGTAAATACGAATATATATCACTAAATTCTAAATATTTGCAAATTCTCGAAGTAACGATATTCGCGATTAAAGTTCGCGATTCGAATATTCACGGCCAATACTAGTGACAATGAGCTCAAGATCCTGGCCACCCTAAGCCTGGGTGAAATAACACATGCTTTCTGCATGGCGCACGTCATCAACGTAGTGGTGCAACGATTTCTAAATAAGCACACTTGCTTGCAGAAGGTGCTGGCAAAGTTCTGGAGACTGTCCAAGCACTGCAGTCACTCTTACGTGACGAGGAACAGTTTCCTGGTCCTGCAGTGACAGAACGGCCTGCTGCTACAATGTCATCCCTCTCATATTTATCTTAGAATAGACATTAACGCTCATGAGGGGACCACAGTGGAAGAAGAGCAACTGACTCATCTTGCTGTCTGCCCTACAGCTGTTGGGACAAACACAAAGGGAATCTGCAATGACAGAGGAGGATGATGAAGATGAGGATGAGGAGCTGCCACTGCAAGAGGAGATGGAGGAGTAAGAGGTGGAAGAGCAAGAGGATGATGTTGAGGATGGTACTACCTAGACACCAAATCATCTCAGTGGGGGACAGAGGCAGAAAAAAGTGGCTGCTCGGCCACACTGTCCAGAATGGCCACCTGTCTTTTGGCTTGCTTGCACAGTGACAGGCGTATCACTGACATCAAGCAGTCTGAATATTACTAGTGATGAGCGGCATAGGAAATATTCGAATTTAAGATATTTCACAAATTTTTGGCTGAATATTCGCCATAAATTCGCAAATTAAAGAATTTGTGATCTCCAGTTATTATTTACTCGATTGCGAAAATCGGCAATGCAATATATTTGTGATAAAAATTAGCGATTAGAATATTCGTGATCAAGGTTAAGGGGTAGGCAACTTTCCTATTGGTTGCTAGGGATGTTGCTGAGTGCAGATATTCTCGATAAATTTATGATACATTTGCAATTAGAATATTCGCAATCCATACTATTCGCGAATACGAATATATAACACTATAAATATTCATGAATTCTCGAAGTGGCGATATTCGCAATTAAAATTCACGATTCGAATATTCACGCTCAAGACTAATGATTACTGGATAGCCATTCTTTTAGACCCAGGTACCAGGGCAAATGTGGAAATGTTTTCCTTTCACAGAATGGAAGGACAAATTACGTTATTAGGAGAAAACTCTGTGTAAGGAGCTTGCCGCAGCCTATGGTGAGCAGACTCCTGACGCCAGCATGTCCGAAAGAGATCCCCCTGCCACTGCCACAAGAAGGAGAAGTCACAGCAGCAGTAGCTGCAGCAGCAGCCATTTCAGTCTCCTCAACATGATGGAGAAGTTTCTCCACATGTCACGCCAGGCTGAGGCCAGTCAGCAAGCCAACAGCTCCCACCTCAACCACCAGATTCAGGCCTACCTAAACTTTGTCCAGTCTCTGGCGCATACCCTATTCCCTGACTGCATGGATTTCTGGGTAGGCAGACTGGAATAGTGCCCCGAATTGGCACAGCATGCTCTCTATCTTCATTCTTGCCCATCCTCTAGTGTCATCTCGGAGAGTGTTTTCAGTGCCGCGGGGGTGTGGTGATATGGAAACAGACCAAGTTGTCCTCCACCAGTGTCCAAAATATAACTTTTGTCAAAATAAACCAAGCCTGGATTCAAGAGGATTTTCACATGCCACCAGATGATTTCAATGAATAGATCTAGCCTTGCTGGTGGTGCTTGCCACTGTTGCTGTCTGTCTTCCTACCATCACATTCTGTAAGGCAGCTGCTGCCTCTTAACAATATAACAATAATGATAGAACAAACCGGTGCACTCTGCGGTCTTACTAACCCTCATTCTGATGTTAAAATTGAGAATTAGCAAACATATCCTGCTGTGGAGGACATGTCTGAGCCCGAACACCACGCCAAGCTTTCTCAAGTAGCTCAGGTCCTAACACTCACCTACCTGTGACATATGGGCAATACCAGGGGCCAGTGGGTGCATTACCAGAGTGTAAAGGCCAACTCGCAGCAAACTACCCAGTTACCTCCAGCATGACGCCATGCCTGCAATGGGAGGAGGGAGAAGGCTGTGATCCCCACCCAAGACCGTCTGATATGGCCCAGGCCTCACAGGTGCACCAAAATGTAGCCTTTTGATGGACATCAGGCACATTTACCTAGGAGTTTATACACCTTCAGACAACTCAGTATACAAAATGACAAAAAAAAAAATGGCATGGTGTTAAACTGGCTGATAAAGCCTGGGCCATATCAGACAGTCTTGGGTGGGGCTCACAGCCTTCTCCCTGCTCTCACTGCAGGCATGGCTACATGCTGGAGGTAACTGGGCAGTTTGCTGCGAGTCAGCCTTTACACTCCTGTAATTTAGCCCACTGGCCCCTGTTAGGGCCCGAGCTACTTGAGAAACCTTGGCGCAGTGCTCGGGCCCAGACATGTCCTCCATAGCAGGATATGTTTGCTAATTCTCAATTTTAACATCAGAATGAGGGTTAGTAAGACAGCAGAGTGCACCTGTTTGTTCTATTATTATTGTTATATTGTTATATTGTTTATCACATCCACACAACTTCCACTGTGTGTGGGATGTCTATTGTGATACTTGTGGTCCGCTGCAGGCATCCTCCATTGTATGAATTTTTGCTGGGGATCGCCATTAGCAACAGGCCACAAATGCAGGATCTGCTCTCCTGTTTATATATGCACAACTGCATTTGGGTTTAAGTATTTCCTGCCTGTTTAACACCACGCCATTTTTTTAGTTGTTTTGCTGCTGCCTCTTGCATCATGCCAATGCTATGACCTGCCTACCATCACATTATGTATGGCTGCTTGTGCTGCCTTCATCATCCCACTGCTTTCTGTCTGTTTACCATCACTTTCAGTACAGCGTTTGCAGCTGCCTCCATCATGCCACTAATGCGACCTGCAAACCATCACGTTCTGTATGGCTGCTGCTGCCACCTGCATCATACCACTGCAGTCTGTCTGTTTACCATCACTTTCTGTATGGCTGCTGCCTTCATCATGCCACTAATTCAACCTGTCAACCATTACATCCTGTAGAGTTGCTGCTCCTACCTCCATCATGCCACTGATGTCTGTCTGTTTACCATCATTTTATGTATGGCTACTGCTGCTGCCTCCATTATGCGACTAATATGACCTGTCAACCATCATATTCTGTACAGCTGCTGCTGCCGCCACCAATCTGCCAATGCTGTCTGCCTACCATCAAGTTCTGTAAGGCTGCTGCTGCCATCTCCACCATGCCGCTAATGCAACCTGCCAACCATCTCACGCTCTGTACTGCTGTTGCTGCCAATGCCTCCAACATGCCACCGCTGCCATCATGCCACTGCTGCGACCTGTTGACCATCATCTTCTGTAAGGATGCTGCTTCCTCCATTATGCCACCGTCGCCATCATGCCACTGCCGTGACCTGCTAACCATCATTTTCTGTAAGGATGCTGTTGCCTCCATCATGGCTACCATATGGCTGCTGCTACAACCGCTTCTGACTCAGCTGCTGTTAATCCCCAACTGCCACCTCCATTAACGCAAAGATTCTGCTGCCACTATTACTACTACTATTACTATTGCTACTATAACCCATAGACAGCCTTGTATGCTCCATACTATACTGATTCTGCTGCCACTAATATTGCAGTTGCATGCCACTATATCCGCACTGTACCCTTTCCACATCCATACTACAGTGCTGCTGCTCCCAATTAAAAGGAATAATTTTTTGAAGCTTGTTCACAGTGAGCTACTTTTTCTTCTGACAATTAACACTTCTGTGTGTTGTACGAGCAGGTATTCCAACCTCAATTTTTGGATGCTTAGTCTGCCAAGCCACTTTTTTTTTTTCTTTATCCTATAACACCGTGTGTGTTTAAATGACATCTGTCCCCTAGACAAATTTTGGAAGCTTTAGAATATGAAAAATAACACATGTGCCAGTGAGGTGTGTTTTTAAGAAGTTTTCAACCATAAATGGGGTATTTATGTACTTGGAAGAAATTCTGTAAGAGGATTATTATTTTTTATTATTTTTTTATTTTATTTTTTGAGGGGGTAGGAGGTTTCTCTGAGTTGTGTTTCTCAGTTAAATATAAATTTTGTAAAATGCCTTCAAAATTTGGAAAGTAAAGAATGCCAATATAAAGTCATCATATGGCAAATGTTAATTATTAACTAATTTGTGTGACATGACTGTGGATATTAAAAAAAAAAAAATTCTGTAAATGTTAGATTTTTTGTTATACAAGTGTATGTCATGTAATTGTCCTTGTCCTGGTATCATCTCCATAATCTTGAGACTGTGATGGAAGACATAAAATGGGGGAGCAGGGCTACCTGTTCTACCTGATTAGACTGCAAATGCCACCTCATGCTACCAGTAGTAACAAGGACACCAGCAAAACACAAGAATAGAGAAGATTCAGGCAGGAAGGATAAAAATAAAGTAATTGTTACCACCACCTGCCGAACCATTACTTTTTTGTGGGGTTGTCTTGCTGTTCCCTCTTGTTGTCACTTTCATTTACACCAAAGTAGGTAAAATATATTCAAAGTTGCCTATACTGTACTTCCAACTAGGCAGATTGATATCCTTAAAGTCCCTAAAGTTTATTTTACTTCTGCGATGATTAAAAGTGTTTTCCAGGAATTTTTATCAGTATCTGATTGGTGGAGTTCCGACACCCAAGATCCCCGTTATTTATCTGTTCTCAGAAGGCAGCAGTGCTCCTGTGAGTGCTGCTGTCTTCTTGCAGGCTACCAAGCACAGCGCCGTACATTGTATAGCATTTGTGCTTGTTGTCGCACTCAGCCCCATTTACTTCAATAAGGCTGATCTGCTACTAAGCCACATGACACATAAACGTGTTATCACTGGCCTAGGATAAGCAGTAAGAAGTGCCATGGCACTCAGAGGACTGCTGCTGACTTCCCAAACAGCTGATTGGTTGAGGTTCCAGGTGTCAGACCCCCACTATTCGGATACTGATGACCTATCCTGAGGATAGGTCATCATTAAAATAAAATCTCCATAAACCTGTTTAAGTGTTCTTTTTTTTTTTGAGCAGTGTATTATTAAATTAATAAGCACTGTATTTTTGACCCTAAAAACGAAATGGAGATGAAATGTGAATATGCACTTTAAAATAGACATACATACTGTACTTCTCCTTTTTAATATTTTATTTAAATGATTTAAAGAGTTGATTGGAATCTGTACAAGACACAGTTTCCTGTGGCAATGCATATTGTATCCATTTGTTGGAAAGTTATCTTGTGAAACGATACAACTTAATACACCTAACCGACAAAATTCTTGAATCATTAAACACAATGTTCATTTAACAGTACTTTGCTTCCAGACACCTAATAGAGTTGAAGATAACTGATTCTAGTAAATAGAAGTAAAGGTATCTTAATTACTATACTTTCATTGCAATTTTACAAGTAACATTTTCACATTGTAAGAAAAACTAACATTAGAAGAGATATTTAGCACACATTGAAAAGTAGTGCTCTTGAAGTAAAATTTTAATCTTAAGCCTTAACTGAGAAGATATGATTACACTAATTTGACTATATGTTTCCAAACACCCACCTTAAGCCATAATGCTGTAGAAAGATATAGAGAGAACCAGTAAGTTCATTACACCACCATTCTGGCCAATCTATTTTAAATCTAGTTGAACAAAGACATATGTCCATGGCACTTTGGCAAACAAGGCAGATAAGGCACATGGCATCCTGCACCATCTCCTCCATGCACCACATAAAAAGCGTGTATAACAAGTGTAAAGTGGTTGTAAACAACATACATGTCATTTATTTTAATATTTCATTATATTTCATTATTTTTTATCATTTGCCCCATCTTTAGTTAATACTTTTCCCAATGAGTCCATATATATCCAGTTACGCTGCTTGTCTGTAGAGATGTCCTGAACTAATCGCCGGCGAACAGTTCCCGGCGAACATCGTTTGTTCGCTGCGACGGGCGAACATATGCAATGTTCGGTCCGCCCCCTATACATCATCATTGAGCAAACTTTGACCCTGTACCTCACAGTCAGCAGACACATTCCAGCCAATCAGCATACTCTCCCTCCCAGACCCTCCCACCTCCTATCAAAATGCAAAGACAGCATCCATCTTAGATTAATTCTGAAGCTGCAGTGTTAGATAGAGCAGGGAGAGTGCTGATAAAGTAATAGGGAAAGCGTTAGCTAGGCGAGTGTTCTGTGTCCACTCCAGTCCTCAAAGACTCATCTGCTGTAAGGACAGCGTCCTGACAGCACCCTAAAAAGCCCATTTTAGGGCTGGTACATCAGTCTGCTTTTATGTTTTTTATATATATATAATATATATATATATATATATATATATATATATATGTATATATATATATATTGCAGTTGCCTGCCTGTGTGTGAGAGGCGGCAGGCCCACAGACTGTACTGTGTGCACACCACTCATATAGGGTAGCACAGTACCTAGCAGATAAAAAAGTAATTTAAATAATACCCTTTAATATAATTGCAGTTGCCTGCCAGTGTGTCAGGACTAGAGATGTTGCGAAAATAAAACTTTCTGTTTGCGAACGACGAACGCGAATTTACGCAGATGTTCGCGAACAGGCGGAAGGCCGAACCGCCATAGACTTCAATAGACAGGCGAATTTTAAAACCCACAGGGACTCTTTCTGGCCACAATAGTGATGGAAAAGTTGTTTCAAGGGGACTAACACCTGGACTGTGGCATGCCGGAGGGGGATCCATGGCAAAACTCCCATGGAAAATTTCGTAGTTGACGCAGATTCAGATCTAAGTTGTAATCGCAATGCGATTACAACTACTAACACTGCAGCTTCAGAATGAATCTAAGATGGATGCCGTCCTTGCTTTTTGATAGGAGGTAGGAGGGTCTGGGAGGGAGGGTATGCTGATTGGCTGGAATGTGTCTGCTGACTGTGAGGTACAGGGTCAAAGTTTGCTCAATGATAAAGTATAGGGGCGAACACGAACATCGCATATGTTCGCCTGCCGCTGGGAACGCGAACAAGCTATGTTTGCCGGGAACCGTTCGCCGGTGAATAGTTCGGGACATCACTAGTCAGGACCACTGACTGTACTATGCCCACTGCCAGTGCCCACCACTCATATCGGGTGGCACAGTACCTTGCAGATAAAAAAGTCATTCAATTTTTACCCTTTAATATAATTGCAGTTGCCTGCCAGTGTGTCAGGCCCACAGACTGTACTGTGCCCACTGCCAGTGCCCACAACTCATATCGGGTGGCACAGCACCTTGCAGATAAAAAAAGTAATGTCATTTTTCCTCTGTAATATAATTGCAGTTGCCTGCCAGTGAGTGTCAGGCCCACAGACTTTACTGTGCCCAATGCCAACCACTCATATAGGGTGGCACAGTACCTTGCAGATAAAAAAGTCATTACATTTTTCCTCTGTAATATAATGCAGTTGCCTGCCAGTGAGTGTCAGGCCCACTGACTGTCCTGTGCCCAATGCCCACCACTCATATAGGGTGGCACAGTACCTTGCAGATAAAACAAGATATTTCATTTTTCCTCTGTAATATAATTGCAGTTGCCTGCCAGTGAGTGTCAGGCCCACAGACTGTACTGTGCCCAATGCCCACCACTCATATAGGGTGGCACAGTATCTTGCAGATAAAAAATCTATGTAATTTTTCCTCTGTAATATAATTGCAGTTGCCTGCCAGTGAGTGTCAGGCCCACTGACTGTACGGAGCCCACTGCCAGTGCTCACCACTCATATCGGGTGGCACAGTACCTTGCAGATAAAAAAGTCATTAAATTTTTCCTCTGTAATATAATTGCAGTTGCCTGCCAGTGAGTGTCACGCCCACAGACAGTACTGTGCCAAGTGCCCACCAATCATATAGGGTGGCACAGTACCTTGCAGATAAAAAAGTCATTTAATTTTTCCTCTGTAATATAATTACAGTTGCCTGCCAGTGAGTGTCAGGCCCACTGACTGTACTGTGCCGACTGCCAGTGCCCACCACTCATATAGAGTGGCACAGTACCTTGCAGATAAAAAAAGTCATTTCATTTTTCCTCTGTAATATAATTGCAGCTGCCTGCCAGTGAATGTCAAGCCCACGGACTGTACTGAGCCCACTGCCAGTGCTCACCACTCATATTGGGTGGCACAGCACCTTGCAGAAAAAAAAGTAATGTCATTTTTCCTCTGTAATATAATACAGTTGCCTGCCAGTGAGTGTCAGGCCCACTGACTGCACTGTGCCCAATGCCCACCACTCATATACGGTGGCACAGCACCTTGCAGATAAAAAAGTTATTACATTTTTCCTCTGTAATATAATTGCAGTTGCCTGACAGTGAGTGTCAGGCCCACAGACTGTACTGTGCCCACTGCCCACCACTCATATAGGGGGGCACAGTACCTTGCAGATAAAAAAGGCATTTCATTTTTCCTCTGTAATATAATTGCAGTTGCCTTTCAGTGAGTGTCAGCCCCACTGACTGTACTGTGCCCACTTCCCACCACTCATATAGGGGGGCACAGTACCTTGCAGATAAAAAAATCATAACATTTTTCCTCTGTAATATAATTGCAGTTGCCTGCCAGTGAGTGTCAGGCCCACTGACTGTACTGTGCCCACTGCCCACCACTCAGATCGGGTGGCACAGTACCTTGCAGATAAAAAAAGTCATTTCATTTTTCCTCTGCAATATAATTACAGTTGCCTGCCAGTGAGTGTCAGGCCCACTGACTGTTCTGTGCCCACTGCCCACCAATCATATAGGGTGGCACAGCACCTTGCAGATAAAAAAGTAATTTAATTTCTCCTCTGTAATATAAATGCAGTTGCCTGCCAGTGAGTGTCAGGCCCAATGACTGTACTGTGCCGACTGCCTGTGCCCACCACTCATATAGAGTGGCACAGTACCTTGCAGATAAAAAATGTCATTTCATTTTTCCTCTATAATATAATTGCCGTTGCCTGCCAGTGAGTGTCAGGCCCACTGACTGTACTGAGCCCGCTGCCAGTGCCCACAACTCATATAGAGTGGCACAGTACCTTGCAGATAAAAAAAGTCATTTAACTTTTCCTCTGTAATATAATCGCAGTTGCCTGCCAGTGAGTGTCAGGCCCACTGACTGTACTTTGCCCACTGCCCACCACTCATATAGGGTGGCACAGTACCTTGCATATAATAAAGTCATTTAATTTTTACCCTTTAATTTAATTGCAGTTGCCTGCCAGTGTGTGTCAGGCCCACAGACTGTACTGTGCCTACTGCCCACCACTCATATAGGGTGGCACAGTACCTTGCACGCATAGTACCTCTAATAAAAAAGAAATGACAGGCAGAGGCAGGCCACCGCGCAGGGGCCGTCGTGGTTGTGGTGCTGTGATTTCCTTTGGCCCTATAATAATGCTGAGTGTTCAGAGGCCATGTACTCTGAACTCGAAAAATTCTGAGGACATAGTCGACTGGCTTACACAGGACACCCAATCTTCTACAGCTTCCGCTCGGAACCTTGACGCACCATCCTCCTCCAGCTCAGCTTTGGGCACCTCTCAAGTTACCACTCGCCCGCCCGCCGCCACCACCAACACTAGCACCACAGCCGCTTCACTTGATCTGTCAGAGGAGTTATTTAAACATCAGTTGGAAGTAATGAGTGATGCGCAACCATTATTGACAGAGGATGTAGATAACAGGGATATGACCACCAGAATGCTGTCATTGCAAAGCTCAGCATTGTGGCATTTTTTTGTGTGTCTGACCCTGATAAAAGCAATGCCATTTGCAACCTGTGCCAAAAGAAGTCGTGGGAAGTCCAACACCCACCTAGGTACAACTGCTTTGCGAAGGCACATGATATCACATCACAAACACCTATGGGATCAACACTTCAGTACAAGCAGCACACAAACTCAAAGCCACCATCCTCCTCCTGGTCCAGCATCTTCAGCCACGTCAACCACTGCTGTCCTCCCTGCCCCCTCTCAACCACCCGCCACTCCGCCTCTCACCTTCAGCAGTTTCTGCTCATCTGCCCACAGTCAGGTGTCTGTCAAGGAAATGTTTGAGCGTAAGAAGCCAATGTCACAGAGTCACCCCCTTGCCCGGCGACTGACAGCTGGCTTGACGGAACTCTTAGCCCGCCAGCTTTTACCATACAAGTTGGTGGAGTCTGAGGCCTTCACAAAATTTGAAGCTCTTGGGACACCGCAGTACCGAAGGTACCCGGCCAAAAACTTTTTTCACAAAGGGCAATCCCCAACCTGTACTCTATTGTGGAAATGGAAGTCATGGCATGTCTGGCACATAGTGTTGGGGCAAGGGTCCATCTGACCACTGATACCTGGTCTGCAAAGGACAGTCAGGGCAGGTATATCGCGTACACTGCGCATTTGGTAAACCTGCTGACGGCTGCCAAGCATAGAATGCGTGGCTCTGCAGCGGAGTTGGTGACACTGCCACGACTTGCAGGCAGGCCTGCTGCCACCTCCTCTACTCCTCCTACTCCATCCTCTTCGCTAACCTCCTCGGCTGAGTCCTCTTCTGCTGCTGCGTCTTGCTCCACATCAACTGCACCCCCCCAGCTCCCCGAGGGCTATTACACATCCCAGATACGACAGTGTCACGCCGTCTTGCGGTTGACTTGCCTGAAAGCAGAGAGTCACACCGGACCAGCACTCCTGTCCGCCCTGAACGCACAGGTGGTTCAGTGTCTGACCCCGCACCAACTGGAGATCGTGGTGTGTGACAACTGAAGCAATCTGTTGGTGGCATTGAATTTGGGCAAGTTGACACATGTGCCGTGCATGGCAAATGTGTTGAAACTGATCGTACAACGCTTTGTGTATAAGTACCCAGGCTTACAGGACGTCCTCAAGCAGGCCAGGAAGGTGTGTGGCCATTTCAGGCGTTCCTACACGGCCATGGCACACTTTTCTAATATTCAGCGGTGAAACAACATGCCAGTAAGGCGCTTGATTTGCAACAGCCCAACACGGTGGAATTCAACACTCCTAATGTTCGACCACCTGCTCCAACAAGAAAAAGCCGTCAACGAGTATTTATATGACTGGGGTGCTAGGAAAGCCTCTGTGGAGCTGTGTATTTTTTTGCCACGTTACTGGAAGCTCAAGCGCAATGCCTGTAGTCTCATGCATCCTTTTGAGGAGGTGACAAACCTAGTCAGTCTCACCGAAGGCACCATCAGCAACCTCATCCCATTTGTTTTCTTCCTGGAGCGTGCCCTGTGAAGAGTGCTGGATCAGGCCATAGATGAGCGTGAAGAGGAAGAGTTGTGGTCACTATCGCCACCAGAAACAGCCTTATCATCATCGCTTGCGGGACCTGCGGCAACGCTGGAAGAAGAGTCTGAGGAAGAGGACAGAGGAGGAATGTGGCTTTGAGGAGGAGGAAGACCAACCACAGCAGGCATCCCAGGGTGCTCATTGTTGTCACCTATCTGGGACCCATGGTGTTGTTCGTGGCTGGGGGGAAGAACAGAACTTCAATGAGATCAGTGAGGATGAGATACGGGACATGAGCCTTGTGCAAATGGGGTCTTTCATGCTGTCATGCCTGTTGAGGGACCCTCGTATAAAAAGGCTGAAGGAGAACAACCTGTACTGAGTGGCCATGCTACTAGACCCCCGGTATAAGCAGAAAGTGGCTGAAATGTTACCAAATTACTGGAAGTCGGAAAGGATGCATCAGTTCCAAAACAAGTTAGAAACTATGCTTTACACAGCGTATAAGGGTGATGTCACAGCACAACGGGAATCTAAAAAGGGAAGAGGTGAAAGTAATCCTCCTCCTACCACGACCACGCCGGCAAGGACAGGACGCTTTACAGACGTGTTGTTGATGGAGGACATGTGGAGCTTTTTAAGTCCTACGCATCGCCACAGCCCTTCGGGGTCCACCCTCAGAGAACAACTCGACCGACAGGTAGCAGACTACCTCGCCTTAACTGCAGATATTGACACTCTGAGGAGCGATGAACCCCTTAACTATTGGGTGTGCAGGCTTGACCTGTGGCCTGAGCTATGGAGCTGAATGGCATGGAGGTCATAGCAGTGTGCTGCAAGAAGTGGTCAGCTACTTGACCAGCTTCTTGATTGCAATAGGTGCTGAAGATGCACCATGTCAAATGACAGTACCAGGTCTGAATGAAGGAGTGACAGAAATGTCACCCTGGGTGTAAGGGGAGGGCAGCCTCCATAGTGGCAATATTGGTCTCTTTAAAAACAGTCTCTCTCCCCATCCTCCTCCTGATTTTCTGTCTGCACATTTCTCCATCATTGTACTAGAGGCTGAATTAGCTAGAACCATGGTTCAGCACAAAGGCATTGAGAAAGGGGTGGATTATGAAGGATGAGAAGAAGATTTAGCTATAAGCGTTTCCCTCCACTCCATGTTACTGATTCTCTGACACTGACCAGTGAATGCTTCCACCAGTCTTCCAGCATTCTTCTTCTTCTTCTTTATGGTCTGTCCCCTTTTCCATGCTTCCATCTGGAAATGTGGTCCTAGTAGCTTCCAGTACAACAATGGAAAAATGTGCAGGACAACCTCTGAATGGAGCGCTTCAGTCCACTGGCGATCTGGAGGAAGATGTGGAGTGAAACTGACAACTCAGTGTTGGTGTGCAAGTAGTACAGGCTCAAATAGAATAGTTTTCATGTCAATAAATGAATGCCCTTATTTGTTGGAAGGGAGGTGGCTACCTAGTTGGTTGCCTACCTCAGCCTACCCGCCATTCTTTTCAACTGTGGAATGTGGAACTTCTATTCTGGTGATCAGTTGGGGGCCTCAGTGTTCAGAACCTCACCAAAAAACAGTTTTCTTTTCCCTCTCACATGTCTCTTGTCAAGACTAAGAAAATATAATTATTTTGAAAGGTTTATTTTAGGATGAGCAAATTGATTCTACCAAATCAGAATTTGACCAGATTTTTTAAATATTTGGTAACGTAGAACCAGAAAATAGGAAAGACAATGCATAACATTTTCTTCCCAATGAAAAAACTGAGCGTCTCAAATCACTAGGTATAATGCAACTATCAAAAATGAATGTTCAGCATTTGAAACAGGCGTTAAAGCTAAATTTGTATAATAGCTAAACCAGTATTTCATTTGCATACAACTCTTTCCAGATAATTCTCATTACAGAATATATTGGCTTAGCTAGCATAGAGGCCTTTGCCGGGGTCTGTGGTACTATTTCTCATTATGGAGAGTGACTAGTATACATGAAGAATATTGTAGGTCACAAAATTCTCCTCTGGTTGTCTCGGGAAAATATATTTGCAAATTAGCATATCTTACATATGTTGGCATCGGGGAGGTTTAGCTTTTTATACTTTTGGAAGGAAAGCTAATTTGCATGTCTTTTGGTTTCTGGGAAAGAAAATCTAATTAGCTTCTATAGTAAATCTTTCTTTATTAACAATTTCGTTATATAGACAACACAAGTTACACATATGGCTCATAGAACTCGCAGGCTCATATATGGACTTGCATAAAAAGCACAAACAAAGCATAGAATGACTAGGAACAGTAATGCAAGTATACAATAAGAGTTAATCCATGCGAGCAAGAGTAATCGTGGAGAATACTCGCAGTGACTCCAGGGCATCCGCTCGGATGCTGCCTACCTGAGGCCAGGCGAGCACTGAGATAGAAACAAAATAACAAAATAACAACAAGTTTACTTCAGAGTATTTGTCCTATCAACAAGGACCAGGAGAATCCAAATGGAACCCCATATTAGGACAAGTAATCGCAACAAACAAAAATAAAGCAAAAATGAAGCCGGAGCGGAGAGCAAGCAGGAGAAGTGTTCCAGAGCAGCACAGAAACAGCATGATAGTATTATCGTGTTACCGAACATAATGCCTAGAATTCTGCCAAGGGCCCCAAGTATTATCTCTTAGAGTGACATTGATCATTGTAGCTGGCAGTCTATACTCATAACGGCACGTAGTGTTTAGAGCTAGTATGACTTCGTTAATGACTGGTGGATTCAGCTCTTTCCAATGTCGTGTAACAACCAACTTGGCGTGGATCAGGATAAGACCTAACAATCTCCTACAATTGGTATGAAAGGTAGAAATTCCAATGAACAATAGAGCTAGGTCAGGGGTAGGCTGTACCGTGACCGGCAAAACCTGATTAATGAGTGAAAACTCTGATAGCCAGAATTCTGTCAATTTTGGACAATTCCAAAGGATATGATATAAAGTCCCAGTTTGTCCGCATTGTCGCCAGCAACATGCAGACGTTCCCGGATACATAAGACTCAGTCTATTAGGTGTAAAGTACCACCGCAACGTAGTTTTAATACTCGCCTCACAATGTGTCACACATTTGAAAGATGTTGACGCAAATTTTATAGCTAAAGTCCAATCATCCCTATGGAATTCCCTGCCTAATTCCCGCTCCCAGTGTTTCATGGGGTGGGACTTAACCAGCGTGTCTTTGTCGTCAATGAAATCATAGATGCGTCTGGTGAGATTCATTTTACCCTTCCTAGGCATTTGAAACAGCTTCACTAGCTCCCTATGGAACTTATGGGTAGATTTATGGAGGGTTTCTAGATACGCCCTAATTCTGAGGTACGACAAAAACTCGGAATTTAGTAGCTTATACTTAAGTTTCAGATCGTCAAAAGTCATCAGTCGCTTCTGTTCATACATCTGGTCCACAGAGAGCAATCCCAATTGTTGCCACATTAAGAGATTGATGTCGCCTATAAGCCCCTCTAAAACGCACGTAGAAAGTAATGAGAGGCGTGGCTCTCCCTCTTCTCCCTGCGATTGGTGGAACCGCGTCCAGAGAGTGTATGCATGTTGAACAGTTAATAGAGGACTACTAGGCTTCGAGGGTTCCCAGAGCCATCGGCATAGGAGATCTCTCATAGTGCCTTTCGGTACGAAGTGACTTTCTATGTGTACCCAGGACTTTTCAGCGACGCAACCCCACCAATCCCGCAGGAAGGAAATACCTATAGACACAAAGTAATCATTGATGGATGGTAAACCAACTCCCCCCGCCCTCCTCCTCACCATTAACAAGTGCGAAATCCGAGGCTTGCCAGAGCCCCATATATATGAATTCAGCAATTTTTGTGCTGCTACAAAGAAAGAGGCAGGGACCGGTATCGGTAGAGCTCTGAAAACATATATCAACTTTGGCAGTACCATCATCTGGAACGCCGCTATGCGGCCGGTCCAAGAGACCTCTTTCATTTTAAAGCTTTCAAAATCTTTAGCCATGACCGTCAATAGAGGGGCGTAATTATTATGATATGCCAAAGAGCATGGGTTGGTCAATTTAATCCCTAAATACTGGAGTGATGTCCCTTGCCAGTCTAAACGGAATTTGCTTTTCAGAGCAGATAATTCTCCCGGGGCAACGTTTATAGCAAGTGCTTGGGATTTAGAACTATTAAGTTTATAGTAAGATAATAGCCCAAAATCAGTTATAATAGAAAAAGCTTGTTCTAGCGACCGGTTGGGTTGCGTCACCGTGAGTATAATGTCGTCTGCGTAGAGAGAAATTACATACGATCTACCCTTAATCCGTAAGCCCTGCACCTCGTCACAGAGGCGAATGTGTTGTGCCAATGGTTCGAGTGATAGAATGAATATCAAAGGGGACAAAGGGCATCCCATTGGTAATCGGGAAACTATCAGATAAAGTCCCATTAATCAGTATCTTCGCAGACGGGTTACCGTATAGTCCAGATATGGCGTTAAAAATAGGCCCCGTGAACCCCAATTTAGAGAGAACAGAGAAGGCATACGACCAGCGAAGGCGGTCAAACGCCTTCTCTGCGTCCAAAGTCACAGCCACCAATGGGATCCCCTCTGATTCTGCCACATTAAGAAGGTTAAAAACCCTCCTTGTATTATCTGAAGCTTGGCGCCCCTGTACAAAGCCCGACTGATCATCTTTCACCAAACCCGGGAGAACAGTAGATAATCTGTTGGCAATCAGTTTAGCGAACAGTTTTATGTCAGTGTTTAGTAGTGAGATGGGGCGGAAATTCTGTGGAGAATCAGTCGCCTTACCCGGCTTCGGAAGAGCCACTATCACTGCCTGTAGCATATCTGGGGGGAAAGGTGAACCTGATAGTACAATTTGGAAAATTTCTAATAGATAAGGCTGAAGCTGGGGAAGAAATTGCTTATAATATTCGTTTGAGAATCCATCCGGTCCCGGGGATTTACCTGCTGGCGAAGAAGACACTACTTTCTGCAGTTCCAAATCTGTTATTGGAGCATTTAGGCTAGCCAGTTGAGTGGGCGTTAGGGATGGCAGGCATGCCCTATCCAGAAAATCCGCGACTAAGTTCTCATAATTGTTCGGTAATGGGACTGTATCGCCCAGATTATAAAGACCCTGGTAAAACAAACAAAATTGTTCAGCAATATCTCTAGGGTCCGTTAATTTGGCTCCCGAAACAGGGTGAGACAAGTGGGGGATTTTAGCTTTAGTTTTTTGTAGTTTCAATTTGTTGGCGAGGAGTTTACCTGCTTTATCCCCCTGAGCATAATATCTCGCTTTTAAATACGTAAAGGATCTAGTGAAATTCTCCGTAAGGAGATTCCGCAATTTGTCCCTCTCACTACGGAGCTCGGACAATGTTTCAGACAGGAACTGCTGCTTATTAGCCATTTCCAATTTGGAAATTCTAGACAAGGTGGATTTTACCTCCTCTTCCCTCCGTTTCCTATCTACATGTTGCAGTTTAATAAGGAGACCTCTGGCAAAGGCTTTATGGGCTTGCCAGACTATCATAGGATCTGCAACTGAACCGACATTGCTGTCAAAAAAATTCTGTAAAGCCTTGGAGAGCTCAGAGTGGTATTTAGGATTGGAAAGTATGTACGTGTTATTTCTCCAAATGGAAGGAGTGATGGATTGATATTTTTCTGCGAGGAGCAGTGAAATAGGTGCGTGATCAGACCATTGTATAAGACCAATCGTCGTTTCCAACGAGTGGAATAACACTGTTTTATCGACTAGAAACATATCAATCCTAGAGTAGGAGGAGTGAATAGTAGACAAAAAGGTATAATCCCTTTCTTGACTATGCTGAGCTCGCCACACATCAATCAAACCCTCAGAGTTCAGAAACGCTGCCAGGCTTGATGGTGTTCGTCTGGAGAGATTAGTGGAGTCAAGAGACGGATCAACCACTGTGTTAAAATCACCACACAAAATCAACTTCCCTTGCCGTACCTTCCGGACCTGCTTCATAACCTTGTTAAGAAAGGAAAGTTGACGTTCGTTAGGGGCGTAAATATTCACCAATGTATACACTATGTTGTTCATCTTGCACACGAGAATGATATATCTGCCCAATTGGTCACAAACCTGGGAGATAATAGAGAAACAAACATAATTTTTAACGGCAATAAGCACACCTTTAGACTTTTTCATGTAGTGCGCATGCACTAGTACTGGGTAGAGGCGGTGCCGCACACGAAATGCATCCTTTTGTAAAAGGTGTGACTCCTGAATGCAGAGAACATCTGCCCTGTTCTGCATCGCCTCTCTCTATAAGAATGCACGTTTGTGAGGGCTATTCAGGCCCTTGACATTAATGGAAACAATCTTTAGACCCATGCTAATGGGTAATAATGCTGCTTATCTGTGCGCCCTGGAACAGCTCCGCTCCGCTTCAAGAGAACAGAAATGTAGAGATATACATGAAACATATCATAAAACATTTCAACCATCAAAAACTGCATAAACGGTAGTAGCAGCTGAAACATAAACATAAAATAGCGAGCTGGATGAGGTATAAGACCCCCATCCGCTAGTGAAGGCATAATGTCCTGCTGAGCACTAACTAGAAAAACAGATAAACAGATAAGTGGAAAACTATGGTAGCGACTGCACAATTACATGAAACTACCCGCACAAAATTCCTCTGGTTAACTTAGATCCGCAGATCCTAATGAAAATAACATTAAAGGAAAAGAAAAAGGTCTCAGATCAAGATCCCACAGGTATACTAGAGACCCCAAGGTAGGGCGGAATGTGGGCACATAAGATCCAGGCTAGGTGCATCAATTTGACCCACTTCAAGTGTGGGGGCGTTCATTTCCCTGAGGTGGTCTCCGTCCTGCAGCTCCCTGGCCGGGTTCCACGTTGCATAGCGGTATCTGCCATCCCGAAAGAAGCTTCTTCCCTTCCTCCAGGGTGTTGACCACATGAGTTCGGCCATCTTTACTTAGCAGTAACTTCAATGGATAGCCCCATTTGTAGGCAATGCCTTGCTTTCTGAGGGTCAGAGTGATAGGAAGTAGCGTACGCCTCTGTCGAGGTAGCCGCGGAGAGGTCCGCGTACAGGCGAACAGTCGCGTATGGCGCCAGGCAAGTGTCCCATTTTCCGCGCCGCCAGACATGACTGCTTCTTTAGTAGTATAAAAATGTACTCGTGCTAGGGTGTCTCTTGGAATATCAGGGCCCAGATGTTTCGGTTTTGGGACCCTATGAGCCCTATCAATCATTATGTCCCGTTGGCTCAACGTGGGAATCAACACGGTAAATAATTTTTGTATATAAGGCGTCAGTTCAGAGCCAGGGATCTCCTCCGGAATCCCGCGGAATTTTATATTGTTCCTGCGGGAGCGATCCTCAAGATCAGCTAATTTCCTCTTAATGGCTTCTACGTCTTCAGACATATCATTATGTGCATCTATAACTTCGTTTTGCGATGCAGCGAACTCCCCATTTTCAATTCCACATGTGACACTCTCCCCTCAATAGCGTGCAATTGAGCCGTCACAGGGGCCAGCAATGCAGACAGTTCAAGGCACAGTGAAGATTTCAAAGCTATAAGCATCTGTTTTAAAGTATCCCCCGATGCAGGGAGCTCTGAGGTAGGGAAATTGACAATATCTGCCCCAGTCATGGTGGTGGAGGGCAGGAGTGTATGAGTAGGTGTGCCCACCTGATAAAGGGACGCTGGAGCCGACAGCACGGCTGAGTCAGGCATCCGTGCCTCTGCACTTGTACACTGCTGGGAAGGGGGAGCGCCATCTTTACCCAGGCGCGCGCCGTGCATATGTCGTCTCACCTCTTCAGGTGTCGGTGGGAAGGACGGCTCCTCTCCGCTGGAGGCTTCCAGGACATCTTCTGTGGTGGTAGGTGGAGGTTCCGCTGGGTTATCTTGCCAGCTGCGCTTATCCCGAGGAGAGGTAGGTTCTTCATGTGCGAGATGCCGGGCGCCATCTTGAAATTTGCTGCGGTCAAAATACCGCTCCAAACTGTCTCCCCCCAGCTTCTGTAGGGCTTTCTTGGTCTTCCCCATCGTGTCTGGAAGGTCTGTGGGTGGTCTGGGCTTGAAGACAAGCGGTGATTCTGCGGTTATCGCTATGAATAGTCGCTGGTGTGCAGGAGCATCAGCCTCATGCAGTCATCTTAGTCAGCGGCCAAGCCACGCCCTAATTAGCTTCTAAAAGGAAAAGGAAGCTAAGCCTCTCTGATGCCACCAGATTTAAGACATGCTAATTTGCATATATTTTTCCCAGAAACCCACAGCAGCATTACCTGGCTTACAATACTGCTCACACATACTAGATCATTCAGTTATACATTTCTAGGAAAAATAACAGAGGATCAGAACAGTGCACAGTTGAGAACAGATGCTCAAGAATTGTTATTTAATGGGAAATGCAAGTGCATAATAATATAGACATGTAAAGTCCTCTTTACACCACGTACTGACATATTTCGTTGTAGCTCATAATAAAAAGCCATTCCAGGAAAGCTTTTCTTTTTCTCTAGGCTTTTTTTTATTAAATGGCCTCCAGCCCTGTATTTGAGGTAACGTCTTACCAGTGATTTAAATACCATTCTGCATTCTAGTCTTGTGTAATCATAAGTCTTAGACCCTGAACTTTTTCTACATATAGGTATACTTTATGATCTACCTTTCATGGAAACATATTTCTTATCAGTCTTATAGCATTATGTTTCTTCAACACGTAAACACTGTGGAAATATTTTTACTTTGTCGCAATGCATTTACATTAAAATCCCATTGAGTTGAGTAATGTTCATCTTGTTCACTGAACTGTCACATTATGACTGGCTGTTACATATTAATCTCATACGTTTTAATTGCTATAGACAGATGAAAGCCAAACATGTTAGATAAGAGGTTATTCAAAGACTAATCCATTTCCTTTGGCTGTTTCTTACATTGCCTAGATAGTCTAAATTTGCTCTAAATGAAGTTGACTTTGTAGCACTGAGCCAATCACAGAGGGCATCTTTCAGGCAAAATGGAAGAATCTGATAAAATGCCTTTGGCTGGAAATTTTCAATGTCACTGTAAATTTACTATAATGATTTACAGGCAAGTTATGGGTAAGCAACATCGACATATGAGCAACGGAATAACCCAATTGACTGAACCAGAAATATCAGCCTTTCAATAACATAAGACGCTGCAAACAAAAACTGTGTTCTTTGAGGAAACTTCTCAAACTTGTGGAAATAATGGGATTGCATTTTTGGATGATATTTCATTTTAGGGTAAGAATTGGCCTGAATGTATCCAGTTATGGGAATCATATTATGAACGTAACATCTTCTTTAAATGAAAAACACAATCTTGTTTCTGGGGATCAGATTTTAATCTTCAGACTTTTTTTTGTTGTTTGTTGGTACTGTTTGCAGCAAATAAACCTGTATGATATATATATATATATATATATATATATATATATATACTAGCTGAAGGACCTGGGTATATTTACTCTATTTATTTTAATGTTTGTGTGTGTCATTAAAAGATATCGACATTATCCACTGTAACAGTGAAATCTACAGCACTCCGCCACTTATCAGTGACCTTCACAGCCCCCCACACCTTAACACTGACCCCCACAGTGCCGCATCCCTTAAAATGGGACATCCACAGCAGCCCACCCTCTTAACTTTGACCTTTACAGCAGCCTTCCTCTTTAACAGTGAGTTTCACAGCACACTACCCCCTTGACAGTGACCTTCACAGGGTCTCTCCCCTTAACAGTGGCCTTTATAGCAATCTACCCCTTAACATTGACTTAATCAGCGGACCATTCCCTTAACTGTGACCTCCACAGCAGCCTGCCTCTAGGATTGCCAGAGGCCCAGTTTTAGGCTGGACAGTCCGGCTTTCAGACTCCATGTCCTCCAACTGGCATAGGGCCTGGACGGACAAAGGGATATCTTTTGAACAGCTCACTCTCAGACAGCAGTATTGTGCTGTCTGAGCGTGAGCTGCAAGGAGAAAGTCACCCTCACTCTCACCCCCGCAGCTGACAGAAGTTGATTTTTAACTTCCGTCTGCTGAGTAGGGGGCATGGCCTAGAATTTGATTTTTAACTTCATTTTTTCAATCCCTGTCGGCTGAAGAGTGGGAGTGGGCATGGCCTAACCAGATGGGGGCGTGGTCTTAACAGCTCACCCTAAGACAGCAGCACTGTCCTGTCTGAGAGTGAGCTGCAGAGAGAAAGTCACCGTCCCTCCCACCTCTGCGGAAGGGAGGGGGCATGGCCTAACAGGGTCAGGGGTGTGGCTTAAGGGGACCTAGAAGTTGATTTTTAACTAAATTTTTTTAATCCCTGTTGGCTGACTGGGGGGGAGCATGGCCTAACCGGATTGGGGGCATGTCCTTTTGAACAGTCTACTCTAAGACAGCAGTACTGTGCTGTCTGAATGGGAGCTGCAGGGAGAAAGTCACTGTCTCTCCCACTCCTGCAGCTAACAGAAGTGGATCAACATTTTTTAAATCCCTGTTGGCTGAGGAGTCGGAGGGGTGTGGCCTAACCAGATTTAGGCTTAGCAGGACCTTGGGCAGGGTTTTAAGGGTGACTTGAATGGCCACCCTACCTGCCCCCTGAACTGTGACCTCCACAGCACTCTGCTCCCTTAACAGTGTCATCCACAGAGTTGTTATGGAAACCTCAGGAAATAAGGTACTATTAGGCCATGACTTTACTTCAATAGTGATTATCCTGGTGACAGATTTCCTTTAAAACTCATCTATAGAAGTGAAGAAACATGGCTGGGTTGTTATGTTACCTTAAGTAAAGCTGTGTCTGTGGAGACGAACTGCCAGTGAGCTTCTATTGGCTGATAAGGGTCATGTGACCAGGCTTCTATTGGCTAATACATTGTTTGGGATATCTCAGGAACAGTACATCCCAGAGAGCTAAGACCTGGTCTAAAACCTTCCCAGACACCTGATGTACCTGTGTGCCAAATTTCGTGATTGTAAATACGACCGTGCAGATTCCATTAGCGGACATACATACATACATACATACATATACTCAGCTTTATATATTAGATTATATTAAGCTGTATGTGTGTATGTATGTATGTATGTATGTTCGCTAAAGGAATCAGCACCGTCACATTTACAACCATGAAATTTGGCACACAAATACATCAGGTGTCCGGGAAAGTTTTAGACCGGGTCTCAGCACTCTAGCATGTACCGTTCTTTAGATATTCCCCAAAAATGCAATTGTGGCAAATCACATGGCCTACATTAGCCAATAGAAGACTGCAGGTCTTTTTCTTCATATGTCAAATGCCATACACACGGTCACATGTCCCTTATCAGCCAATAGAAGCTCGCAGGCCTTTAGTCTCCACATACACACAGTTTTACACTAGGTTTCCATAACAACCCAGCCATTTTTCTTTACTGCTGTTGGTCAGCTTTAAAGGGGCAGGGTGCTGCGTATGACACTGTTAAGGGAGCGGAGTGCTGTGGAGGTCACAGTTCAGGGGGCAGGTAGGGTGGCCATTCAGGCCACCCTCAAAAGATAGACATAAAAACCCCATCAGCCCTATAGATTTCCTCCGCCATATTGGATGCCGCGTTTTTTAGTGTACTTAGTGGTGGAAGAGACGTCTGCAGGAGCTAGGGACAGGGCTAGGAAAGACTTCATTTGGCTGGAAAAAGATTTACAAGTTCAGGGAAAGGTTAGTAGAAATATAGGGAAAGGATAGGGAGGAATTATTCTGCTGCTGTTAGGTTTGCAATAGATGATACCTCTATAATTCCAGCAAACTTGCTTATCATTGGGTTGCAAGTGCTGTGTGATACAGCAATTAACAGGGTATATTACTAGGAAAAATTTCTACGTCTTATTAGTGACAAATAGAGATGAGCGAACACCTGGATGTTCGGGTTCGAGACGTTCGGCCGAACTTCCCAAAAATGTTCGGGTTTGGGATCCGAACTCGACCAGAACTTTATCCCGAACCCGAACCCCATTGAAGTCAACGGGGACCCGAACTTTTGGGCACTAAAAAGGATGTAAAATAGTCCGGGAAAGGGCTAGAGGGCTGCAAAAGGCAGCAAAATGTAGGTAAATTCCCTGCAAACAAATGTGGATAGGGAAATAAATTAAAATAAAATAAATAAAAATTACCAATATCAATTGGAGAGAGGTCCCATTACAGAGAATCATGCGTCATATCACCCACGACTGGAGAAGGCCACTTTCAGATATTTAGGCCCCAGCACCCAGACAGAGGAGAGAAGTCCCAGAGCAAGGAATAAGGCGTCATATCACCCACCACTGGAGAAGGCCACTTTCAGTTATTTAGGCCCCAGCACCCAGACAGAGGAGAGAGGTCCCACAGCAAGGAATAAGGCGTCATATCACCCACCACTGGAGAAGGCCACTTTCAGTTATTTAGGCCCAAGCACCCAGACAGAGGAGAGAGGTCCCACAGCAAGGAATAAGGTGTCATATCACCCACCACTGAGAAGGCCACTTTCAGTTATTTAGGCCCCAGCACCCAGACAGAGGAGAGAGGTCCCACAGCAAGGAATAAGGCGTCATATCACCCACCAATGAGAAGGCCACTTTCAGTTATTTCGGCCCCAGCACCGCAGACAGAGGAGAGAGGTCCACAGCAAGAAATAAGGCGTTATATCACCCACCACTGGAGAAGGCCACTTCCAGATATTTAGGCCCCAGCACCCAGACAGAGGAGAGAGGTCCCACAGCAAGGAATAAGGCCTCATATCACCCACCAATGGAGAAGGCTACTTTCAGTTATTTAGGCCCCAGCACCCAGACAGAGGAGAGAGGTCCCACAGCAAGGAATAAGGCGTCATATCACCCACCACTGGAGAAGGCCACTTTTAGTTATTTAGGCCCCAGCACCCAGACAGAGGAGAGAGGTCCCACAGCAAGGAATAAGGCGTTATATCACCCACCACTGGAGAAGACCACTTTCAGTTATTTAGGCCCCAGCACCCAGACAGAGGAGAGAGGTCCCACAGCAAGGAATAAGGCGTCATATCACCCACCACTGGAGAAGGCCACTTTCAGATATTTAGGCCCCAGCACCCAGAGAGAGGAGAGAGGTCCCACAGCAAGGAATCATGCGTCATATCACCCACCACTGGAGAAGGCCACTTTCAGTTATTTAGGCCCCAGCACCCAGACAGAGGAGAGAGGTCCCACAGCAAGGAATAAGGCGTCATATCACCCACCACTGGAGAAGGCCACTTTCAGTAATTTAGGCCCAAGCACCCAGACAGAGGAGAGAGGTCCCACAGCAAGGAATCATGCGTCATATCACCCACCACTGGAGAAGGCCACTTTCAGTTATTTAGGCCCCAGCACCCAGACAGAGGAGAGAGGTCGCATGGCAGAGGTTAAGGCTTCATGTCACCCACCATTGTAACAGGCCACTTTCAGTTTTCTAGGCCCCGGCGCCCAGATTGAGGAGAGGTTCATTCAACTTCGGGTTGCACCGCAAGATCATGGTAAAGTTAAAAAAATGAGGATTCAATAAAGAAGTGCCCCGGAGTACAAGTATACATCGTTGAGGGGGAGGCAGTTATAAATGTCTATTCTGCACAAGGGAGGGACAGGTCTGTGGGATCCATGCCTGGTTCATTTTTATGAACGTCAGCTTGTCCACGTTGGCTGTTATGACGCCCCCTGCCGTGCTGAATACACGTTCAGACAAAACGCTGGCCGCTGGGCAGGCCAGCACCTCCAAGGCATAAAATGCTAACTCTGGTCACGTTGACAATTTGGAGACCCAGAAGTTAAATGGGGCCGAACCATCAGTCAGAACGTGGTGGGGTGTGCAGACGTACTGTTCAACCATGTTAGTGAAATGCTGCCTTCTGCTAAAAGGTTCCGTATCAGGTGGTGGTGCAGTTAGCTGTGGAGTGGAGACAAAACTTTTCCACATTTCTGCCATGCTAACCCTGCCCTCAGAGGAGCTGGCCATGACACAGCTGCATTAGTGACCTATTGCTCCTCCTCTGCCTTCGCCTTGGCTTCCACCTGTTCCCCTGTGACATTTGGGAATGCTCTCAGGAGCGCGTCTACCACGTGCGCTTGTACTCGCGCATCTTCCTATGACGTTGCAGGAAGTAAGGTGGGCACATTTTCTTTGTAATGGGGATCCAGCAGGGTGGCAAACCAGTAGTCCGCACACGTTAAAATGTGGGCAACTCTGCTGTCATTGCGCAGTCACTGCAGCATGTAGTCGCTCATGTGTGCCAGGCTCCCCAGAAGTAAGGACAAGCAGTCCTCTGTGGGAGGCGTATCGTCTTCGTCCTCCATATCCCCCCAGCCACGCACCAGTGATGGGCCTGAGCTGTGTCGGGTGCAACCCCGCTGTGAACCTGCTTCCTCCTCATCCTCCTCCACCTCCTCCTCATCCTCCTCGTCCTCCAGTAGTGGGCCCTGGCTGGCCTCTGCTGTTGCAAAAAACCTCTCTCTGAGCTACTTCTAACAGACTGGCCTGAAAGTGCTAAAAATGACCCCTCATCCTCCTCCTCCTCCTGGGCCACCTCCTCTTCCATCATCGCCCTAAGCGTTTTCTCAAGGAGACATAGAAGTGGTATTGCAAAGCTGATAACGGTGTCATCGGCACTGGCCATGTTGGTGGAGTACTCGAAACAGCCCAACAGGGCACACAGGTCTCGCATGGAGGCCCAATCATTGGTGGTGAAGATGTGCTGTTCCGCAGTGCGACTGACGCGTGCGTGCTGCAGCTGGAACTCCACTATGGCCTGCTGCTGCTCGCACAGTCTCTCCAGCATGTGCAAGGTGGAGTTCCACCTGGTGGGCACATCGCATATGAGGCGGTGAGCGGGAAGGCCGAAGTTACGCTGTAGCGCAGTCAGGCGAGCAGCGGCAGGATGTGAACGCCGGAAGCGCGCACAGACGGCCCGCACTTTATGCAGCAGCTCTGACATGTCGGGGTAGTTGTGAATGAACTTCTGCACCACCAAATTCAGCACATGCGCCAGGCAAGGGATGTGGGTCAAACTGGCTAGTCCCAGAGCTGCGACGAGATTTCGCCCATTATCGCACACCACCAGGCCGGACTTGAGGCCCACCGGCAGAAACCACTCTTCGGTCTGTTGTTCAATAAGCCGCCACAACTCCTGCGCGGTGTGGGGCCTGTCCCCCAAACATATAAGTTTCAGAATGGCCTGCTGACGTTTACCCCGAGCTGTGCTGAAGTTGGTGGTGAAGGTATGTGGCTGACTGGATGAGCTGGTGGAAGCAGAGGAGGAGGAAGCCCAGAACAAAATATATGTTTTGGCGGACAATATTATACTTTGCCAGCCACTGCTGGGACACCAGATTTATGGGATTGCTATTTTGGCAATTGAATTTCACCACAGAAAATAATCTATCCTTAGCCAGACAGCGGACAGTATTACACTTGGCTAGCCAAAGCTGGAACACCAGATTTAGAGGATTGGTATTTTGGCAACTGTATTTAACCCCTTAATAAAATATAGAAATTGCTATCCTGAGTTTCTAGGGGTGACAATAAGCACAGCCAAGCCCCTGATGTAGGATATAGCAAAAAAAAAACTAGTATTGATGGATTGATGGACTTGGTGGCAGCTTGTTCTTGTGCACCACAAGTCACAAAATGGCCCGCCGATCACCCCAGAAAAAAGTGACAGAAAAACGCTCTGTGCAGCCTAAAAACCAGTGAGCAATTAACTAGCAGAAGTTGAATCATTCACAACTGTAGATCGATCAGTTCATTAGGTGCTGTTTCTGACTTTTCCCTGCCTAATCTCCCCCTCACAGAAGCTTTGTTCACTCCCTACACTAATCAGAGCAGTGTGGCGTGCGGCGCTACGTGACTCCAGCTTAAATAGAGGCTGGGTCATATGCTGCACTTGGCCAATCACAGCCATGCCATTAGTAGGCTTCTTAGGGAAAGAAGTAAAATGCTAGCTGATTGGCTGCTGCGCAGCCCTTCAGAAAGCGGGAAGAAATATTTGAACAACGGACCCGAACCCAAACTTTTTTGAAAATGTTCGGGTCCGGGTCCGTGTCCCGAACACCCCAAAATACGGTACGAACCCGAACTATGCTCGAACTGTTCGCTCAACACTAGTGACAAAGTTAAGTGACTTTTTTGGGGTGTATTAGTCCAAAAAAGGGCTTGTTTGCTGCTCAGTGGTGCAGTTATATGTTCTAAAGCATTTTTTGAAATGTATTAGTGGAAAAAATGTGTTATTAGATGTTCAGCGGAGCAGTTATATGTTCAAAAGCCTTTTTCGGGGTGTATTAGTTGAAAGATATAGTGCTTATTTGCCGTTCAGCGGTTCAGTCATATGTTCTGAATCCTTTTTTGGGCGTATTAGTGGGGGAAAAAGGGCTTTGTAGCCTTTGTGCGGGGAAGTTATAAAACTGCAGCCTTTTTTGGGATATATTAGTGGGGGGAAAATATATTTGCTGTTCAGCAGTGCAGTTATATGTCTTAAGCTTTAATTAATGTCTTAATATCTTAAGCCTTTTTTGGGGTTTATTAATTTCCTTTTAATTTATTTATTTGATCTAACAGTATGTCAGACAGAGAAGTGACAGGCCCTGCACAGGGGAGTGGCAGAGGCCTTAATGTTTCTTGCGCAAGCACAGGTCACAGCAGAGTAAGGGGGCATAGCAGCAGGGGTCACTTCGAGAGGCCTGAGCTCCAGGTGTCATCTAGCGGTCGTGTCTTGACCAGCAACCCAGGGGTTCTTGAATGGTTGACTCGGTAATCCACTTCATCCCAATTGACATCAGACACATCCAGCCAATTGTCGGTGGGTTCGTCAGACACAACCCTTAGTTGGCATGGCCTGGGAGCAGGCCCTGTGCCCTCACCTGTCCTCAACTTGCCTCTGTCATTTGCTGTTCCCTCAGCCAGACAAGTATTATATGCTCTGGTCTCAGCTCCACTATACAGCGAGGTTTAGCTACTAGAGGACAGTCAACAGCAACTGGCCAGCCAAGATGTGTAGGAGACATCTGCCGCTTCCACCAATAGGCAGGCAAGTAGTGATGAGGAAAGTGGTGTGGGAGCAGGTGTTGTGAGCAGTCAGGCTCCTAGCTCAGAGACCGTTGAGGAGGAAGTCAGTGATATGCAGACAGTAATCGATAATAATGTAGCCTATTGCAATTGGGAGCCGGGAGACAAAGGGGCTTCATCATAATCGGGAGAAGAGGGTGGCAGCTTGCGAGTGAGAGATTTGCGTTGCCAGCAAGTCAGTAGCGTGGCTGGAAATCAGCAGGGTGGCAGCAGTGGAAGGTCGGAAGCCAAACTTGTCTTTGGTAGACCACCCGCTTCAAGGGAGCCTACCGGCCCAAAAAGTAGTTGTGCAGGGTTTCACGGAGGCAGTGGCCGTAGTAGTCAGTCAGTGCGGACTGTTGGGGGTAAAATCACCTACTTGGTGGTGTGGTAGTTTTTTGTTAAGCCGCCGGAGGAGGTGAACATGGCCATTTGCAGAATCTGTGGGCAGAAGCTTAAGCGTGGCCAGGGTGCCAATGATGGCACCACGGCCCTGGATCAACATATGCAGCATCACCATAAAGTGGCCTGGGAGAACCGTGGCTTTGATGTGGTGGCCCAGCCTGCAGCAGCAACCACTGCATTACCCGGTGGCACACACCAGATTTCAAGCAGTCAAGGCTCCTCCACCTCAGCTGAAGGGTGCTGTCTGTCCTTCCCATCATCTGCTGGTCTTGATGCTCATGCTTCTCCTACTCCTCATTAGTCATTCCGTCAGCAATTGATCACCGAAGCGATTGGCAAGAGACAACAGTATGCATGTACTCATCCAATGGCGCAGAAGCTGAACGGGCTCCTGGCCAACTTGCTGGTGCTGCAGTCCCTCCCATTCCAAGTGGTGTACTAGTCTGCACCTTTCATAGAACTAATGGCTTGTTCCAAGTCGAGGTGGAGAGTCCCAAGCTATCATTTATTTGCCAAAACGGCAGTACCAGTCTTGCACACATATGTAGAACAGAAGGTGGGCCAGTCCTTGAGCCTGTCCGTGTCTGCCAAAGTGCACGGCAGCACCGACGTGTGGAGCTGTTACTACGGGCTAGGTTAATGTATGTCCTTTATGGCCCACTCGGTAAATGTGGTTCCTGCACAGCCACACCAGCAATTTAGCCAGGTGATGCCGCATCCTTGAGCTGCAGCGGCAGAACGGCATCCCCCAACATAGGCTGATATGCGACGTTTCCACCTGTTGGAATTCCACCCTTCATATTTTGGACCGACTATATGAAAAGAGAAAGGCCATAAACGATTTCTTGATGATACAGGCGGACAGAAGTACTCCCCTATGTAACTTTGATGGTAGCCAGTGGCAGCTCATGCGTGACATCTGCCGTTTGCTCAGGCCCTTTGAGGATGCCACGTTATTTGACAGTCACCAGGACTACTGGATGCTGGTAAATCTGTCTGGTCAGGGGACTGGAGATATGGCGCCTACATCTCATGGCCACATGAGCCCTGTGGGGGCTGAACTGGAGGAGGAGGAGACGTAGGACATTGTAGCCCAAGCAATGTGTAGAAAAATAGGTGGTTTTTCTACACAGGTGGCAGGGGAGGAGGAGCAGGAGCAGCCGGAGGAGCAAAGGAAATGAGGAAGACGAGGCAGATGACCCAGGAACAGCATGGCAGTATGCAGTGCAGATGGAGGCAAGGAGTCCCTCCGAGTCACTTGGCCTGCTGCATGCTCAATTGGTTGGGTAGTAAAAGCTGAATTGTCACTATTTGGCAGAGGGATGACTTTTAGCTCTCCCCCTTGTTGGACCCTCTCTACTGGTCCAAAATGGAAGCCTTTTTTACTCCAGCTGAGAGGGAGGACAAACTTAAGTAATATAGAGATATCCTATGTAGTTAGTTGGTCGCTGCCTTTGTGCGCCATCTCCCAGGTGTGACCAGGGGGGCCCTCTGTACTCAAGTTCCACTGCCATGGCTGCTATGGTGAAGTGGGAGGGTAGGAGCAGTACTAGTTCCATCAGCCGGAACTTGAGTCTAGGTTCGCTGATAAGCAGCTTTCTTCTTCCACCTAGTGAAGAAACTACTCACCAGCAGCTAGACCTGGAGCAGAACCTGAATCATCAGGTGGTGTCATACTTAGACAGCATCCTGCCACCCCACATTTAAGATCCAGTGGACTACTAGGCAGCCAAACTGGATTTCTGGCTGCAACTGGCCGAGTTTTCCCTGGAAAAGCTGTCCTGCCCGGCCAGTAGTGTGGCATCAGAGAGGGTGTTTAGTGCAGTGGGGGCATTGGTTACCCCAAGGAGGACTCGCCTGTCCACCCAAAATGTGGAGATACTTTGTCAAGATGAATCAGGCGTGGATCAGCAAGGATTTTCAAACACCAATGCCTGATGCATCAGACTAAATCATCCATGGTGCCACACCAACACTTTGACAAAAGCTTTTTTTCTGGCTACCTGTCTCAGCTACTATTCTGATGCTGCCACCCTCCTGATGCCACATATCTGATGTCAAGTGGTCCTTCTTACACCCACCGTCATCAGCTGGTACTGTTATTGCTACCCACCTCTCCCCTCTGTCACCGGGTCACTCTGTGGTCTCCTGACGTTGCTGGAGGACAAACTTAAGTAATATAGAGATATCCTATGTAGTTATTTGGTTGCTGCCTTTGTGCGCCATCTCCCATCCTCTCACAGGTGTGACCGGGGGGGCCCTCTGTACTCAAGTTCCACTGCCATGGCTGCTATGGTGAAGTGGGAGGGTAGGAGCAGTACTAGTTCCATCAGCAGTACATTGAGTCTAGGTTCGCTGATAAGCAGCTTTCTTCTCCCACCTAGTGAAGAAACTACTCACCAGCAGCTAGACCTGGAGAAGAACCTGAATCATCAGGTGGTGTCATACTTAGACAGCATCCTGCCACCCCACATTTAAGATCCAGTGGACTACTAGGCAGCCAAACTGGATTTCTGGCTGCAACTGTCCGAGTTTTCCCTGGAAAAGCTGTCCTGCCCGGCCAGTAGTGTGGCATCAGAGAGGGTGTTTAGTGCAGTGGGGGCATTAGTTACTCCAAGGAGGACTCGCCTGTCCACCCAAAATGTGGAGATACTTTGTCAAGATGAATCAGGTGTGGATCAGCAAGGATTTTCAAACACCAATGCCTGATGCATCAGACTAAATCATCCATGGTGCCACACCAACACTTTGACAAAAAAAATTTTTCTGGCCTCCTGTCTCAGCTACTATTCTGATGCTGCCACCCTCCTGATGCCACATATCTGATGTCAAGTGGTCCTTCTTACACCCACCGTCATCAGCTGGTACTGTTATTGCTACCCACCTCTCCCCTCTGTCACCGGGTCACTCTGTGGTCTCCTGACGTTGCTGCCACCTCGCCACTCAGGTCTCCTCATGCTGCTGCTGCCACCTCCACACTTTGTCATTGTGCCACTCTGTGGTCTCCTCATGCTGATGTTACCTTGCCACTTTATGGTCTCCTCATACTGATGTCACCTTGACACTCTGTGGTCTCCTCATGCTGATGTCACCTTGCCACTTTGTGGTCTCCTTATGCTGCTGCAGCCAACTCTGCACTCTGTCATTCTGCCACTCGATGGTCTCCTCATGCTGATTAGAATTCGTGTGAATATTCAAATCACGAATTTGAGACAGCAGTGTCATTGCTGTGCTCCGTGCTTTACTGTGTCATTACATTAGATAGTTAGTTAGCTTATATATAAAATACAGATAGTTAGTGGGAGATAGTCAGTGTAGGTTAGATCGTGCGTGATATAGTGTAGCTGATTCTGCTGTCCATACATACATGCTACAGACATAGTGCTGTGATGTTATAAGTTCACAACAATACTTAGTGCACCAATCAGTAATATGTAGTCAGACCTGCAAAAATATGAAGTTGCATGTATTGCGCCAAAATATGTGCATCATTAATTGCCGATTTGCGCAATCGCGAATATATCGGAGCACTCTATCTCCATATAAAGCTATTGTGATGTTCTGCCATGCCAACCATTGTCTCCAGTCTCAGGAAACTTCTAGCAGATAGAAAAATGTAGAAATTGTGACCCACGCCTGTATTGCGTGCACAATACACGCATATTACCTTGCCGATTTTCAAAATCTGGAAAATAATCGTGAATTCTCGAATTTATGACAAATATTCACCCAAATATTCGCAAAATATTGCAAATTCGAATATTGCCCCTGCCGCTCATCACTGATCCTGATTTCTCCTTGCCACTCTGTGGTCTCCTCATGCTGATGGCATCTTGACGCTCTGTGGTCTCCTCATGCTGCTGCTGCAGCCACCTCCCCACTCTGTCATTGTGCAACTCTGTGGCCTCCTCATGCTGCTGCTGCCATCTCCACACTCTGTCATTGTGCCACTCTGTGGCCTCCCTATGCTGATGTCACCTTGCCACTCTGTGGTCTCCTCATGTTGCTGCTTCTGCCACCTCCATATTATGTCATTGTGCCACTCTGTGGCCTCCTCATGCTGCTGCCAACTCACAACTCTGTCTCTGGGCAACTCTGTGGTCTCCTCATGCTGCTGCTGCCAACTCCACACTCTGTCATTGCGTCACTCTGTGGCCTCCTAATGCCGCTGCTGCTGCCACCTCTACGTTCTGTCATTGTGCCACTCTGTGGTCTCCCCATGCTGATGTCACCTTGCCACTCTGTGGTCTCCTCATGCTGATGTCACCTTGCCACTCTGTGGTCTCCTCATGCTGATGTCACCTTGCTACTTTGTGGTCTCCTCAGGCTGATGTCACCTTGCCACTCGGTGGTCTCCTCATGCTGCTGCCACCTCCACATTATGTCAGGAAAAAACGACCGGCACTTCACTTGTATGCAAAGGTGAACTTTATTCACGCATCAGCGAGACAAAGCTCAGCGCTTTGTCTCGCTGATGCGTGAATAAGATTCACCTTGCACCCAAGTGAAGTGCCGGTCGTTCTTCCTGTTTCCTGGGTAACCAGCCCTGGACGCGAGCACCACTACAGCAGAAGAGAGGAGTGCCGACTGTCTTCATCTTTAATTGTCCACATTATGTCATTGTGCCAATCAGTGGCCTCCTCATGCTGCTGCCACCTCCACACTCTGTCATTGTGCTACTCTGTGGCCTCCTTATGCTGTTGCTGCTGCCACCTCCACACTCTGTCATTGTGCCACTCTGTGGCCTCCCGATGCTGCTGCTTCTGCAACCTCCACACTATGTCAGCTTGCTACTCTGTGGTCTCCTCATGCCTCTGCCAACTCACAACTCTGTCTCTGGGCCACTCTGTGGTCTCCTCATACTGCTGCTGCCTTAACACTATGTCACAGGGCCACTCTGTGGTCTCCTTATGCTGCTGCCACCTCACCACTATGTCACTGAACTAATCTGTGGTCTCCTTAAGCTGCTGCCACCTCACCACTATGTCACTGGGCCACTCTGTGGTCCCCTCATGCTGCTACCACCTTAACACTATGTTAGTGGGCCACTCTGTGGTCCCCTCATGCTGCTACTACCTTAAAGCTATGTCAGTGGACCACTCTGTGGACTTCTAATGCTGTTCCCACCCTCCCCACTTCATGACTGGGCCACTATTTTGCCTTTTTGGCCTGTCTTGACATCATCATTTATTTGACCCTTCTTCTGATCTGTCAGAAGGATGGAAAAATGAGACTAAAATTGTATCCTGTCTATGTAGCAGCTGTAAGGCCTGTATGGTCCTATCAGAATTGGCTTATAATTTAGTAGCCAAAAGCAGGACTGGGTACAAAACACAGAACATATGCAAATATTCCATTTATGTGTCATCTCTGTTTTGAATCCACTCCTGTTTTTTTTTGGGCTTTAGCAATACTGATGGATTAATGACCAAATGCTGACCAAGTGAAGGCGGATGCTCAACAGACAGGATCTGTTTTTTGGGGGTTATTGTTCTGACAGATCACAGGAAATAATCCAAAATAATTAGTGAGCGTCAACACAAACTTACTGCTGACACCCTCTCCACTATTTCGGGGGCTCTCCTTCTATAACTGTTTAATAGAACAGGTTCTGTAGACATCTATGTGGAATCAGCTGACGATGGTGTAAAAGGAGTGGGCTTCTCCTTGATGCTAACATTGACCTGTTAGGCTGAGTTCACACTTGAGTTATTTGGTCAGTTTTGCCCCTAACTGCCCAAATAAGTGAAGTGTGCAGTGATTCTGAGAGCGACTCCTGTCATCTGCGTGTCATATTGACTGACAGTATTGTTTCACTACCACAGCAGACTCCCTATGCATGTTACTGCAAGGCACAGTGTTCTACACCACTATACAGGCTCTCTGAAGCCAGGAAATAGCTGTTTTTAAGGCTACATGCACACGAACGCATGTGTTTAGCGGCCCGCAAATTGCGGGAATTGCAAAAAAAAAAAAGGATGAAGTCCGTATGGCATCCATTTTATTTGTTTTTGAACAAGAATAGGACATGCTCTATTTTTTTTGTGGGGCTATGGAACATACATACGGATGCGGATAATACACGACTTGCTGTCAGCATTTTTTGCAGACCCATTGAAATGAATGGGTCTGCATCCTAACCGCAAAAAAAATGAAATGGACACGGAAACAAAATGCGTTGTTGTGCGTGTAGCTCTAACGCGATTTGCCACAAATAAATTCGGATTGAATCTTTTCGGAAAAATTGGTGAACCGGCCGAATAGAATTTTTGAGAAATTCGCTAATTTCTACTGATAATGCCACCACTAACAGGTATTTTGATTAGGAGAAGACTCAAGGGTAGTGCACAGTAAAGCTACCTGAAGTTCTTGCACTTTTTTGTCCTCAGCCAGATACATGATTATCTGCCTTTAATAAGCTCACTTAACACACAGATGATTATTGGATAACCACTATAAAAGATATGATCTTTTACATCTATTAACTTCCTTATGAATAGGTACAGCTTAAATATATCATGGCTATAAGCAATCATCAGAGCCTATGTGTACTATACTCTCTCACCAAGAGATTCTACAATGCTGGCAACCCATTTTTGATCTACAGGCTACAATACTGACCTAAACACACACAGTTTTTGTGCAGACATTCAACTTCTCCAATGGAGTCTTTAGCATGGCAGAATGGGGTCACAGTTGTCATCCTGTGCACAGTGTTTCTGTGATAAGCAGGAAGGAAACTACAATAGATAGCTGGATATATGTGATCCTGCCCTTAAAATTATCTTACATATTTTTTTTTTTTTTTACCTTTCATGATCCCTCAGGCTAACTTTTCCAAAGCTTTTTAAGACCTTTATGCTTCCTAAAATGATGTAATACCTAAAATTCCAAGATTTTTGCAGTAATCTTGGAAAAAATTCCAAGATTACTGCAAAAATATACAGGGTGGAAATTTTAGAATGTTATAATTTTCTAGCCCTAGGTTCAGCCAATTATCATTCATTCGGAGATCATGTCCTTCTTTCCCCTTAATTATATTTTACTGCTAAATAGAGTTGAGCGAACTTCTGGAAGTTTGGCCGAACTTCGTCACAAAGTTCAAGTTTCGGACCGAACTTGACCCGAACTTGACCCCGAACCCCCATTGAAGTCAATGGGGACCCAAGCTTTGGGGCACTAAAATGGCTCTAAAAAACATAATCGAAAGGGCTAGGGTTGCAAAAGGAAGCAAAATGGGGGTAAGAGCTGGACAATTGCCTTGCAAACAAATGTGGGTAGAGAAATGACTTGAAATAATATAAACTACATGAAAACTACATAAAAATAATAATCTTGAACTAGGAGGAGAAGGTCCATATGGAGTAGGAGGTTGAGGAGGCAGTGGACATGGCGGTGTAGGTGGAAGCAGTGTTGGAGGAGGTAGTCGACAACAACACTGTTTTTTGTTTTTGTTTTTTTAAATTTGGGTACACCCCAAAACATTGGGAAATATAGAAAAGAATACAAAGAGAAAGTGCGCTGGAGTATAACAAAGGCTGGGTGAGGCCAGAATACATGTCTATTCTGCACAAGGTACGGACAAGTCCTGTGGGATCCATGCCTGGTTTATTTTAATGAACATGAGCTTGTCCACATTGGCTATGGACAGGCGGCTGCGCTTGTCTGTGATAATGCCCTCCAAGGCGTAAAGGGCATGCTCAGGTCATGGGCCCAGTTGAATGGGGCAGACCCATCAGTTAGTAGTTGTAGGCATGTGCACACATATTGTTCCACCATGTTGCTGAAATGCTTCCTCCTGCTAAGACGTTACATATTGGTTGGTGGTGCTGGTTCTTGTGGCATGCTTACAAAGCTTTTCCACATTTCAGCCATGCTAACTCTGCCTTCTGAGGGGCTGGCGGTGCCCCAGCTGCATTGGCGACTTCTACCTCCTCCTCTGCCTTCACCTTGTGCTTCCACTGAGGCCCAGGTGTCAGGTGGGAATGCGATCAGCAGCGCGTCTACCAGCATGCAGAATATATTTCCCAGTCAGGTATGCAGTGCAGGGGTAGTTTGAAAGAAAAAAGGGGTACAGATCAACCAGCAATCTAAACGCAGCCGAATTTACTGAATATATTTCCCTGTCAGGTATGCAGTGCAGGGGTAGTTTGAAAGAAAAAAGGGGTACAGATCACCCAACAATCTAAACGCTGCCGAATTTACAGAATATATTTCCCAGTCAGGTATGCAGTGCAGCAGGAACACACCCTCCAAGCCACTGGTGAATGACTGGCCTGATTACCGTGGAAATGTCCCCCCAGAATCTAACAGATTGATTTACTGAATTGATTTCCCTGTCAGATACACAGTGTAGGCCGCAGGGGTACTTGATCGCCAAAAAAAGTTAATTTGTCCCCCAGAATCTAACAGATGGATTTACTGAATTGATTTCACTTTCAGATATGCAGCACAGGGGTACTTTACACAAATTTTTTTGAATATTTCACCCCCTGGAGCCCTGAACTCACAGACGGATTACCTATATTATTTTCCCCTCTGCTGGCACATATGCAGTGCAGGTGCACTTAAAAAAGTGGTATATGTCGCCCACTGAACTACAAGAACAGGATTAAATTATTGTCCCTGGCACATATGCAGGGTGAAGTGCACTGTACTTGCACAAAATGGCCGCCGACGCCCACCTAACTAACAGACGGATTAACACTTATTTTTCTGTGTCACTGGGCTCAGGGCAGGGTACAAAAAAATGTTGCATTGCACCCACAAAAAAAAAAAAAAAAAGATCGCTGTAAATCGACTTAACACCAAGCTCTGATATCAGATTCTTTCTTAATCTCTCCCTCACAGCAGCAGCATCCTATCCCTACACTAGTAAGAGCTGACGTGACGTGCTCCAGCTTATATAGAGGCTGGGTAACACACTGCTCTGGCAAATCACTGCCAACACTACTGCTAAACACCAAAAAATAAATATCAAGCACACTGCATACACAGATTTATATGAAAATAAATCAATATTTTATTAAATATAAGTTAAAATTTACAAACATATCATATATCGACAGATCAGCCACATGAAGGAGCCACAACATACGTCAAATAGACAGTAATGTAAGCATGTAACAGCAGTGAATATAAGTATAAACCAAAATATGGCCCGCAAATAATGCATAAAAGTATACAGACCAAGAAGTGTGCTCTTCCAAAAACACCTCAACACGTGTTTAGTGGGTAAATTTTAACATATTTAACCAAATATTTATTTCGTTTCTTTTAAATCTGTGTATGCAGTTTGCTTGATATTTATTTTTCTTTACTTGTTTTTAGATGGTTTGGCAAACTAATAGTAAGCTGTATATGCCAGTGAAGGAAGTGGACACGGTGACGCTTGGCTCAGAATTTATTAAGCATTTACACTAGAAAACGGTTATGCAAAAGTTGCCATTATTAGTGCAGGTCCATTTCTACCAAAATATGCAACTTTTTGTTCTTGTCCATCTCCCTGGTCACTTATTTAAAAAGTGGTCGGAATGTGAGACGTAGTGAGCCACAGAGGGAACCACTGCAGCCTAACTCACAACATGTGTGCTAGAAAATTGCCACATATTTATGCAAGCTACCTTGCTGTACGATATTTCATTTTCTGATGCACAGAAATTCTGAAGATGTGCAAGAATGATTACCACTTAATAATGTTAATTCATTGTATGCCAGCAGACTTTGCTATTAAAGGGGTTTTCCAAAAGTTTTTATACGGATGACCTATTCTCTGGATAGGTCATCAGTATCTTATCAATGGGAGTCCGACACCCTGGACCTCTGTCGATCAACTGTTTGGGAAGGCACTTAGCCTAGGCCATGTGACATGTCACATTGCCTAGGTGCAGATCAACCTTATTGAAGTGAATGAGGCTGGGCTGCGAAAACAGGCATTGCCGCTATAAAATGTACAGCGCTGTGCATAGGCGTGCACAGCCCATTGCATTAAGGTGTGCAACATAAAGCACAAACACACACACGTGTGCTGCGTGCGTATGTATGTATGTATGTATATATATTATATACACATATATATATACACAAAAACACTAAGTGGTATCAGGGTACATTATTATACAGGGGTAATATAACTAAGGGGTATCAGGGTAAATTATACAGGAGTAATATAACTGAGGAGGGCTATCAGGGACATTATACATATTATATAAAAGTTATATTACCCCTTTATCATGTCCCCTGAGATAGCCCTCCTCAGTTATATTACCCATGTATAATAATGTACCCTGATACCCTTTAGTTTTACCCCCTGTAAAATTTACCCTGATCCCACAGTTATATTACCCCTGTATAATGTCCCCGATAGCGCTCCTCAGTTATATTGCCCCCTGTAATTTACCTGATACCTCTCAGTTATACGGTATCATATTACTGAGGGGTATCAGGGTACATTGTACAGGGGTATAAATGAGGAGGGGTAGCAAGCAGCAGGGAACATACTTTATGCATTAACTTAACGTTTTATAACTAATCTATATTGGTGGGGGGTGACTTTCAGCTAGGGCAGAGTTCCAGTGGTGTAGCGTGGGTTGCCAGCACCCTGAGCAACCTAAGTATTTCACCCCCCAACCTATGGACATGTCCCTTTTTACAAAAAATGCAGTACATGTCACCTGCAGTCCTATGTAACACAACAGATAACACAGCCATAACTCTCTGAGTACAGATAATGTAGTAGATGTCACCTGCAGTCCTATGTAACACCACAGATAACACAGTGATAACTCTCTAAGTACAGATAATGTAGTAGATGCCACCTGCAGTCCTATGTAACATCACAGATAACACAGTGATAGCTCTCTGAGTACAGATAATGTAGTAGATGTCACCTGTAGTCCTATGTAACACCACAGATAACACAGTGATAGCTCTCTGAGTACAGATAATTTAGTAGATGTCACCTGCAGCCCTATGTAACACCACAGATAACACTGTGGCAGGTCTCTGAGTACAGATAATGTGGTAGATGTCACCTGCAGTCCTATGTAACACCACAGATAACACATTGATAACTCTCTGAGTACAGATAATGTAGTAGATGGGTGTCAGGCCCCAGAATTTAGAACACGTACAGTGTGACCTGAAGTCTGGGGCCAGGCTTCGGCAGTGTGGGCCAAATCATATTTCCACCCCCCCACACCCCCCAAACAGATATGTGTATGGACATTACATATAATGGTACACAATATACAGTAGAATACAGCAGCACATACCTGTTACATCCAGTGACGTCTCCTGTGATGTAGACTTTCCTCAATTCGGAGATAAGACCGCCATGATACCTTCTTTCAGCCGTGTCTCTGCAGAGTTTCACAGAATTTTTTTTTAGATTTCTCACTTTACTATTATCCTCAGATAACAGACTTCCCCTCCCCTCATAGTGCCCATAAGTATAATGCCCTCTGTATAATTATAATATATCATGGCTCCTCTGTGTTATTATTATTCTTAATATTATAATGGCCCCCGCTGTATTAGGCTCCATTCACACGTCTACAGAATGTGTCTGCATGCGTTCCGCAATTGTGCGGAATGGGTGCGGACCCATTCATTCTCTATGGGGACAGAATGGATGCGGAAAGCACACAGTGTGCTCTTCGCATCCGCATTTCTGGAGCAGCCTGCTGAACTTCCTGTCCGTGGCTCCAGAAAAAAATGGAAGATGTCCTATTCTTGTCCGCAGCTGGGGACAAGAATAGGCTGTTCTATGGGGGTGCCGGCCGGGTGTACTGCAGATCTGCAAAACACTACAGACATGTAAATGGACACTAATAGTAATAATTATGGCACCCTTCAGCCCCTCCAGCATACAGTCCCATGTAAAATACATCACTCTCCGACTTCAGCCCCTCCAACATACAGTCCCATGTAAAATAAAAAACTCCCTCTGCCTTCAGCCCTTCCAGTATACAGTCCCATGTAAAATGCATCACCCTCCTGCCTTCAGCCCCTCCAGCATACAGTCCCATATAAAATAATATCACCCTTCCTGCCTTCAGCCCCTCCAGCATACAGTCCCCATGTAAATAATATCCCCCCCCCTTAAGACCCCTCTAACACACAGTCTCCAGTGCAAGGATTATTCCTCCTCCCTGCAGCCCATGCAAAATTTCCCCTAAAATAAACATAATAGTCATAACAGTCCCATGTAAATAATATCACCTTCCCCTGCCTGCAGCCCCTCCAGCATACAGTCCCATGTAAATAATATCACCTTCCCCCTGCCTGCAGCCCCACCAGCATACAGTCCCATGTAAATAATATCACCCCCCTGCCTGCAGCCCCACCATTATACAGTCCCATGTAAATAATATCACCCCCCACCTTCCGCCGCTCCAGCATACAGTCCCATGTAAAAAATATCAATTCCCCCGCCTGTAGCCCCTCCCGCATACAGTTTCATGTAAATAATATCACCCCACCCTCTTCAGACTCCTCTAATATACAGTCTCCAGAACAAGCATTATTCCTCCTCCCTTCTGCCGCCCCAGTAAACATAGCAGTCACTCTTCTCCTCCACTCACCGACCTGCTGCTTCTACTCCTCTCTGTTGCAATGGGCTCTGTAGAATCTCCTGCACAATGTGAGGGCCCATTGGATTTTTGTGAAAATACTGCATTTTATCACCTGTGGTCAGATGTGCCCTACACATGACATCAATATTTTACTGTGTTTCATTTGTTTGCAAAATCTCACCAGAGGCAATGGGTGCTCTTGTCTTCCTTGTGCTGCACTCAGCTTGTTCAGATATGCTGCAGTGTATAAGCATTAGTTTACCATAATTTCACCAGGAAGTTAGTGCCTGGGAAACCAATATTTTTAATATAAACGTAGGTAGTGCGAAAAGCATGGCCACCATATAAGGGCCCCACTTGTTGAGGCATCTGGTGCATCTCCAGTAATAACCTGCAGCTTTTCTTAATGGATAGAAGAGCCGTGCAATCCAGTCTTACAGTATAAATTCCACATTTGCAGATCTCTAATGTTACCTATATTTTACTTATGTGGAATTACAAAATGTATTACAGCCCAGATGTGCATACATACTTTAAAAATAGTCTGTCACCACATACTTTTAAATATAACCATCAACCTCTGTTTATGTGTCAGGAGGTTCTAACACTCTTGGTCCCATCTTCCTACGTGCCCTCCATCCAGAGAAATAAACTTTTTTCATTTTATGTAAACTAGCCCCTAGGTGCAATTACAGCATTGCTATTGCACCTGGGACTCTGCTCATTTTCTTTGCCAGGCAGGCCCCCACTACATTGAATGACAAGACAATGCAATATAGAGGTATTCAAGCCTGGCCCTTTAGTCTTGCGTCTGCACAGTACAGGGCTGGAGATCATCGGGTATGTACGCAGTAAGGTCTCCATTGGCCCGTTGATCTCCAGGCATGTACTGTGTAGCAGTGAGACATCAGGGCTAGGCATAAATATTTCTACACTACCTGCCCTTGTCAGTCAAAGCAGTGGGGCCACAATTGGCAAAAAAAACGAGCGGAGCTGCAAGTGCTGTGAGGGGCAACAGTAATTCCCTTGTTGAACTTGGGGGCTAATTTGGATAAAATTAAAAAGCGTATTTCTCAGAACTGGGTGCACATAGAAATCACTGGACCTCAAGAATCGAAATAGGTCCCCCATGCCCGTTCCTGGACAGTATATATGTACAGCAGTGTACTGACATGCGAGGTATAAGGTATAAATTATAGCTCATACCTCACATATCAGTATACTGCTGGATATACTGTTTTTCTGTACACAGTTCATCTATTATACCTTGTACCTCACATGGTAGTACTCTGCTATATATACTATATATCTTAACACACTGCATCTGTTGTACCTTGTACCTCATCCATAAGCCACTACACTGTTGTATATAATATACACTACTCACAGAAAGTTAGGAATATCTGGCTAGTGGGTGAAATTTCAGGATGCACCTAAAATTCAGTCTAACCTTTACAGGTGAACTCAATGTGACCTTCTCTAAACTTTTGAATGCATATGTCCAACTGTTCAATGTTTCAGTATGTTTTGCACAACTTGCTGTTCTCTAACAAGGAACTTAACAGAAAATTTCACAACAGGTGTTTGATCCATGAATTGTCTAATAACTTTCCTGGTTCAATTAGAATTAGTATTTAAACAGTCCCCCTCATCCTGCTGTTCATATTTTGATGACCAAAACGACACCTAACAAATGATCAACAGCAGGCTCGGACTGGCCCACAGGGGTACAGGGGAATCCCCCGGTGGGCTCCTGAGCAAGGTGGGACAATAGTCTCCCACCCCCTGCACAAGTGGCACATAACACATTAGATTTACTGCACGACATACATATATTCAATGTACTGCACCTCAACCAGCCTATATTCATATAAAAAACTTGTTAGATTATTTATTATATTTGAATGTATCCATACTGTGGGCCCCCAAAATAAATTTTCCTGGTGGGCCCTAGGTACCCCAGTCCGACACTGATCAACAGTACCTCACTATTACAAGGCTATAAGCAGGATGTTCTCTGGCAGAAGTGACCACTGAGCTTAGAGTGTCACAGAGTTTCATCAGCAGCTTGCAACAGAGATACAGAGATATATAATAGTTTTGACCTATCAGGATCACACATAAGAGTTACCAAACCTACAACGAAATATGTGTATAACCCAAACAAATTTAACACGATACTGCGATCGTAGTAAAATTAATTTTTATTAAATTACATTAAAAACATTTATAAAATACATGTATATGTTTATGTATTCAAAACAATACATCCATTGTGGTACACAAACAGGGGTGTACTGGGGAAACAAAGAACAGGAGGGCACAAATCGCTACATAAAAGTTAAATGGAGCAGTAGAGTGGTGCGCATGCCTAAAACAGGCAGCACCGCCAGTGACGGCAGGTGGTGTCCGATCAGACAGGCGCACACACACAATCACTACCGTGCAGTAAACCATATCTGCTGTTGGAGCATGTGCACATATGGAGACGTTGGACCGGCCGTAATAAAGTCAAATGTCACAGAGTAATAAAGAATAATGGTCGGTACACGTCTCAAAACCTATGTGAATCAAAAAAGTATATGGCCAGCAATTGCTGGACCCAACAAAACAATAGCTCTCCCAAGCATATAGGCCCCCCTACCCCAGCGTCACCTTACCTACCCAACGCGTTTCGCCACGATTGGCTTCGTCAGGGGATGGGTGACACTGTGTAAGGTCGCAGTTTAAATAGGGCTCCTGATGAGGAACATGGAACACCGGGATCTGGAGGTGTGGTCCTTCGGGGGCATGTGACCGCATACTCGTGACGTCGCGTCACGTGATGGCTGCGTCACAGGGTCATGTGGTCAAATCCCTGTGACGCGGTGTCACGTGATGACCACATCCCCCGATCTTTAGTTAAACTTATGCTTTGATATTGCATAATAATGTATCCTCCCCTGCCGGTTACTACACGCCCCTTGTCCTGAATAGTGGTCCCTTAAGAACCAGTAAATATCAAGATAACCGATATATGTTACTTGGGCGCAATCGTGCCCACAACAAATATGGCCTCGATCTCTTCACGCGCGTGCGTTGACTTCCTACATCAGCAAGTATAGTATTCTCATGAAAGCCGGAGCGCCGGTGAAGTCACGCAGGCGCAATATGCGAACATGTCCAGTGGCGATGTGCACCAATTGGGTCCACAATGAAGAAAAATCAAACTGACACCACAAAGACAAAGTAAGTGAATGTGTGCACAATGAAAGAAAAAGGGTGAGAGTGAAAGGTGAGTGAATTGAAAGTGTGCGTGAGAATGACTTAAAATTATATACTTACGTGGTCCAGCGGCTAAGTGCTGCTGTAAAGATTACTCAAAAAACAATTAGTGACAAATTGATATGGTGACAATACACCTAAAGTGACAATACAAAAATGGAGGTAAAGCATATAAAATTTTCTAATTGTTAGCTTATATATATCTATGTGCACATGCCCCAACAACATTATATCCATATGTAGGACGATATAAGTGAATAATATATAAAAATGACAATATAAAAAATATATATATATATAAACCGTGTATATAAAACAACCTCATTATTTGGTTATATATGTTTGTGCACATATCCCAACAGCGTTATGTGTTATATAAGACAATACTAATAAATATTCTAAAGGAGACCAATACTATCATGTGGGTCATGGTATAAGTAACACGGAAAACTATTTTTAAGAGACAGTTATGTATATGATCCCAAAGAAAACCACTTCCAGGGGTCCTATAGGCCATCCATAGATGAATAGAATTGTTCGTATGGGTATAAAATAAATGTCCAAATCCTATTGACCGTCCTCGGGTAAGTATCAGTGTTCATTATGTTCCTTTCAGGATGCCAAAAATGAATATGGGGGCAGCGATCCCTAAAACATGACAAAAAAATATAAGACTATATAAGAACATAATAACTGGTAAAAACTCAATGGTTGCTGCAACCATACTAAAAACAAGGGAATATACCTGAAATAAAGGAATCTAGAGGAAGGGGTATCAGTATTTTTTACCCTTTTTTGGCATATAGTAACATATTACGGTTGGCACGTCGTGCCTGGTATTTTGCTTTCTTCAGACTCCTCTTGCTGTAACCTCGTTCATGGAATCGATCCGTCAGTTTATTCATCCGTTTATTAAAGGTATAGTCTCCCGAGCACAGACGTCGTGCACGGAGAAATTGTCCCTTAGGAATGTTGTGGATCAGGTGTGAGATACAGAGAGACTGGAAGAGTACTAGAAAGGCCATATCCACACTGATGACTGCTTCATTGTGAACAATGCCCTGCGGAACTGGATGATGAATGGCACACAACTCCAGGAACATTTAAGGGAGGTGAGAGGAACTCAAGTGTCAAGTCAGCCCATTCAAAACTGTTTACACTTACGTGATCTGTGTGCTAGGTGACCAGCGAGGGTACCTAACCATCATCGTCGTGCATGGGCCGGGAGCATGTACGCTGGATGAGGGATGAGTGGGCCTCAGTGCTGTTCACTGATGAAAGTTGATTCACACTGAGCAGAAATGATGGCCGCCAACAATGTTAGGGACGTTAAGGAGAGTGTTATGCCTTAGCCACTGTTGTCACCTGACAAGCCTTTGACTGTCCTACATTACAGTGATAAGCACATACTTCTTGAATAACATCATTAATTCAATCATTGTGCCTCTGCATGAAAAACACAGGCCTGTAGAGGCTCGTAACTCTGTATCCTAGAACCTTTAATGACCTCAGGGCTGTCCTTCAAGAGGAGTGAGATGCCATGCCTCAGCAGACAATGTTGACTTGTGAACGGCATAAGACGCTGTTGTCAAGCTGTAATTGATGCTCAAGACCACATGTTAAGTTTTAAAACATTGAAATTTTTGTGGGGTTAACCCCATCACTGTTGTTGGCTTTTGTTTCAATAAATTGTTTGAGATGAGGAAATCACCATTTAATGTTTTTACTTAAATGCTCTACTTTCATGATATAATATCACTGTAGCGTGAACTTTTACGTTTTCCATAAATAAACTAAATATTCCAAACTTTTGGGAGTAGTGTATATCTGTGCACACTGCATCTATTATACTTTGCGCCTCACATATCAGTAAACTGCTAGGTATACTACATACCTAACGTCCACTGCATCTATTAAACTGTATAAACATATATATATATATACAAGTATACAGTTTGTTAGTGATGACTGAAGTTTTCACAAATTTGATTTGGCTGCTTCGCCAAATTTCAACAATAAATTAGATTTGTTGCTGAAGTACTTAGTCACAAATCACATTCCATTGTAATAGTTAGCAGGGGCACTGAAGAGAAATGGCGATCTCGCCGTCTCGGCATCTGAAAGCCACATTGAGGCCTTTTAGGGGTTAATTAGGGATTTGATCAGGGAGAGGCAGTCTGGCCATCTTGATTGAAATGCCCCAAATAATTTGCACGCAGATATGAGCGTCACTTCACCCAACCACATTTGATTTGGCACATTTTCTTCAATCAACATTGAAGCAACGGCCTCTCTGTGATAAAATGGATGAGGTGCGTATGTTTTTCTTTTTACCACCATTTAAGGAAAAATGTATTAATTGCCACGAAGCACGAGGGAATTCACTTTCTCGAATAATCAAACTTTTCCTGAAGTTCGGATGGATGTCCGCTTTGTTAACTTCGATTCTCTTAGAAATATATAATATACAATATAGGCACAGCGCTCACCTGCTCATCGTTTGGAAGGCACAAAAGTGCTTGGAACACAGCACCAAAGGTTAATCCAAAAAAGAGAAACAAATTCCAGCTTCCCAATAAAAACAAGCAATAAAAAATCCCATAGAAAAAAACACTTTTATCTACGTGTTTCGGATTAAAACATTAGAATCCTTACTCATGACAAATGCAGGTGTATATAACCCACATATAGTGGACTGCCTCCAATCAGAAATTAGGAACAGCATGTAAGGTGTTGTCAATATCAGGATAAGATACAAAAAGTGGAGTGGAGTGCATATTATGGTGAGTAAAAAATAAATAAAATGACAAATAAAAAATAAGAAAAACACAAGAAACAAAAGATCAAAGATCAAACATATTGCAAAGTTAAATCATGTTTTCTATTTAGACCAGTAGGGCACAACTGCTGAGTTGAAACATCTAAAATGTTTCTCTACTCTGCAGTTTCCTCTTGTGATCACCCCCTCGAGTTGGTGCTGTAACCATTTCTATTCCCTGTGCTGCAAGCATGGAAACATCTCCTTTGTGAACCATTGCAAAAAGGTTTGCCGCCGATATGTTTCTGTTTTTAGTCCAAAATATTTTTCAGTATTCTGTTTTTATTGTATTTGTGGTGCAACCCACATACTGCACAGAACATTCCCACATGTTATCAGATAGACTGCATAGTCAGTGTTGCAATTAATATATTGCTTAATTTGATTCTGTTTATGATTCACCTTAGAAACAACTGTCTTAGTAACCATCATATAGATGCAACATATGCATCTATTCTCGTCACATTTAAAGCTTCCTTTGTGGTGTAACCAAATCAGTTTGTGGTGTCAGGGCGGTCATGGTAAAGACTAGGGCTAATTTTTTGTTGCAGTGTAGGGGCCCTGGATGCTACACACTTTACATACATGTCCACAATTGTACTCCAATCATCATCAAATTTTAGTACTGATAGATGCTTTCTGACTATAGCACATATTTGGGTAGATTCCTTACTATAGTTGGTAATAAAAGTTACACTATTGTCAAAAGCATTTGTCTTTTTCTTTTTGTTGGTAGAATCAGGAAATATTAGGCCTCTTTCACACGAGCATGACGAATTAGGTCCGGATGCGTTCAGGGTGCATTCAGGAAAGTCGCACCATTTTGCAAGCAAGTTCAGTTAAGAGGACCTTTCACCTGAAAATGCATGTGAAAATAAAGATATACCCTTACTTGCCTGCCCCCAGTGGTGCTTATTCAGCTCTTCTTTTTTTCAATATGCGCCTCCGTTTGTCCGCGGTGGAGAAGACAGACACGCCCAGGAGAACTTTTGCAGGCCCGCCCAGTTGAGCCGAATGGCTCATTAGCATACACGGCGGGAAATATTGCGGGAGGCACCGCGGACACGGGGGCACATATTGAAAAAATAAGAGCTGAATAAGCACCACGGGGGACAGGCAAGTAAGGGTATATCTTTATTTTCACATGCATTTTCAGGTGAAAGGTCCTCTTTAAGTTTTGTCTGCGATTGCGTTCATCTGTTCAGTTTTTTTCTGTATTTTGATTCGTTTTTCACGCGCGTGATAAAAAACTGAAGGTTTACAAACAACATCTCCGTGCAACCATCTGCTTGCGGATGCGGATGCGGATGCAATGCGCTTTTCACGCAGCCCCATTCACTTTTATGAAAACGCTGAATATAGAACTTGCTGCGTTTTCACGCAACACAGAACTGATGTACACGGACCCATTGAAATAAATGGGTCAGGATTCAGTGTGGGTGCTATGCGTTCACGTCACGCATTGCACCCGCACGGAAAACTCGCTCATGTGAAAGGGGACTTAGTGTCCTGCGATTCAAAGACTGAGCCCAGGCAGGATTTTTTTCATCAGACTGTTCCCTTAAGCTTATGGGTTTATTTGTCAAATATGAGGATGAATCTTTGCAATGGATACGGGAGGAAATTAACACAACACAGGACTCAATCTCTCATTATTCCCATGCGTCTACATTTTAAGAAGCTTGATGAGAAACTCAATAAAAATCTGAGCGATTCAAAGACTGAGCCCAGTGTGGGGAGTCGCTCTGGTAGACAGCGGTGCGGGTGCAGTTTAGAGGCAAAACAAGGAGTCCAGATTGTGCAACAAACAGTGTTTTATTCACACTTGCACACCATAAATGAAAAAACAGTCTCTTTGGTGACAGTTCACACACAACGGAAATAACGTGGCAAAACAAAAACAGGCCAACACAGGTTCAGTCACCTGGGAGGTGTAGGTGCAGGTTCGCACCACGCTGTCGGCCCAGCCGCAGGAGAATCCAGCTTCAGGTAGCCAGGAACAAAACACCTCCTTGCTGAGTTCTTTCCTCCAGGACAGAGAACTCCTCATCCCTGTTAGCAGCTCCAGGATAATCACCACCTGCAGCTGCTGAGCTGGCTGAGCTTTTAAACCCAGCCCAAAACCAGGACTGGGTCGTGAGGAGCAGCCACCCACCCTACACTTTAGCTGCTCCCGGTAAGAGCCGGCCCGGATCGGCTTTGCAGCCATGCTATTTAACTCTGTCAGTAGCACTAGCTGCTGCTGACATCAACAAAAACGGGCTCTTACCTCACCGAGGCTATGAACCTCGGTGACACATACCTGCCATCTACGACGGCACCCTGCACCTTACCACACCAGTCTTTCACTGTATTAATAGCATGCGGGGATTAGCTCCTCATCTGCAACCTGGCAGAGAATATTTTACTCTCCAGGTTAAAGGAAAGACTGAGCAATTTCATCTGGCTCTGACCATCTCTCCTCTAGGAATGTTTTTAGTCACATGCACTGGGAGACAGGAATCAGCAAGGAGAATTGTATTTCCTGCAGTCTCTTTTCTGAAGGTATGAAATTGGTAGGTAATGAAATTGACTAAGAATCATAATGAATGGTGAAGGAGAGAGAGTAACTATTGTTATTTAAAAATAGTCCAAAGGATGGTATGGCCGCTATGTCTCCAGACCATAGAAGGTCAACGATATAGCAGCCATACCACCTATTTCTGTCACAGTGGCAGGATTTTCTTATCAGACTATTCCCTAAAGCTTATAGGTTTAATTGTCAAATATGAGGATGAATCTTTGCAATGGATATGGGAGGAAATTAAGACAAAACAGGACTCAATCTCCCGCAATTTTTTTCTCTGAGGAAAATAAACTGTCAGATGAAAAGCTGAATTTAAAAATAAATCCCAGATTAAAAGTGTCCTGTCTGACCCAAGAAGAAGTACAACATCGACTTAAAAGATTAAAATAGACACATCGCCAGGACCGGGTGGCATACACCCCGTATCCGTAAGGGAATTAAGTAATGTCGTAGCTAGACCCTTATTTCTGAACAACAGTGCCCGGAAACTTTAGGCCGGTAAGTTTAACATCTGTTGTGGGAAACTGTTTGAAGGTTTTCTGAGAGATGCTATCTTAGAGGATCTCAAAGGAATTAAGCAAATAACACCATATCAGCATGGCTTTGTGAGGGATCGGTCATGCCAAACGAATTTAATCAGTTTCTACGAGGAGGTAAGTTTTAGACTTGACAGCGGCAAATCTATGGATGTCGTATAGCTATACTTCTCCAAAGCATTTGATACTGTACCACATAAAAGGTTAGTATTTAAAATGAGGATACTCGGACTGTGAGAAATTGTCTGTAAGTGGGTAAGTACCTGGCTGAGTGACAGAAAACAGAGGTTGGTTATTAACGGTACACACTCAGATTGGGCAACTGTCAATAGTGGGGTACCTCAGGGGTCAATACTGGGCCCTATTCTTTACAATATATTTATCAATGATCTTGTAGAAGGCTTGCATAAAAAAAATATCAATTTTTGCAGATGACACTAAACTGTGTAATGTAATTAACACTGAAGAGGACAGTTTTCTGCTTCAGAGGGATCTGGATAGATTGGAGGCTTGTGCAGATAAGTTGCAGATGAGGTTTAACACTGACAAATGCAAAGTTATGCACATGGGAAGGAATAATGCAAGTCATCCGTATATACTAAATGGTAAAACACTCAGTAACACTGACATGGAAAAGGATCTAGGAATTTTAATAAACAGCAAACTAAGCTGCAAAAACCAGTGTCAGGCAGCTGCCGCCAAGGCCAATAAGATAATGGTTTGCATCAAAAGGGGCATAGACACCCTTGATGAGAACATAGTCCTACCACTTTACAAATCTCTAGTCAGACCACACATGGAGTACTGTGTACAGTTCTGGACTCCTGTGAACAAGGCAGACATAGCAGAGCTGGAGAGGGTTCAGAGGAGGGCAACTAAAGTAATAACTGGAATGGGCCAACTACAGTACCCTGAAAGGTTATCAAAATTAGGGTTATTCACTTTAGAAAAAAGACGACTGAGGGGAAATCTAATAACTATGTATAAATATATCAGGGGTCAGTACAGACATTTCTCCCATCATCTATTTATTCCCAGGACTGTGATTGTGATGAGGGGACATCCTCTGAATCTGGAGGAAAGAAGGTTTGTACACAAACATAGAAGAGGATTCTTTACGGTAAGAGCAGTGAGACTATGAAACTCTCTGCCTGAGGAGGTGGTGATGGTGAGTACAATAAAGGAATTCAAGAGGGCCTGGATGTATTTCTGGAGTGTGATAATATTACAGGCTATAGCTACTAGAGAGGGACGTTGATCCAGGAGTACTTCTGATTGCCTGATTGGAGTCGGGAAGAAATTTTTACTCCCCTTAAGTGGGGAAAATTTGCTTCTACCTCACGGGTTTTTTTTTGCCTTCCTCTGGATCAGGTAGCAGGATGACAGGCCGAGCTAAATGGACATGGACAGATGTCTTTTTCGGCCTTATGTACTATGTTACTATGTTACTATGTTATTCCCATACATCTACATTTTAAGGAGCTTGATGAGAAACTTAATAAAAATCTGAGCGAACTGAGAGAGAGTTTAGAAAGAGAGTTTAGCCCAATTGAAACATAACAAATTCAATCACAATATGCAAGATCACAAAAATAAATGTTGTTTATTCCGACAATAGAGCTAGTACTCACCGCTCAATTCTGAAAATAATCTCTCGATCCAGGAGAAATTGCTCCTCCAGGGTTTCTTTTAGTTCAACAGAGCTTGAATCATCTGATTCTGCTGTGGAAAGCCCAAACAACAACCACGTTCTACAGAGGAGGATATTACGTTTAAAAAATGACGAGCGGGGCGCAAACAAACAAAAAGGTCGCAGATACCACACCTGCAGCAGACTCTAACAGAAGTTTCTCAGGTTGTCAACTTATCTTCGATTATATTATCCCAACCTCAAATTGACGTGCTAAAAAAAGGCTTGTCTTTTTCTCATTCATGCCACTTTGATTTATATCATACTATAGTGGATGTTAATAGACTAGCACGCAATCTGACATTAAAGAAACATTTGGGTTTAACCCTCAGTTCACACTTTAGCGTTTTACGCCGCGTCGAACGCAGCAAAAACGCACAACAGTACAGTACCCATGCATTCCTATGGGCCTGGTTCACACTTGCGCGCTTTTATGCGCGCTCGAACGCTCAAAAAACGGCCGACGCATAAGCACGTATGTTCGCGTTATTTGGGTCGTTTTACGCGCTTGGGCCCAATAGACTTCAATGGGAACGCGGTACGCGTGTTGTTTGAGCGTTTTGAAGCTTAAAACGCGCCTACGGACGCATATATAAAATTTTGCAACATGCTGGAAATGGCAAAACAACAGGTGCTAAGCACAGAGTTTGCTGGAGAGCAGCCATGGAGGAGGCCCGTGACTCTGAAAATATTATCAGGCTGGTGCAGGCCAAACGGTGCCTGTATGACACCCAAGACACCAAATATAAAACCGGAGGGCCAGACAGCAAGCCTGGGAGGACATTGCCAAGTCCATCTGGCCAGAGTGGCCGAATTTAACAAAGAGTCTGAGACAAGGCAAAGGTATGTGTGTTTTACTTTGATTAGAAAACTCCTTGTGTGCACTGGTGTCCCAACTATATGTAATAGCTCTGGCCAGCTCTTCCTGCAGCCCTGCAGCTGATGTCAAACGCCACCTCCACAAATGCTGGCCTGTCTTGTACTTGCTGGAGCCTGACAGGCATGCATGGAGTTGTATTTTTGCACCAGCTACAGGGCCTCAGCATCACCACACTTTTTATAGTATATGGCCACTCAATGTCCTTAGTTTACAAAGCATCATGTGCACATTACATGTTGTATACTGTCCCCTCAGGCCTGTAGTTTGTGCATGTTGCTCTGTGTCACCTGGTTTAGGTTTAATTATGCTTGTAAACTACACAAACTGTGGAGGCTTTGATAATGTGCATTTCCTCCTCCTATATGTGATGTGCCCCTTCTAGTGTGTTCTGTGTTTCCGTTTTTAGTAGGATATCTTAGTTGTTCTTTGTACTGTCCTGTTTCCCCTCCCCACATTCTGGTTCACTGCAATGGCCCAGTAGGTTCAATTTGCACTGGTTCCACTGTCTTGTGTCTGACTGCGCTGTTTCAATCAGCTAATGACGTGCAATTTTGACATGTAGGCCTACATTTGGGGTGATTATTATGATTCCTAAGTTGATAGTGATCTTGTGTATGTAATCAAATTATATTGCTTGTGGCCTATGTCTGTACTGACACATTAGAGGTGTGTCAAGGTCAGGGCTGCGCAGAACTCGGCCCTCCAGCTGTTTCTAAAATCCTACTCTCATCATGCTCTGCCATAGCTGGAAACAGTGTTTGCATGCTGGGAGTTGTATTTTTATAACAGCTGGAGGGCAGAGTTTGCCCAGCCCTGGTCTAGGTGTACATTACCAGTATTTGGCACATAAATGGGACCCCTAATTTCACCAACATTTGGTCCGATTCTACTGGGCGAGTATTTGGCACATAAATGGGACCCCTAATTTCGCCCACATTTTTACCTATTATTAATTTTTTATTATTGGGGGCTACTATAGGGGCCTCTACAAGGGGCACTATATAGTAGATAAAACGTAAAGGCACAAAGTCACTCCAGAAATCTTTTAATTCTGCCATTCACAACAAAAACAAAATGCAAAATTAAAAGATGAACCAATTTTACAGCCAAAAAAATAATAAACAAAAATGAAATGGCTTCCAACTGCCAAGGTAACGCCCCATGTGGTGACATAAAATATGCCGTGAAGTGCTCCCGCACTGCCGCACCTTGTCTGTGCCCACGCACAACACTGGGAAGATGACTCTCCAGGGAATGGCTGAGGGAATCTTCAAAATTGTAGCCGTCTCTTTCCCGCACAAAATTATGTAGAACACAGGCTGCCTTCACGGCCGAGATGGCGGTCTCCAATTTGAGATGAATGGGTGTGTGGAGAAAGCGCCATTTGTTGGCTAATCTGCAGAAGGCGCACTCCACCACCCTGCGCTCTCTTGTCAGCCGGTAATTGAAGACTCGCCTGGCAATGGAGAGCCCCCTGCTGGAGTACGGCCTCATCAGATGCTCCCCCAGCGCAAATGCCTCGTCACCCACAAAAACAAATGGCATAGCTGGGGAAGTGGTGCCAGGCAGTGTGGTGTTGTCAGGGAGGTCCAGAGTGTTATTAAGCAGCATTTGGCCAAAGTCGGAATGGCCAAAAACTGAGTCCGAGCTGCTGCCATAGGACCCCACATCGATGTACCGGAAGCTATAGTTGGCATCACATACCACAAAAAGAACAAACGAAAAAAAAAAAATTATAATTAAAATATTGGCTGCCACTCCGGATTGGCTTCTTAATGCGGATGTGTTTGCCATCTATAGCTCCAACACAGTTTGGGAAATCGCAGGACTGCTGAAACTGATCCGCAATTTTCAGCCACTCCTCCTTGTGCGGTTGGGCCATCACAGCAGCATGAAGGACTTCCCATATTGCCACGCAGGTTTCCCTGATGATCACACTGGCTGTGGATTTCCCGATCATAAAGGCATAGTGAAGACTGGCCAAAGACTGTCCAGTACCCAAGTACCTGAAAAAAAGCAGAAATCAATAATTAAGGAATGTTTTTGGATTTTGTTTTTAGTCAACACAATTAAAACTAAATGGAAGAGCCTGAAGGACGCATTCATACGGCATCGCCGCAAAGAGAGGGAGCAGAGGAGCGGCTCTTCCCCCACACGCTCAAGTTACGTGCATGCAGAGCAGATGGCCTTCTTGATTCCGTGCACAGAAATGCGGAGGTGAGTCAAGGGACGCCACATTGAGGAGAGGATGTGGGATGACATAACATAACATACATTCACTTGCATATGGGGAACATACTTAACTATATTTTACTCTTAACAGCACCGAGAGTAGCTGGGAACAGAGCCAGGCGGCAGATGAGGAGGAAGAGGACTCTGCCCACACTAGGGACAGCGAGCCAGGGCCATCTACTGCGCCAATGAGTCCGCCAGGCCCAGAAGCCACTCCACCTCTGACAAGCCCCACACAGGCTGTGCCATCTGTGCCTGAAGGCACTAGACAACACAGGGCCAAAAGGAGGAGAGTGGAGCGGCACGAGGACAGGCTCATAGCCAGCCTGGATGCCCTGGCACAGCCCGTCCCCAAGATGTCAAGTCAGGGCTATTTTCTCCTCAGTCTTGAGGAAAGACTAGTAAATGTGCCAAAACATCAGCAAGCTACTGTGCAAGACATGCTGACCAGAACTCTTGACACTTATTCCATACCATTTCAGGACCCCCAGCAGGCCACACAGCTGGCCACACAACTGGCCACACAGCTGGCCACACACCTGGTCACACAGCTGGAACCAATACTGAAAGCACAGCAGGCCCCCCAGCTGTCCCCACACCAGGCCACAAAGCTGGCCCAAAAAGTGGCCACAGAAATGGCAACAATGCTGGCAACACAACAGGCCCCAATACAGGCCCCAATACAGGCCCCTATGCAGGCCCCTATGCCGGCCCCAATACAGGCCCCTATGCAGGCCCCAATACAGGCCCCTATGCAGGCCCCTATGCAGGCCCCAATACAGGCCCCTATGCAGGCCCCTATGCAGGCCCCAATACAGGCCCCTATGCAGGCCCCTATGCAGGTCCCTATGCAGGCCCCTATGCAGGCCCCAATACAGGCCCCTAGGCAGGCCCCCCAATATGGCCCACAATATGGGCAACAACATGTTAAAAAATATAGCCAACATGGCCAACAACAAGCCACACAATATGGGCAACAGTATGCTCAACAGTATGAGCAACATGGGCCACAATATGGGCAACACTATGGCCAACAATATGAGCAACATGGGCCACAATATGGGCAACACTATGGCCAACAATATGGCCAACATGGCCCACAATATGCGCAACACTGTGGCCAACAGTATGGGCCAAGCACCTTCACCATCACCACCACCAGCACAGAAGTGAAACCCGACAATCAAAGTCGTGGAGCCACTGAAACAAGGCGGGATACAGAGACGGAAATTACGGGTACCGATTATGGACCTGTGAAAAATTGTAATGTTAATTTGAGTGCCTCAAGTTGAAGTGGCAAAAACATTGTTTATTTTCTATGAAAAGGATCATAATAGTTTTATTTTTGTCTTCAAAATTTTTATGTTGAGTTTTGTGTACACAGTTTACACATGTTGGGGACATTTAAGAGTTAATTTATTTTCCCAAATATAAAAAAATTCAAGCAAACTGTTTTGACTCTTATTTATATGTGAGGGGTTAAACATTGAAAAGGTGGATACATGATGCATGTAGGGGATATCTATGCGAACACTCATACGTCACAAACTACAGGAGAAAAACAACACGGCCACACCGAGATACAGTCACCACACACTGGTAATGTTTTTGAAGGGCCCAAATTATAGAGTACTTACCGCAAAGTAATGACCAGTCTTTCCACAGGTGGGATGCTGTCCCGCATGAAGGTGTCCTGGTGCTGCAAACGAGTCTCCAACAGCCCCAGGAGCTCGTCAAAGCTGTGGACCACAAACATGGGGAGGGTTAACAATACAAAAAGAAAAAAACACTCAGCTGAAAAATTGAAACACCAGTCACATAACTTATAGGTACTAACCTGGGGATGGACATCCTCGTGTAGCCAAAAACTGCTCTTCATGGGCCCGGAGGTTCTGGTACAGAGCCCAGAACTGTCCCCTCTCCTGTCGCTGGGCAATGACAGGATGGACCCAGAAGCGTCGCCTGCTGTCCCTCCTTCTCCTCAAGCGCTCCAGTTGGATTGCAGTCACAAGTACTGCAACACGTCGCCTTCTGTAGCATTCCATGTCTCCTAAGCACACACTCTACCAGCCCACATGGAATTTCACACCTGCAATGCACTCTGATTGGCCTAACTTGATATAGCGAGGGCGGGTTTCGCATTGGCCAACAGTGCAGTCAATCACACAAACGCGCGTAAAACGCACGTTCACTATTTATCAAAACACTTTCAAAAAACGCTCTGAAAAAACGCGCTGAAAACGCTATACAAAAAAACGCTCAGGTCTGAACCCAGTGTAAAGGAGGATTCTCTAAAGACGAATATTAAACAATTAAATAAGGAAGAAAATCATCTGGGTTTTGATTTCCAGGAACTGGCTCTTATTTCTTCCTTGCAGCAATCCAGACCAACATCAGAAGAAAGCTATCCATGCAATACTTTCTCATCATTCAGAACTTATAATCAGGATTTTTATCCGATACAGTCTAGATCGGTGGCCCTGGATCGTTTCCAGGACCTGGTAGAAAAGGATCTATGCAAACTGAATGAGACAATTAGAACAGCAAAGGATAGAAATAGATAAAATGATAATCTTTCATATAAGGAACGTACTGCTTTGAAGAAGCTTATGTCGATGCAGGATATTATTATAAAGGATGCTATAAGGGAGGGGCAGTTGTTATCCTGGATAAATTTATCTACAAATCCCAGAACATGCTAATGCTAGAGGATACAAATGTATATTGCTCCCTCAGTGCAAACTCGGCAGTTGTGCCCCTACTAACCTAAATAGGAAACATGATTTAACTTTGCAATATGTTTGATCTGAAATGAGTATCTTTTGTTTCCTGTGTTTTTTCTTATTTTTTATTTAGAATTTTTTTTTTACTCACCATAATATGGATTCCACTCCACTTTTTGTATCTTATCCTGATATTGACAACACCTGACATGCTGTTCCTAATTTCTAATTGGAGGCCTTCTGCAATATCAATGTGGTATATATACACTTACATTTATCATGAGTAAGGATTCTAATGTTTTAAGCCAAAACTCGTAGATAAATGTGTTTTTTTCTATGGGAGTTTTTATTGCTTGTTTTTATTGGGAAGCTGGAATTTGTTCCTCTTTTTTGGATTAACCTTTACTGCTGTGTTCCAAGAACCTCCGTGCCCTCCAAACGATGAGCAGGTGAGCGCTGTGCCTATATTGTATAATATATATTTATAAGAGAATCAAAGTTAACAAAGCGGACATCAATTCGAATTTCAGGAAAAATTTGATTAGTTGAGAAAGTGAATTCCCTCGTGCTTCGTGGCAACTAATCAATTTTTCCTTAAATGGTGGTAAAAAGAAAAAAACACACGCGCCAAATCTTGTGCCCGCTGACGTGTAACGTCACTACATCATCGCGCTGGTTGGGTGAAGTGACGTCATATCTGCGTGCAAATTATTTGGGGCATTTCAATCAAGATGGCCATGGCGGCCTCTCCCCGATCAAACGGATTAGTATGTACATTTTAAAAAATCCCTAATTAACCCCTGAAAGGCCTTAATGTGACTTTCAGATGCCGAGATGGCGAGATCGCCATTCCCCGTCATTGCCCTTGCTTCCTACAATCGAATGCCATTCGCGACTAAGTACTTTGCAAAAAATCAAATTTCTTGTTGAAATTTGGCAAAGCTGCCAAATCAAATTAGTGAAAACTTCGCTCATCACTAACATACTGTATACTTGTATATACACACACGGCATCTATTATACAGTATAATAGATGCAGTGGACGCAGGTATGTAGTATACCCAGCAGTGTTCTGATATGTGAGGTGCAAAGTATAATAGATGCAGTGTGCACAGATATACACTACTCCCAAAAAGTTAGGGATATTTCATTTTCTGGTGAAATTTATGGAAAATGTAAAAAGTTCCCGCTACAGTGATATTATATCATGAAAGTAGAGCATGTAAGTAAAAACATTCAATGGTCATTTCCTCATCTCATGTTTTTTCTTTTTTTTATTTATTTTATTTTTTTACTCACCATAATATGGACTCCACTCCACTTTTTGTATCTTATCCTGATATTGACAATGCTGTTCCTCATTTCTGATTGGAGGCAGTCTGCTATATCAATGTGGGTTATATACACTTACACTTGTCATGAGTAAGGAGTTTAATGTTTTAATCCGAAATGCATAGATAGTAGTGTTTTTTCTATGGGAGTTTTTATTGCTTGTTTTATAAAGACTATCGTTTTTATTGGGAAGCTGGAATTTGTTCCTCTTTTTCATAAATACATATACACATCCAGGCAGCACAACTCCAGTAAGGTAAACGTGGGTGCCATTATAAATACCTTTGACCTGGGGTTCACCAATAAATGAACAAAACTACACTGCAGTTATAAGAATAAGGTGAAAAAAATGTGTCCTTTATTGACACATGTCAAAGTGACATTTCTGTCCCCTCTCAGGGCCTCTCATAATCCAAGTAAATTTTAAAGTGCAAGTTCTTAAATAGGTACACACATAATTTCCTCCTTATTCAATCAGTACATAGTTATTGCAGTACATGTAAATTACAATTTTCCAAACATGATTCGAGTAGCCGTGTATATAATATATTCTGCATAAATAGTGTAGAATTGCTGTTCCACATATCAAGTGCATAGTTTTGCTTAAGTGCATAAAATGCCGGTTAAAAGTCATAGTGCTTGATAGGTAATTTATTACACTAATCGGGTGAGGAAATCTTTGTATAAGCAGGAGTTGATTTTAAATATATATCCACCTTGACCACATTATTCTTATGTCCGGTTTAATAGCACTGTGCTCTTGGTTCTCCTTGAACCCCACTGCGCATGTCAGAGTGGGATGATGTCACCGCCTTTGCTGCATCTGCTCGCAACCTCTTGCGGTCTCTTAAGTACCTGTCAATAGAGTTCTGCCCGCGCCATCTTGCTATTGGGAAAAATTGTAGGCAATGGCTGTATATACTAATAATGGGCCCATATGGCTCCAAAACCAACCTAGAACATTTCCTGACACAAAAAAGCACCACCATTTATGGAAAGCACTCTATAATGTCAAGTCCCCACTTCCATCATCTATGTTATTTATCACACAGTGGTTGGAGGGTACCAGAGCCAAGACTTGTGGCTTCAGGGATGAGGTTACAATAATTATGGCCCCTTTGCAGGCCTTTATCATAGTCCCAACATAAAAGCTCATATAGTAAACATTAAGCGAGGTTGCTGGATGTATGCTTGGTGGTTAGTCATCCTGTAATCTATCTGATAATCTATCCCTACCTCTTTTTGGTACCTTCACATGGTCCAGGATTATGAATCTCAAATCCTGTTCCTTGTCCCTTTTCCACAATACGTTTGGGCATGGTTAAATCTTTCCTTTTATTTTGTATGGTTTGTCTGTGGTTATATGATCTAATTTTATTCTCACAGGTGGTCTCCCCTACACAAAGAAACTTGCAAAAGCACCATAAAACGTATGCCACTCAAGATGAATCACATGTTAAATGATGATTAATAGCAAATCTCTTTTGTGTCTAAGAGTTTATGAAAAATGATCCCTTCTGCATAAATTTCCAATTAATGTATCCCAAGCATGGGAAACTTTCCATGCATCTGGGTTTCATGTATAATTGTATTACTGGTTCATTTATCTGTACCTTCGTCTTCTCTATCTTTTGTATGACATTAATGGGGTAGCTTTAAATGAGTCTATTTGTGGATAGTTGTTCTTCAATGTACCCCGATGAGTGCATATGATCTTTTCAATAGAAGGGCTCAGCCCATTAAATGTTTATACAAATGGTATTCTGTCACTTTTTGTCTCATTTTTAGGACACATCAAGGTAGTTCTAGGGATTTAATAAAACCAAATGAAGAGGAGGGGGCACTCAAATATCTGGATACAGATAGACCAATTGTTTAAAAATAGTCTAGAATTTATTTGAAAGATTAATAAAAATAAAATATATATTTCTAATAAATTCTAGACTATTTTTAAACAATTGGTCCATATGTATCCAGATATTTGAGTGCCCCCCCCTTCTCTTTATTTGGTTCTATATTTATTTGACATTTGAGTGTGTCAAGGGGTGAGCTCCAATATTTGCCAGTCTGTTGAGACACTAATTATCTTCTATTAGTAGTTCCAGGGATTTGTTTAACGTTGTCCAGATGTCTGTGAAAAAGTTTCTTTAGCTAATCTCTTGAGATAAAGGAACCCTCATGTTAGTTAATGCTTTATCTGCTTTCTCCACCTAGTCAACAATTCTCCTCACCGTCACCCAATAAGTCGGCTATCCTTCTCGGATGATACCTTTTGAAATGTAACAAAGTGTCTTTATCTGTTTGTTTTATATTTAAATCAGTATGAAGACATTCATTCAATATATACACAGTCCGCAGATACAGTTAAGGTGAATTTAATGTGCTCAGTGGAATTCAAATATAAAGGAAAAACATTCAGGAACTCCATCGTCCCTTTCCAAATTATGAATATATATCATCTACGTATCCCCACAACACCATAACTTGTTGGTAGTGGGAAGATACATAGATGAAAGCTCCTCCAGCATACATATATCCTTAGCTGTATACAGGCTTACTATATAAATTTAGGCCAGAATAGCCCCCTTGGGGGATTTTAATCATTTCAAATTTGGTAATGAATTCTGCAAATTGTTGTAATACTTTATCAAGAAATATAGCGATGTTGTTAAAAACGGAACCCGTGCACAATATTATAGGGTGTCCAGGCACCACCAGTAATTAATTGCTGATATTCTCCCTACAGGAGACCGGTACTGCGAGAGGTTGCAAGCAGATGAGGCAACAGAGGAGACATCAACCCACCTCTGACATGCGAGTGGGGTGCAAGGAACGCCGAGAGCACAGGACTATGAAAATTAAGCCAGACATAAAAATATTGCGATCAAGGTGGTTATATATTTATAATAGTCTCCTGTTTATACCAAGATTTTCTCACCCTATTAGTGTGATGAATTACTTACAAAACTCTATGACTTTTAACCAGTTTTTTATGCACTTGAACACTTTATGTAGGGCACAGTAATTTTACACTATTTATGTAATTTTACACTATATCATGCACAGGTAGCTCTCTTACATTTAGAGAAGCGGCAGCAGATCCACCCAAGTAATGAAGAGACCTGCACCAGGTATAGGGCTTTATAAATGTGCCTCTATGTGTGTATACCAATTTACTACATATTTAAGCTCTTGCACTTTCAGTTATTTGAAAGCTTGGTGGTTGGCCAGTCCTGCACCTTTACCCTCAGTTTCTTTACCAAGGCAGTGGTCGTCTTGGAGGTGTGTTTGGGGTCGTTATCATGTTGGAATATGGCCCTGCGGCCCAGTTTCCAAAGGGAGGGGATCATGCTGTGCTTCAGTATGTCACAGTAAATGTTAGCAATCATGGTTCCTTCAATGAACTATAGCTTCCCACAGCTGGCAGCACTCATGCATCTCCAAACCATGACACTCCCACCACCATGCTTGACTGTAGGCAAGACAGAAAAATGAAGAAAGACAGTTCCAGCACTGAATATTTTCAATAAGATCTTCCTCTTTATTTAGGTGAACATTCACATGTGCAGATCAATCCATAAAACAAGCAATAGTTTACGCGTTTCGGACAACCGTGTATATCAGGCGGGACGCTTACAATAGCGTCAGCATCCAGCACAGGATATCCATTACATGAGGCCACAGGTATGCGCCTTTCCACCTTGAGGGGCTCCTCTACAACACTCCTAATATCCCTACTATTCCATCTTTTATTTCACTACCTCTCTAGCCTTATTTAATGATTATGGAATATAATATATGGAATATATATACATGTCGGATTGATCCATGAATTTAATGAAATTGATTATTGCACATGAAGAAACCACCTTGAAAGAGACTCACATTGAGATCAAGATAATGCAAGAAGATTTAAAACATTATGAGTCAAATGAAAGTTTTTAAAGTATGGACACCAAATTAAATGAAAATTTAAACAAGTTGGAAAATACACTCATTGATTTTAAACAAAGCAAATTTAATCGTGATCTCCTGGACTACAGTACAGACTCGATGTATACTTGGTCGAGCAACAGAACAGGAACTCCTCGATCTATACTAAAAAAAATGAATCGTTCTAAGATAAAACGATGTTCGGGTGTGTCCTTCAGCTCCACTGACATGGATTCTGCAGAGTCTAATTCAGACAATGCGGATGTTTCCACCCAGCCGGAGGGGACAACATTAGGTGGCGTCAGCCATAGGAGCCAGGCAAAAAACGCAGGGCGGGGAGGAAACAACGCAAAAAGCAAGCGGTATCCGAGTCGTCGGAAATAGCTGATGACATTCAGGTGATTAACCTCTCCTCGACACCCATCTCCTTTGCACTGGAGAGGGTCTTGAGGAAAGGTTTTTCTTTATCCCCGTCCCGGAGTTTTGATTTATATCATACAATTATAGATGTGAACAGACTTGCCAGGAACATGACGTTAAAAAAGCGTTTCTTGTCAATTAATGAGGATGCAAGTACTGATGTGGATCATGTTTTGGAGTTACAAGAACATGATATACCTCAAAGTAATATGGTGCAAAATGTATGTCTCTGTTTCGACTTTGCAGATTTAGCGCAGATCTCCTCGCTCCAGGAAATGTGCGGGGGCTCGGACAGGGAGTTTGTATGTAATAGGTCTGGAACATATACAACCTCTAACAAGAGTTTCTATCCCATACAATCCAGGTCTGAAGCCCTTGATAGGTTCCAGGAGTTAGTTCAGAGGGATCTCTGCGCTAAAAACTGATACTGATGAAAAAAATATCTAGAAGCAATTTAACAAGGGATGAACATAGAGCCATTGAGGAGCTACAGAACATGCAGGATATTATAATACGTAAAGCTTTTTTTTTTATTATAATGCGTAAAGTTTTTTTTTTTTTTTTTACACAAGTAATTATGATTGGTTTTATTATTTTTTATTATGTATTCATCACGTATTCACATATGTTATTCTTATTTATGGTGATAATTGGAATTAATTTATGTAATATATATATACAATCATGGGTATAATTGTTGGGGTTGTACATTTCCTATATGAGGGAATCATTATAATTTATTATGAATTACATATACACATATGGTTACTATGTTTATTTTAATTATTTATTATTGTATTTATTCACGCTTGCACCTTTTTATATGAGGTAATTTTATTCAGCACATTAGCAATTATATTGTATTTTTGTTTATTTCGATGAGGAAGGTTTCCGTTCCTTTATTAGCCACACTTGGTGTATCTGGGGATTATTTTCAGGAATTTTGTAGGCTTTTTATAATTATGATTCATTATGAATTAGCACGGCTATTAGGGTCACTATGAGAATCACGGGTCATTATATCCAATTCCTTTTCCCCTTTTTTTCTTTTTCTTTTTCTTTTTCTTCTTTTTTCCCTCTCCCCCTCCCCCCTGCTTTCCATTGTACCTTGACGTATCTCTTCCTCCTGTCCCGCTTCTCTTATAGCATTTGTTGCTTGAATGCTATTGATGTTAGTAATAATGTATATAGGGTTTCGATTATGAGGTAGTTGTTGTAGAATCGGACACTATAATTACGTTTTAGATTCTCTAGGACCTGTGAGTCAGATGACCACTCATGTGATTAGTCACATGATCGGTGGAGCGTGCGCTCTCTCGCGCATGCGCTGTCCTGACCGCTGATCGGACGCGCTCATTGTACGTCACTAAATGTCGCACTATTATGCGTGTTGACGTTGAGCGCCGATGAAAGCGGTGGGCTAACATGCCGGGAATGCGCCGAGATACTCCCCCGACCAGGTGACTGTAATTTACTAATCGAAACCCATTAGACAGGGGTATAAATACTGCTCATTGCATTTTAAAACTACCTCCTGACGAAGCTTTTCATAGCGAAACACGTGTCGAGGTTCTGTACTGTGGGGGTTCCGGGCCCTGTGTATCATTGATATGGGTATGTACTACTCTATTAGATCTAATCTTTAGATCATTAATAACATCTACATTGTGTACTATAGCCACCTTGTTTTGGGGCTTTGCATTGTCTATACCTATGTCTATGATTAATATTGGCTATAATCATGTTTTGGACTGATTCATGCCCCGCTATAATCATGTTTTGAACCGGTTTATCCCTGACTGTGTTCTATGGGATTGATTCATGTCTTGCTTTAATCATGTTTTGAACCGGTTTATCCCTGACTGTGTTCTATGGGTGAAAGCCCTTAATTATATGTGGTAGAACTCCACCATGCTTATGGCCAATATGGAACATACATCTGGGTCAAGTTAACTTTAAACCTATATTGAATTGACCTGTTTTTGATACCTAGGCATCTAGACCTTCCACAGTAGGTTTTCCACTATCATATACCTCACCGTTTTTTGATTTGTAAATATTTTGGTATAGAGAATTTTTATGAAATTTTGTATTATACTGAATAAAGGTGTAGCTCAATTTTACATAAGAGTCAGTGTTTTGTTTTGATGTTTTGTAGTTATATGGCTCTTGGTTTGATGTTGTGGGGCATGTAGGTTTACTATTATAATACGTAAAGCTGACAAGGGAGGAGCGGTGGTAATTAGAGATGAGCGAACACCTGGATGTTCGGGTTCGAGAGGTTCGGCCGAACTTCCGGAAAATGTCCGGGTTCGTGATCCGAACTCAACCCGAACTTCATCCCGAACCCCATAGAAGTCAATGGGGACCCGAACTTTTGGGCACTAAAAAGGCTGTAAAAGACTCCCGGAAAGGGCTAGAGGGCTGCAAAAGGCAGCAAAATGAAGGTAAATCCCTGCAAACAAATGTAGATAGGGAAATGATGAGTTAACATAAAATAAATAAAAATTAACCTGTAAAAAGACACCCAGAGGGATAATATACCGCAATAAACGCATTGCGATTACAACTTTGAGCTAACGATCACCATGGAACGCCTCCTCCAGTAGAATGTACTGTCGGATAATGCAAGAAGATTTAAAACATTATGAGTCAAATGAAAGTTTTTAAAGTATGGACACCAAATTAAATGAAGTTGGAAAATACACTCATTGATTTTAAACAAAGCAAATTTAATCGTGATCTCCTGGACTACAGTACAGACTCGATGTATACTTGGTCGAAAGCAACAGAACAGGAACTCCTCGATCTATACTAAAAAAATAGAATCGTCTCTAAGATATAAACGATGTTCGGGTGTGTCCTTCAGCTCCACTGACATGGATTCTGCAGAGTCTAATTCAGACAATGCGGATGTTTCCACCCAGCCGGAGGGGACAACATTAGGTGGCGTCAGCCATAGGAGCCAGGCAAAAAACGCAGGGCGGGGAGGAAACAACGCAAAAAGCAAGCGGTATCCGAGTCAGTCGGAAATAGCTGATGACATTCAGGTGATTAACCTCTCCTCGACACCCATCTCCTTTGCACAGGAGAGGGTCTTGAGGAAAGGTTTCTCTTTCTCCCCGTCCCGGAGTTTTGATTTATATCATACAATTATAGATGTGAACAGACTTGCCAGGAACATGACGTTAAAAAAGTGTTTCTTGTCAATTAATGAGGATGCAAGTACTGATGTGGATCATGTTTTGGAGTTACAAGAACATGATATACCTCAAAGTAATATGGTGCAAAATGTATGTCCCTGTTTCGACTTTGCAGATTTAGCGCAGATCTCCTCGCTCCAGGAAACGTGCGGGGGCTCGGACAGGGAGTTTGTATGTAATAGGTATGGAACATATACAACCTCTAACAAGAGTTTCTATCCCATACAATCCAGGTCTGAAGCCCTTGATAGGTTCCAGGAGTTAGTTCAGAGGGATCTCTGCGCTCTAAAAACTGATACAGATGAAAAAAATATCTAGAAACAATTTAACAAGGGATGAACATAGAGCTCTTGAGGAGCTACAGAACATGCAGGATATTATAATCACGTAAGTTTCTTTTTATTATAATGCGTGAAAGTTTTTTTTTTTACACAAGTAATTATGATTGGTTTTATTATTTTTATTATGTATTCATCACGTATTCACATATGTTATTCTTATTTATGGTGATAATTGGAATTAATTTATGTAATATATATATACAATCATGGGTATAATTGTTGGGGTTGTACATTTCCTATATGAGGGAATCATTATAATTTATTATGAATTACATATACACATATGGTTACTATGTTTATTTTAATTATTTATTATTGTATTTATTCACGCTTGCACCTTTTTATATGAGGTAATTTTATTCAGCACATTAGCAATTATATTGTATTTTGTTTATTTCGATGAGGAAGGTTTCCGTTCCTTTATTAGCCACACTTGGTGTATCTGGGGATTATTTTCAGGAATTTTGTAGGCTTTTTATAATTATGATTCATTATGAATTAGCACGGCTATTAGGGTCACTATGAGAATCACGGGTCATTATATCCAATTCCTTTTCCCCTTTTTTTCTTTTCTTTTCTTTTTCTTCTTTTTTCCCTCTCCCCTCCCCCTGCTTTCCATTGTACCTTGACGTATCTCTTCCTCCTGTCCCGCTCTCTTATAGCATTTGTTGCTTGAATGCTATTGATGTTAGTAATAATGTATATAGGGTTTCGATTATGAGGTAGTTGTTGTAGAATCGGACACTATAATTACGTTTTAGATTCTCTAGGACCTGTGAGTCAGATGACCACTCATGTGATTAGTCACATGATCGGTGGAGCGTGCGCTTCTCGCGCATGCGCTGTCCTGACCGCTGATCGGACGCGCTCATTGTACGTCACTAAATGTCGCACTATTATGCGTGTTGACGTTGAGCGCCGATGAAAGCGGTGGGCTAACATGCCGGGAATGCGCGAGATACTCCCCGACCAGGTGACTGTAATTTACTAATCGAAACCCATTAGACAGGGGTATAAATACTGCTCATTGCATTTTAAAACTACCTCCTGACGAAGCTTTTCATAGCGAAACACGTGTCGAGGTTCTGTACTGTGGGGGTTCCGGGCCCTGTGTATCATTGATATGGGTATGTACTACTCTATTAGATCTAATCTTTAGATCATTAATAACATCTACATTGTGTACTATAGCCACCTTGTTTTGGGGCTTTGCATTGTCTATACCTATGTCTATGATTAATATTGGCTATAATCATGTTTTGGACTGATTCATGCCCCGCTATAATCATGTTTTGAACCGGTTTATCCCTGACTGTGTTCTATGGGATTGATTCATGTCTTGCTTTAATCATGTTTTGAACCGGTTTATCCCTGACTGTGTTCTATGGGTGAAAGCCCTTAATTATATGTGGTAGAACTCCACCATGCTTATGGCCAATATGGAACATACATCTGGGTCAAGTTAACTTTAAACCTATATTGAATTGACCTGTTTTTGATACCTAGGCATCTAGACCTTCCACAGTAGGTTTTCCACTATCATATACCTCACCGTTTTTTGATTTGTAAATATTTTGGTATAGAGAATTTTTATGAAATTTTGTATTATACTGAATAAAGGTGTAGCTCAATTTTACATAAGAGTCAGTGTTTTGTTTTGATGTTTTGTAGTTATATGGCTCTTGGTTTGATGTTGTGGGGCATGTAGGTTTACTATTATAATACGTAAAGCTGACAAGGGAGGAGCGGTGGTAATTAGAGATGAGCGAACACCTGGATGTTCGGGTTCGAGAGGTTCGGCCGAACTTCCGGAAAATGTCCGGGTTCGTGATCCGAACTCAACCCGAACTTCATCCCGAACCAACCCCATAGAAGTCAATGGGGACCCGAACTTTTGGGCACTAAAAAGGCTGTAAAAGACTCCCGGAAAGGGCTAGAGGGCTGCAAAAGGCAGCAAAATGAAGGTAAATCCCCTGCAAACAAATGTAGATAGGGAAATGATGAGTTAACATAAAATAAATAAAAATTAACCTGTAAAAGACACCCAGAGGGATAATATACCGCAATAAACGCATTGCGATTACAACTTTGAGCTAACGATCACCATGGAACGCCTCCTCCAGTAGAATGTACTGTCGGATCTGAGAATTAAGTTGAAATCGCAATGCGATTCTTATATATTTGCTTAATCGCATTGCGATTTCAACTTAGCATTGCTAAATAATTCCATCCATATCGTTAACTTACTGAGTCAGTAAGGTTAACGAATATGGATGGAATTATTTAGCAATGCTAAGTTGAAACGGCAATGCGATTAAGCAGATATATAATAATCGCATAATCGCGTTCGAATAGAACTTAAAGCTGTCACTTAGTCAGTTTTAGTATGGTGTGCTGTAATAGAAGTTACATTCGTACGCGAATATAACTTAGAGCAATACAGTCAACTTTACACTGTTAGTTTTATTATCGCGATAATACAACTATTCAAGAATCGTGTACGTGCGTCTGTACGTGTGTGCGTTACCTCGGATCGGATCGAGAGAGACGAGAGTGGAGATTGGTGACTGTCCCAGCGATTATGGCGAAAAGTAATTTCTCTAAAGAAGAGCTGGATTTCTTAATAACTGTAAGTAAAAGTAATTGAACTTAGTTAGTGTGTAATTCAGTAATGTGATTTAAACTTATTAATGATTTTTATTAGCCAAGAAGCCTGCAGGCCTTCACTGATCTCATAACTGCCTTACACTGTCACATGTCCTACTGCTTGGTGACATAAACTCATCACAGGCTTTAGCAGACTGCACAACTACATGAGTGATTAGTGAAAGACACTGTTAAAGGGGTGGCAATGTTCAAGTCACTTTTAAAGGGATGACGATGTTCAAGTCACTTTTAAAGGGATGGCGATGTTCAAGTCACTTTTAAAGGGGCTGCAATATTCAAGTCACTTTTAAAGGGATCGCAATGTTCAAGTCACTTTTAAAGGGATGGCGATGTTCAAGTGACTTTTAAAGGGGCGGCAATATTCAAGTCACTTTTAAAGGGATGGCGATGTTCAAGTCACTTTTAAAGGGGCGGCAATGTTCAAGTCACTTTTAAAGGGATGGCGAATTGGCGATGTTCAAGTCAGTTTTAAAGGGATGGCGATGTTCAAGTCACTTTTAAAGGGGCTGCAGTGTTCAAGTCAATTTTAAAGGGGCGGCAATGTTCAAGTCACTTTTAAAGGGATGGCGAATTGGCGATGTTCAAGTCAGTTTTAAAGGGATGGCGATGTTCAAGTCACTTTTAAAGGGGCTGCAGTGTTCAAGTCACTTTTAAAGGGGCGGCAATGTTCAAGTCACTTTTAAAGGGATGGCGATGTTCTACTCTTTGACTGTTTTGATATTAAATGTTATTTTTGATGGTTCTTATGACTATGATAACTAATAATTGTATTTTAGAACTGTGGGATTACATGATTTAATTGTTATCTTGCAGGAAATGTTGGAGAAGGGGTACGACCGCAGAAGGTCAAGGGGCGAAAAGCAGGCCATAGTGCGGAGAATTGCTTTCCATCTGTGGCAGAAGAATGGGTGCACTCATCGGAAGGAAGCGATTCTAAAAAAGTGGTCAGATCTGAAGCGCCACAGGATGGATCTGATCACTAAGATCCGAGATAAATCTCTTCCAGGTACAATACTTATTTGCATAACTGAGCAGATAGATAACACAATATGTTGGTGAGAAAAATAAGTATTTTTTAACCCTTTACAATAAATCACTTAGTACAGTGGTGTTCAACTGATGGGAAAGGGTGCTAAAGGTGGCAATATGAGACCTCTTTTTGGGCCACATATGTTTTTTGACTTTACACAGTTGACTTTGGCCCCTAAAGCTTGTCCAAACGCCTCGCACGTCTGGACGAGTGTAGACAACAAGCATCGATCAGGACAATTAGGCCACATGCCCAAATGAAGTCATAGACTCGAATCACTCTTCTTCCCTGGGGAGTGGCCCAACACCCAATAGCAGCAGTGAGTTGAAGCTGAACTTAATCAACGATGCTCAAAGGCAGAGTTCCGGGGGTACCCACAGGGTCCTGGTCCGTCAGGTCAAGGCAGACACTGATGATACTACACTTGATTTAAGCCAAAAGGAGAAGAAAGATAGGTGTAGTTAATTATTATGCCATCCAGACACTACCATAGATTAATTTGTGTACCCTTAACTGTAATTTGGCTTTACTTGTTTATCTTGGCATTTTTAAAAAATTTGGTCATCATCATCATTACAGATGCTCCGCTTCCCAAAGTGAGAGCCAAGCTCTCTAAAAAGAAGAAGGCGGTGGAGGTGGAGACAGACCACTCGGACGAGCAGGAAGAGGCAGGGCCATTAGGCTATCGGGCCCATAGCCCACCTGCTGCAGTGGAGGAGGGTGATGACTCTGAGGAGGCAGAAGAGAAGATGGTCACTACCCCCCGACAAGAAGGTAAATGGATGATGTGGATATTTTTATTTATTCAGTGTCCCAGAAAGCTAATGTTACGGGTGGGAATACTGATTTCCATAACGTATCTAACTGCCACATCCATTTTTGGAAGTACGATATAACAAGCATTCAATATATAAATTTTTCTAAGAATATATTTTAACAAACTATATTATTTTTTAAATGAAGAAAATATAATAAAACAGGCAACAAATAAAGTACAACACCTAACAGTAATATAAAAAATAAACACTAAAAAGTAATTGATCAACATCAAAACCATTAACGTAACTACTAAGTCAATAACCCAAAACTAAAAGGAACTATTATTAATCCTACCTAAACCAATATATAACAGATTTACATAGTAACATAGTATATAAGACCGAAAAAGACATTTGTCCATCCAGTTCGGCCTGTTTCCTACAAGTTGATCCAGAGGAAGGCAAAAACCCATGTGAGGCAGAAGCCAATTTTCCTCACATAAGGGGAAAAAATTCCTTCCCGACTCCAATCAGGCAATCAGAATAACTCCCTGGATCAACGACCCCTCTCTAGTAGCTATAGCCTGTAATATTATTACACTCCAGAAATAAATCCAGTCCCCTCTTGAATTCCTTTATTGTACTCACCATCACCACCTCCTCAGGCAGAGAGTTCCATAGTCTCACTGCTCTTACAGTGAAGAATCCTTTTCTATGTTTGTGTACAATACAAACCTTCTTTCCTCCAGACGCAGAGGATGTCCCCTTGTCACAGTCACAGTCCTGGGGATAAATAGATGATGGGAGAGATCTCTGTACTGACCCCTGATATATTTATACATAGTTATTAGATCTCCCCTCAGTCGTCTTTTTTCTAAAGTGAATAACCCTAATTTTGATAACCTTTTACGGTACTGTAGATCCCTCATTCCAGTTATTACTTTAGTTGCCCTCCTCTGAACCCTCTCCAGCTCTGCTATGTCTGTCTTGTTCACAGGAGCCCAGAACTGTACACAGTACTCCATGTGTGGTCTAACCAGTGATTTTCAAGAAAAAATATCATCTCAGCTTTATATAACAATTAATGATTGTATTTTAATGTACATTTCAAATTTTATTTCATTTATTTTACAGCTGACAACATCATGTTAAAAAAATAAAAATAATGCGAAGGAAGCACCAGCTGCAAATGCAGCAGTTCAGGGAGCAGCAAACCAGGAAGATGAGGCAGCTCAAGATGCAGTTCTCCCACCAAATGCGAGCCATGGAGGAGGCTCATCTTAAGGACATCGATGATCTGCTGGAGGAGCAGAGAAAATTTAAAAATTACCCTAATTTTTTGGTTATTTATATATTTATGTTAAAAAATAATTCTATTTTGTTAAAGATTATTTTATAAAACTATAATGTTAAATCAAATTTATTGCGTTTTGTTTGATTGGAAACAAAGGGTACAGATAGTGTTGCCCATATTAATAATTATTTTTCATTACTGTAATCTTTTAAGGGTTTCAAGTTCAACTGGTTTATGTGCTAGATCTGGTAAGGTTTCTGGTAAGGCTGTAAAATACACCCGGAAAGGGCTAGAGGGCTGCAAAAGGCAGCAAAATGTAGGTAAATCCCCTGCAAACAAATGTAGATAGGGAAATGTTGAGTTAACATAAAATAAATAAAAATTAAACAATATTAATTGGAGTGAGGTCCCATAGCACAGAATCAGGCTTCAAGTCACCCACCAATGGAGGAGGTCACTTACTATTATTTCGACCCCAGCACCCAGACAAAGGAGAGCGGTCCCACAGCAGAGAATCTGGCATCATATCAACCACCACAGGAGTAGGCCACCATTTAGTTACTTTGACCCCTTCACCCAGACAGAGGAGAGAGGTCCCACAGCAGAGAATCAGGCATCATATCAACCACCACAGGAGTAGGCCACCATTTAGTTACTTTGACCCCTTCACCCAGACAGAGGAGAGAGGCCCCACAGCAGAGAATCAGGCATCATATCAACCACCACAGGAGTAGGCCACCATTTAGTTACTTTGACCCCTTCACCCAGACAGAGGAGAGAGGCCCCACAGCAGAGAATCAGGCATCATATCAACCACCACAGGAGTAGGCCACCATTTAGTTACTTTGACCCCTTCACCCAGACAGAGGAGAGAGGTCCCACAGCAGAGAATCAGGCATCATATCAACCACCACAGGAGTAGGCCACCATTTAGTTACTTTGACCCCTTCACCCAGACAGAGGAGAGAGGTCCCACAGCAGAGAATCAGGCATCATATCAACCACCACAGGAGTAGGCCACCATTTAGTTACTTTGACCCCTTCACCCAGACAGAGGAGAGAGGCCCACAGCAGAGAATCAGGCATCATATCAACCACCACAGGAGTAGGCCACCATTTAGTTACTTTGACCCCTTCACCCAGACAGAGGAGAGAGGTCCCACAGCAGAGAATCAGGCATCATATCAACCACCACAGGAGTAGGCCACCATTTAGTTACTTTGACCCCTTCACCCAGACAGAGGAGAGAGGCCCCACAGCAGAGAATCAGGCATCATATCAACCACCACAGGAGTAGGCCACCATTTAGTTAACTTTGACCCCTTCACCCAGACAGAGGAGAGAGGCCCCACAGCAGAGAATCAGGCATCATATCAACCACCACAGGAGTAGGCCACCATTTAGTTAACTTTGACCCCTTCACCCAGACAGAGGAGAGAGGCCCCACAGCAGAGAATCAGGCATCATATCAACCACCACAGGAGTAGGCCACCATTTAGTTACTTTGACCCCTTCACCCAGACAGAGGAGAGAGGTCCCACAGCAGAGAATCAGGCATCATATCAACCACCACAGGAGTAGGCCACCATTTAGTTACTTTGACCCCTTCACCCAGACAGAGGAGAGAGGTCCCACAGCAGAGAATCAGGCATCATATCAACCACCACAGGAGTAGGCCACCATTTAGTTACTTTGACCCCTTCACCCAGACAGAGGAGAGAGGTCCCACAGCAGAGAATCAGGCATCATATCAACCACCACAGGAGTAGGCCACCATTTAGTTAACTTTGACCCCTTCACCCAGACAGAGGAGAGAGGTCCCACAGCAGAGAATCAGGCATCATATCAACCACCACAGGAGTAGGCCACCATTTAGTTACTTTGACCCCTTCACCCAGACAGAGGAGAGAGGTCCCACAGCAGAGAATCAGGCATCATATCAACCACCACAGGAGTAGGCCACCATTTAGTTACTTTGACCCCTTCACCCAGACAGAGGAGAGAGGCCACACAGCACATATTCAGGCATCATATCAACCACCACAGGAGAAGGCCACTATTTAGATACTTTGATCCCTGCACCCAGGACAGAGGAGAGGTTCCACAGCAGAGAATCAGGCATCATATCAACCACCACAGGAGTAAGCCACCATTTAGTTACTTTGACCCCTTCACCCAGACAGAGGAGAGAGGCCCCACAGCAGAGAATCAGGCATCATATCAACCACCACAGGAGTAGGCCACCATTTAGTTACTTTGACCCCTTCACCCAGACAGAGGAGAGAGGCCACACAGCACATATTCAGGCATCATATCAACCACCACAGGAGTAGGCCACCATTTAGTTACTTTGACCCCTTCACCCAGACAGAGGAGAGAGGCCACACAGCACATATTCAGGCATCATATCAACCACCGCAAGAGAAGGACAATTTTAGATACTTTGACCCCTGCACCCAGGAAGAGGAGAGAGGTTCCACAGCAGAGAATCAGGCATAATATCAACCACCACAGGAGAAGCTACCATAAAGTTACTTTGACCCCTTCACCCAGACAGAGGAGAGAGGCCACACAGCACATATTCAGGCATCATATCAGACACCACAGGAGAAGGCCTCTTTCAGTGACTTAGGCCTTTGGACCCAGACAGAGGAGAGAGGTCAGAGATTAGCTTCATATCCCCAGCACAGCAGAAGACCGCTTTATTTGACTTAGGCCTCAGCACCCAGACAGAGGACAGAGGTAGCATGGCAGAGGTTATGGCTTTATGTCACCCGATAGTTTAACAGCCCACTTTCATCTAGTTAGGCCCCGGCGCCCAGACAGAGGAGAGTTTCATTCAACTGTGGGTTACATAAAATTTGTATTAAATAAAGAAGTGGCCCGTAGTACAACAAGACATGTTTTAGGCAGTTATTAAGGACTACTCTGCACAAGGGAGGGACAGGTCCTGTGGGATCCATGCCTGGTTCATCTTTATGAACGTCAGCTTGTCCACATTGGCTGTGGACAGGCGGCTGCGCTTGTCAGTAATGACGCCCCGCCGTGCTGAATACGCGTTCTGATAAAACGCTGGCCGCCGGGCAGGAAAGCACCTCCAAGGCATAACATGCTAACTCTGGCCACGTGGACAATTTTGAAACCCAGAAGTTGAATGGGGCCGAACCGTCCGTCAGTACGTGGAGGGGTGTGCAGACATACTGTTCAACCATGTTAGTGAAATGCTGCCTCCTGCTAACACGTTCCGTATCAGGTGGTGGGGCAGTTAGCTGTGGCGTGGAGACAAAACTTGTCCACATTTCTGCCATGCTAACCCTGCCCTCAGAGGAGCTGGCCGTGATACTGCTGCATGGGCGACCTCTAGCTCCTCCTCTGCCTTGGCCTTGGCCTTCCACCTGTTCCCCTGTGACAGTTGGGAATGCTCTCAGGAGCGCGTCTACCAGCGTGCGCTTGTACTCGCGCATCTTCCTATCACGCTCCAGTGCAGGAAGTAAAGTGGGCACATTGTCTTTGTACCGGGATCCAGCAGGGTGGCCACCCAGTAGTCAGCACACGTTAAAATGTGGGCAACTCTGCTGTCGTTGCGCAGGCACTGCAGCATGTAATCGCTCATGTGTGCCAGGCTCCCCAGAGGTAAGGACAAGCTGTCCTCTGTGGAGGCGTATCGTCATCGATCCACCGTATCCCCCAGCCACGCACTAGTGATGGGCCTGAGCTGTGTGGGCTGCCACCCTGCTGTGAACCTGCTTCATCCTCGTCCTCCTCCACCTCCTCCTCATCCTCCTCGTCCTCCATTAGAGTGCCTTGGCTGGTGACTTGTGAACCTGCCCTCTGCTGCTTCAAAAAACCTCCCTCTGAGCTACTTCTAACAGACTGGCCTGAAAGTCTTAGAAACGAGCCCTCCTCCTCCTCCTCCTCCTCCACCTGGGCCACCTCTCTCCTCCTCCTCCACCTGGGCCACCTCCTCTTCCATCATTGCCCTAAGCGTTTTCTCTAGGAGACATAGAATTGGTATTGTAACGCTGATAACAGTGTCATCGCCACTGGCCATTTTGGTGGAGTACTCAAAGCAGTGCAGCAGGGCACACAGGTCTCGCATGGAAGCCCAATCATTGGTGGTGAAGTGGTGCCGTTCCGCAGTACGACTGACGCGAGCGTGCTGCAGCTGAAACTCCACTATGGCCTGCTGCTGCTCGCACAGTCTCTCCAGCATGTGCAAGGTGGAGTTCCACCGGGTGGGCACGTCGCATATGAGGCGGTGAGCGGGAAGGCCGAAGTTCCGCTGTAGCGCAGACAGGCGAGCAGCGGCAGGATGTGAACGCCGGAAGCGCGCACTGACGGCCCGCACTTTATGCAGCAGCTCTGACATGTTGGGGTAGTGGTGAATGAACCTCTGCACCACCAAATTCAGCACATGCGCCAGGCAAGGGATGTTCGTCAAACCGGCTAGTCCCAGAGCTGCCACGAGATTTCGCCCATTATCGCATACCACCAGGCCTGGCTTGAGGCCCACCGGCAGCAACCACTCGTCCGTCTGTTGTTCAATACCCCGCCACAACTCCTGCGCGGTGTGGGGCCTGTCCCCCAAACATAAGAGTTTCAGAATGGCCTGCTGACGTTTACCCGGGCTGTGCTGAAGTTGGTGGTGAAGGTGTGTGGCTGACAGGAGGAGCTGGTGGAAGCAGAGGAGGAGGAGAAAGCCGAGTAGGAGGAGGAGGCTACAGGAGGCAGAGAATGATGCCCTGCGATCCTAGGTGGCGGAAGGACGTGCGCCAAGGAACTCTCCGCCTGGGGCCAGCCGCCACTACATTCACCCAGTGTGCAGTTAGTGAGATATAGCGTCCTTGGCCGTGCTTACTGGTCCACGTATCTGTGGTTAGGTGGACCTTGGCACAAATGGCGTTGCGCAGTGCACACTTGATTTTATCGGACACTTGCATGTGCAGGGAAGGCACGGCTGTCTTGGAGAAGTAGTGGCGGCTGGGAACCACATACTGGGGGACAGCCATGGCCATCAGCTGTTTGAAGCTGTCTGTGTCCACCAGCCGGAATGACAGCATTTCAAAGGCCAGTAGTTTAGAAATGCTGGCATTCAGGCCAAGGGCTCGAGGGTGACTAGGTGGGAATTTGCGCTTCCTCTCAAAGGTTTGAGAGATGGAGAGCTGAACGCTGCTGTGTGAAATAGTGGAGACGCAAGGTGACGGTGGCGGTGGTGGTGGTGGTGTCGGTGGCACATCCTCTGTTTGCTGCTCGGCAGGTGGCAACATTCCTCTCGAGGCGGAAGCCGAGGCAGCAGCGGTAGAGGGAGCAGGGGGAGCCTGAGCGGGTTCATTTTTTTGAGGTGTGCACTCCACTGCAGTTCATGCTTTGCATGTAGATGCCTGATCATGCAGGTGGTGCTCAGGTTAAGAACGTTAATGCCTCGCCTCAGGGTCTGATGGCACAGCGTGCAAACCACTCTGGTCTTGTCCTCAGCACATTGTTTGAAGAAGTGCCATGCCAGGGAACTCCTTGAAGATGCCTTTGGGGTGCTGGGTCCCTGTTGGCACTGGCCAATAGCAGGCGAACTCTCTGGACGGCGGGTGTTCTGATTTTGCCCCTGCTCCCTCTTTGGCTTCGCTGTTGTCTCGGTCTCACCACTGCCTCTTCCTCTGAACTATTTAAGTCAGCGGCACGACCTTCAGTCCATGTGGGGTCTAAGACCTCATCGTCCTCTGCATCGTCTTCCACCCAGTCTTCCTCCCTGACCTCCTCCTGTTCAGTCTGCACACTGCAATAAGACGCGGCAGTGGGCACCTGTGTTTCGTCATCATCAGACACTCGGTCACTCTGCTGTGGTGGTATTCCCATGTCCTCATCATCTGGATACATAAGTGGTTGTGCGTCAGTGCATGGTATGTCTTCCACCGCTAGGGAAGGGGCTAGGTGGACGCCCCTGGGAACCCCTGCCAGCAGAGTCTTCAAACAGAAGAAGAGACTGCTGCATAACTTGAGGCTCGGACAGTTTCCCTGATATGCATGGGGGTGATGTGACAGACTGATGGGCTTGGTTTTCCGGTGCCACCTGTGCGCTTTCCGCAGAAGACTGGGCGGAAGACAATGTGGTGAACGTGCTGGAAGCACTGTCGGCCACCCAATCGACTAATGCCTGTACCTGCTCAGGCCTTACCATCCTCATAACGGCATTGGGCCCCACCAAATATCGCTGTAAATTCTGCCGGCTACTTGAGGGAGTTGGTTCACTACTTTGTGCGCCTGAGGCCGAATGGCCACGTCCTCTGCCAGCAACAGAGACTCCACGGACCCCACCACGACCGCGTCCTCGTCCCTTAATAGAATGTTTTCTCATTGTTGCGATTCAACTCGCACCACAATAAAATATATTATTTTTAGCCCCAAAATTCCCACACTGGAAGATATAATTCCTTTTACGCTATAAATTACAAGAGGACTGCTGCAAAGGAACCAAAATGACAACACTGGACACTATAATGCCTTTTTCTGGTATTAATTACAAGAGGACTGCTGCAAATTGGACACCAGAATTTTTAAAATGCTACTTATGTTAAATGAATTCCCACAGTGGGAGAAGTATTTCCTTTTACAGGAGTAACAACGTGCGGCCTACTATTTCGGGTGTCACCAACACCAGATTGATTAAATTGGCCTTTTGGAACCAATATGACAACACTGGACACTATAATGCCTTTTTCTGGTATTAATTACAAGAAGACTGCTGCAAATTGGACACCAGAATTTTTAAATGCTACTTATGTTAAATGAATTCCCACAGTGGGAGAACTATTTCCTTTTACAGGAGTAACAACGTGCGGCGTACTATTTCGGGTGTCACCAACACCAGATTGATTAAATTGGCCTTTTGGAACCAAAATGACAACACTGGACACTATAATGCCTTTTTCTGGTATTAATTACAAGAGGACTGCTGCAAATTGGACACCAGAATTTTTGAAATGCTACTTATGTTAAATGAATTCCCACAGTGGGAGAAGTATTTCCTTTTACAGGAGTAACAACGTGCGGCCTACTATTTCGGGTGTCACCAACACCAGATTGATTAAATTGGCCTTTTTGAAACCAAAATGACAACACTGGACACTATAATGCCTTTTTCTGGTATTAATTACAAGAAGACTGCTGCAAATTGGACACCAGAATTTTTTAAATGCTACTTATGTTAAATGAATTCCCACAGTGGGAGAACTATTTCCTTTTACAGGAGTAACAACGTGCGGCGTACTATTTCGGGTGTCACCAACACCAGATTGATTAAATTGGCCTTTTGAAACCAAAATGACAACACTGGACACTATAATGCCTTTTTCTGGTATTAATTACAAGAAGACTGCTGCAAATTGGACACCAGAATTTTTTAAATGCTACTTATGTTAAATGAATTCCCACAGTGGGAGAACTATTTCCTTTTCAAAGGAGTAACAACGTGCGGCGTACTATTTCGGGTGTCACCAACACCAGATTGATTAAATTGGCCTTTTGAAACCAAAATGACAACACTGGACACTATAATGCCTTTTTCTGGTATTAATTACAAGAAGACTGCTGCAAATTGGACACCAGAATTTTTTAAATGCTACTTATGTTAAATGAATTCCCACAGTGGGAGAACTATTTCCTTTTCACAGGAGTAACAACGTGCGGCGTACTATTTCGGGTGTCACCAACACCAGATTGATTAAATTGGCCTTTTGGAACCAAAATGACAACACTGGACACTATAATGCCTTTTTCTGGTATTAATTACAAGAGGACTGCTGCTGGTATTTCAGAACACCGGAATTTTTAAAATGCTCGTTTTGGTACATAAATTGCCCACACTGGGAGAATTATTGCCTAAACCTTTTACAGTATTATTTACTGAAGGAGTGCTTCTTCTGGTCTAACACCAGAATTATGTTTGTTACAGGGAAAGATTTTTTTAATTTATATTTCTGGCAAAAAAATAAAAATTAATTTCTGGCTGACAGTATTGGACCTGGCTGTAGTGACACTGGCTAGCCTAGCTGGAACAGCACATTCATGGGATTTGCTATCCAAGTGGGTTACTTTCAGTTTCACCACTGATATATTAAATATATTGGCAGTTGGTAGGGGTGACACAAGCACAGCCAAACCCCTGATGTAGTATATCTATGAAAAAATCGACTATTACATGAGATTAATGGACGCTGTGGCAGCTTTTGCTGTAGCACCACAAGTCCCAAAATGGCCGCCGCCTATCAGCCCAGTAACATGTGCCAGAAAATGGTCTGCCCAGCCAGAAAAAAATTGACTTTGACTGAGCAGCTGAATCGCTGTTGTTCTGTGTCACAGGAGTAGATTTTTCAATTCTTTGGAGCTTTTCTTTGGACTCTGTGGCAGCTTGAGCTGGCCCACCACAGGTCCCAAAATGGCCGCCGCCGGTCAGCCCAGTTACATGTGTCGGTAAAAATCGATCTGGCCAGTGTAAAAAAATAAACTTTCAGTGAACAGCTCAGCTGAGTTGTTCTGATGCACAGGTTTAGATCATTCACTTCTTCTCAGGTTTTTTTCCTCGATTATTCCCCTGCCTATCTCGCCCTCACAGCAGCTGCATCTATCCCTGTTCTATTCACATCGGGAGTGAGCACGTCCCGACGTGCGCACAAGCTTATAAAGAGGCTGAGTCACATGCTGCACTTGGCCAATCACAGCCTTGCCAATAGTAGGCATGGCTGCGATGGCATCTTAGGGCAAGTAGTATGATGCATGTTGATTGGCTGCTTTGCAGCCTTTCAAAATGCGCCACAAAAATGACGAACTACAAAACCGAACCCGAATTTTTATGAAAATGTTCGGGTTCGGGTCGTGTCACGAACAACCCAAAATTCTGTATAGACCGGAACTATTCTCGAAATGTGCGCTCAACCAACAGTCAACAACACTAGTGCTATTCGTATCCCACTCTTAAGTTTTAATCGCATTCGATTTTAACTTATGCTTTTTTGACAGGCATCGCATTCTATTTGATGCCTGGCAAAAAAAAAAAATGCATAAGTTAACATCGAATGCGATTAGAACTTAATAGTGGGATACGAATAGCACTGCGTGCTAGAACAGCACGCACACGATTATTCGAATTTTGTATTATCGCGATACAAAACCAAACAGTAAAGTTAAAATCGAATGCAATTAGAACGTGTAGTGTGATGCGATTTATTTGAGTTCTAAGAATCGCATTGCGATTTCAACTTAATTCTCAGATCCGACAGTACATTCTACTGGAGGAGGCGTTCCCATGGTGATCGGTAGCTCAAAGTTGTAATCGCAATGCGATTTCAGCTTTAAGCCTGTACTATTCTGCTATATAGTACTTTCAAAATGCGCCGAGAGAACATGCCGAACTCCGAACTCGAACCCGAACTTTTTGAAAATGTCCGGGTTCGGGTCCGTGTCACGGACACCCCAAAGTTCGGTACGAACCCGAACTATTCTCGAACTGTTCGCTCAACACTAGTGGTAATCCTAGATAATGAGATATATAAAAATCAAATTTTAAATATGTTGAGTGACCAAAATACCTATCTTAAGTTGGATTATAACCCCTCCTCCATTGTCAGAAAATACTTTACGATATCCTGGAAAAAGGGTATTCTCTAGGTATTCTGTCTAAAAAGGAAACTGAATTTATGTATGTTGAGCATGCAATTACACCTGTGTTTCATGCGCTCCCTAAAGTTCATAAACCAGGCTTCCCCCCTCCGTTACGTCCGATTGTGGCAGGTATCGGCTCCTATTCCGAAAATTTGTCGGAGTGGATTGATTCCCTGCTACAACCACTTGTACCTTTAATACCAGGATATCTGAGGGACACAGGCACAGTATTAGAAAACATTTTCTCCTTTGACTGGCATGTGAATTTTATGTGGGTGACAGCAGACATTACTGCGCTATATACTAATATTTCACATCAGTCATCCATTATAGCCCTGAAGTGGTTTTTAGAGTGTTACAGTAATTACACTCCAGAGTTGCAGGATTTTTTATGTCTATGTATAGACTTTTTGATGAGACATAATTTTTTTATGTTTAACAAAAGATATTATCTCCAGCAATCTGGAATCCCCATGGGGGCGAAATATTCACCATTGATCGCAAATATATATATGGTGTGATGGGAAAGTAGGTTCCTCTTTTCTGAAAACAACCCTTACAAAGAGTGTTTCAAATGGTATGGTCGATTTATCGATGACATGCTGTTGGTGTGGCAGGGGGAGAATGAAAGAATTGTACAATGTATAGAATATTTAAATAACTGTACTACATCTATTAAACTAACTTATGCCAGTGACCCGGACAAAATTGTTTTCTTGGATCTGTGCCTGGAAGTGGATAAGGGCAGAAATAAGGTGGTTACATATACCCACAGGAAGCCCACATCTGGTAATACTGTTCTTTCTGCCTCTTCCTGCCACCCACCACATGTAATAAACAACATTCCAAAGGGAGAAATGGTAAGAGTGAAACGGAATTGCTCTACCGAGGAGTTGTTTGAAAGAGAAGCCCAGATCATTTCAGCAAGATTAAAAGTGAGAGGCTATACTCAGGCTAGTATTATTGGGGGTACAAAGTTTGCTAGATCTAAGGATAGGGAAACCCTAATTTTTTGTAAACGGAATGACAAAAAGAAGGAGATTAATAACAAAAGCAGAAACAGAAGAAATAAAAATTGCAATAAAAATTGCAATAAGAATGAAACGGATAATGACAAACCTATCACTTTTATTACTAATTATAGCAGGGACTATTTTAGGATATGTAGAATTATACGGAAACATCTTCTGGTTTTGAATTTCAACGAAGAGTGGAAAAATATAGTCTCTGCAGGGATAAGATGTGTAGCTAAAAGAGCCCCCACGGTGGGACAGAAAATAAGTTCAAGTTTATTTGTGGAAAAAATCCCTAAAATATGTACCTGGCCTAAAACCTATAGAAATTATAAATGTGGTAGCAGAAAATGTATCTGCTGTCAATACATGTCCATTTCAAAGGAGGTTACATCTATGGCTAATGGAAAAAGGCATGTTTTGAAACAATACGTACATTAATTGTGGTACAGACTATGTGGTGTATGTTATAACATGTAATACATGTAGGCTGCAATACGTAGGCTGTACCACTAATGAATTAAAGGTATGAACAAGGAAACATTTGAGTGAGGTCCCTCATGTTATGTATCAGAATGTCTCAGTGGCAACACTGCACTCTGCCACTGTTCACAAGGGCGATGTCTCCGCTTTTCTGTGCAAGGTATAGAAGTGGTATCGGCACCGATTAGAGGAGGATCGAAAACAGAAGCTTCTCAGTAGAGAAACATATTGGATGTTTGTTTTGGAAACATGCATACCGAGAGGTTTGAATAGAAAACATGATTTAATATTGCAGTACTTGTAGATTTTGTGAAGATGTTTTCTCGAGTATGTGGATTTAAGTTTTCGTCTCCACCTCTCCCCGTCACTCTCTACATGTGCCCTGCTGAGATTCTCACCTAACTCAGGAACACCTGAGTTTTGGGTGTGGTTTCCAGTGAAGCAAAGGGGGAGGAGTATACCCCATGTTGTATAAAAGTATTGTCTTGATGAAGGGCTCAATACTATAGCCCAAAATGCGTCACAGTCACATTTTGTCTCTCCATGTGATGTATGTTGGATCTTAAACTTTGCAAGCCTAATAAAGAACTATCCATTTTTTATGAAAGAAGCTGGAATTGACCTTTTGTTTTTGGATTACATTAACCACATCAGCCCCCCTAGCTTAAACACCCTTAATTACCAGACCACTTTTTACAATTCTGCACTACAGTACTTTCACGGTTTATTGCTCAGTCATACAACTTACCACCCAAATGAATTTTACCTCCTTTTCTTCTCACTAATAGAGCTTTCATTTGGTGGTATTTCATTGTTGCTGACATTTTTACTTTTTTGCTATTAATAAAAATGTAATGACATTTTGCAAAAATTGACATTTTTCACTTTCTGTTGTAAATTTTTTCAAAAAATACATTTCTATATAAATTTTTCTCTAAATTTATTGTTCTACATGTCTTTGATAAAAAAATGCAATAAGTGTATATTTATTGGTTTGGGTAAAAGTTATAGCGTTTACAAACTATGGTGCAAAAAAGTGAATTTCCGCATTTTGAAGCAGCTCTGACTTTCTGAGCACCTGTCATGTTTCTTCAGGTGCTAGAATGTCAGGATAGTATAAATACCCCCCAAATGACACCATTTTAGAAAGAAGACACCCCAAAGTATTCGCGGAGGGGCATGGTGAGTTCATGTATCATTTCATTTTTTCACAAGTTAGCGGAAAATGACACTTTCTGAGGAAAAAAAAATAATAAAGTTTCCATTTCTGCTAACTTCTGGCAAAAAAATAAAAATCTTCACACGGACTCACTATGCCCCTCAGTGAATACCTTGGGGTGTCTACTTTCGAAATGGGGTCATTTGTTGGGTGTGTTTACTGTTCTGGCATTTTGGGCGGGGCTAAATTGTGAGCAGCCCTGTAAAACCTAAAGGTACTCGTTGGACTTTGGCCCCTTACGCACCTAGGCTGCAAAAAGTGTCACACATGTGGTATCGCCATACTCAGAAGAAGTAGGGCAATGTGTTTTGGGGTGTATTTTTACATATACCCATGCTGGGTGAGAGAAATATCTCTGTAAACTGACAACTTTGTATAAAAATTAAAAAGTTGTCATTTACAGAGATATTTCACACACCAGCATGGGTATATGTAAAAATGCACCCCAAAACACTTGTCCTACTTCTCCTGAGTGCGGCGATACCACATGAGTGACACTTTTTGCAGTCAAGATGCTGTAAGGGCCCTAAATTCCAATGAGTACCTTTAGGATTTCACAGGGCATTTTTACGCATTTGGATTCCAGACTTCTTCACATGCTTTAGAGACCCCTAAAATGCCAGGGCAGTATAAATACCCCACAAGTGACCCCATTTTAGAAAGTAGACACCCCAAGGTATTTCCGTGAGGGGTATGGTGAGTTCATGTAAAATTTATTTTTTGTCACAAGTTAGTGGAATATGAGACTTTGTAAGAAAAAAAAAAACAATTTCCGCGAACTTGTGCCAGTAAAAAATCTTCTATGAACTCGCCATGCCCTCACGGAATACCCTAGGGTGTCTTATTTCTAAGTCAGTTTCTTCACTCAGCATGGGTATATGTAAAAATATACCTCAAAAACACATTAGCCCTACTTCTCCTGAGTACAGCGATACCACATGAGTGACACTTTTTTGCAGCCTAGGTGCGCAAAGGGGCCCAAATTCCAATGGAGTACCTTTTAGGAGTGGCATTTTTACTGCATTTGGATTCCAGACTTCTTTCTCACACTTTAGGGCCCCTAAAATGCCAGGGCAGTATAAATACCCCACATGTGACCCCATTTTGGAAAGAAGACACCCCTAGGTATTCAGTGGAGGGGTATGGTGAGTTCATAGAAGATTATTTTTGGCACAAGTTAGCGGAAATTGACTTTTTTTTTCTCACAAAGTCTCCCTTTCCGCTAACTTGTGGTGATTGGTGCACTTACATATGTTTCCTCTGGTGGTCCCAAGCAAATGGGACCACCAGAGGAGCAGACAGCAGGTATATCAGACGCTGTTAACAAAACAGCGTCTGATATGCACTGCCAGCGCATGATCAGCGCTGGCAGGCTGTAGCTAAACTTTCTGCCGATGCGCCGCTCACAGGAAATCTTGCATCTCACGACATGACGCTGCCGACGCCGTCAACGAGTAGTAACTGGATCGCCGCGATCACGCGTATCTGCGTGCGGCAGTCCAAAGGTGGTTAAGCGGCTGGGTTCAAGCCCTATCTTCTGTGCTTCAGAAAGGTCACCAGAGGTGAGAGCTGCACTTCCTTTTTCTATGTATACTATATACTTAACACCATGCATGAGCATCATACTATACAATGCATGTATATAGATCCACACACTCTGCCCTACTGTTATATTATTCCTTTCCCCTCATGTCCTCCTATCTTGACAGTGCTGGACCCTAAACAATATATATATATATATATATATATATATATATATACATATATATAATTTATCTTATGTCTCATCACTTTGTCTACCCATATACCGATGTATGCTGTTTTTATATCCTTGAAGATCCCTTAATAAAGGTCGTTTTCGACCAAAACGTTGGGATTAATCATGTGGCCCTTCATTACGTTACGTTGTCTGATAACGAATGAATACAGAATGATGTATCTGCATGTTGTATATTAAAAGCATCACTTAAAAAGAAATGTTGGTGTGCCATAGAATTTTCTACTGATAAGGACTGACACTTTGTCCTCTATGAACACCCAACACTAACAAGGGTGTGCAGATCTCATCTCCTTCCTATGTTGAGTCCAGTGACCAGTATGAGAAAGTGTGAGAGCGATAACACCAAATTTAACACATCTGTATATATATATATATATATATATATATATATGTATATCAACTGTACAGCACTCCTAAGGATAAAGTGAAATAATTACCTCCTCTTACCATTTCATTCTAGTCTCAGTGGAGAGCTCATTATGCAGTTCTTTTCCATGCTGTTGGGGGTTAAAGGACCTGTGATGATGCTTTGTGCAGTTCCTTTACTAGATGTACAGGACCTGTGTTGATGTTTGTCCTGGAAGATGCTCTTTTCTAACCTGGGAATTATACCATCCTTTGTGCAGTTCCTTTACAAAATGTACAGGAACTGTGATAACATTATAACAGGTCCTTTAGCTTTCACTGATGCTAGGGATACTATACCGGAGCTGGACAGTAATGAATGTAATTAGGGGGCAGGCCCTTTGGTTCTCTATGGGCCCCTTTTCCCCAGGGTCTCCATACAAGCTGCGTGGTCTGCTTCTGTTGTAGGCATGCCACTATAAAGAGCGTTAGAACATTTTATTTCAATTAACATGCATTCAGACATGCCCATTCACTTGAGACAATAACTAATCAATTGTCCACTTTTATAACATAAACATTATTGATTTTTCATACTGTTGTAAAGGACAGCAATACATTAAAATCTGTTATTAAAAGCTATCAATATAATGTCATTAGATACGTTACAAACAATATATTAAACATTTATCATTGAGGAAAAATCAATATCACTTCTTAAATATAATTCATAAATACATATTAGTCTGTCTGTTGAATTTCCAGATAGAAAAATAACCCATTGTCTCTAAGTCATTCAAGATTTTTAACATGTAATCTATCATAGTCAAACTAAACCATCTTGACTAACTGGGGGTTTACCTAACCGTAATGGATATATAGGGGCTTCTGGTTCATTTGCTAAAAGGGTTAATGCAATGGTCCATTGATAAAGGATTAATATTATGGTTCACTGTTAAAACTGTTAAAATGTTTACTGTGATGTTAACTATGCACTATGTATTTTAAAAGGAAATGCACAGTCCATTCTTTCACTTTTTTCAGATGTTATTATTAGTGATGGACGAACATCGGCCGGGACGTTTGCGAACACGCATTCAAAATGAAATGTCCGCTGACTGCGCGTTCACGCTTGGGCCCCATTCACTTTAATGGCAGGCTGAAAAACCTTCAGGTCATACTTGCAACCACCAAATACTTACTAGAAGTGCACAATCGTCCCACAACATGGACAGAGACATACCAGAGGGGGATCAATGGCAAAAATTCCCACAAAAAATATGTATTTTAATCAGGGGCCATTTTTTATGCGTATTAAAGGGAAACTCTCAAAAATGTGCCCTGCTGGAGCCTATAAAAAATTTATTTTAAGCCAGGGGAGTACGGGCCCCAAATATTAGACAGAAAAGAACAAGTGATTATGTGGCTGGAGCGTATATTAGGCGGTCAGTGGATAAACAATTTTACTGTAGGTGAGTCAGTCAGGCCTCAAACATTAGGCATTCATCGGACAGAAAAGAACAAGCGATTATGTGGCTGGAGATATATTTTTTAACTCAGTTTATTAGAAGTAAACAGCACAGGTATGGTATACATGTTACATAATGTCTGCCCAGGCAGGGACTGAAAGAAAAAAGAAGTAGAATGACACCGGTTCATGGATCATAATACAAATGCAGTATCGCTAGTACAATAGAGCAGGTAATGCAATCATTACGATAAGACTGTGTATATGAGAGATATATATGACATCTAGCACACCATTTCAGCCGGAGAGGGTTAGGAAAGGTGAGTCGATGTAATAGGCCTGGTCATCAGCCGCTGAGTCCATATGTGATGCATGTAGGGTCAAAAGGGAAGAGCACCATTCCCCCATACCTTGTAAAATGTCTGAGGACACCCCCTATGTTTGAAGACAAAGTTCTCCATGGAGACTGTTTGATTTACTAAGGCCCCCATCCAGCGTAAAGCTATGGCCTTTCTGGCAAAGAATAAAGTCTCTCCTAGAAAGATTCTGTGATAGTGTGTAGGGTTGAGCGAACCCGAACTGTATAATTCGGGTTCGTACCGAATTTTGAGGTGTTCGTGACACGGACCCGAACCCGAACATTTATGTAAAAGTTCAGGTTCGGGTTCGGTGTTAGGAGATTTCTATGGCACATTTTAAAAGCCTGCAAAGAAGCCAATCAACAAGTCATACTACTTTCATACTACTAGCCACAAGAGGCCAACACAGCCATGCCTACTATTGGCATGGCTGTGATTGGCCAAGTGCAGCATGTGACCCAGCCTCTATTTAAGCTGGAGTCACCTAGCGCAACACGTCACTCTGCTCTGATTAGTGTAAGGATAGGATACAGCTGCTGTGATGTCAAGATTGGGCAGAAAAAACTCAGCAAAAACACCTAATGAAATGATCGATCTACAGCTGTAAATCATTCAACTTCTGCTAGTTAATTGCTCACTGGTTTTTAGGCTGCCCAGAGCGTTTTTCTGTCGCTTTTTTCTGGGGTAATCGGTGGCCATTTTGTGTGTTGTGGTGGTGCCACCAAGTCCATCAATCCATCAATAGTAGTTTTTTTTTTTTTGCTATATCCTACATCAGGGGCTTGGCGGTGCTTATTGTCACCCCTAGAAACTCAGGATAGAAATTTCTATATTTTATTGAGGGGTGAAATTCAATTGCCAAAATAGCAATCCCTTAAATCTGGTGTTTCAGCTGTGGCTAGCCAAGTGTAATACTGTCTGCTGTCTGGCAAAGGATATATTTTTTTCTGGGGTGAAATTCTATTGCCAAAATAGCAATACTGTAAATCAGTGGTTTCTGCTTTGGCTGGCCAAGTTTAATAGTTTCTGGCAAAGGATAGATTTTGTTCTGGGGTAAAATTCAATTGCCAAAATAGCAATACTGTAAATCAGTGGCTTCAGCTGTGGCTGGCCAAGTTTAATAGTGTCCGGCAAAGGATATATTTTGTTCTGGGGTTAAATTCAACTGCCAAAATAGCCATCGCTTAAATGTGGTGTTCCAGCTGTGGCTGGCCAAGTTTATTACTGTCCGGCAAAGGATAAATATTTTTCTGGGGTGAAATTCAATTGCCAAAATAGCAATACCGTAAATCAGTGGTTTTAGCTGTGGCTGGCCAAGTTTAATAGTGTCCGGCAAAGGATAGATTTTTTTCTAGGCTGAAATTCAATTGCCAAAATAGCAATACCATAAATCTGGTGTTCGAGCTGTGGCTGGCCAAGTTTAATAGTGTCCGGCACAGGAGAGATTTTGTTCTGGGGTGAAAGTCAATTACCAAAATAGCAATACCTTAAATCTGGTGTTCCAGCTGTTGCTGGCCAAGTTTAATAGTGTCCGGCAAAGGATAGATTTTGTTCTGGGGTTAAGTTCATTAGCAAAAATAGCAATTCCCTAAATCTGGTGTTCCAGCAGTGGCTGGCCAAGTTTACTAGCGTCCGGCAAAGGATCGATTTTTTTCTGGGGTGAAATTCAATTGCCAAAATTGCAATCCCCTAAATCTTGTGTTCCAGCTGTGGCTGGTTAAGTTTAATACTGTCCGGCAATAGATATATTTTTTTCTGGGGTGAAATTCAATTGCCAAAATAGCAATACCATAAATCTGGTGTTTGAGCTGTGGCTTGCCAAGTATAATAGTGTCCGGCAAAGGATACATTTTTTTCTGGGGTGAAATTCAATTGCCAAAATAACAATATCGTAAATCTGGTGTTCCAGCCGTGGCTGGCCAAGTTTAATAGTGTCCGGCAAAGGATAGATTTTTTTCTGGGGTGAAAGTCAATTGCCAAAATAGCAATCTCCTAAATCTGGTGTTCCAGCTGTGGCTGGCCAAGTTTAATAGTGTCCGGCAAAGGATATATTTTGTACTGGGGTGAAATTCAATTGCCAAAATAGCAATCCCCCAAATCTGGTGTTCCAGCTGTGGTTAGCCAAGTTTAATAGTATCCGGGAAACGATAGATTTTTTTCTGGAGTGAAATTCAATTGCCAAAATAGCAATAACGTAAATCTGGTGTTCCAGCTGTGGCTGGCCAAGTTTAATAGTGTCCGGCAAAGTATAGATTTTTTTCTGGGGTGAAATTCATTTGCAAAAATAGCAATCCCCTAAATCTGGTGTTCCAGCTCTGGCTGGCCAAGTTTAATAGTGTCCGGCAAAGAATAGTTTTTTTTCTGAGGTTTTAATTCAATTGCAAAAAAGCAATACTGTAAATCAGTGGTTTTAGCTGTGGCTGGTCAAGTTTACTAGTGTCCGGAAAATGATACATTTTTTTCTGGGGTGAAATTCAATTGCCAAAATAGCAATACCGTAAATCAGTGGTTTCAGCTGTGGCTGGCCAAGTTTAATAGTGTCCGGCAAAGGATAGATTTTTTTCTAGGGTAAAATTCAATTGCCAAAATAGCAATACCGTAAATCTGGTGTTCGAGCTGTGGCTGGTCACGTTTATTAGTGTCCGGCAAAGGATAGTTTCTTTTCTGGGGTGAAATTCAATTGCCAAAAAAGCAATACTGTAAATCAGTGGTTTCAGCTGTGGCTGGCTAAGCTTACTATTGTCCGGCAAAGGATACATTTTGTTCTGGGGTGAAATTCAATTGCCAAAATAGCAATACTGTAAATCAGTGGTTTCAGGTTTTGCAGGCCAAATGTAAATCTTTCCGTAAAAGTGTATATCACACTCAGCATGTTAGTGTCTAAATGCAAGGCCTTATAAATTAATCCTCTATATTTGCACATGCTACTGTGCATCTCCAAGTGTATTTCTTTTTGTAAAAAAGGCTATATTACACTAAGTGTTAAAATACAAGTGCTGAAAGCATAATCCTCTACATTTGCAAACACTATTGTGCATCTCATAGTGTATTTCTGTCCGTAATAGGGTATATTACACTCAAGGTGTAAATACAAGTGCTGATAGGGTCATCCTCAATAACTGCACACGCTACCATGCATCTCCAAGTGTATTTCTTTCCGTAAAAGGGTAAATTACACTAAGTGTTAAAATACAAGTGCTAAAAGCATAATCCTCTACATTTGCAAACACTATTGTGCATCTCCAAGTGTATTTCTTTCCGTAAAAGGGTATATTACACTACGTGTTAAAATATAAGTTCTGAAAGCAATAATCCTCTATATTTTTCACACGCTACTGTGAATTACAAGTGTAATTCTGTCCAGTAAAGGATACCTTTCATCCAGGGCCTAAATAATGGGCCTACAAGTGATATTCCCCTAAATTTGTGGTTACTGCTGTGCCTGTATTAGTGTAATACGGTACATAAATAGATAGCCAGATAGTGTTAGGTGCCTGTAAAAAAAAGGCCTGAATTGGAACTTAATACATTAGGCCAAATATTTTTTTTCTTATTGTTGTGAACGGTAACAATAAGGAAAACATCTAGTAAGGGACACGGAAGAGGACATGGTCGTGGTGGTGTTAGTGGACCCTCTGGTGCTGAAAGAGGACGTGGCCATTGTGCCACATCCACACAAACTAGTGAACCAACTAGCTCAGGTCCCAGTACCCGCCAGAATTTACAGCAATATTTGGTGGGGCCCAATGCCGTTCTAAGGATGGTAAAGCCTGAGCAAGTACATATGCTAGTCGATTGGGTGGCCGAAAGTGGATCCAGCACGTTCACAACATTATCTCACACCCAGTCTTCTGCAGAAAGCGCACAGGTGGCGCCTGAAAATCAAGCCCATTAGTCTGTCACATCACCCCCATGCATATCAGGGAAACTGTCTGAGCCTCAAGTTATGCAGCAGTCTCTTATGCTGTTTGAAGTCTCTGTTGGCAGGGTTTCCCAAGGGAATCCAACTAGCCCTTCCCCAGCGGTCGAAGACATAGAATGCACTGATGCACAACCACTTATGTTTCCTGATGATGATGAGGACATGGGAATACCACTTCATCAGAGTCCGCAGTGTGCAGACTGAGCAGGAGGTCAGGGAAGAAGACTGGGTGAAAGACGAAGCAGGGGATGATGAGGTCCTAGACCCCACATGGAATGAAGGTCGTGCCACTGACTTTCATAGTTCAGAGGAAGAGGCCGTGGTGAAACCAAGCCAACATCGTAGCAAAATAGGAAGCAGAGGCTAAAAGCAGAACAGCCGCCAAATAAGTTTGCCTACTACTGGCCACGGCCACCAGGGAACGAGCACCCCAAAGGCAGCTTCACGGAGTTCCCTGACATTGCACTTCTTCATACAATGTGCTGACGACAAGACCCGAGTGGTTTGCTCGCTGTGCCATTAGAGCCTGGAGCGAGGCTTTAACGTTCTGAACCTTAGCACAACCTGCATGACTAGGCATCTACATGCAAAGCATGAGCTGCAGTGGATTAAACACCTTAAAAACAAGGAACTCACTCATGCTCCTCCTGCTTCCTCTTCTGCTGCTGCCTCGGCCTCTTCCTCCGCCTCAGGAGGAACGTTGGCACCTGCTGCCCACCAAACAGAGAATGTGCCAACAACACCACCACCTCCGTCACCAAGCATCTCCACCATGTCACACGGCAGAGTTCAGCTCTCCATCTCACAAACCTTGGAGAGAAAGCGTAAATTCCCACCTAGCCATCCTCGAGCCCTGGGCCTGAATGCCAGCATTTCTAAACTACTGGCCTTTGAAATGCTGTCATTGAGGCTGGTGGCGATGGTTGTCCCACAGTATGTTGTTCCCAGCCGCCACTAATTCTCCAAGAGAGCCCTGCCTTCCCTGCACAACCAAGTATCTGATAAAATCAAGTGTGCACTGCGCAACGCCATCTGTGGCAAGGTCGACCAAACCACAGATACGTGGACCAGTAAGCACGGCCAGGGACGCTATATCTCCCTAACTGCACACTGGGTAAATGTAGTGGCGGCTGGGCCACAGGCGGAGAGTTGTTTGGCGCACCTCCTTCTGCAACCAAGGATCGCAGGGCATCATTTTTTCCCTACTGTTGCCTCCTCCTCCTACTCGTCTTCCTCCTCCGCTTCTTCCACCAGCTCATCCAGTCAGCCACACACCTTCACCACCAACTTCAGTACAGCCCATGGTAAACGTCAGCAGGCCATTCTGAAACTCATATGTTTGGGGGACAGGCCCCACACCGCGCAGGAGTTGTGGCGGGGTATAGAACAACAGACCGACGAGTGGTTTCTGCCAGTGGGCCTCAAGCCCACCAAGGTGGTGTGCGATAATGGGTTTAAATCTCGTCGCAGCTCTGGGACTAGCCAGTTTGACGCACATCCCTTGCCTGGCACATGTGCTGAATTTGGTGGTGCAGAAGTTCATTCACAACTACCCCGACATGTCAGAGCTGCTGCATAAAGTGCGGGCCGTCTGCGCGCGCTTCCGGCGTTCACATCTTGCCGCTGCTCACCTGCCTGCGCTACCGCATAACTTCGGCCTTCCCGCTCACCGCCTAATATGCGACGTGCCCACCAGGTGGAACTCCACCTTGCACATGCTGGAGAGACTGTGCAAAGAAGCAGCAGGCCATAGGGGAGTTTCAGCTGCAGCACGCACGGGTGAGTCGCACTGCGGAACAGCATCACTTAACCACAAATGACTGGGCCTCCATACAAGACCTGTGTGCCCTGTTGCGCTGTTTCGAGTACTCCATCAACATGGCTAGTGGTGATGACGCCGTTATCAGCGTTACAATACCACTTCTATATCTCCTTGAGAAAACACTTAGGGCGATGATGGAAGAGGATGTAGCCCAGGAGGAGGAGGAGGAGGAAGAGTGGTCAATTTTAGCACTTTCAGGTCAGTCTCTTATAAGTGGCTCAGAGGGAGTTTTTTGCAACAGCAGAGGCCAGGTACATGCTTTTTAGGTTTTATTTAAGCCGGACATGGTGGTGCAATTGAAGCAACGTTTCGGGCAAACAATGTGCCCTTCATCAGGCTGTCATACAAAATAAACAAGGGGCAAACAGATTATATGGTTGCCAATTACCAAAGTGCATGTACATTCATTTTCATATACATAGATACAATTACGTCTAAATAATAGGCATAGAAAACACATATTTGTACGACAGATAACCACCATATGGTTCAAGAGGAAAAAACTGGGAATGGAAGGAGGGGGGAGGGGGGAGGGGAGAAGGGAGGAAAAGACAGGGGGGAGAAGAGAATGGACAGTGGGAGATAAATAATGAATATTGAATACTGAGTATAGCGTCCTGAGTGAACTGCTTATGGCGTCGGGGCATAGAACGGGGTGTGACCCAGCTAAGAAGGAAGGAACAGAATCCAGCAAAATGGGCGGTGGAAGTCGCATAGGTAGCTGGAAAAAGAGCCCAGTTAAAAAAAGTGGTATGTCTCAGAGTGCTGTATCGCAACATAGTGCGGTTCACTGGAGAGCTGCATCAGGGGTGCACATATCGCCAGGTGATGGCTCTAAAGTATACATGGCACAACAGCAATGATGGAAGACTCACCGAGTGGTATGCACGTCTGGGAAGTAAACGGCCGGCGTGTGTACTGCGCGTCGGCGCCATGTTTAAATAGGACTTGACGGGATAAGGAGGTAGCGTCTTCCTGATTCTTCTCGCGGGATTAGAGGTGTAATGAGGGAATGCGCATGCGCCGCTGACGTCAGTCACCGCGCGGCCATTTTGGAGTAGGGCGAAATGGGCAGTTCAGTTTGGAAAGAAAAGCAATGGAAGCCAGGACGGTAGGCAAGGGGAAATTAAGCTATAAATAGGTGAAACCGACAGTCTGCTTAAAGAGAACCTGTCACCAGGAAATTCACTGATAAACCAGGCATGCTGCCTTGTAGGGCTCACCCTGCTGAATATAATTATACCTTTTACTTGGTGATCTGTTGCTTTATTGTGGAGAAATATTATTTTTAATCCATATGCTAATGAGCTGATATGAGTCCAGTAGTTGATATGAGTCCAGCATTTTTTCTATTCAGAGCTGTAGCCCCTCCCCTATTTACTTCTTCAGTTGTAAAAGGGGCGTGGTTTAAAAAAATGACCTGCATTATAGCCAATACAAGCCTTGCTGCCTTTCACTTTAAAGCCTAACTGCCATACCCACGGCGACATGTCCCTTATCAGGCATCACGTGTTTATCACCCCATGAACAAACTACCCCTTATTCTAATTACTAACTTCAATAATATAGTCCTCCCCCTTTTTTTACCTAAGCATTCCCTGTTATTCATTTTCCCTCCAGTTATTAAAATGAATGAATGATGTAATAAACCACGCCCCTTTTACAACTGAAGAAGTGAATAGGGGAGGGGCTATAGCTCTAAATAGAAAAAACGCTGGACTCATATCAACTACTGGACTCAAATCAGCTCATTAGCATATGGATTAAAAGTACTTTTTCTCCACAATAAAGCACCAGATCACCAAGTAAAAGGTATCATTATATTCAGCAGAGTGAGCCCTACAAGGCAGCATGACTGGTATATCAGTGAATTTCCTGGTGACAGGTTCCCTTTAAGGGTGGTCTATATAGGAGGATCTATTGTAATACGGTATAACATGATATGGGAGCGGCCATGTTGGATGTGGGTAGTAAGGGCAAAATGGTGTCGGACCCAAGTAGAAAGGTTATGGAGGGGGTACACAAAGGTCACAACAGTACAAAAAACAGTACAATAAACTTTTCAGGTATGAGTATAGTAGCACTACATAATTATATTTGCATAAAGTGTAGGCTGAGTAGCACATCAGACTCAATTGTAACATTCTAGTTGGACCCAGGAGCGTGCTTCACGGGCGTCGCCACCCGCTAATGGACGATATTGGATCCTAAAAATGAAAGAAAGAGGAATAAGAGTTAGAAAATCGCTTACAACCGGATATTTAGTCAAAAACATATTCCCTATTAAGTCCATTAGGGTGTAGGGTATTCAACCGGCGAATCCATTCCATCTCTCTCTCCTGTAGCATAGCTTCCCGTTTACCACCACGCCTAGGGGGTGGTATCCAGTCAATGATTTGAAATCTGAGTTGGCTGACAGCATGATGTAAAGAATGGAAATGTTCAACTAAAGGAGATTCTTTTTTACAGGTACGTATATTAGATTTATGTTGGGAAATCCGATCCTTGATTTTCTGAGTGGTCTCACCAACATAGCCAAACCCACAGGGGCACTTGATAAGGTATATTACGTAGCTGGATTGGCACGAAAAATGGCCCTTTATGTGGAAAGTTTTACCAGTGGACGGGTGGGTGAAGGTAGGTCCTTTAGACACATTGCCACATTGGGCACAGGAAAGGCAGGGATATGTACCTTTGATGGGGAGCCAATGATGGTTTGCTGAACACTCTGTATGGTGTTCGAGCCAATATCCGAACGGACTAGTTTATCCCTAAGATTTGGTGCTCTCTTGTATGACATCATGGGTCGATCCTTAAAGATTTTAGGGAAGTTATTAGAAAGAATGGGCCAGTGTTTGTGAACTATTTTTTTGACCTCTTGGCTTAAATGAGAAAAGGTAGTTACACATGGGATACGGTTATTGGAACCCTGTGTTTTGGGGGTCTGGATACAAGAAGATTAGTCCTTGGGAGGTTGAATATCTTTTGAGTATGTGCCTGTACCAGTGGTTTAGGTATCCCCTGTCAAGAAATTTCTGTGACATCTCAGATAGTCTGGGGGATTGCATCTGGGTCCGAAACTATGCGTTTAACACGCATAAGTTGGGAGCGTGGGAGTGATCGAATGAGTCCTGGTGGGTGAAAGGAGTTAAATTTAAGAAGACTGTTTTTGTCCGTCGGTTTAGTGTATAAGTCGGTGGTAATGTTGTTCCCTCTTACCTTGATGAGAACATCAAGAAAGGAGATCTCTTTATCATCATACTCCAGAGAAAGAGAGATGGAATCCGTGGCTGTAGTGATTGTTTGATGAAAAGACAGTAGATCTTCCTTGGTGCCCTGCCAAATACAAAATATATCATCGATATATCTGAACCAACATTTTATGAATTGATGATACATTGAATGAGGATATACAAAATGGTCTTCAAACTCGTTCATATATAGGATGGCGAAAGTCGGCGCCACATTACAGCCCATGGCTGTCCCAGAAACCTGGAAATAAAATTGTTCTTCAAATAGAAAATAATTGCGTTTCAATACAAAGGACAGGAGAGCTAGAATGAAATCCTGTTCCGCAGGAGAGTATTCGGCGGTTTCAAATAAAGTCTTTTGGATACAACCAATACCGGCCTCTGTAGGAATATTGGTATAGAGGCTGGACACGTCCATTGTCACTAAGAGACATTTATCCGATTCAATGATAAGATTAGAAACCTTATTCAGAAAATCGGTAGTGTCCTGAATGTAAGATTTGCCGTTTTTGGCATAGTGTCTTAAGAGACCATCCAGGAGTTTAGCTGCCGGTTGAAAAATAGAGTCACACCCAGAGACAATAGGCCTGCCTGGTGGGTGTTCCCAATTTTTGTGCACTTTGGGTAGCGTGTATAGCACAGGGATACGGGGTGGTTGGGTACCAGAAATTCTGCCGTCTTTTTGGAATAATGCCCTCTTGGAGTGCTGAGTTTACAATAGAGGATAGCTCTCTTGTGCACTCACCTAAGGGGTCATGGTCAATCGGGCAGTAGACTCCTGTATCGCTCAATTGGCGAAGAATTTCGTCCCTATAGTCAGACTTGTTCATAATCACAATCCCCGAGCCCTTATCAGCTGGCTTGATGATTGTGTTTTTGTCCTGACTGAGTTTTTGATAGCTAGGGACTGTCCAAAAGGTAGATTACGTCTTACCTTAATGGTGGATGACCGGTCTTCTAATTTCTTAAGGTCCTGTTGGACGTGTTGGATAAATTCCTCAACCACATCATATCGCTTGGGAGGAGAGAATGTGCTGGGAGGTCTATATGGCTTGATGCGTGATAGAAAAGGGGATAAAGTTGAACTGTTGTCTGTTGTCCAGGCTGGTCTTTCAAGTTCCATGTAAGCCCGAAGTCTGAGATTCCTGAAGAACTTGGACATTTCCTTGTCAAGGAGATAAGGGTTTGTAAAACAGGTAGGGACAAATCCAAGGCCTTGATTAAGGGCACTGGTTTCGTCCTTGGTTAAAGACTTGTTTGAAAGGTTTATGAGAAGATTGTCAGTCGGGGCTTGATTGTTAATTATCTCGGTTGTGTTGATCGGGTTCGAATCGGGTCCCGTTGGGACTGAAAAGAATATTGGCCTCTTCCTCTTAAGTTTCTTCCCTGCCCTCCTGGTCGGCCTCCTCTTCTGGCTCTTGGGGGGCCTCTTTCTAAAAAATCGATTTCACTGCTAGCGGAGGATGATCCCGAGGCAAAGGGGGGTGAGGGACCGGCAAGGGGGGGATGTTGAGAGACCGTGCGGTAGACTTGGTTGGTTGCGTAGTCTTGGACGTCTCTGAGATACTTGGATCTTTTGCGGTCCTCAAGTGACCGTCTGAAGAAGTTGTTTTTCTGTGTAATATTATTCTTGATGGCAGATGCTTCTTCTCCTGGAAGTTCGTTGAACAATCTTTGTTCCAAGTTAGAAATTTCAGTCTTGGTTCTTCCAAGTTCTTGGCTGGCCCGGTCAAGGGTCAGAAGGATAATGTCAAAAGAGGCTTTGTTGAGGATCCTTTCGAATTGTAGGCAAAATTCTGGATCTTCCGAAAAGAGGGTTGGTCGTAGATTACATCGAAGGCCCCTGGGGATAATCTTCTTTTTATAATACTCCGCCAAGGTAGCTGTGTGAAGTTCCAAGGAGATAGCTTTTTTGTACACTTTTTCCAAGGAATCAATAGAGACCCTTTGGTTGGTGTTTGAAATAAATTCGTTAGAGGCGGTTATAGATGACGTGATCCTTCTTGCGTCCTCTTCAGAGAAGGAGAAGATCCCACTGTTATCTCGTGGTAGGGTAGGGTTAAGGAGCGACATGAGTAAAGATGATATCAAATGTTCAGGTCACGGACGGTGCTTTCGTGGTCTTGGTGGAGACGTTCACAGTATCCAATTCTTGATAGGGACCACAGCACTCAGTCTCACTTTTGACCAATGTTGGGTGCAAGTCACGTTGAGTTCCTACTCCACCGATTGGAACTATTTAAACTGGTAAAATATATGAGACTGCACTCCAATGATAAATGCTTTTAGGTTTTATTTAAGCCGGACATGGTGGTGCAATTGAAGCAACGTTTCGGGCAAACAATGTGCCCTTCATCAGGCTGTCATACAAAATAAACAAGGGGCAAACAGATTATATGGTTGCCAATTACCAAAGTGCATGTACATTCATTTTCATATACATAGATACAATTACGTCTAAATAATAGGCATAGAAAACACATATTTGTACGACAGATAACCACCATATGGTTCAAGAGGAAAAACTGGGAATGGAAGGAGGGGGGAGGGGGAGGGGAGAAGGGAGGAAAAGACAGGGGGAGAAGAGAATGGACAGTGGGAGATAAATAATGAATATTGAATACTGAGTATAGCGTCCTGAGTGAACTGCTTATGGCGTCGGGGCATAGGAACGGGGGTGTGACCCAGCTAAGAAGGAAGGAACGAATCCAGCAAAATGGGCGGTGGAAGTCGCATAGGTAGCTGGAAAAAGAGCCCAGTTAAAAAAGTGGTATGTCTCAGAGTGCTGTATCGCAACATAGTGCGGTTCACTGGAGAGCTGCATCAGGGGTGCACATATCGCCAGGTGATGGCTCTAAAGTATACATGGCACAACAGCAATGATGGAAGACTCACCGAGTGGTATGCACGTCTGGGAAGTAAACGGCCGGCGTGTGTACTGCGCTGGCCGGCGCCATGTTTAAATAGGACTTGACGGGATAAGGAGGTAGCGTCTTCCTGATTCTTCTCGCGGGATTAGAGGTGTAATGAGGGAATGCGCATGCGCCGCTGACGTCAGTCACCGCGCGGCCATTTTGGAGTAGGGCGAAATGGGCAGTTCAGTTTGGAAAGAAAAGCAATGGAAGCCAGGACGGTAGGCAAGGGGAAATTAAGCTATAAATAGGTGAAACCGACAGTCTGCTTAAGGGTGGTCTATATAGGAGGATCTATTGTAATACGGTATAACATGATATGGGAGCGGCCATGTTGGATGTGGGTAGTAAGGGCAAAATGGTGTCGGACCCAAGTAGAAAGGTTATGGAGGGGGCACACAAAGGTCACAACAGTACAAAAAACAGTACAATAAACTTTTCAGGTATGAGTATAGTAGCACTACATAATTATATTTGCATAAAGTGTAGGCTGAGTAGCACATCAGACTCAATTGTAACATTCTAGTTGGACCCAGGAGCGTGCTTCACGGGCGTCGCCACCCGCTAATGGACGATATTGGATCCTAAAAATGAAAGAAAGAGGAATAAGAGTTAGAAAATCGCATACAACCGGATATTTAGTCAAAAACATATTCCCTATTAAGTCCATTAGGATGTAGGGTATTCAACCGGCGAATCCATTCCATCTCTCTCTCCTGTAGCATAGCTTCCCGATTACCACCACGCCTAGGGGTGGTATCCAGTCAATGATTTGAAATCTGAGTTGGCTGACAGCATGATGTAAAGAATGGAAATGTTCAACTAAAGGAGATTCTTTTTACAGGTACGTATATTAGATTTATGTTGGGAAATCCGATCCTTGATTTTCTGAGTGGTCTCACCAACATAGCCAAACCCACAGGGGCACTTGATAAGGTATATTACGTAGCTGGATTGGCACTGAAAAATGGCCCTTTATGTGGAAAGTTTTACCAGTGGACGGGTGGGTGAAGGTAGGTCCTTTAGACACATTGCCACATTGGGCACAGGAAAGGCAGGGATATGTACCTTTGATGGGGGAGCCAATGATGGTTTGCTGAACACTCTGTATGGTGTTCGAGCCAATATCCGAACGGACTAGTTTATCCCTAAGATTTGGTGCTCTCTTGTATGACATCATGGGTCGATCCTTAAAGATTTTAGGGAAGTTGTTAGAAAGAATGGGCCAGTGTTTGTGAACTATTTTTTTGACCTCTTGGCTTAAATGAGAAAAGGTAGTTACACATGGGATACGGTTATTGAAACCCTGTGTTTTGGGGGTCTGGATACAAGAAGATTAGTCCTTGGGAGGTTGAATATCTTTTGAGTATGTGCCTGTATCAGTGGTTTAGGTATCCCCTGTCAAGAAATTTCTGTGACATCTCAGATAGTCTGGGGGATTGCATCTGGGTCCGAAACTATGCGCTTAACACGCATAAGTTGGGAGCGTGGGAGTGATCGAATGAGTCCTGGTGGGTGAAAGGAGTTAAATTTAAGAAGACTGTTTTTGTCCGTCGGTTTAGTGTATAGGTCGGTGGTAATGTTGTTCCCTCTTACCTTGATGAGAACATCAAGAAAGGAGATCTCTTTGTCATCATACTCCAGAGAAAGAGAGATGGAATCCGTGGCTGTAGTGATTGTTTGATGAAAAGACAGTAGATCTTCCTTGGTGCCCTGCCAAATACAAAATATATCATCGATATATCTAAACCAACATTTTATGAATTGATGATACATTGAATGAGGATATACAAAATGGTCTTCAAACTGGTTCATATATAGGATGGCGAAAGTCGGCGCCACATTACAGCCCATGGCTGTCCCAGAAACCTGGAAATAAAATTGTTCTTCAAATAGAAAATAATTGCGTTTCAATACAAAGGACAGGAGAGCTAGAATGAAATCCTGTTCCGCAGGAGAGTATTCGGCGGTTTCAAATAAAGTCTTTTGGATACAACCAATGCCGGCCTCTGTAGGAATATTGGTATAGAGGCTGGACACGTCCATTGTCACTAAGAGACATTTATCCGATTCAATGATAAGATTAGAAACCTTATTCAGAAAATCGGTAGTGTCCTGAATGTAAGATTTGCCGTTTTTGGCATAGTGTCTTAAGAGACCATCCAGGAGTTTAGCTGCCGGTTGAAAAATAGAGTCACACCCAGAGACAATAGGCCTGCCTGGTGGGTGTTCCCAATTTTGTGCACTTTGGGTAGCGTGTATAGCACAGGGATACGGGGGTGGTTGGGTACCAGAAATTCTGCCGTCTTTTTGGAATAATGCCCTCTTGGAGTGCTGAGTTTACAATAGAGGATAGCTCTCTTGTGCACTCACCTAAGGGGTCATGGTCAATCGGGCAGTAGACTCCTGTATCGCTCAATTGGCGAAGAATTTCGTCCCTATAGTCAGATTTGTTCATAATCACAATCCCCGAGCCCTTATCAGCTGGCTTGATGATTGTGTTTTTGTCCTGACTGAGTTTTTTGATAGCTAGGGACTGTCCAAAAGGTAGATTACGTCTTACCTTAATGGTGGATGACCGGTCTTCTAATTTCTTAAGGTCCTGTTGGACGTGTTGGATAAATTCCTCAACCACATCATATCGCTTGGGAGGAGAGAATGTGCTGGGAGGTCTATATGGCTTGATGCTTGATAGAAAAGGGGATAAAGTTGAACTGTTGTCTGTTGTCCAGGCTGGTCTTTCAAGTTCCATGTAAGCCCGAAGTCTGAGATTCCTGAAGAACTTGGACATTTCCTTGTCAAGGAGATAAGGGTTTGTAAAACAGGTAGGGACAAATCCAAGGCCTTGATTAAGGGCACTGGTTTCGTCCTTGGTTAAAGACTTGTTTGAAAGGTTTATGAGAAGATTGTCAGTCGGGGCTTGATTGTTAATTATCTCGGTTGTGTCGATCGGGTTCGAATCGGGTCCCGTTGGGACTGAAAAGAATATTGGCCTCTTCCTCTTAAGTTTCTTCCCCGCCCTCCTGGTCGGCCTCCTCTTCTGGCTCTTGGGGGGCCTCTTTCTAAAAAATCGATTTCACTGCTAGCGGAGGATGATCCCGAGGCAAAGGGGGTGAGGGACCGGCAAGGGGGGGATGTTGAGAGACCGTGCGGTAGACTTGGTTGGTTGCGTAGTCTTGGACGTCTCTGAGATACTTGGATCTTTGGCGGTCCTCAAGTGACCGTCTGAAGAAGTTGTTTTTCTGTGTAATATTATTCTTGATGGCAGATGCTTCTTCTCCTGGAAGTTCGTTGAACAATCTTTGTTCCAAGTTAGAAATTTCAGTCTTGGTTCTTCCAAGTTCTTGGCTGGCCCGGTCAAGGGTCAGAAGGATAATGTCAAAAGAGGCTTTGTTGAGGATCCTTTCGAATTGTAGGCAAAATTCTGGATCTTCTGAAAAGAGGGTTGGTCGTAGATTACATCGAAGGCCCCTGGGGATAATCTTCTTTTTATAATACTCCGCCAAGGTAGCTGTGTGAAGTTCCAAGGAGATAGCTTTTTTGTACACTTTTTCCAAGGAATCAATAGAGACCCTTTGGTTGGTGTTTGAAAGAAATTCGTTAGAGGCGGTTATAGATGACGTGATCCTTCTTGCGTCCTCTTCAGAGAAGGAGAAGATCCCACTGTTATCTCGTGGTAGGGTAGGGTTAAGGAGCCGACATGAGTAAAGATGATATCAAATGTTCAGGTCACGGACGGTGCTTTCGTGGTCTTGGTGGAGACGTTCACAGTATCCAATTCTTGATAGGGACCACAGCACTCAGTCTCACTTTTGACCAATGTTGGGTGCAAGTCACGTTGAGTTCCTACTCCACCGATTGGAACTATTTAAACTGGTAAAATATATGAGACTGCACTCCAATGATAAATGCTTTTTAGGTTTTATTTAAGCCGGACATGGTGGTGCAATTGAAGCAACGTTTCGGGCAAACAATGTGCCCTTCATCAGGCTGCCATACAAAATAAACAAGGGGCAAACAGATTATATGGTTGCCAATTACCAAAGTGCATGTACATTCATTTTCATATACATAGATACAATTACGTCTAAATAATAGGCATAGAAAACACATATTTGTACGACAGATAACCACCATATGGTTCAAGAGGAAAAAACTGGGAATGGAAGGAGGGGGGGGGGGAGGGAGGGGGGAGGGGAGAAGGGAGGAAAAGACAGGGGGGAGAAGAGAATGGACAGTGGGAGATAAATAATGAATATTGAATACTGAGTATAGCGTCCTGAGTGAACTGCTTATGGCGTCGGGGCATTGCCCGATTGACCATGACCCCTTAGGTGAGTGCACAAGAGAGCTATCCTCTATTGTAAACTCAGCACTCCAAGAGGGCATTATTCCAAAAAAGACGGCAGAATTTCTGGTACCCAACCACCCCCGTATCCCTGTGCTATACACGCTACCCAAAGTGCACAAAAATTGGGAACACCCACCAGGCAGGCCTATTGTCTCTGGGTGTGACTCTATTTTTCAACCGGCAGCTAAACTCCTGGATGGTCTCTTAAGACACTATGCCAAAAACGGCAAATCTTACATTCAGGACACTACCGATTTTCTGAATAAGGTTTCTAATCTTATCATTGAATCGGATAAATGTCTCTTAGTGACAATGGACGTGTCCAGCCTCTATACCAATATTCCTACAGAGGCCGGCATTGGTTGTATCCAAAAGACTTTATTTGCAACCGCCGAATACTCTCCTGCGGAACAGGATTTCATTCTAGCTCTCCTGTCCTTTGTATTGAAACGCAATTATTTTCTATTTGAAGAACAATTTTATTTCCAGGTTTCTGGGACAGCTATGGGCTGTAATGTGGCGCCGACTTTCGCCATCCTATATATGAACGAGTTTGAAGACCATTTTGTATATCCTCATTCAATGTATCATCAATTCATAAAATGTTGGTTTAGATATATCGATGATATATTTTGTATTTGGCAGGGCACCAAGGAAGATCTACTGTCTTTTCATCAAACAATCACTACAGCCACGGATTCCATCTCTCTTTCTCTGGAGTATGATGACAAAGAGATCTCCTTTCTTGATGTTCTCATCAAGGTAAGAGGGAACAACATTACCACCGACTTATACACTAAACCGACGGACAAAAACAGTCTTCTTAAATTTAACTCCTTTCACCCACCAGGACTCATTCGATCACTCCCACGCTCCCAACTTATGCGTGTTAAACGCATAGTTTCGGACCCAGATGCAATCCCCCCCAGACTATCTGAGATGTCACAGAAATTTCTTGACAGGGGATACCCTAAACCACTGATACAGGCACATACTCAAAAGATATTCAACCTCCCAAGGACTAATCTTCTTGTATCCAGACCCCCCAAAACACAGGGTTTCAATAACCGTATCCCATGTGTAACTACCTTTTCTCATTTAAGCCAAGAGGTCAAAAAAATAGTTCACAAACACTGGCCCATTCTTTCTAACAACTTCCCTAAAATCTTTAAGGATCGACCCATGATGTCATACAAGAGAGCACCAAATCTTAGGGATAAACTAGTCCGTTCGGATATTGGCTCGAACACCATACAGAGTGTTCAGCAAACCATCATTGGCTCCCCATCAAAGGTACATATCCCTGCCTTTCCTGTGCCCAATGTGGCAATGTGTCTAAAGGACCTACCTTCACCCACCCGTCCACTGGTAAAACTTTCCACATAAAGGGCCATTTTTCGTGCCAATCCAGCTACGTAATATACCTTATCAAGTGCCCCTGTGGGTTTGGCTATGTTGGTGAGACCACTCAGAAAATCAAGGATCGGATTTCCCAACATAAATCTAATATACGTACCTGTAAAAAGAATCTCCTTTAGTTGAACATTTCCATTCTTTACATCATGCTGTCAGCCAACTCAGATTTCAAATCATTGACTGGATACCACCCCTAGGCGTGGTGGTAAGCGGAAGCTATGCTACAGGAGAGAGAGATGGAATGGATTCGCCGGTTGAATACCCTACACCCTAATGGACTTAATAGGGAATATGTTTTTGACTAAATATCCGGTTGTAAGCGATTTTCTAACTCTTATTCCTCTTTCTTTCATTTTTAGGATCCAATATCGTCCATTAGCGGGTGGCGACGCCCGTGAAGCACGCTCCTGGGTCCAACTAGAATGTTACAATTGAGTCTGATGTGCTACTCAGCCTACACTTTATGCAAATATAGTTATGTAGTGCTACTATACTCATACCTGAAAAGTTTATTGTACTGTTGTGACCTTTGTGTACCCCCTCCATAACCTTTCTACTTGGGTCCGACACCATTTTGCCCTTACTACCCACATCCAACATGGCCGCTCCCATATCATGTTATACCGTATTACAATAGATCCTCCTATATAGACCACCCTTAAGCAGACTGTCGGTTTCACCTATTTATAGCTTAATTTCCCCTTGCCTACCGTCCTGGCTTCCATTGCTTTTCTTTCCAAACTGAACTGCCCATTTCGCCCTACTCCAAAATGGCCGCGCGGTGACTGACGTCAGCGGCGCATGCGCATTCCCTCATTACACCTCTAATCCCGCGAGAAGAATCAGGAAGACGCTACCTCCTTATCCCGTCAAGTCCTATTTAAACATGGCGCCGACGCGCAGTACACACGCCGGCCGTTTACTTCCCAGACGTGCATACCACTCGGTGAGTCTTCCATCATTGCTGTTGTGCCATGTATACTTTAGAGCCATCACCTGGCGATATGTGCACCCCTGATGCAGCTCTCCAGTGAACCGCACTATGTTGCGATACAGCACTCTGAGACATACCACTTTTTTAACTGGGCTCTTTTTCCAGCTACCTATGCGACTTCCACCGCCCATTTTGCTGGATTCGTTCCTTCCTTCTTAGCTGGGTCACACCCCCCGTTCTATGCCCCGACGCCATAAGCAGTTCACTCAGGACGCTATACTCAGTATTCAATATTCATTATTTATCTCCCACTGTCCATTCTCTTCTCCCCCCTGTCTTTTCCTCCCTTCTCCCCTCCCCCCTCCCCCCTCCTTCCATTCCCAGTTTTTTCCTCTTGAACCATATGGTGGTTATCTGTCGTACAAATATGTGTTTTCTATGCCTATTATTTAGACGTAATTGTATCTATGTATATGAAAATGAATATACATGCACTTTGGTAATTGGCAACCATATAATCTGTTTGCCCCTTGTTTATTTTTTATGACAGCCTGATGAAGGGCACATTGTTTGCCCGAAACGTTGCTTCAATTGCACCACCATGTCCGGCTTAAATAAAACCTAAAAAGCATTTATCATTGGAGTGCAGTCTCATATATTTTACCAGTTTAAATAGTTCCAATCGGTGGAGTAGGAACTCAACGTGACTTGCACCCAACATTGGTCAAAAGTGAGACTGAGTGCTGTGGTCCCTATCAAGAATTGGATACAGAGGCCAGGTACAAATTTTGCCAGCCAGGGCCCACTACTGGAGGACGAGGAGGATGTGGAGGAGGATGAGGATGAAGCATGTTCACAGCGGGGTGGCATCCAACGCAGCTAGGGCCCATCACTGGTGCGTGGCTGGGGGGAAACGGAGGACGATGACGATACGCCTCCCACAGAGGACAGCTTGTCCTTACCTTTGGGCAGTCTGGCACACATGAGCGACTACATGCTGCAGTGCCTGCGCAACTACAGCAGAGTTGCCTACTTTTTAACCTGTGCGGACTACTGGGTTGCCACCCTTCTGGATCCCCGATACAAAGACAATGTGCCCACCTTAATTCCTGCGCTTGACGTGATAGAAAGATGCACGAGTACAAGCGCAAATTGGTAAATGTCCTCCTTAGAGCATTCCCAAATGTCACAGGGGATCAAGTGAAAGCCCAAGGCGAAGGCAGAGGAGGAGCAAGAGGTCGCCAACGCAGCTGGGTCACGGCCAGCTCCTCTGAGGGCAGGGTTAGCATGGCAGAAATGTGGAAAAGTTTTGTCACCACGCCACAGCTAACTGCACCACCACCTGACACGGAACGTGTTAGCCGAAGGCAGCATTTCAATAACATGGTGAAACAATACGTGTGCACACCCCTCCACGTACTGACTGATGGTTCGGCCCCATTCAACTTCTGGGTCTCCAAATTGTCCACATGGCCAGAGCTAGCCTTTTATGCCTTGGAGGTGCTGGCCTGCCTGGCGGCCAGCATTTTGTCTAAACGTATATTCAGCACGGCAGGTGTCGTCATTACTGTCAAACGCAGCCGCCTGTGCACAGCCAACGTAGCAAGCTGAAGTTCATATAAATGAACCAGGCAGGGATCCCACAGGACCTGTCCAACTCTTGTGCAGAATAGACATTTATAACTACCTCCCCTTAACCATATATTCTTGTACTCCAGGGCACTTCATTATTAAATCCTCTTTTTTTAATTTTACCATTATTTTGCGGGGCAACCCAAAGTTGAATGAACCTCTCCTCCGTCAGGGTGCCAGGGGCCTAAATATTTGAAAGTGGCCTTCTCCATTGGTGGGTGACATGAAGCCTGATTCTTTGCTATGGGACCACTCTCCTTTGTCTGGGTGCTGGGGCCTAAATAACTAAAAGTGGCTTTCTCCTTTGGTGGGTGACATGATGCCTCTTTTGCTGCTATGGGACCTCTCTCCTCTGTCTGGGTGCCGAGGCCTACATATCTGAAAGTGGCCTTTTCCAGTGGTGGGAAACATGATGCCTCTTTTTAAGCTATAAAACCTTTCTCCTCTGTCTGGGTGTCAAGGGCCTAACTTTCACGTACTTGCTTGCTGTCTTGGTGGCAGACATTTAACTCTTCTTACTGCAAAATGACCTCCCCATTGTCTGGGTGTCATTGGCCTAAATTTCATTTAATTGCTCGCTGTGTTGGTGGCAGACATTTAACTCTTTTTGCTGTCTAATGACCACCCCATTGTGTAGGTGTCAGGGGCCTAAACTTCACGTACTTGCTTGTTGTCTTGGTGGCAGACATTTCACTCTTTTTGCTGTCTAATGACCACCCCATTGTGTGGGTGTCAGGGGCCTAAACTTCACGTACTTTCTTGCTGTCTTGGTGGCAGACATTTAACTCTTTTTACTGCAAAATGACCTCCCCATTATCTGGGTGTCATTGGCCTAAATTTCGTTTAATTGCTTGCTGTGTTGGTGGCAGACATTTAACTCTTTTTGCTGTCTAATGACCTCCCCATTGTTTAGGTGTCAGGGGCCTAAACTTCACGTACTTGCTTGTTGTCTTGGTGGCAGACATTTCACTCTTTTTGCTGTCTAATGACCGCCCTATTGTGTGGGTGTCAGGGGCCTAAACTTCACGTACTTGCTTGCTGTCTTGGTGGCAGACATTTAACTCTTTTTACTGTCTAATGACCGCCCCATTGTGTGAGTGTCAGTGGCCTATATTTTGTTTAATTTCTTGCTCTCTTGGTGGGAGACATTAAACTCTTTTTACTGTCAAAGGACCTCTCCTCTGTCTGGGTGTCAGGGGCCTATATAAATGATAATGGCCTGTTCCATTGCAGGTTGACCTGGGGCCTGTGTTGCTGTTACGGGACCGCTCTCCTCTTTGTGTGTGCCCTGTGAATGAGGCCTGTGGCACTGCAGGCAGACATGAATCCTTTTTGGCTGTGATAAGAAGTTCAATTCCCATAGCATTCCCACCTGACGCCACCCCAACCTCCTATTCCACATCCTCCTCCTCCTCCAAGTTGCCAATTGATATTGGTTAATTTTTATTAATTTTATTTTATTTTAATTCATTTCCCTGTCCACATTTGTTTGCAGGGGATTTACAGACATTTTGCTGCCCTTTGCAACCATCTAGCCCTTTCCTGGGTTATTTTACAGCCTTTTTAGTGCCCAAAAGTTCGGGTCCCCATTGACTTCAATGGGGTTCAGGGTGAAGTTCAGGTCGAGTTCGAATCCCGAACTCGAACATTTTCGTGACGTTCGGCCGAACTTCTCGAACCCGAACATCCAGGTGTTCACTCAACTCTAATAGTGTGTACAGGATTCTTCGTCTTGTACACCCAAGACACACAATTTCGGACACAAAGACACCATTACGGGGACCATTGTGGAAAGGACTTCCAATACTGAAGTCCAAAATCGGCGAATTGGCCCACAATCCCAGATCATGTGCCAAAAATCAGCACCGTCCATCTCACATCTGTGACATCTAGTGTGGGTGAGGCGTCACATTTTGTGTAACCCGGTGGGGAAGAGGTAGCTGCAATGTAATATGAATAGCTGTATCAGTTTGTTATTAATAGAGGGTGACACTTTCGTTGGAGCTGATAGTGCTTTGCACCGTTCTTCAGAAGTCAAAGAGGGTATAGACAACCTCCACTTATTCTTGACTGTCAGTGGGGATATGGTCATGCGGTAGTTAAGCAAGTGCGTGTACAATACAGAAATGATACATTTAGGCCCTTGCGACCTTAGCATTCCAATAATTGGGTATTTTGAGATACCCTTCCCTGCACTCTGAAACTGAGCTTGCAGCTCATGCCTTAATTGAATATACCTGTAGAATAGCGCATGAGGCACTTCAAATTTTTCTTGAATTTGTGAGAAGGAGCGTAGCTGACCCCCTCATACACATCTCCCAAGGTGAGCACTCCATGGCGTCTCCACTCAGCTGCCTCCTCCAGCAGTACCAGGTGCGTAAACATGGAATTGTCCTCGCATCAGGTAGATCGGCATATGCATTTAGCTTAGAGGTCTTCCAGACCTGATAAGCCAGTCTGTGTAAAGGCAGAAGGCGGCTGTGTGGAGAGTTAATGCCTTCCAGAACAGGCCACGGTGTAGTCATCCCCAAGTGTTTGTGCAAATAAAGTTCAGCGTTAGGCAGAGGAACGTTTCTGATCCAATGCCTCAGGAATCGTAGCTGACTACGATTTTTACTGCAGTGATGCTGGTAACATGTCCGCCATTTTGTGATTGTACCGCGGGTCTAAGTATGTTGCCACTCACTACTGGTCCTTGCCCTTTATGCTTTTTATACAGGGGGTCCCTCTTCAGCATGAAGGCCCCCATTTGCACCCAATTGGAAGAGGTGGAGCGGCCTGTTTCCTGCTCATCGCCCAGGAGAATGTCATCCTCGGTCTCCTCTCCCCACCACGGACAACACCAGGGATCAACGAAAAGTTTAAAGTCCCCCTCAAAGCCTGTTCTTGTTGCTCCTCCTCCTCCTCCCCCCAGCCACCATCCTCCTTTGATTCCTCTTTAGACTCCCCCTGACTTGTCTCAGATGGAGTAGCCCCCCCCACCCCCAGGAATTCATTCATCATTGCGACTTCATCTTCTTCCAGCTCCTGCTCCTCGATGGCTTGATGAATAACACAATGCAATGCATGCTCCAGAAAGAAGGCGCAAGGTACGATGTCACTGATGGCGCCCTGGAGGAAACTAACCAGTTTGATGATCTCATCAAATGGCCGCAGAAGTCTGCATGCATCGCGCATGAGCAGCCACTGGCGCTGTGAAAAGAAACCAAGCTCCCCAGGACCTGTCCTGCTGCAGAGTTCGTACAGGTAGTCGTTAATGGCACGTTTCTGCTGGAGCAGCCTATCAAGCATATACAAGGTGGAGCTCCAGAGCGTCGGGCTGTAACAAATCAGACATCTGACGGACAGGTGATGTAACCGCTGAACGTCAACAAGGCGACCTATGGCCGTGTAAGATCTTCTAAAATGGCCAGAGATTTACCTGGCCTGTCGCAATACATCCTGGACCCTAGGGTATTTGGCAACGAATCACTGCACGACTAAGTTCAGGATGTGTGCCATGCACGGCACTTGTGTAATTTTGCCTTGTTTCAGCGTACTCAGCAGATTGGCACCGTTGTCACACACCACTTTACCAACTGTCAAATTTAGTGGGGTTAGCCACTGATCAGCCTGTGACCGCAGAGCTGAAAGCAGTGCAGGACCGGTGTGGCTCTTGACTTCTAGGCACAGAACAGCATGGCAACGTCTCACCTGGCACGTCGAATAGGTTCTGGGGAGCTTGGGGGGGCACAGCGGAAGAGGCGGTAGCAGTGGAACAGGAGGAGTCAGCCGAGGAGGAGACAGATGATGGAGGAGGAGAAGAAGAGGCAGGCCTGCATGCATTCCATGGATGTAACACAAAATCCACATGGGAGCCACGGGTTACATGCTTGACGGCCGTCAGAAGGTTCACCCAGTGGGCAGTAAAAGTTATGTACCTTCCCTGGCCATGTTTGCTAGACCAATCGTCTGTGGTCAGATGTATCTTAGCACCGACACTGTGTGCAAGAGATATATTCACTTGCCGCTGATCGTGGCCATATAACTCAGGAATGCCCTTCTGGGAGAAATATTCTCTTCCGGGGACCTTCCATTGCGGTTTGCCACAAATTTTCTAAAGGCCTCCAAATCCACCCGTTTATATGGCAGTAGCTGGCGGGCTAGCAGTTCCGACAGGCCTGTGGTCAGCCATTGGCAAGAGGGTTATCCGACGTCATCAACTTTTTAAGCTCGAACATTTGGGCCAAGAAAGCCTGCCTTCTTCCATATGAGCACGACAACGGCACATTAGAAGGTGGAGTGTAAGACAAATGGGAGGAGAGAGTAGAAGAAGATGGAGAAGAGGCAGCATGTGGAGTGCCGTGAGTGTGGCTTTGTGGGTTCTGACGGCATTGATTCCACTGGGCTCAGTGATGGGAGACCAGGTGCCTTCTTAAGGCGGTCGTCCCTAGGTGAGTGTTGGGCTTACTGCGACTTATGCGTTGATATCACAGGCTGCAGATGGCAACACCATTGTCAGCAGCTGGCAAGTTAAAAATATCCCACACTGCGGAGCCATGTGCCGGTGTCCTGGGAGCACCAGACTGTGCATGGTGGATGGCTCGCTCCAGATACATTTGCAGTCTGCTTTTTGCCTCAAGTGCCCTGCAAGCTCTGCCTGCTTCTCCTCCTTCTCCTCCCTCTCTGCTGCTCTGTCTCTCCCTCTGAACTCTCCTCCTCTTCCTCTTTTCTGGGCACCCACGTGATTTCCATCGACAAGTCATTATCGTCACCTTCACCACCACTGACATTTGAGATCTTGGAGTAGGCAGCAACAGCGGAGACCTCCCTCCTTGGGCTGATCTGGGTACTGCCGTCAGACCGCTGGGTGGTGGCCGTTGCTACCTCCTCGTCCTCATCCGATGCCAAGAATGGCTGCGCATCAGTAAGGTCTGGGAATAGATGGGGAAATTATTCCTCTGACTCGAGTGAAGGGGCTATAGTGGTGGAGGTGGTGGTGTCTTTGGGGTGCACACAGTAGAGAGAGAGTAGGGTGCAGATACAGAGGATGAGGAGGGTGCAGAAGCAGAAGGCTGAGTAAGCCACTGAACCAACTCTGGTGTTTCCTTTCAAGTAATCGCACGCACCTTGCGGAATGGCCTGCCTCTTCCTCTGCCTGTCATTTTCAAAATGACCGTGATCCTAAGTACCTAGAGAAGAGCAGTATTTATGGAAGCAAGTATATCGCAGCCCTCAATCAGTATTTTGTGGAAGCAGGTATATCAAACCCCTTAATCAGTATTTGGTGGAAGCTGGTATATCAAACCCCTTATTAAGTATTTTGTGGAAACAAGTATATTGTTGGCCTCAATCAATATTTGGTGGAAGCAGGTATATCAATCCCCTTAATCAGTATTTTGTGGAAGCAGGTGTATCGCAGGCCTCAATGAATACCTGGTGGAAACAGGTATATCAATCCCCTAATTAGTATTTTGTGGAAGCAGGTATCTTGCAGGCCTCGATCAATATTTGGTGGAAGCAAGTATATCAATCCCCTTAATCAGTATTTTGTGGAAGCAGGTGTATCGCAGATCTCAATCAATATTTGGTGGAAGCAGGTATATCAATACCCTTAATCAGTATTTTGTGGAAGCTGTTATATCGCAGGCGTCAATCAGTATTTGATGGAAGCAGGTCTATCAAAACCCTCAATCAATATTTGGTGGAAGCAGATATATCAATCCCCTTAATCAGTATTTTGTGCAAGCAGGTATATCAGACCCCTAAATTATTTTTTTTGCCACAACAGTTATATCACACCACCCTATTTACTGTATTTGGGGCAGCAGGTTACAGGTATATCGCAGCCTTCAATCAGTATTTTGTGAAAGCAGGTATCTCGCAGGCCTCAATCAATATTTGATGAAAGAAGGTATATCAATCCCCTTAATCAGTATTTTGTTGAAGCTGGTATATTGCAGGCGTCAAACAGTATTTGGCGGAAGCATGTCTATCAAACCACTTAATGAGTATTTTGTGGAAGCAGGTGTATCGCAGGCCTCAATCAATATTTGGTGGAAGCAGGTATATCAATCTCCTTAATCAGTATTTTGTGGAAGCAGGTATATCACACACCTCAATTTTATTTATTTTTTTGCCACAACAGTTATATCACACCACCCTGTTTATTTGGGGCAACAAGTTACAGGTATATTGCAGCCGTTAATCAGTATTTTGTGGAAGCTGGTATATCGCAGGCGTCAATCAGTATTTGATGGAAGCAGGTCTATCAAAACCCTCAATCAATATTTGGTGGAAGCAGATATATCAATCCCCTTAATCAGTATTTTGTGCAAGCAGGTATATCAAACCCCTCAATTATTTTTTTTGCCACAACAGTTATATCACACCACCCTGTTTACTGTATTTGGGGCAGCAGGTTACAGGTATATCGCAGCCTTCAATCAGTATTTTGTGAAAGCAGGTATCTCGCAGGCCTTAATCAATATTTGATGAAAGAAGGTATATAAATCCCCTTAATCAGTATTTTGTTGAAGCTGGTGTATTGCAGGCATCAAACAGTATTTGGTGGAAGCATGTCTATCAAACCCCTTAATGAGTATTTTGTGGAAGCAGGTGTATCCCAGGCCTCAATCAATATTTGGTGGAAGCAGGAATATCAATCTCCTTAATCAGTATTTTGTGGAAGCAGGTATATCACACCCCTCAATTTTATTAATTTTTTTGCCACAACAGTTATATCACACCACCCTGTTTATTTGGGGCAACAAGTTACAGGTATATTGCAGCCGTTAATCAGCATTTTGTGGAAGCAGGTATATCGAACCCCTCAATCTGCTTTTGTGGGGGGGCAACAGGTATATCACACCTATTGCAAATAGTTGTTCAAATAGCGCTGGTCCCTTTATATACCTGTGATATCACAGCAGAACCGCACACAACTGCTGCACAATACAAATGAAAAAGAGAGAAAAATGGGTGGCTCACTAGTTGATGAACTGGTTTGGTGCTCAAATCAAAAATGTTTCACCCAAACATAAGAGTAAAAATTATGCAGAAAGATGATTGGCACACCATATTTGGATTTATATAGAGAATGGCTTATATGTAAGTATGTATATATATATATATATATATATATATATATATATATATACTCTAGAAATGTATTGTGCAAGATAAAATATAAATAAAAATACCAAATTCATAAAACATAAACAACATGCGCGTATATATCAGTGGTATTTGGTATAACCCTTTAAATCAATTCTATGTCCAAACAATGCTTCCCTGAATATTAAGGTCCTTTAATTTATATAAAGCATAAAAAGGTTGGCTATCGAAGATAGCCCAATAGTCTCAATATAGCGACTATAATGTATATGTGTCCACAAAAACGTGATATAGAAGGATGTTCCACATAAAAATGTATTCCACATTAAAAGAGAGTTGAGGGTATAACCTTAAAAACAAGTCCAGAGTTCATAAATTGCTTAATCCCAGCACTGCTGTCACCTGTAATAAACTAGGAGGATAATATCGGTATATATATATATATATATATATATATATACACTCACCTAAAGCATTTGTGAAGCCACAACACGCACAACCTTGAGGCGGATGGGCTACAACAGCAGAGGACCCCATCGGGTACCACTCATACCAACTACAAATAGGAAAAAGAGGCTCACTAAAAATGGACTGTTGAAGAATGGAAAAATGTTGCCTGGTCTGATGAGTCGATTTCTGTTGAGACATTCAAATGGTAGAGTCCGAATTTGGCATAAAGAGAATGGGAACATGTATCCATCATGCCTTGTTACCACTGTGCAGGTTGGTGGTGGTGGTGTAATGGTGTGGGGGATGTTTTCTGGGCACACTTTAGGCCCCTTAGTGCCAATTGGCCATCGTTTAAATGCCACAGGCTACCTGAGCATTGTTTCTGACCATGTCCATCCCTTCATGACCACCATGTACCCATCCTCTGATTGCTACTTCCAGCAGGATAATGCACCATGTCAGAAAGCTCGAATCATTTCAAATTGGTTTCTTGAATGTGACAATGAGTTCACTGTACTAAAATGGCCCCCACAGTCACCAGATCTCAACACAATACAGCATCTTTGGGATGTGGTGGAACGGGAGCTTCGTGCCCTGGATGTTCATCCCTCAAATCTCCATCAACTGCAAGATGCTATCCTATCAATATGGGCCAACATTTCTAAAGAATGCTATCAGCACCTTGTTGAATCAATGCCACTTAGAATTAAGGCAATTCTGAAGGCAAAAGGGGGTCCAACACCGTATTAGTATGGTGTTCCTAATAATTCTTTCGGTGAGTGTATATATATATATATATATATATATATATATTAGAGTACATGCGGTTTACAGTTCAAGTTCGCGATCCTTCTCATACACATAAGCAGACGTTTTACCTGTATGACTTCTTACTGAGGGATCAACCTCCGATACTGGCAGCGGCGTCCCATGTGCCAGATGCGGTATGGAGGGATCTTACCTCAAATGGCGTCTTCTGCTTAATCGAGTGTACTCGGATGCTTGCAGTGTCGGCTCTGTGGAGTGCTGTAACCTTCCAGTAGTTAGAGTTGCCAGTTACCTCCTTCCGTGTTTGTTGAAGTCAGCGTCGGCATCAATGGCAGTAATGGTATTGGAGCGCTCTTCAATTAGTTCCACTATCTGATCTCGCTTTGATGCCGACGCTGACTTCAACAAACAGCACGAAGGAGGTAACCGGCAACTTCCGGCAACTACTTGAAGGTTTGCAGCGAGCCACAGTGCCGACACTGCAAGCATCAGAGTACGAGCGATTAAGCAAAAGATGCCATTTGAGGAAAGATCCCTCCATAAGGCATCTGGCACGTGAGACGCCACGGCCAGTATCGGAGGTTGATCCCTCAGTAAGAAGTCATATAGGTAAAGCGTCTGATTATGTGTATGAGAAGGATCACAAACTTGAACTGTAAACCACATGTACTCTAACATATATATATATATATATATATATATATATATATACACAAATATTATCCTCCAAGTAGAGATGGCCCGAACTATCCGCCGGCGAACATAGCTTGTTCGCGTTCGTCTCAACAGGCGAACACATGCGATGTTCGGTCCGCCCCCTATACATCATCATTGAGCAAACTTTGACCCTGTACCTCACAGTCAGCAGACACATTCCAGCCAATCAGCAGCATACCCTCCCTCCCAGACCCTCCCATCTCCTGAACAGCATCCATTTTAGATTCATTCGGAATTTGCAGTCTTAGTGAGAGGAGGGAGAGTGTAGTTGCTGCTGATTTAATAGGGAAATCGATAGCTAGGCTAGTGAATTCAGTGTCCACTCCAGTCCTGAAAGACTCATCTGATCTCTGCTGTAAGGACAGCGTCCTGACAGCACCCCCAAAAGCCCTTTTAGGGCTGCAACATTAGTCTGCTTTTTTTCCTTTATATACATATTGCAGTTGCCTGGCCTGCCTGTGTGTGAGGAGCTGCAGGCCCACAGACTGTAGTGTGCCCACTGCCAGTGCCCACCCCTGTCATCCCGTGTGGCACAGGACTTTGCATCAAAAAGGCATTTCATTTTTACACTTTAATCTAAGGTTAGTTGCCTGCCAGTGTGTGTCAGGCTGACTTCCACTGACTGTAGTGTGCCCACTGCCAGTGCCCACCACTCATACTGGCTGGCACAGGACTTTGCATAAAAAGGCATTTAATTTTTACACTTTAGTGTAATTTCAGCTGCTTGCCTGCTGCTAGTGTGTGTCAGGCCGACTTCAACTGACTGTAGTGTGCCCACTGCCAGTGCCCACCCCATTCATCCTGTGTGGCACAGGACTTTGCATAAAAAAAGGCACTTAATTTTTACACTTTAATCTAAGGTTAGTTGCCTGCCAGTGTGTGTCAGGCTGACTTCCACTGACTGTAGTGTGCCCACTGCCAGTGCTCACCACTCATAACGGCTGGCACAGGACTTTGCATAAAAAAGGCATTTAATTTTTACACTTTAGTGTAATTTCAGCTGCTTGCCTGCTGCTAGTGTGAGTCAGGCCAACTTCAACTGACTGTAGTGTGCCCACTGCCAGTGCCCACCCCTGTCATCCCGTGTGGCACAGGACTTTGCATAAAAAAAGGCACTTAATTTTTACACTTTAATCTAAGGTTAGTTGCCTGCTGCCAGTGTGTGTCAGGCTGACTTCCACTGACTGTGGTGTGCCCACTGCCAGTGCCCACCACTCATAACTGCTGGCACAGGACTTTGCATAAAAAAGGCATTATATTTTTACACTTTAGTGTAATTTCATTACTTGCCTGCTGCCAGTGTGTGTCAGGCCGACTTCCACTGACTGTAGTGTGCCCACTGCCAGTGCCCACCCCTGTCATCCCGTGTGGCACAGTACTTTGCATCAAAAAAAGGCATTTAACTTTTACACTTTAGTGTAATTTCAGTTGCTTGCCTGCTGCTAGTGTGTGTCAGGCCGACTTCCACTGACTGTAGTGTGCCCACTGCCAGTGCCAACCACTGATACCGGGTGGCACAGTAGCTTGCCGATAAATAAGGCATTTAATTTTTAGACAGTAGTCTAAATTCAGTTGCTTGCCTGCTGCCAGTGTGTGTCAGGCCCGCTTCCACTGACTGTAGTGTGCCCACTGCCAGTGACAACCATTGATACCGGGTGGCACAGTAGCTTGCCGATAAATAAGGCATTTAATTTTTAGACAGTAGTCTAAATTCAGTTGCTTGCCTGCTGCCAGTGTGTGTCAGGCCCACTTCCACTGACTGTAGTGTGCCCACTGCCAGTGCCAACCACTGATACCGGGTGGCACAGTAGCTTGCCGATAAATAAGGCATTTAATTTTTAGACAGTAGTCTAAATTCAGTTGCTTGCCTGCTGCCAGTCTGTGTCAGGCCCACTTCCACAGACTGTAGTGTGCCCACTGCCAGTGCCAACCACTGATACCGGGTGGCACAGTAGCTTGCCGATAAATTAGGCATTTAATTTTTAGACAGTAGTCTAAATTCAGTTGCTTGCCTGCTGCCAGTGTGTGTCAGGCTTGCTTCCACTGACTGTAGTGTGCCCACTGCCAGTGCCAACCATTGATACCGGGTGGCACAGTAGCTTGCCGATAAATAAGGCATTTAATTTTTAGAAAGTAGTCTAAATTCAGTTGCTTGCCTGCTGCCAGTGTGTGTCAGGTCCACTTCCACTGACTGTAGTGTGCCCATTGCCAGTGCCAACCACTGATACCGGGTGGCACAGTAGCTTGCCGATAAATAAGGCATTTAATTTTTAGACAGTAGTCTAAATTCAGTTGCTTGCCTGCTGCCAGTGTGTGTCAGGCCCGCTTCCACAGACTGTAGTGTGCCCACTGCCAGTGCCAACCACTGATACCGAGTGGCACAGTAGCTTGCCGATAAATAAGGCATTTAATTTTTAGAAAGTAGTCTAAATTCAGTTGCTTGCCTGCTGCCAGTGTGTGTCAGGCCCACTTCCACTGACTGTAGTGTGCCCACTGCCAGTGCCAACCACTGATACCGGGTGGCACAGTAGCTTGCCGATAAATAAGGCATTTAATTTTTAGACAGTAGTCTAAATTCAGTTGCTTGCCTGCTGCCAGTGTGTGTCAGGCCCGCTTCCACTGACTGTAGTGTGCCCACTGCCAGTGCCAACCATTGATACCGGGTGGCACAGTAGCTTGCCGATAAATAAGGCATTTCATTTTTAGACAGTAGTCTAAATTCAGTTGCTTGCCTGCTGCCAGTGTGTGTCAGGCCCACTTCCACTGACTGTAGTGTGCCCACTGCCAGTGCCAACCACTGATACCGGGTGGCACAGTAGCTTGCCGATAAATAAGGCATTTAATTTTTAGACAGTAGTCTAAATTCAGTTGCTTGCCTGCTGCCAGTGTGTGTCAGGCCCACTTCCACTGACTGTAGTGTGCCCACTGCCAGTGCCAACCACTGATACCGGGTGGCACAGTAGCTTGCCGATAAATAAGGCATTTTATTTTTAGACAGTAGTCTAAATTCAGTTGCTTGCCTGCTGCCAGTGTGTGTCAGGCCCGCTTCCACTGACTGTAGTGTGCCCACTGCCAGTGCCAACCATTGATACCGAGTGGCACAGTAGCTTGCCGATAAATTAGGCATTTAATTTTTCGACAGTAGTTTAAATTCAGTTGCTTGCCTGCTGCCAGTGTGTGTCAGGCCCACTTCCACTGACTGTAGTGTGCCCACTGCCAGTGCCAACCACTCATACCGGGTGGCACAGTAGCTTGCCGATAAATAAGGCATTTAATTTTTAGACAGTAGTCTAAATTCAGTTGCTTGCCTGCTGCCAGTGTGTGTCAGGCCTGCTTCCACTGACTGTAGTGTGCCCACTGCCAGTGCCCACCACTCATACCGGGTGGCACAGTACCTAGCACGCGTAGTTCCACTTATCTAAAAAAAAATGACAGGCAGAGGCAGGCCACCCCGCAGGGGCCGTCGTGGTCGTGGTGCTGTGATTTCCACTGTCCCTGGAATAATGCCCAGTGTTCAGAGGCCACGTACCCTGAACCCAAAAAATTCTGAGGACATACTTGACTGGCTTAGACAGGACACCCAATCTTCAACAGCTTCCGCTAAGAACCTTGACGCACCATCCTCCTCCAGCTCAGCTTCGGTCACCTGCTCTCAAGTTACCACGCACCCGCCCGTCGCCACCACCACCACTACCACCACAGCCGCTTCACTTGATCCGTCAGAGGAGTTATTTACACATCAGTTGGATGCAATTAGTGATGCGCAACCATTATTGCCAGATGATGTAGATTACGGTTATGTTTCAGTCAGGCAGGATTACACACATGGACGTACAGTGTGATGATGATGATGTTGTACCCACTGCTGCTTCCTTTGCTGAGGTGTCAGATACAAGTGAAGCGGTTGATGATGACGATGTGTCCACGGATGCCACGTGGGTGCCTGCTCGAAGAGAAGAAGAGGGGGAAATTTCTGAAGGGGAGACAGAGAGAATGAGGAGACGAGTTGGAAGCAGGGGGAGGTCGTCGCAAACAGTTAGTGGCACAGTCAGACAGCATGTATCGGCACCTGGGGTCAGCCAGACAGCACGCCAGTCAACGCATGCTGTTGCCACCACCAGAATGCCGTCATTGCAAAGCTCAGCAGTGTGGCATTTTTTTTGTGTGTCTGCCTCTGATAAAAGCAATGCCATTTGCAACCTGTGCCAAAAGAAACTGAGTCGTGGGAAGTCCAACACCCACCTTGGTACAACTGCTTTGCGAAGGCACATGATCTCACATCACAAACGCCTATGGGATCAACACATGAGTACAAGCAGCACACAAACTCAAAGCCACCATGCTCCTCCTGGTCCAGCATCTTCAGCCACGCCAACCACTGCTGTCCTCCCTGCCCCTCTCAACCACCCGCCACTCCATCTCTCACCTTCAGCAGTTCCTGCTCATCTGCCCACAGTCAGGTGTCTGTCAAGGACATGTTTGAGCATAAGAAGCCAATGTCACAAAGTCACCCCTTGCCCGGCGACTGACAGCTGGCTTGACGGAACTCTTAGCCCGCCAACTTTTACCATACCAGCTGGTAGAGTCTGAGGCCTTCAAAAATTTGTCGCTATTGGGACACCACAGTGGAAGGTACCCGGACGAATTTTTTTTTTAAAAAAGGCAATCCCAAACCTCTACCATGTCATTGAAAAGGAAGTCATGGCATCTCTGGCATACAGTGTTGGGGCAAGGGTCCATCTGACCACTGATACCTGGTCTGCAAAGCACGGTCAGGGCAGGTATATCACGTATACTGCGCATTGGGTCAACCTGCTGACGGCTGACAAGCATGGAATGCGTGGCTCCGCAGCGGAGTTGGTGACACCACCACGACTTGCAGGCAAACCTACTGCCACCTCCTCTACTCCTACTCCATCCTCTTCGATATCCTCCTCGGCTGAGTCCTCTTCTGCTGCGGCGTCTGGCTGCACATCAACTGAATCCCCTCAGCTCCCCAGGGGTTATTCCACATCCCGGATACGACAGTGCCCCTCTGTCTTGGGGTTGACTTGCCTGAAAGCAGAGAGCCACACAGGACCAGCACTCCTGTCCGCCCTGAACGCACAGGTGGATCAGTGGCTGATGGAGATCGGCAAAGTGGTGTGTGACAATGGAAACAATCTGTTGGCGGCATTAAATTTGGGCAAGTTGTCACATGTGCCGTGCATGGCACATGTGTTGAATCTCATCGTACAACGTTTTGTGTCTAAGTACCCAGGCTTACAGGACATCCCCAAGCAGGCCAGGAAGGTGTGTGGCCATTTCAGGCGTTCCTACACGGCCATGGCGCACTTTTCCGATATTCAGCGGCGAAACAACATGCCAGTGAGGCATTGATGCGCTTGATATGCGCTTGATATGCGACAGCCCGACATGTTGGAATTCAACACTCCTAATGTTCGACCGCCTGCTCCAACAAGAAAAAGCCGTCAACGAGTATTTGTATGACCGGGGTGCTAGGACAGCCTCTGCGGAGCTGGGAATCTTTTTGCCACGTTACTGGACACTCATGCGCAATGCCTGTAGGCTCATGCGTCCTTTTGAGGAGGTGACAAACCTAGTCAGTCGCACCGAAGGCACCATCAGCAACCTCATCCCATTTGTTTTCTTCCTGGAGCGTGCCCTGTGAAGAGTTCTGGATCAGGCTGTAGATGAGCGTGAAGAGGAAGAGTTGTGGTCACCATCACCACCAGAAAGAGCCTTGTCATCATCGCTTGCCGGACCTGCAGCAACGCTGGAAGAGGAGTATGAGGAAGAGGAGTCAGAGGAGGAATGTGGCGGCTTTGAGGAGGAGGAAGACCAATCACAGCAGGCACCCCAGGGTGCTCGTTGTTGTCACCTATCTGGGACCCATGGTGTTGTACGTGGCTGGGGGGAAGAACAGACCGTCAATGACATCAGTGAGGACGAGGAACGGGAAATTAGTAGCTCTGCATCCAACCTTGTTCAAATGGGGTCTTTCATGCTGTCATGTCTGTTGAGGGACCCACGTATAAAAAGGATGAAGGAGAACTATCTGTACTGGGTGGCCACGCTACTAGACCCCCGGTATAAGCAGAAAGTGGCAGAAATGTTACCAAATTACCGAAAGTCGGATAGGATGAAGCAGTTCAAAACCAAACTAAAAAATATGCTTTACACAGCTTATAAGGGGGATGTCGCAGCACAACGGGAATCTAACAGGGGAAGAGGTGAGTGTAATCCTTCTCCTACCACGGCGGCAAGGACTGGACGATTTACAGATGTGTTGTTGATGGAGGACATGCGGTGCTTTTTCAGTCCTACTCATCGCCACAGCCCTTCGGGATCCAGCCTTAGAGAACGACTCGACCGACAGGTAGCAGACTACCTCGCCTTAACAGCAGATATTGACACTCTGAGGAGCAATGAACCCCTTCACTACTGGGTGTGCAGGCTTGACCTGTGGCCTGAGCTATCCCAGTTTGCGATAGAACTTCTGGCCTGCCCTGCTTCAAGTGTCCTGTCAAAAAGGACCTTCAGTGCAGCAGGAGGCATTGTCACTGACAAGAGAAGTCGCCTTGGTCAAAAAAGTGTTGGTTACCTCACCTTCATAAAGATGAATGAGGCATGGATCCCGAAGGGACTGACAGTGAGGGATACATTTGACTAACAAAAGCTGATTACATGCCTTGGCCTCAAAATGGTCCCCACGCTGCTGTATTTAATGTCTGCATACCGGATGACTTTCGTGAATTCTCCACCACCAACTAGGGTTCAAGCCGCAATGTTTTAGTCACTTTTCTGCCTGGAAAACATCAATTTTTCCGGCCGCTGCTACAATAGCGGCTGCAACAATGCTATTATTTTTCAGGCATGTGTACATGCCTAATTTTTCTGTCCTATGGTGCAGCACTGTGGCTGCAAAAACAAACCAAAATAAAAAGGCACATACAAGTGTCAATTCCCCTTCGTGATCGTTACCTTGTTGTGGTGAAGGGGCTTGCGTATCACAATGAAGCAATCATCACCTCTATAAGTGTGTTGGCAATGTTGCCACACCCCAGATGATAAGGCCGTTGTTTCATTATGGTCAGACCAAAAGCGATCGGACGGCTGGATAATATTTCATAGAAAAAACATTAATTTACCTTTTTTTTTATATGTTCGCGACATCACTACCTCCTAGTTTATTACAACAAATGACAGCAGTGCTGGGATTAGGCAATTTATGAACTCTGGACTTGTTTTTAGGGTTATACCCTCAGCCATATTTTAATGTGGAATACCTTTTAATGTGGAACATCCTTCTATATCACGTTTTTGTGGACACATATACAGCCGTGGCCAAAAGTTTTGAGAATTAAATAAATATTGGAATTTGGAAAAGTTGCTGCTTAAGTTTTTATAATAGCAATTTGCATATACTCCAGAATTTTATGAAGAGTGATCAGATGAATTGCATAGTCCATCTTTGCCATGAAAATTAACTTAATCCCAAAAAACCCTTTCCATTGCATTTCATTGCAGTCATTAAAGGACCTGCTGAGATCATTTCAGTAATCGTCTTGTTAACTCAGGTGAGAATGTTGACGAGCACAAGGCTGTAGATCATTATGTCAGGCTGATTGGGTTAAAATGGCAGACTTGACATGTTAAAAGGAGGGTGATGCTTGAAATCATTGTTCTTCCATTGTTAACCATGGTGACCTGCAAAGAAATGCGTGCAGCCATCATTGCGTTGCATAAAAATGGCTTCACAGGCAAGGATATTGTGGCTACTAAGATTGCACCTCAATCAACAATTTATAGGATCATCAAGAACTTCAAGGAAAGAGGTTCAATTATTGTTAAGAAGGCTTCAGATCGGCCAAGAAAGTCCAGCAAGCGCCAGGATTGTCTCCTAAAGAGGATTCAGCTGTGGGATCGGAGTGCCACCAGTGCAGAGCTTGCTCAGGAATGGCAGCAGGCAGGTGTGGGCGCACAAAGACTTTTGGAAGATGGCCTGGTGTCAAGAAGGGCAGCCAAGAAACCACTTCTCTCCAAAAAAAACATCGGGGACAGATTGATCTTCTGCAGAAAGTAAGGTGAATGGACTGCTGAGGACTGGGGCAAAGTCATATTCTTCGATGAAGCCCCTTTCAATTGTTTGGGGCATCTGGAAAAAGGCTTGTCCGGAGAAGAAAAGGTAAGCGCTACCATCAGTCCTGTGTCATGCCAACAGTAAAGCATCCTGAGACCATTCATGTGTGGGGTTGCTTCTCATTCAAGGGAGTGGGCTCACTCACAATTTTGCCCCAAAAGCCATGAATAAAGAATGGTACCAAAACACCCTCCAACAGCAACTTCTTCCAACAATCCAACAACAGTTTGATGAAGAACAATGCATTTTCAAGCACGATGGAGCACCGTGCCATAAGGCAAAAGTGATAACTAAGTGGTTCGGGGACCAAAACATTGACATTTTGGGTCCATGGCCTGGAAACTCCCCAGATCTTAATCCTATTGAGAACTTGTGGTCAATCCTCAAGAGGCGGGTGGACAAACAAAAACCCACTAATTCTGACAAACTGCAAGAAGTGATTATGAAAGAATGGGTTGCTATCAGTCAGGAATTGGCACATAAGTTGATTAAGATCATGCCCAGTCGAATTGCAGAGGTCCTGAAAAAGAAGGGCCAACACTGCAAATACTGACTCTTTGCATAAATGTCATGTAATTGTCGATTAAAGCCTTTGAAACATATGAAGTACGTGTAATTATATTTCACTACATCACAGAAACAACTGAAAGGATGACGTAAGGGGAATAGGAGGGTGGGCATAGGCAGAGGCTGGGGCGGGGAAACAATGAAAAAAGGCAGAGCAGCCTGGGCTCCAACACAGTGAACTCTGCCACTGGGCACTTGCGAGTGCTTATTTGCATATGAATTAAACTTCATTTTTCCAGCTTCTGCAAGTGTAAATAAAAAGACAAATGTACCATTACATTCATCTATAGGTGTGCTATAGGACAATGTAAGCACTGTATATGGCCATATGGAGGTGACAGACTCCCTTTAACTATCTTACTTCTCTATTTCACACACAATATGGCTAATTCATTGGAAACAAATGCATATATTTGTATGTTTTTTAAACTTTGAAGAAAACAGAAACAATTCACCCAAACACAGGGTGTAAATATAAACTTGGTTGCAGTTGAATTCAGGACCCCACTGCTTTAAGGAAACAGAACTAACCTCTGCCGGTTCCTGATAGTGTTGGAATTCCAATACTAAATCATTTATCTTAGGCTGACAATAATAGATTAGAAAAGTAAGTCCACAACAGATCAAATGTCCATCTTTGTGTTTGTATACTTTATGAAGCACACACTGAACAACTGCAAAAACCACACACAAAACCCAATATATATTAAAAAGTTTTAATAAGCAGTAATATAAACCATACTGATTGTATAAACTAGTTCTAAAAATAATACTGATTATTACCCTCATTAATTTCAGCAACTGGTATAACAATATTCATTTGAGTAGTAATACTTTTAAAAGTTAGAATAGTTTAAATTATGTTATATGTGATGGTGGCCATTAAGATATATCAAGAAAAAAAGGATTTAATAAGAAAAAAAAAACATAAAAAGGAAACTCAATAAACTTGTGATAAATAATAGATTATTGTCTTGTGGAAATATACTTCTCAGTTTCTCTGTTGGCTCTTATAGTCTCATTGGATTTGAGCTGCTGAACACTGCAAAAATTATATTATAGAGACAGAGAGAATGAAATACACATAAATATTTAAAACAACTGCAAAGGCAGATCATAAACAGCTTAAAGAGTACCTAAAAGCAGTATAAGAGAACAAGCACAAAATACTTCATTAGACCAAAGCCTCTGGGAAATTAGTTTTATAAAACACCACCAAAAAGGAAAATCTAAATTAAGATAGAGATAAACCAATTTCTATAACCATTTAGAACTGCACAGTAGACTTAATTTTGTTACATAGAAATGTTCACAGCACGTTCAGAAATGTTCAAGCTATTACTATACTATTTGCATTTTTCATGTCATGAGGAGTTTTGTCCTTAAGTTTATACGTTCTATACATTGTTAATTAAAGATATCCTTGGACAAAAACAGAACCCTGTAACCTCCAATATTCACAGTTCATATTTTTCTTTTTTCTTTCTTGCAGTCACAAAACCTGTATATAGGCTTCTTTCACCCTAGCATTTCTATTTTCCAGTATTGAGATCCGTCATAGGGTCTCAATAGCGGAAATAGAACGGAATGCTCCAAAATGCATTTCGTTCCGTTCTCATACCGGAGAGAAAACCGCAGCATGGTCCTGGGAAGAGGAGCAAGACGTTTTCTCTGACACAATAAAAAACTGACCTGTCCCCCATTGACTGTCAATGGAGTTCATGATAGATCCTTCTTGGCTATGTTAAAGATAATACAACTGGATCCGTTCATAACGGATGCAGATGGTTGTATTATCAGTAACAGAAGCGTTTTTGCTGAACCTTGCGGGATCCAGCAAAAATGCTAGTGTGACATTAGTCTTACTGTGGTAGATATTTTAAGCAGATACACAGACGCCTAATAGCAAGGATCTAAATGATCTCCCATAATTATGCCAGTTATTGCCATCCAGGACAAAAGTGCCTGGAGCTTGTTTCCACCTCCACTGCACAAGAGCAAGGCCAGACCAGGAGAGAAATTTATCCCTAGCATTTGTAAGCATACAGGCATGCCTCAAGATAAAGGCTTTACAGAAACTTATGTCGGGGTTGGCAATATCCCTGTAGGAGAGGACATTCATAAAATATGTCTTAGCTCTTTGTGCATTTCTGGTTATGTTTCTAATACATGCTGATTGCTAGTTATATTTACATATTATTTATTTTATATAATATATGTCGCATGTTCACAGTGCTCTTTGTTCCCAATCTGATGGATGGATAGATGGGCAGATAGAAAGACTGACAGACAGTGATATGTAGATATTACAGTGAGAATACACACAGAAAAATATTGTATACACTTATTTTTTAGTGATCTTCCTGGAGAATGTTTGGAGTCCTTTTCTAGAACAGCCTTGTAGGGGGTACAACAGAGAGGAAGAGGAGGTGAAGTGTGCGTGTAGGCGCAGTGCTGGTCAGGAAGCTTTCCCCACTGTAATCTCCTGTAGCCTGGGTTCAACCCAGACCTAGCAGGGCTGAGAGCTTTCCACCTGCTGCTATTTATACAGACAGCCCCCTCCTACCCCTTCTGTGCGGACTACCACAGAAGAAAGCTATGTAGCTATACTAATATGGCACAGGTTACAGAGGAGTGAATAATGCTGGAGGATAATGCTGTACAGAGCACTCGCTGTAATACCCAGTCTACCACAGTCAGTGACAGCAATAGGCTATGTAGTGCAGGCAGAAGTGGACTTGGTATTTCTGGGGCTCAAAGCAGATACAGCTGGGGAGCACTAATCAAAGAAATTTTTTGTGTAGCAAAAAAAGAAACCTTGTTTGCCATTGGCCAGGCCCCTACATGCTGGTATGCCATCATCACTCTAACCACTGTATACCATCACTCTGCCATCAATGTGCCACCTCTATCTCTGCTTCTCTGAATTCCACCACTAGGGTCCACATGCTGCTCAGCCCCCAAATTTGCCACTACTGTGCCCCAAATGCCACTCAGCCCCTTAACTTGCTTCCACTCTGCTCCCTCTTTCACCAAACCTAACTGCTTTCTCATATTCAGTCAGTCATTAAAGCAATATCCAGCTCTTTGACTGGCTGAGTGTGATGATGCAAGTGAATAAAGGGATATGGCTCTACTGACTGACTGAACAGCCCCACGTCATAGTAGAATGGAAGCTGGGAAGCCAGACTGTCTGATCTAAAATATGTGTTGCTGACCCATGAGCTGCTGTGGGATTTTCTATGGGGGTCATTCTATTCTATGGTCTATGGAATAAATTAGATCTATGTAGATAACTAATAGTTAGTTCATACCAGACTTTAGGGTTTTTTGTACCCGGACCTGAACTTTTCTGCAAAAGTTCGGGTTTGAGTTTGGTGTTCGGCTGTTTAATAAAGCTTGTTGAAAGGCTGCAGCATGTGACCCAGCCTCTATATAAGCTGGAGTCATGTAGCGCCGCACGTCACTCAGCTCTAACTAGTGTAGGGATAGGACACTGCTGCTGTGAGGGAGCTATTAGGACAGAATCTGATATCAGAGTTTGTGTTAAGTCTGCGATATACAGCAATTTTTTATTTTTTTTTGTGGGTGCAATGCAACATTTTTGTACCCTGCCCTGAGCCCAGTGACACAGAAAAATAAGACTGTGACACCGGGGCCTCAGTGGAAGCACCTGACATCGGGGCCTAAATTGAAGCAAAAGGTGAAGGCAGAGGAAGAGGAAGAAGTCGCCAATGCAGATGGGGTACCGCCAGCACCTCAGAAGGCAGGGTTAGCATGGCCAAAATGTGGAAAATCTTTGTCAGCATGCCACAAGGACCAGTCACCACCAGTTGATATGGAACATCTTAGCAAGAGGCAGCATTTCAGCAACATGGTGGGACAGTATGTTTGCACACGTCTACATGTACTGACTGATGGGTCTTTCCCATTCAAGTTCTGGGTCTCCAAATTGGGCACATGGCCTGAGCTTGCCCTTTACACCTTGGAGGTGCTGGCCCTCCCTGCAGCCAGTGTATTACAGGGAGCGTTATAGCAAACAAGTACAGCCTCCTATCCACAGCCAATGTGGACAAGCTCGCGTTTATTAAAACGAACCATGCATGGATCCCACAGGACTTGTCCGTATCTTGTGCAGAATAGACATGTATACCGGCCTCACCCAGCCTTTGTATTACTCCAGCGCACTTTCTCTTTGTTTTCTTTTCCATATTTCCCAATATTTTGGGGTCTACCCAAATAAAAAAATTTTTTAAAGTGTTGTTGGCGACTACCTCCTCCACCACCGCTTCCACCTTCACCGCGACGTCCACAGCCTCCTCAACCTCCTACTCCATATGGACCTCCTCCTCCTAATTCAAGATTATTATTTTAAATTTTTATGTATTTTATGTTATTTTAAGTCATTTCCCTATCCACATTTGTTTGCAGGGCAATTGTCCAGCTCTTACCTCCATTTTTCTTCTTTTTGCAGCCCTCTAGCACTTTCCACTACTTTTTCAGAGCCATTTTAGTGCCCCAAAGCTTGGGTCCCTATTGACTTCAATAGGGGTTCGGGTTCGGGGTTAAGTTCTGGTCAAGTTCCAGGTTTTCGCTCAACTCTACTAATAGTCAGACTGAGGACAAGAAGGTCGGTGACCCCTCTGATCCAGGGGGGATAGATTTGAGTAAAATAATGTCAGTGATTACACAATGCCAATATGCGCTTACAGTCAAAGTAGACCACCTGCAGTCTGACCTCACCTGTCTCAGGCATGACATTGATAAAATTTGTGACAGGACCACGGAGGTGGAGAGAAGACTGGGGGTGGTGGAAGATGTAGCCCACTCAGGGGGAAAGTAAAACTCTTGCAGGTGAAAGTTGATGATGCTGAAAACCGCAACAGGCGGAATATTATATACATCATTAGTGATAAGCGGGAGGTGCCATATTCGATTTTGCGATATTTGGCGAATATTCGATTGAATATTCGTCATATATTCGTCAAAATTGAATATTCGTCATTATTCTATTTATCGCAAATAATATGCGATTTAATTATTGGCGTATTGCGAATTAAACTTTGAACGGGGTATAAAGGCAACTTTAGTATTGGTTGGCTTGCTAGAATTAAAGAATATACAGAATATAGCGCTATATTTGTTATCTTTGCTAATTCTAGCAAGCCAATAAGAAAGTTGCCTATACACAGCTCTAAGTTGGGTGCGCAATGCGAGAATTTTAAGTAATATTAGTTGCATTGCGCATCTAACTTAGAGCTGTGTATAGGTAAGTTTACTTGGCTGGGAAGAATTAACGAATATGACGAATACGAATATAGCACTGTATTCTCTATATTCGCTAATTCTAGCAAGCCAATAGGAAAGTTGACTGTACCCAGCTCTAAGTAGATACGCAATATGAAAATATTACTTTTACCTATTTTTTCAATAAATAGAATACTGACTCATTATTCTATTTATTGCCAAATATAGGCAAAGTAATATTTTTGCATTGCACATCTAACTTAGAGCTGGGTACAGTCAACTTTGCTATTGGGTTGGCTTGCTAGAATTAGCGAATATAGAGAATATAGCGATATATATGCATATTCGTCATATTCGTTAATTCTACCCAGCCAAACAATAGTAAAGCAAGTTGCATATACCCCGCTCTAAGTTAGATGCGCAATGCGACTAATATTACTTAATATTCTCGCATTGCGCATCCAACTTAGAGCTGTGTATAGGCAAGTTTACTTGTATTGCTAGAATTAGCGAAGATAACAAATATGAATATAGCGCAATATTCTCTATCTTTGTTAATTCTAGCAAGCCAACCAATAGGAAAGTTATACCCCATTCAAAGTTCATTCGCAGTACGTGAATATTGCATAATGTAATATTCGCGTACTGCGAATAACACTTTGAACGAGCTATGACTTTCCTATTGGTTGACCTGCTAGAATTAACGAAGATAGAGAACATAGCACTATATTCTCTATCTTTGTTAACAGTATCTTATTCTTGGGTTCTGATTGAAAAAAATAAAAGGAAAAAAAAATAATGAATATTAGTTTTTAAGAATATATAGCACTATATTCTAATTATTCCCGAATTAGCGAAGTGTCAATATTCGTAAAAAATATTCGCTATTTGAATATTCACGCTCAACACTATGTATCATGGGCCTTCCTGAGAGGTTCATAGCCTGAAGTTTTTGGCCTTTCCACTACCTTCGTTGTTGAGAGAGCTCACAGGATACCTACTAAATCCCTACCACCGCAGACACCTCCACGCCCATTTATACTGAAAGTCCTGAATTACTGGGATCGTGATACTATTCTGGCGGCAGCTCGGCAGATAAAGGAGATTAAGTTTGAGAACTCAAAGATCTCATTTTATCTGGATTTCTCCTTAGAGGTTCCAAAGCAACGACGCTGAGTTCACCCAGTGGTCCAGACTGCGGGACTTCTTCAGGTTCTGCGGTTGTCCATTGTATTTACGAGAGGTGAAGATGGACTGAATGTCTTCACTATCCCTGTTTTGCTGTGCCCAACGGGCTAGAGTTGGGGACTGTTAACTGTTCCTCATCTTTGGTTTCCCCAATTAGGCTGAAGAGTCGTTAGTTCTTAGTTCGGGTTACTGGGCTTAGATAGGTTGGGGTGGTCTGGGCGGGGTGGGGGGGGGGAGGGTTACTCGTGGGATTTCTTGTATCTGTTTGCTATTTGTTCTATGTGTCTGTGTGTTGTCTTTATGGTATGAGTGTGGGAGTATTTGGCCTGGGTGTCCTGGGACCTCTCTGCCCTTTGCGGTTGGTGCTGTAACGTGATGGCTAGTTGTACTTTTATCTCCTGGAATGTTAGGGGGTTTAATGATAAATTTAAAAGATCTCTAGTGTTTAACTATTTGAAGAAGTTTTTCCCTGATGCTATTGTTGCAGGAGACTCACCTGAGAGGACAAAAGCTGTTAGCGTCAAAGCGTCCATGGGTTGGGTCGTCTTATCATGCAATATATAGTAGTCCCTTTTCAACTGCATTCAGTTCAGACTGACCTTTCCGGTCGTTATGTCATTGTACATGCGGCTATTAGAGGGAGGGATCATATTGTGGTTGGGGTTTACATCCCTCACCTTTTTCAGAGAGGATTCCTGGATGATATAATGGAAAAGGTTGTGTCTCTCTCAACTGGTCCTCTTCTCATGATGGGTGACTTTAATGCTGTATTAGATCCGACTGTGGATAGACTCCGACCCCCGACTGACCACAATAGTACGCTGCTTCATTGGGCGGATGCTCATGGTCTGACTGAGGGTTGGAGGTTTCATAACCCTGAAACCCGTCAATTTTCCTGCCACTCTGCATCCTTTGACACTCTATCCCAGATAGACCTGGTGTTTGTTGGCAGAGACTTGTTGCCATGGTTATCTAAGGCAGAGTATCTCCCACAGGGTATTTCTGATCGTGTCCCCTTGATGGTAATGTTGACGATGCCTATGGCCCCTCCTGCTAGACAGTGGCGTCTCATTACTAATTGGTAAGAGGTTCTCCCAGTGGCCTGGGCCGCTTCGGAAGGGGCGAAGGAATATTGGTCATTTAATGAAGGTACCTCTGATCCAGTTGTTGAATGGGAAGCCTTTAAGGTAGTAGAGCGGGGCACCCTTATACATGCAATTGCCACACATAGGAAAGAACTGGCAGTGAATAGGAATAAGCTGGAAGTAGAGGTAGCGGATACGGAGCTCGTGTATACTCAAAACCCTAATGAGGATACTTGGAGCAGGTGGGAGGAGGCTCAGCGGAGGCTTCGCCTGCATTTGGTAGAGTATACTCAAAAGAAGTTGCTGTATCAGAGGCAGGAGATCTTTTCAGATAGGGATAAAAGTGGGAGTGATTTTATAACGTTTCGGCATACAATTGCCTTCATCAGATACTACATAGAGAAAAGGATATAATTTACAAACATAGTTCCAAATACATTGTAAGTCCAATATAATGAACAGTGATTGGCTGTTGGTTTACATGGAATTACACGAACTATCATAAAATAAAAGCGGAGATAAGCGAGATTACAATCCAGAAACATAAAGATTCCCAGGTGAGCATTATACATTATATGAGGGTACTAATATAAACTGAGATGAGAATCATCTGGAGAGCCGATACTATGGCAGATGGGTGGCCTGGTGCATACAGAAAATGACGTCCGTTTGAGCCATATAGTCAGCATATCAGCATATCCTTGTAAATTTACAGCAGCAATTGTTAAGGAAAATTAATTTCATATATGTGTACATGAAATCAAGCATAATATCTAGTAACATATGATTTACAACGGTATACAGTATATTTAATGGCACACATCAGGAAGATTTTTATATATATATATATATATATGAGACAGGTGCACGTCCATACTTATTAGGCTGCATATAGCACATGGTAAGGATAACTATGTACATGATGCCATAATGCCGTCCACCTAAAGATCCCCAACAATCGTATCCATATTAAGCAGCCAGCCTAAGAGGAAGATTTTACAGGACTACTACAACTTACCTATGCCGCAGAGTGAGAGGGGGAACATGAGATGCAGACGCTGAGTTTTGGGCATACATGCACCTTGCATGTTTGTTTCAGGATGGCGTCTGAGGAAGGAGTGCGTATACCCCGGTATTTGTAGGGCGGCATGTTGTGGTGTGCGGCGGAAGCCAGGTGTGTAGGGGAGGAAGCCTGGCTGACGTCACCGGAAGACGGTGCGTGTCAGGCTGGAGCGCATCGCAAAGATGTGTGCAGGCTACGGGCCAAGTCGGAAGTTCATGCGTTCCACCGTGGAACGCATTGGTTTGCGCGATGACAGAAGGGGAGGGGCAGTAAGGGGATGATTGGCAATCATAGTAGTAAGATGGCAGGTGCTTGTAGGTGCTATAAAAATGAACAAGTGGATGTTTAATCGCCATGTCTATGGTGGAAAACTCACACGAGAATAAGGAAAATGTATATCTAGGGGGTTATGTGAAAAAATCCAATAAGGTAGATGAAACTAGAGCATATGACTGTGGTTACTGTAGGTGATTGTAGAAACCACTGAAAGTGAGAATGGAGCTCATATAATGAATTAAGGAGCTATATAATGAATTGTATAGTTGTGAGAGTGATGAAACAAATGGTGGGTTGCTAGGGTAAAAAATGCTGTATGTGAGTGAAATGAGTGTATGAGAATGAATAGTATGATGTGGGCGTGAACAGGTCAGTGAATAGTGAGTATTTGGCATGTGTGTGTATATAAGGGTGGTGTGTGTGCACTAGGGTAGCGTATGTGTAATGTGCTACTAGGGTATAGTATATGCTGGGAAAGATGAAAAGAGTGGTAGACAAGTAAAAGAGATATTACCAATACTGGAAAGGATATTTCACTGCGGCATTGAAGTATTCTAATGGGCCTGAAGGAAAGAAACCAGAAGTTAATATGGATATAATGTCACAAGTCATAATATAGAACATAGAAAATTATCACACAAAACTTTGAATTTCGTATTCTCGGTTAAGTCCCTTTGGTGTAAGGCTGGTCAGTCTGTGGATCCAATAGGCCTCCCTCTTTTTAAATAACCGAGTCCGGTCACCGCCCCTCGTGGTGCGGGAACATGTTCCAGTACTTGGAATTTCAGCTGTGCAATATTGTGACGCATTTCGTGGAAGTGCGCGGGGACTGGGAGTAGTAGGTTGTTATTCCGAATTCTCGATTTGTGTTGACTGATGCGATCTCTTATTTTTTGTGTCGTTTCACTGACGTAAACCAGTCCGCACGGGCACTTTAGCATGTAGACGACATGATCAGAATCACAGGTAAAGAAATCACGGATGGGGATAGATTCGCCTGACTGAGGGTGTGAGATATGTGTCCCTTTTTGCACGTGCGAACATTGCATACATCGCATACAGGGGAAGGTGCCTTTTTTGCGCGTTTTAGGAAAAGTTTGTTTAGGTATCCGTTTATTGGAGCCCTCGTCAGCGTGGAATAATAAGTCCTTTAAGTTTTTTGGACGTTTGTTGCACGGAAGTATAGGTTGTCCAAATTCCAAAATGGTTGGATATGCTTTAGTAAGAATAGTCCAATGGCTCCGTATGATATTTAAGACCTTCTGTGCACAGGGGTGATAAGTATGGATGAAGGGAATGCGTGGTGCTTGGGGTAATATTTTTATTTTTTGATTGTTGTTCCTATGGGTGACGGATTTGGGATAGCCCCTTTCATGGAATCATTCCTCCATCTCTTTCATACGTACCTCCCTTACAGAGTCATCTTGAACGATTCTGTTGATCCGGTGGTACTGTGATTTAGGTAATGCTTTTTTAATGTTAGGTGGATGGAAGCTGGTAAAGTGTAGGAGGTTGTTGCGATCAGTTGCTTTCCGGAAGAGGTCAGTATTGAGTGTGCCTGAGTTGTTCCATGTTACCGTAGTGTCCAAGAAGTTAATGGTGGAGTGATCATAGTGTATTGTGAATTGGAGTTCCGGATAGATGGAGTTAAGGAATGCATGAAATTCAAGTAGGGAGTCCAACGGACCCCGCCAAATGCAAAAAATGTCATCGATATATCGCTTCCAGATGGCTGCGTGTTTGGTAAATAGTGGGTTGGTGTAGATATAAGACTTTTCGAAATAATCCATATAACAATTTGCATAAGGCGGGGCCACGTTGGACCCCATCGCGGTACCCGGCTTCTGCAGGTAAAATGTATCTTGGAACAAAAAGTAGTTGAATGTGAGTACAATTTTGAGGAGGTCGAGACAGAAGTCAAGTACGGAAGTGTCTATATTGACGGAAATGAGTAAGTCTCTAACGGCATTTATCCCTTTGACGTGTTGGATTGATGTGTACAGGCTAGCTACATCCCAGGTGACCAGGAAGGCTTCAGTGGGTAGTGGATCTATTTGTGCAATAATGTCCAAAAAGGATTGGGTGTCCAGTAGAAAAGATTCTGTTTTTTTGATGTGTGGTGTCAATATTTTCTCCAGGCAGATGGATAGAGGGGATAGGACTGAATCAGTGGATGCAACAATAGGTCTACCAGGGGATTTTCCATATTTTTGTGGATTTTAGGTAAAATGTAGATGACTGGAATAATGGGATGTTGTTTAGTGAGAAAGGTGACCGTTGCGTCATCTATGGTGCCTCTGGTTCTGTGTTTCTGTTAGATTAGTCTGATTTCTGATATGATTTTGGAGGTTGGGTTATGATCTAGTTTTTGATAGACCTCTACATCATTCAACTGGCGTATAATTTCGGCTATGTATTTTGTCTTATCCATGATTACCATGGCACCTCCCTTATCGGCTGGTTTTATCACTAGCCTCTCATCTTTTCGTAAAGAGTTCAAAGCTTGGCGGTCTGTAAGACTTAAATTATGAGTGAATTTATACTTTCCTTTTTCTAATTCTTTTCTGAAGTTAATGAGATCCCTCTGTACCAAGCTGATGAAGGTTTCTACTGGTGGTTTGTTTTTAGGGGTATTATATGTGCTTTTGTTCCTCAGTCCTAAAGTTTTAATGGAAATGGGTGTGCTGTCTATCTCTGGTGCGGCTAGAGGTTCTTTGTGGTCACCAAAGTGTGCTTTTAACCGAACAGTTCGAAAGAATTTTTGAATGTCCATATCAAGTTGGAAGGTATCCAACGCATGGGAGGGACAAAAAGACAAACCTTTTTGTAGAATAGTCAATTGCGCTGGGCTAAGAATAACAGAGGAAATGTTGAAAACAAGGGACTGTACCTGTGATCTTGTCGTCACTGCAGATGTGGTAGCTATAGCGGGAAGGGCAGGTCTATTTCCTCTTCTGGGGCCTCGAACCGGGCGACGCTGTGATTGGGAATCCTCACTGGAAGCTGAGCGTTACGAGTCGACTGATGAGGATCGTTTTTCAGTCTGATGTTGTTTGAAGGAAGAGAAGTCCGGCCATTTGTATACACGATTAAGACGGTAATCTTCTGTGTCCCTCAAAAATTTTTGTTTCTTCGTAGTCTCAATCGTCTTGCGGCGTTCTGTTAGTGATGTAGAGATCCGTTGTTGCAATTGAGTATATTCTTCGGTTGGCATGATTTCTCTTAGTTGACTCTCGGTTGTTTGTATGAGTTCCTTCGTTTCAGTTATTGCTGTATGCAGAAATGATAAGGTGAGAGTGATGATGTCGAACGAACATTTATTTAAAATTTGTTCGAACTTGATGCAGTAGTCTGGATTGTCTCTGAAGAAGGTAGGTAACCACAGTCATATGCTCTAGTTTCATCTACCTTATTGGATTTTATTTTATGATAGTTCATGTAATTCCATGTAAACCAACAGCCAATCACTGTTCATTATATTGGACTTACAATGTATTTGGAACTATGTTTGTAAATGATATCCTTTTCTCTATGTAGTATCTGACGAAGGCAATCTGGGTTTATGCCGGGAAAGACTACAGATATCAACTTGAGACGATTGTTTACTAATCTTCAGGTCACTCATGATAATGCTGGATCTCGAGCGATTGCTTCTCTCCATAATGAGAAAGCATTTGACTCTTTGGAGTGGAGCTTCATGTTGGAGGCATTGGGTTGCCTGGGATTTACTCAAACGTTCATACGGTGGTTACAACTATTATATCAGGCCCCAGTGGCGTGTGTGAGAGTTAATGGTTATTTTTCGAATCCCTTTGACCTCTGTAGAGGCACTAGGCAGGGATGCCCCTTGTTCCCTATGCTATTTGGCTTAGTCATGGAGCCTCTGACTCAATTAGTTAACAACTCCAGGTTGATTGAAGACTGGTCTATAGCGAACCCCATAAAACATTGCAGTGATGGTCTACCGGTGAGCAGACGGTATAAAGCACTGGAGGTAAGGGACTGAAGCCTAGTGAACCCCATAAAGCATTGCAGTGATGGCCTACAGGTAAGCAGATGGTAGAAAGCATTGGAGGTGAGGGCCTGGAGCATAGAGAACCCCATAAAATATCGCAGTGATGGGCTACAGTTGAGCAGACGGTATAAAGCATTGGAGGTGAGGGCCTGAAGTCTAGAGAACCCCATAAATCATTGCAGTGATGGCCTACAGGTGAGCAGACGGTAGAAAGCATTGGAGGTGAGGGCCTAAGGCCTAGCAAACCCTACAAAACATTGTATTGATGGCATATATATTCTGTATGGAAGAGGAGGCGGAGGAGGAGGCGGATGAGAAAACAAGATTCAAACATATACCCTTTTTTTTGCAGTGAAAAGGGTGCATCTGAAACATGTGGATTGAGTACATTATAAAGCACGCATTTAAATTGCATTTTTGTTGCTTATTAGCTCAGCTTTCCTCTGGTGGAGTGGAGAAGTCAGGGGCAATCCAGGCCTTGTCATTTTTATCTGAGTTAACCTGTCAGCATTGTCAGTGGACAAGTGTATACGCTCACCTGTTATAATGCCACCAGCAGCACTAAATACACACTCAGACAATACGCTGGCGGCAGGGCAGGCCAGCACCTCCAAGGCGTAGAATGCAAGTTCGTGCCACGTGTCCAGCTTGGACACCCAGTAGTTGTAAGGCACTGAGGGATCATTTAGGACGCTGACACGATGAATCGCTGAAGTTTAAGACGTGGGCTAGGCATGGATTGTGTGTCAGGTTGCCAAGCTCCAAAGCCACCACCAAGTTACGGCCATTGTCGGACACAACCATGCCTGTTTCTAAGTTGAGTGGCAAGAGCCACACCTTGGTCTGGTTACTTATACCCTGCCACAGCTCTGGGGCGGTGTGCTGTTTGTCCCCTAAACAGATCAGCTTCAGCACGGCCTGTTGACGATTACCCACAGCAGTGCTACACTGCTTCCAGCTAGCGACTGCTGTTGGAGGTGGAAGTGGAGGAAGAGGTGGCGGAGGAAGTGGCTGAGGAGGAGAAGTGGGGGTTGAAGCCAGTAACATAACTGGTGGCGGAGACCCTGATGGACGTAGGGCCCATAATCCTGGGTGTGGGTAGCACCTGTGCCATCCCAGGGTACGACTAACTCCCGGCCTCCACAACATTCACCCAGTGTGTGGTCAGGGAAATGTAGCGTCCCTTGCCACCAGCACTTGTCCATGTGTCCGTGGTGAGGTGGACCTTCCCAGTAAGTGCGTTGGTTAAGGAACGAGTGATGTTCTGGGACACATACTGGTGTAAGGCGGGCACAGCACACCAGGAAAACTAGAGGCGGTTGAGGACTGCATACCGAGGGATGACCGCTGCATCAGGCTTCGGAAGGCCTCAGTGTCCACAAGCCTAAATGGCAACATTTCAAGGGCCAGTAATTTCGAAAGTTGCGCATTTAGTGATATGGCCTGTGGGTGGGTATTTGCTCTTGCATTCAAATGCCTGTGTTATCGACATTTGGATGCTGCGCTGGGACAGGGAAGTGGATGTTGTTGCTGACGGTTCATGCGAAGGTCCAGGTGTAGGGCAAGGGGCATTCGGGCCTGCGCCTTTGACAGGGGATTGGCCAGCAGTGCGTAACACAGGGGAAGTGGAGGCAGTGGTGGGACCCGCAGATGCAGAGTGCGGACCCAGGCGTCCGGCACACTTATTAGGGTTCTTGTATGCCATGTGGCGGATCATCCTGGTGGTGGTGAGGTTGCTAGTCTTCACGCCCCGACTAATTTTGGTACGGCACAGGTTGAAAACTATCACTCTTTTGTCATCAGCACTTTCCTCAAAAAAGCAACATACTGCGGAACACCTACCCCTTGGCAAGGTAGATTTACGCATGGGGTGCTCGGTGTAACGGTTTCAGGCCTGTTTGGTGTGGGCTGACGTCTCCCTTTTGCAACCCCACTGCCTCTTCCAGACTGTTGCCGTGCTACGGATCCCTCCCCCTGAGTACTGCTGTCCTCGATTGGCTTTTCACCTAACCATGTTGGGTCAGTGACTTGATCGTCCACCAGCTCCTCTTCCACTTCCTCACTCTGCTCATCCTCCTGACTTGACCTAACCACCACTTCAGTGATTGGCAACTGTGTCTCATCATCATCTACCTCATGAACGAATGATTGTGGTTCCCCACCGTCATCTTCTTGAGTCTGTGAAGGCTCAGGAGGTTGGGAATCAGGGCACAATATCTCAGGTACCTCTTCAAGCATGTTTGGCGAGAGAGATAAACCAAGTACTGGCCATGAAAAGAGGTCATGTGAATATCCGAGTGTGGGATCACTTGTTTGCCCAGATGCGACATGCTGGGAGGAAGGAGGATCAGAGTGAGGATTCTGTTGACCAGACTCTTGGCTACAGAGACTGGACTTCGTGGAAGAGAGGGTTGTGCATAACCAACTGGAAGGATTATCTTCTGCAATCTAACTGTTCGCACTGGTTCAATTTGGACAGTGTTGTCCTGCGCCGCCCAGCTAAGTTGGACATGAAGCTGGGTAAGGTGAATTGTTTAGTTTTTTCTGGTGCACTGGCAACAGGCACAGTTTAATTACGCCCAGGGCCACAGCCTCTGCTTGCACCATCAGCATCACGCCCAGGGCCACGGCCTCTGCTTGCACCATCAACATCATGCCCAGGGTCGCGGCCTCTGTTTGCACCATCAGCATCACACCCAGGGCCATGGCCTCTGCTTGCACCATCAGCATCATGCCCACTTCCCCCTCTCTTAGTGCTTACATTCTTCATATTAATGGTTTTGTCTGTGGATGTGGTGCAGATTGTTTTACTGTCTGCTAAAGACACAGTTTTCTGATGCAGGACAGTACTGGATACAGAAAAACACAGATTTCTGGCACTACACTAGCCCGGAGATAATGTTATTTTTACAGTACACACTGTATTGGCTTGCTGCAATGTACTGAACACAGAAAATTAAAGATTCTGGGAGTACACTAGGCCACAGATAATGCATTTTGTACTGTACACAATGTATTTGCTGGCTATAATGAACAGTAGACAGAGAAATACAATTTTTTGGCACTATACTAGGCCAGAAATAATTAAATTTTTACAGTACACACTGTATTTGCTTTCTGTAATGTAGAGGAGACAGAGAAATACAATTTTTCGGCAACACACTAGGCCAGAGATAATGTAATTTTTATAGTACACACTGTATTTTTGGGCTGTAATGAACTGGAGACAGAGAAATACAATTTTTGGCTCTACACTAGAGCAGAGATAATGTAAGTTTTACAGTACAAACTGCACTGGCTTGCTTTAATGAACAGGAGACAGAGAAATAAAATTTTCGGCACCACACTAGCCCAGAGATAATGTAATTTTTATATTACACACTGTATTTGCTTTCTATAATGTACAGGAGACAGAGAAATACAATTTTTCGGCAACACACTAGGCCAGAGATAATGTCATTTTTACAGTACACACTGTATTTTCTTTCTGTAATGAACAGGATGTAGTTCTATATTGGATACTAATTTGTCCCAAATAAAATGTATTCTTTGCTGGAATACTGCATTTACGGTTGCGGCCTAAACGCACACATAGATGTGCCCAAAACTTGTTAACTATGGCCAAAATATAAATCACTCTCTGCTGGAGTAATTAATATAACGGTTGCGGATTGAACACACACACAGATGTGGCACAAGTTAATTTCCCCAGAACAAATAATTTTTCTGATTTTGGTACAGTGTATATCTCTGTAGCAGGAACACTGTAGTGAATAAGCCCCTTTTAACAATGTCTGCCCAACACACTGCTTTATAGTGGTGCAGTGTATATCTCAGTACCAAGGAACTCTGTAGTGAATAAGCCCCTTTTAATAATGTCTGCCCAACACACTGCTTTATAGTGGTGCAGTGTATATCTCAGTACCAAGGAACACTGTAGTGAATATGCCCCTTTTTATAATGTCTGCCCAACACTCTGCTTTATGATGGTGCAGTGTATATCTCAGTACCAAGGAACACTGTAGTGAATAAGCCCCATTTTTATAATGTCTACCCAACACACTACTCTATGAAGGTGCAGTGTATATCTCAGTACAAAGGACCACTGTAGGGAATAAGCCCCTTTTAATAATGTCTGCCCAATACACTGCTTTATGATGGTGCAGTGTATATCTCAGTACCAAGGAACACTGTAGTAATTAAGCCCCTTTTGATAATGTCTGCCCAACACACTGCTTAATGATGGCGCATTGTAGATGTAACTAATTGCAAATCTTTCTGTATTTTAGAAGTTAATAAAGCGATTTTCAAGCCCTGCACTTATCTGTCCCTTCCTGGTGATGCCTGTCCCTGATAGTGCTGAATTAACCCCTTTCTTAAAAACAAAAAAAAGTGGTGCACTGCTGTCAAACACACCCTATAGTCCTTAAAAGAACTGTAAGCTCTTTCAATAAGATTTTTGGAGTGAAATGAGTAAGTTTAGAGCAAAACGCTATGTCCCTGCCTACTGTCTGCTCTCCCTGATGCTGAATGAGCCGAGCGCCGGACCTCAGCTCCTATATGAAATGGTATCACGTGTTCCGGTAAGCCAATCAGTGTAAGGCTTACAGCTAACATTGCTATGGCCTTACACTGAGGGGAATTACTTACCTGGACCTTGATTGGCAGCTTAGAAGGAGCCAAACGTGCGGGCAATACACATAGAGTATATGTCTCCCCAGTGCGCCTGTACCATATGCGTAGACTCCCGTACCCTTCTTGTACTAGGTGCGGGGAGTCGAGAGGTTCATTGCTTCATATGGTGTGGACATGCCCTATTTTGCAGGAGTACTTGAAGGGGATCTGTGACTTTATTTCTTCAAAACTGGGACTCCCGGGGATTTTTTCCCCTGCAATGTGCTTGTTAGGACTGGTGACAGATATTGACCCGACCAAATATGGTAGGAAGTTGCTGTCACCACTTATGTTCTATGGAAGGAAAACAATTCTCTTGCATTGGAAACCACCTAAGACCCCTATTCTTGAGTCTTGGATTCAACTTATAAAGGCTGACTTACAGATGTATAAACTTACTTTTGCAGCTAGAGGGACTCCTGATATATTTGATCTGATTTGGGGAATATGGCTGCATGCTCAGGGCACAGTTTGAACACAGGGGGTGGGGGGGGGGGTCTGGGACTACAGGTTGGATGAATGAGTGTGTGAATGAGTTGTCGGGGTCTTGTGCTTGTAATATGAATACCGCTCATTGGGTATGCTCCTATGCTGAAACTTCAGACTATTGTCTTGTTCTACGGTTTCTCCCTCATTGTGATTATTTTATGAGTACTTGATCGGTACGTGTTGTCTACTTTGTTCTATTTGGTCCTTGGGACTGGTTGTAATGTTTTAAAAGTTCTATAAATAAACACTATTAAAAAATAATAATATAGGTGTATTTCAGGATAAAAAATTACCCCATAATATTTATGTGTGGAGCAATCTCTCTGTGATAATCTTTGGAACGAAGTATATTTGAATATCATATGTTTGATTAAAAAATGTATATCTGACTTTGCGTTGTAAAACAGTGTGTTGTGGTTTTCTGTCTAATGTTAGAAGCACTGTACAATACACAGACTGCCACCTAATGTAGGTACAATGTCATGTTACAGTATATACAGTACAGACCAAAAGTTTGGACACACCTTCTTATTCAAAGAGTTTTCTTTATTTTCATGACTATGAAAATTGTAGATTCACACTGAAGGCATCAAAACTATGAATTAACACATGTGGAATTATATACATAACAAAAAAGTGTGAAACAACTGAAAATATGTCATATTCTAGGTTCTGTCAAAGTAGCCACCTTTTGCTTTGATTACTGCTTTGCACACTCTTGGCATTCTTGATGAGCTTCAAGAGGTAGTCACCTGAAATGGTCTTCCAACAGTCTTGAAGGAGTTCCCACAGATGCTTAGCACTTGTTGGCCCTTTTGCCTTCACTCTGCGGTCCAGCTCACCCCAAACCATCTTGATTGGGTTCAGGTCTGGAATAGCATGCCGCTGAGAGATGCTGTGGTAGTCATGCTGGTTCAGTATGCCTTCAATTTTGAATAAATCCCCAACAGTGTCACCATTGAATAAATCCCCAACAGTGTACTGTATGTACGTAGTCACCTCTACATTTCCACTTTATCATACTCTCTCTTATTGGCTTCACTTTATAATCTAACCTACTGTCTTTATGGGGATTGTAAATTCAAATGAAAAACTGTATGTGCTGTAAATAATCAAGTTTAAAAGGGTTCTCCAGGAATTAAAACATTAAAATACTTAAATATTATTTTATAATAAATATATTCACAGATACCTTTCATTACTTGACTTGTTTTGTCAAGGGAGCAATCATTCGGAAAAATTAAATGGCCGCCGTCCTATCAGTACACACAAAACCTGTCCTAATCACACAGGAGGACAAGTTACTTCACCACAATGCTGCCTCATCCTCCTCTCTGCTCTGCTTGTCAGGAATCATGATCCTGAATACAGGTGAATCTCTGTGGGAATGGAGATGATGAGGAGACATGCGAGGAGGGTGAGATGTGGCTAATGAGCAGCAGCACTTGTTTACAGTCTCCATTACCACAGCCTGTCCTGTCCGTCCTCTCTGTACTTCATGTCTCCTCATGAACTAAATTCCCCAGAGATTTAGCTAAAGTTCTTATTATCTGTATTCAGAATCATAATCCCTGACAAGTAGAGAGGAGGAGGAGGCAGCTCTTTACTTCAGTGTTGTAAAGTAACTTGTCCTCATGTGTGATCAGGACAGGTTTTGTGTGAGCTAATGGGACAGTGACCATTTTGTTTCCGCTGATGATTGCTCCCCAGACAAAACGAGCCATTGTAAATAATTAGAGGTATTTGAGAATATATTTATAAAAAAGTAATATTTAAGTATTTTCATTTTCTTCATTCCCGGAGGACCCCTTTAAAATTAATTACACATTCAAATGTTTATTTACGTAATGGAAGTGATATTTTAATTATGTTTTTTTCTCAGGTTAACCGGACAAATAAAATCATTGCATTTACTTAGAGATGCTTTTCTCTTGCTATAATTATTGCTAGAGTGAAAAACTGTTTTCTTTTTTTTAATTATAATTGATTTTGAATTTGCAATATTTAGAATGTGTATTATATTGTCTGAGGACAATTACTGCTGTATTAAAAAAAAAAGCTAAGTTTATTTCAAAAATATTTCTGATAAGGTTCCTGGACATCAAATGTGTTTCCTAGTGATGGAAGATGAACATCGTAGTTTCTTGACTCTCTTTATACAGTAAAACAAACAGCCTTAGGCTACTTTCACACTAGTGGCACGGACCTCCGACAGGCTGTTCCGTCGGGTGAACAACCCTTATGAACGTGTGCCCCCGGACTACCGCTCCGGCCCCATTGATTATAATGGGGGCGGGGAAGAGTTCTGGAGGACGCATGGAAGTGCACGCCAAGAGGCCGTCGGAATAAAACTACGTCATGTCACCAAAAAAAACGGAATATGGACAGTATATTAAGCCCAGACTAATGTAATTGGAAATACAGAACCTGTTTTGGGATGACAGACACTATATGTCACAGAAACGCCCAGAAAATGGACAGCATATTATGGCCAGATGAAAGTCATTTTACATACAGACAATGTTTTTAGATGCCAGACTGTATATGTCACAATAAACACCAGATTTTTAATAATATTTTTGATTAATGAAATTTCAAATACAGACAATGTTTTTAGATGTCAGACTGTATATGTCCCCCCCCCCAAAAAAAAAAAAAGAATGTGGATGGTATATTACGCTCAGATTAATGTAATTGTAAATACAGAACCTGTTTTGGGATGACGGACACTAGGTGTCCCAGAAACTGACAGAAAATGGACAGTATAATATGGCCAGAATAAGGTTATTTCAAATAGAGACACTGTTTTGGCATGGCGGACAGTATGTCACAGAAATCCACAGAATATGGACACTATTAGACCCAGATTAATAGAATTTGCGCTGCAGACACTGTTTGCTGATGTAGTAAAGTATTTTTACACAAAACCACACACTATGGTCACTAGATGTGGGCCAGATTTTTACAGACACAGTCTGCGGATGATGTACACTAAATTTCACAAATGGGTACACAATAAAAATATATTGCTGCTGTCAAACACACTCAGTAGTCCTATAAAGGACGTTGGGGTCTTGGAAAAGCTTCTGGTAGAAAAAACTGCTAATTTCTCTCCCTGCACTGTCCCTTTAGAAGCACTGTCCCTGAGACTGCAAGAGTTAAATTGATTGCTGCTGTAAAACGCCACACACACTATTGTCCTTAAAAGGACATTTGGGTCTTTGAAAATCTTGTTTCTGATAAAATCTGTTAAATTTCACTCCCTACTTTGTCTTTCCCTTCCTACGCTCTGCTCTCCTTGTCTACGTCTGAGCCGAGCATGCGTCATCCCGGCCAGCCAATCGCTGTAATGCCAGCAGCCAACATGGCTACTGGCATTACAGTGAGGGCAGTATTTACCTGCACCTTGATTGGCAGCTTACAACCCAAGAAACATGCGGGGCGGAGACTCAAGCATGGCGTTCCAGCACATGTGGTATTCGGCCAAGTACTGACATATGCCGAGCACAGCAATGCTCTAGCCGAAACGGTATTCGGCCGAGCATGCTCGCTCATCAGTAGGATGATTTGTCCAGAAGATGGGAGAATAATGGAAAAGTACTAAAAAAAGTGTTACTGGCACATGATGGGGTGGGGGGAGAGGCACTTGTTACTGAGACATGATGAGGGGGCGGGGAGGCAGTTGTTACTGGCACATGATTGGGGGCCTCTATGAGGGCACTTCTTACCGGCACATTATTGGGGGCACTATTGGGGACCACAGCATTACAGTATTGGGGTAGTAGGATGTTTTGTCCAGAAGATGGGAGGATGAGGGAAAAGTAGTAAACTATTTGGTGGTCTTTTCTGAATGTCTGAAATGAGAAGGTGAGGAAAGAGAACATCTACTGTACATCAAAGGAGAAGTCACTGGATGAAAGAGGTATGGGGCGCTGTATCACCCTGTATTTCTGTAGTGATGGGAGCAGGGGTGTAACGATCGTGGGAAGTGCCCCTTCCGAGACTAGGCTCTGGATCCGCCACTGGCTCCAGCTGAAACTCCACTATTGCCTGCTTCTGCTCGCACAGTCTCTCCACCATGTGCAAGGTGGAGTTCCACCTTGTGGGCACATCGCATATGAGGCGGTGAGCGGGAAGGCCAAAAGTTATGCTGCAGTGCAGACAGGTGAGCAGCAGCAGGGTGTGCGTCAAACCGGCTAGGCCCAGAGCTGCTACGAGATTTGCCCATTATCGCACACCACTAGGCCGGGCTTGAGGCTCAGTGGTACCAACCACTCATCGGTCTGTTGTTCCAGGCCAGTCTAAAGCTCCTGCGTGGTGTGGGGTTTGTCCCCCAAACAGATGAGTTTAAAAACCGCCTGCTGTCGTTTGTCCCTGGCTGTGCTGAAGTTGGTGGTGAAGGTGTTATGCTGAGAGGATGAGGAGGTGGTAGAGAAGGAAGAGGAGTAGGAGGCAACTGGAGGCAAAGAGAAATGCCCTTCAATCCTTAGGGGCGGAAGGACATGCACCAAACAGCTATCGGCCTGAGGCCCAGCAGCCACTGCATTACCTAGTGTGCTGTTAGGGAGATATAACGGCCCTGGCCGTGCTTACTGGTCCATGTATCGGTAATTATGTGGACCTTGCCACAGATGGAGTTGCGCACCTTATTTTGTCTGTCACTTACTTGTTCAGGTAAGGGATGGCTCGTCTGGGAAAGTAGTGGCGGCTTGGAACGACATACTGTGGGACAGCCACCGCCATAAGGTTTTTAAAACTCTCAGTTTCCACCAGATGGAATGACAGCATTTCAAAGGCCAGTAATTTTGAAATGCTGGCATTAAGGGCCAGTTATCGCGGGTAGGTAGGGGTGTACTTCCTCTTTCGATCCAGTGTTTGGGAGATGGACAGCTGAACGCTTCAATCGGACACTGTGGTGGTGCTTGTTAAAGGTGACGGATGTGGTAGCGTTGGTGTCACATCCTCCGTTTACGGGGTCATTGCCACTGTCACTCCAGAGGTGGAGGAAGAGGCCGAGATTGCAGCAGAAGAGGGAGCAGGAAGAGCCAGAGACTTTTCTTGGTTTTAGAGGAGTTTACTCCACTGCAGCTCATGTCTTTCACTTAGATGCCTGGTCATGCAGATTGTGCTCAGGTTTAGAACATTTATGCCTCGCTTTAGGCTCTGATTACAGAGCATGCAAGCCACTCGTGTCTTGTAATCTGCACATTGTATAAAGAACTGCCACACCGGGGAACTCATTGGAGCTGTCTTTGGTGTGCTCTCAGTGGGCAGTAGCAGGCGTAGTGTCTAGGGGATGGGCGCTTTGCTTCTGCACCCTGCTCCCTCTTTTGCTGTGCTGGTGTCTCTGTGCAACCACTGCCTCTTCCTCAAAACTGCACAGGTCATTATCATGACCTTCATCCCATGTAGGGTCTAGGACCTCATCGTCCTCCACATCATCTTCCACTAAATCTTCTGCACCCCTGCCCTCCTTGTCAGTTTGCACACTGCAGAAAGCCGCATTAGTTGGCAGCTGTATTTCGTCATCATCAGAGACGTGCTACAGTGGTCTTCCCATGTCCTTATCCTCAAACATAAGTGGTTGGGCATCGGTGCACTCAATCTCTTCCACTTCTGGAGAAGGGCTAGGTGGATGGGCTGGGGAAACCCTGCCAGGAGAGTAATCAAAAAGCATGAGAGTCTGCTGCATGACTTAGGGCTCAGACTGTTTGGCTGATTTGCAAGGGGGTGAGGAGCTAGATAGCTGCCCATGGCATGCAGGTGCCAACTCTGAGCTTTCAGCAGACAATGTGAAGGTACTGGAGGCACTATCAGCCACCCACTATCTACTAGCGCCTGTACGTGCACTGGCCTCACCATTCGTAGAGCGGCATTCGGGCCTACTAAATAATGTGGAAGGCGTTGTCGTCTACGCCAACCTGAGGAAGGTGTTTAATTTAGGCGTGTAGCTGGCACAGATCAACCACGTCCTCTCTCTGCAACAGGAGCCCCACCAACACCAGCAGCACCACGGCCATGGCCATGTTCCTTATTTGACGCTCTCCTCATTCTTTTCGGTAACCCAACGAAGTAACAGACAGATTTAATAAAACTTGTTCCCTGTCAGGTATGCCATGCCCGTGTCATAAACAGAAAAGATTGGTTTTAGTCACACCTCTATGTGACAGATGAATTTATTACACTTTGTGCCCTCCCTAATATGCCCTGGTAGTGTGATAAAGATAAAAGATATTTCTAGATCACACCACAATGTGAGAAACAAATTTATTACACTATGTGGCCTGCCCAATAGGCCCTGGCAGCATGTTAAAGATAAAAGATTGGTTTAGGTCACAAGTTACTTTGAAAGACATGAGGGGCACAGATCCCCCAACAATCGGTAGTATGCAACCGAATTTACTGAATAACTTTTGGCAAGTCATGTATGCAGTGCAGCAGGAACACCAACACAGGCCGCAGGGGATTTTTATGGGCCAAAATTATGTTTTTTTCAACCACAATGTCCTAGTGGAATTTACAGATTTAATTTGCAGTACATGGCAAAAACGGGATATTTTTCAACCCCAGTGAAATAGATGAATTAACAGATTATTTTTCACTATCAGATTACCTGTGCAGTCAGAGGATATTACGTTTTTTTTCCACCCACAATGTCTTAGTGGAATTTATTGATTTTATTTGATTTGCAGTACAAGGTTTGGCAATGTGAATAGTGATATGGGCAGTGAAGTCCAAAGGAAGCATTTAAAAGCGAGGTTTTGTCACCAAGGAACGTGTCAACAAGGTTCCCGGCCTAGTTTGGGTGTCCACTAAAGTAGTTAATGGACACCATAATACATAGCATAGCTGGTTCCAGCTAGTGCAGGGCGGGCTTTTACTGGGAACAGGCAATGGGCTGGGTGGGTGCTGTTCCCCATGTTCCAGTTCAGGACTTGCTCACTGCCAGCAATTCAATTTAGTCTGCTTGCTGGACTTGGGTGGTGCTCACTCTGGGGAGAGAGTCTTTGGTGACACAGAGGCCTAGAGCAGAGGCTCTGTGTGAAGTGGTCTCAGTCAGGTGGACTGTGTGACCACAAGGCTATGCAAAGCCTGATCTATCCGTGGTGTGGACTGTCGCTGATAAGCGAAACCTGCTAAGGCTTGGAGCCTAAGACACTGACCGGTACTAAGCCCTACTTAGAGGTGAGGTAGGGAACCGTAAATGTTTAGGCATAGCCCAGATGGGCAGGGTGTTTTTTGCTTATGTTTATTTTATTATGCTGTGTGCCAAAATAAATCGCACTGTTTGGACCGGAAATCAAGTGGTGATGAAGATCTTTTTTTTTTTAATGATCCCCGAGACCAGAGCTAATCCCTTACAAAGGCAATAAGGTACTGTATAGGAGAAAAAGGAGGATTTTTTCAACCCCATTGAAACAGATGGCTTTACTGATTATTTTTCAGTATCAGATTTGCTGAGCAGGCGGAAAAGGCAATTCATGATAAAAAAATATATATATTTTTTTCACCCACAGTGAAAAAAAAGCATTTGCAGATTTTTTTTTCACTATCACAAATGTAGTGCACAGTGCAAATGTACTTTTTAGCTCAAAAAATTTTTTTTTTTCAGAATCTCATGCATTTATAGATTTAATGACAAGGATATATGCAGCACAGGGGTACCTTACAGAACAAAATTGTCACCCCTAGGTCCCTAAAATTACAAACGGATTAACAGTATTATTTTTCGCTTCCTCAGCCAGATATGCAGTGCTGATGCACTTAAAAATTGGTAAATTTTGCCAAATGAAGTAAAAAGACTGGATTCAATTACTGTCCCTGGCACATATGCAGCTACAAGTGCATGTCACTTTCAGAAAATGGCCGCCGACACCGACCACTCACAGAAAAAAAACAATGGCCTCATAAAAAAAAACACAGCCATTGCACCCACAAAAATAAAAAAGGTTGTAGATCGCTGAGTGAACACAATTCTGATATCAGATATTATCAGCTAATCTTGTTTTCTATTCTCTCCCTGAGAGCACCAGCAGCAACCTATCTCTACACTAAGAGCAGCAGAGTGACGTGCAGCGCTAAGTGATTCAAGCTTATATAGAGGCTAACAAACAAAACAGGATGGGACAGCACCCTCAAGGATTGTTTAGAGCAATAGTCCGTTCAGTGGCGGTGCAAAGCGATGTTGGGTCCCGGCCTCCGGACTCCCGGCATATGTCGATGAAGTGAAGTGAAGCATGATGCTCGATGAAGACTCCCAGCGAGCCGAAATGTCGCGTCTTTGAGGTGGAATAAAGGAATTTTTTTGAAAGACATTGGAGTGCTGCGATCTTCTTCACTTCATCGATATATAGAGGCTAAGTCACATGCTGCACTTAGCCAATCACAGCCATGCCATTAGTAGGCATGGCTGTGATGGCTTCTAAGGGCAAAGTAGTTAGACGCTTGTTGATTGGCTACCCAGCAGCTTTTCAACATGCTCCATAAAATCTGCCGAACAACGAACCCGAACCATTACGAAACTGTTTTACATTTACAGTTTGGGTTCGCTTAACTCTATTCAAAAGCCCAGTTTGCCATGTATTAGTGGCAAAATAAAAATATATTTGCTATTCATATTTGCAATAATCGGTTGAAAAGCCTTTTGTGTAGTGAAAAGTGGAAAAAAAATTGGGCCTAATTGCCATTCTGCAGTGCAGTGATATATTCAAAAGCCTAGTTTGCAGTATATTAGTGGCGAAATAAAAATATTTTCGCCTTTCATATATGCCCTTATCTGTTGAAAAGCCTTTTGTGTTGTGGAAAAGTGGAAAAAATTAGGGCCTATTTGTCATTCTGTAATTGCCATTCTGCGTTGCAGTGATATTTTCTAAAGTCCAGTTTGCTGTGTATTAGTGGCGAAATAAAGATATATTCGCCGTTTATTGTTGCACTTATCTGTTGAAAAGCATTTTGTGTTGTATAAAAGTGGGAAAGAATTAGTGCCTAATTGCCATTGTGCGGTGCAGTGATATATTCAAAAGCCCAGTTTGCCATATATTAGTGGCAAAATAAAAATATATTCGCCATTCATTGTTGCACTTGTCTGTTGAAAAGCCTTTTGTGTTGTGTAAAAGTGGAATAAAATATGGGCCTATTTGCCGTTGTGTGGTGCAGTGATATATTCTAAAGCTCAATTTGCCTTGTATTACTGGCAAAATAAAAATGTATCCTCAGTTCATCGTTGCACACATCTGTTGAAAAGCCTTTTGTGTTGTGTAAAAGTTGAAAAAAATTAGGGCCTATTTGTCATTCTGCAGTGCAGTGATATATTCAAAAGCCCAGTTTGCCATGTACAGTATTAGTTGCGAAATAAAAATATATTTGTCGTTCATGGTTACACTTATCTGTTGAAAAGTCTTTTGTGTTGTGTAAAATTTGAAAAAAGTGCCTAATTGCCGTTCTAAGGTGCAGTGATATATTCTAAAGCCCAGTTTGCCGTGTATTAGTGGCAAAATAAAAATATGTTTGTCGTTCTGCGTTGCACTAATCTGTTGAAAAGCCTTTTTGTTGTGTAAAAGTGGAAAAAAATTAGGGCCTAATTCCCGTGCTGTGCAGTGATATTTTCAAAAGCCCAGTTTGCAGTGTATTAGTAGCAAAATTAAATATTTTCGCCGTTCGTCGTTGCACTTATCTGTTGAAAAGCCTTTAGTGTTGTGTAAAATTTGAAAAAAGGGCCTAATTGCCGTTCTGAGGTGCAGTGATATATTCTAAAGCTCAGTTTGTTGTGTATTAGTGGCAAAATAAAAATATTTTAAGCTCCTGACCCAGAGACTGTTACGGAGGACATCAGTGACATCAAACAGTACTCAATGATGATGATAATGATGATGATGTAGCTGATCTCACTTTGGAGCCGGGTGACAAAGGGGCTTCATTTTTTATTTTTTATTTAGATAATAATGTAATATTATAAAATCCAATGTCCTCATGATAAATCTGCAGCGTGGGGGCCCCGTGTGGCTTTTCTCTAGTAAGGTTCTCTCTAGTAAGGCAACACTTTATTGAGTAATTGCGGAAAGTAAAAAAAACAGTTGTCCACTGCCCGCATAAAGGCTTTTCCGGTGCGGGTTAACCACAGATAAGCCATTACAAGGACTGCCGCCAATTATCAGATCGAATTGTCCCCATTCTTCAATCTGTTTAATTAAATTAAAATTATTAAATTGAACCAAAACTTGATTTCAATTTTAAGAAAATAAACTTTAAATAGAAATCAGGAAAACATATAGGGGCTTACCCCCCTGTTGCTATAGATGTGGTGCTCTTGTCTAGTTGACACACCCTGTCAATGTGATAAGTATATGGAATTATATTTGAGACAGGCACTGTCTTAAACTGAAATTCGCCAGTATATTATCCCAATCTTCGAGGGAAATTCCCGGACAATCAATTTGCCAAGCCTTTTGTCCCGGAGAACATGTATTATTAAATAGTGTTTTAAGCAACACTTTATAAAGTTGAGAAATTTTAACATTCTGTCCCAAATTCCCTATAAATGAATAGATGAAGCGAGGAGATCGCAAAAACAATTACACAGGGCATGGGGAGGAGGGGTCAACCATGGAGGAAGAGGAGGACACGAAGCAACATATATTCGATACTTCAAACTTCAAACCTGTAACGAGGTCCCAGCCGACACCGAAGATCTAAGGAGGGGGGTGGCAGGAAGCAGTGGAGACCGAAACATCAGAAGGAGGGCGACCATCCAACCTGCTAGCGAGGCAGCAAGCAAACGCCACCAGACAATGCGGACAAATGCAGGGGATTCGCTGAGAGTCCGGTCCAGCAGAACGCAAAGGGCCCAGAGGTGGGGGCGTCCCACCGTTCAGATAGAGAGGCTCATGTCTTGCATAGTGTGGTGGAATAGAACGGTCAGAGGGAGGAGTAACATAGCAAACCTATGTCATCACGTCTTCACCCCCTCTGACGAAGGGGCTTCATTATCGGGAGAAGAGGGTGGCAGCTTCCCTGTGAGGCAGCGGCGGAGCCAGCAAGTCGATAGCGTGGCCGGGAGTCAACAGGGTGGCAGCAGAGGGAGGTGGGTAGCCAAATTTGCCATGGGTAGACCACCCGCTTTGCAGGATCCTACCTGCCCGGGAAGAAGCGGTGCACAGGTTCACGGAGGCAGCGGCGATAGCAGTGAGTCAGTGTGTAGTGTTGGGGATAAAATCACCTACTCAGCGGTTTGGTAGTTTTTTGTCTAGCCGCGGGGGGAGGGGAACCTGGCCATATGTAGAATATGTGGGCAGAAGGTGAAGCGTGGCCAGGGTACCAATATTGGCACCACGGCACTTCGTCAACATATGTAGCGTCACCATAAAGTGGCCTGGAAGAACCGTGGATACGATGTGGTGTTCCAGCCTGCTGCAGGAACCGCTGCATCACCCAGTGGCACACAGCCGATTTCAGGCAGTCAAGGCTCCACCATCTCAGCCCAAGTGAGCTGTCAGTCCTTCCCTTGTGCACCTTGTTTGCTCCCCAAACAGGATCCAATTTTTGTGTGGTTATTGTTCTGCCTGATCAGAGGAAGAGCAAAATATACAGTGACAGCAACACAAACTTAATGCTGACACCATCTCCACTCTGTTGGCGGGAGCTCTACTTGTATAAGCATTTAATATAACAGGTTCTGTTGACATCTATGTGGAATCAGCTGATGACAATTTAAAAGGACTGCGCTTCTTCTTGGTGTCAACATTGACCTGTAAGGCTGAGTTCATACTTGAGTTATTTGGTCAGTTTTGGCCCCTTGACTGCCCAAATAAGTGAAGTGTGCAGTGATTCTAAGAACGACCCCCATAATCTGCATGTCATATGGACTTACAGTATTTTGCTACCAGAGCAGACTCCCTATGAGTGTTACTCAAGGCACAATGTTCTTCACCACTATAAAGGCTCTCTGCAACCAGGAAATAGACGATTTTTAACTAAATTCTTTGCAAAAATTTTTGTATCAAACTGAATTTTTTCCCAAAAATTTGGCGACTAGGCGAACCAAAACTTAAAAAAAATTCACTCAACTCTAATTGCAGGGTCTGTACTGCCTCGCAGAGCAGATGACGCAGTATGAAATTATATTTTAGATGAAATTGTTCTTCATTAATGATGGATGTGCAGAATATGCCTTGAATACTCTATATTTTTAATTTTTAACTAATTTGAAATGTAAGAAATATTAAGAGTAGCACATTTTGCCCTTCACAGTGATCTCATTAAAACAATGATATTCTTACTTTATCCATGTACCTTTCCATTTGCCCATCAAAAGTTAGTTTGCGTTTGTTCTATTTTAGTCATATTATGAACTCAGTTCTTAATCTATTGCATATAGCAATTAAACAAGTACAAATGGCAGATTTTGTTCTCATTGCAACAGAACGAATGCCTGATGTACAAACCACAATATCTAGAGAATAGAAGGACAGGTCCTGCTAAGTTAATGACTTTCTTTCATATGTATTTCTTTCTCTTACAATTTGATTTTATCCATTGAAGTGTAATGCAGTATGTATCAGAACATATTTTGCTTTGCAGTTTTTTCTTTGCTGTTACTCTTTTAGAATGAATCTCTTTGATATATATTATCCTAAAATGACTTGCAGGAAATTACATGTTACAGTATCAGTTCTGCACAAAAAACACGTAATAGCCATAACATTGTCACTGCTTGTAGTTTTGCAAAGATTTAGTTTTGTAGATTTAGACTTATTAGGTTAGAAATGCACATGAATATAAAAATGTTATGATAAAATGAGTAGTTGCTGAAAAAATAATAATAAAGGGTTGTCAGATTTTCAAAAATTGATGACCTATCCACGGGATAGGTCATCAATTTAAAATTTGGCTGGAGTCCGACTTCTGGCCCTCCACTGATTAGTAGTTTTGGGCGCGAATATTCGAGGATTTTAATCGCAAATATTGCCACTTCGAAAATTGACTACGAATACAGTGCTATATATTCGTATTCGTGAATATTCTAGATTTTTTTTTTTCCTCTGAACCCATGATCCCTCCCTGCTTCTTGCCTGTGGGCCAATTAGGAGGCTACAATGTATTTGTCTGAGCTTAGCAACATCCCTAGCAACCAATAGGAAAGTTGCCTACCCCTTTAGTGCAGTGTTTCCCAACCAGTGTGCCTCCAGCTGTTGCAAAACTACAACTCCCAGCATGCCCAGACAGCCTTTGGCTGTGCGTGCATGTTGGGAGTTGTAGTTTTGCAACAGCTGGAGGCACACTAGTTGGGAAACACTGCTTTAGTGTATAAGAGAGAGACATCAGTGTCATTGCTGTGCTCTGTGCCTTGCTGTGTCACATTACATTAGATAGTTAGTTAGTTAGTTAGTTAGTTAGCTTATATATGTAATATAGATAGTTAGTGGGAGATAGTCAGTGCAGGTCAGATTGTGATATAGTGTAGCTGATTCTGCTGTCCATACATACATGCTACATACATAGTGATGTGATGTCACAAGTTCACAACAATACTTAGTGCACCAATCAGTAATATGTAGTCAGACCTGCTAAAATGTGAAGTTGCCTGTATTGCACAAAAATATAGGCATCATTAATTGATGATTTGCGCAATCACAAATATATTGCAGCACTCTATCTGCATATAAAATTATTGTAATGTTCTGCCGTGCCAACCATTTTCTCCAGCCTTAGGAAACTTCTAGCAGCTTGAAAAATGTAGCAATAGTGACCCACACCTGTATTGCACGCGCAATACGCGCATATCACATTGCCGATTTTCGCAATCAAGAAAATAATTGCAAATTCTCGAATTTTCTAATTTATGATGAATAGTCACCCAAATATTTGTAAAATAGAGCAAATTTGAATATTGCCCCTGCTGCTCATCACTATTGACCAGCTGTATGAAGGGGTCGCAAAAATCATGTGAGGCCTATGTGTTCTTCAGTTTTTACCTGTAATCCATCAGCATTGTAATGGCTGGGCAGTTTACTTAATACTGCTCATCCTATTCACTATTGCATTTGTATCTAAGGCTGAAAACATGCAGGGATTTTGTGGCATTTTTCTGCAATTTTGTGGTTTTAGTGACATTTTTTGTACCTGTGTTTTTTTCTGTTGTTTTTTTTTTTTGTCTTTTAAAGCTTATGACTTTTTTTGGTATATTAAACTTACATTTTGGAGTGTGGAGAGTGTTATTTTCACTATATATATATATATATATATATATATAAAATAGGAAAAATGAGGAGCAGCACACTGTGACAACGGGTGCAAATCCAGTCCACGAACCACAACAGAGTCCTGTATTCGATAGATGCAAAGAAAAAGGACGGCAGCACTCCTTTCAAAAAATCCGTGTAGAGTTTATTAACCCAGTGACAGCAACGTTTCAACCGCACAATGCGGTCTTTGTCAAGCCATACTGTGCAATGCATTCAGTGCAGTTTATAAAGGCGGTGTTACATCAACAATTAATCGTGCAATTAAAATTCATAATTGATACAATAAAGTGCAAGTGCATTATACAATTCATATTCATTTCTACAATCAAGTCTCAATACATGTCAAGATTACAACAAAGTGATTATATTCATGTGTCGTTATTACGTTTAGTGAAATTACACTTTACATGTGAACCTCAATATAATTGCTAAATTGTTCCCACAGGTGAACGAGTGCATATAATTAAAATTAAAAGCAAGGACAGACTCACAAATATGCTCCCGCGCCATAACGAGGTCAGCGTTCCCCATCGTCAAGGGCGCATGCGCCCCAATATTCAAATTCACGTAAGTCAACGCATAGGTCTCCGTCAGTGTTAGCTGACGTCACACCCAGCGTGAGTCACGTGACTACAATTGTCTGCATATGCCCACTTCAAACATGGCAAACCGCCTATGCCTTCAAAACTGCGCATGTCACAAATACATCAGTACCGCCTCTCCCTCACATCATCACAAGCGTACTCCTCCATTGGTCCACACGCGGATACTTGCGGTTGCTAGGTAACGGTGCCGGCGTCGCCGTCCCGGCCCCCTACCCAAAGGAAGACACTGCCTCACGCGCCGATCTGAGCAGGAGAAACAGCATCCAAAAACGCAAACCGTTTGTATCCTCCTTTCTGACAGGGAATGTGAGATCCACCTTTCAGTGTGACCCCCATCCCCGTCAGTTGGCCATGGAGTCACAAGGCAGACATATTTCAAAATAGGCAGGTACACAGTTAGAAACACGCGATCAAGGGGTGAACAATCCCCAAAACATGAATATACTGAAGTGGTATAATGATGCAGCAAATGAATATAAGTATATTGATTAGTGGGAACGTTGAACTCGAATCCGCGCCGCATCTAGTGAGGGTGTCCATAGTAGCTTGCTTGGATCACAAATCTGGAAAAACAATAAAAATAAAAATTAGACTCAGTCTGAATGCAAACATTACACCAATAGTCTACGGAGTCAAGAAAAGAATTAACTAGTGATACCGATGGGTCTGTCAGACTGTCATACAATTTTGAAATCCACATTGAGACCCCTAGGCTTCAGGGTCTGCAATGTGTAGATCCAAAAAGTTCACGTCTCCTCAAGATCTTGACTCTATCCCCCTCTGCGTGAAACCAAAATCTGCTCAATGATTCTGAATCTCAAGTCCTTCTCTGTATGACCTGCTTCTTTGAAGTGTTTAGACACAGGAAGATCCATTTTTGTTTCCTAATGGAATACCTGTGATTGTTTAACCTTGTTTTCATATCACATGTGGTCTCTCCTACGTACCACAGGTTGCATGGGCAAGAGAGAATATATATCACATGTGTAGAATCACAGGTTAAATACTGTTTGATTTTGATGGTTTTGTGCGTGGCAGGATTAACAAAATTATTGCCACGTAGCATCAATGAACAATTGACGCAACCGTGGCAAGGGAAACATCCAGTGCGATTTGAACCAAAGTATGTACCACAATCAACCTTATTCGAGCCCACATCAGATTTAATCAATCTATCGCCTATAGACCGGCTCCTCCTATAAGAAAACAGAGGCAAATCTCCAAATTCTGGCACTGTTGGAAAACCACTCTTCAAAATGCCCCAATGTTTCCGAACTATCTGGGCAATCTGTGGACTCTCCATGCTATACTCTGATACAAAGGGAATTCTTTTATCACTTTTTGTCCTCGGTCTCAACTCAACAGGATTGCAAACCTTGGACCTACTATGTGTAATCAATCTCTGCGGATAACCCCTCACTTTAAACTTTGCTCCCATCTCTACGAACCTCTGTTCTTTCACAGTCGGATCCTGGACTATCCTGTCTATCCGAGTAAATTGACTGTAAGGTAACGACCTTATCATAGGTTTAGGATGATGACTCTCATACTTCAATAATGTGTTCTTATCTGTGTTCTTAACAAATAAATCAGTACATAAACTATCCCCCTGTATAGATACCTCAGTATCCAGGAATTGAATTTTTTCCACAGAGTGAGTCACAGTAAACTTGACACTAGGGTCAATAGCATTAAGAAAATGGTGGAACTCCATGAGGTCCTCTGTGGCGCCCACCCAGACCAGGAAGATGTCATCTATAACGCCACCACCCCAGCACATGGCTGAAGTGGTGGCTCCCATAGATGAAAGATTCCTCCAAGTGGGTCATATAGATGTTAGCATAGGTGGGCGCCACATTGGACCCCATGGCCGTCCCCCGTAATTGTACAAAAACTGATCCTGGAAAAGGAAATAATTTCTGGTAAGAACAAACTGTAGTAGAGACAGAATAAACTGTCTGCACTCCATTGTGTAATTAGTCCCAGTCAGGCACTGTCTCACTGCCTCAAGTCCTAATGTGTGCTGTATAGATGTGTAGAGACTGCACACATCAAAAGAAACAAGCAAAGCTCCAGCAGGTATTGTCAGATGGCGAATTTTAGTCAAAAAGTCAGCTGTATCCCGAATATATGATTTCGCCGAAACGGCAAAATGACGTAAGATTTTATCTAAAAAAATAGCTACATTACAAAACAATGACCCCCTCCCGGACACTATAGGGCGCCCGGGAGGGGCTGTCAAGATTTATGAATCTTTGGCAAACAATATAGAATTGGAGTCTGTGGTTTGTCACAATACAAAAAAGTAAACAGTTTGTCATCAACAATACCCGCTGTGCTTGCTTCAATTAACATCTGCTTCAATTCCTAAGTAAGGTAAACTTAGGGTCATGTGGTACCCTTCTATATACGTCAACATCATTTAATTGAGTGTAGATTTCCTGTATATAGTCCTTGGTGTTCATGACCACAACCCCACCACCCTTATCAGCCGGCTTGATGGTGAGGTTGTGGTCAGAAGCCAAGGACTCTAATGCGTTATCTCCTCACTGGTCATATTCGGATGGATCAAAGTATAGTCCTGTGTTTCAATCTTCAAAGCATCCACATCTCTCTTCACAGCCCGAAAGAAAGTATCAATAGCCGGATGGCTAATATTGGAGTGTAAAATCACTCTTAAGAAAGAGCCCCGTATTTTGCAACGATAGCTCTGAGACATTCGGATTCCGAGTGGGTAAGGAAGTCACATGATCCAGAAACCAGACTTTCAATTTAATGGAGCGTAAAAAACCTAAATGGTCCAGCTCCAAGTTGAACCAATTGGTTCTGGAAACAGGGCAAAATGATAAACCTTTGTTCAAAACAGATTGTTGAGCCTCATTTAAAATAGTAGAAGAAATATTTACCACAATGTTTTCTTTTTGTGGTTTGTCCTGGTTCTCTGGGATTTCACAGTTCTTCCTCTTCCTCCATCGGTGATGATGTTGGCCTCCCCGTCTGGTTCTTTTGGGGCTAAACCTTTTAATAAAAAAGGAGCAGAGGTAGAATTGGGAGACATGGTCTCCTGGGCAGTGACTCCATTGGCAGGGTCATGTACTTTTCTCTGTTGTTTGGGGGGAGTCCTTTTCTCCCCCCCTGGGCGTCTAACCCTTTTTAGATCTCCTTGCCAGTTATATATATATCCATGTAGATAATCCTCAGAATCTCATAACCATTTCCGCCGCTTTTTCTCTTGTAGTTCAGTTTTAAATGCCAGTTTTGAAGGCATAGGCGGTTTGCCATGTTTGAAGTGGGCATATGCAGACAATTGTAGTCACGTGACTCACGCTGGGTGTGACGTCAGCTAACACTGACGGAGACCTATTCGTTGACTTACGTGAATTTGAATATTGGGGCGCATGCGCCCTTGACGATGGGGAACGCTGACCTCGTTATGGCGCGGGAGCATATTTGTGAGTCTGTCCTTGCTTTTAATTTTAATTATATGCACTCGTTCACCTGTGGGAACAATTTAGCAATTATATTGAGGTTCACATGTAAAGTGTAATTTCACTAAACGTAATAACGACACATGAATATAATCACTTTGTTGTAATCTTGACATGTATTGAGACTTGATTGTAGAAATGAATATGAATTGTATAATGCACTTGCACTTTATTGTATCAATTATGAATTTTAATTGCACGATTAATTGTTGATGTAACACCGCCTTTATAAACTGCACTGAATGCATTGCACAGTATGGCTTGACAAAGACCGCATTGTGCGGTTGAAACGTTGCTGTCACTGGGTTAATAAACTCTACACGGATTTTTTGAAAGGAGTGCTGCCGTCCTTTTTCTTTGCATCTATATATATATATATATATATATATATATATATATATATAATCACTCTCTCTCAGGGGTCGGAAATGACAGACTTTTCATCAAACAGGGATTTAAAGTCCTTACTGTGCTTTATTGTGGGCACTTGAACACCAGCACAAACATAAACAAATCAAAATAAACACCCACCCGACTAGGCGCTACCTAATACACCTCACCTATAGAGCGCAGTCCACACACTGGGCAAGGTCCGGCTTTTCTTAGCCTCGAGGCCCCTCAGCCCTCCTGGCTGAGATAACCAAGAGCATATACTGAGGGCTGGTTTATCCCCCCAGTGTTTAAAGCCACCTGGCCTCACCTGAGTAGGTGAATAACTATGGTGGAATAGGGGTATCAACTGAAATATACACCCCCTCCACACCTCTATCATGTATGAGGCCTGTCACTGTGAGAGGCTGATGGTTGCTAGGGCAGTTATAGGCCTAACAATGGTCTCCAGGTCTTCCAAGTATGGAATCATATTATGCTAACACATAGGCATAATGCACTGCACTATATATATATATATATATATATATATATATATATATAGATAAAAGCAAAAATGAGGCAGCACTCCTCCAGTGTAGTTAATCCAATGGTGCACGCGTCCACCCCTGGTAGCGGGGTCTCTTTACAAATCCAACAAACTGGCGCAGCACTCCTTAGATAAAGTGAACAAAGAGGTGTTTATTCACACATGTTTAACACAGCAACGTTTCAGCTCTCTCACAGAGCCATTTTCAAGCCAAGTGAATAATACATATCAACATAGTATATTTATACAAAATTCATTATTAATTACACCTGTGTATCATTAAAATCACGTGATAAATACTTTAGAGGAATTTTTTTAATAAAGGTTTGTGAGACCATATTATTATAGTAGCAGAAAAGGATAGGAGGCAACCTTATGTTTAAGACTGGGATATACTTCGTGTAGTCTGGATATGACACAATGTGACTTTATTTAACATAATGGTAGATCCACAGTGGGTGGATATATGTATATGGGTGCTGGTTTGCCCGACTTATTGTCCCTTAGTGACATGGACGAGTCCGTAGTGGAGGCAGGATGCGCAGGCGCGATGGTTTAGTCGCGGTGAGCGCATCTCTTCCCGCGAGACGAGACATGAATACAAGGCGGCGTGCGTCGGGAGGAACGTAGGCCATGCGCAGTGAGAGGAGACACACGCCAAGGATGGTGAAGTCTCCATCTTCATTGAATTTGTGTAAAGTGACCCAGACTAAGGTAAAACTAATGTATACAATCATTGTTCTCCTATCTTATTTTCTAGCACACCCTGGATAGGATGCAAGCCAGGTTGATTTCTTTTAAATATATGCACAAGCGCACTTTCATTTTTTGTACTATGAATGTTATTATATACCACTAGCGGTTCCGTTGGAGCGGGACGGGGGACTTTTTGGATGAACTACGCACAAAATGAATTAAGGACACGTTGAATTCCTCTTAAGTATTTATCACGTGATTTTAATGATACACAGGTGTAATTAATAATGAATTTTGTATAAATATACTATGTTGATATGTATTATTCACTTGGCTTGAAAATGGCTCTGTGAGAGAGCTGAAACGTTGCTGTGTTAAACATGTGTGAATAAACACCTCTTTGTTCACTTTATCTAAGGAGTGCTGCGCCAGTTTGTTGGATTTGTAAAGAGACCCCGCTACCAGGGGTGGACGTGTGCACCATTGGATTAACTACACTGGAGGAGTGCTGCCTCATTTTTGCTTTTATCTGAATAAGGATTACAAGGCTCTGCACCCAAGACTGGTTTACAACTGTTTCTTCCATCAAAAACTCTATAAAGAGTATAAGGTATGGATACCAGAATTTTATCGAATGAGACACATGTTTTCTCGTACAATGATTCGGATATTGAAAGGATCATGAGTGGTGTGGAGTGGGAAGCCAGATTTCTGAATACACCCTCTGTGATTAACCTTAAAAGGGACTATGAGACCTGTACAAAGAAAGTCCTCTCATTGGAATTGCATTTGCTTACGCTGGTACAATACCATAAATGTAACCGGATTCCAAGAGGGATTCAAACAAGGTTAAAACCCAATATGTTTACTCAGGATTTGGAATTCCGATCTCAGTTTGAAGCAATTTCAAATAAATATGCTCTTGATATATTATTGTTGAACATTGAATACTTACAAAAAGATCTTAACGTATCAAAAATGAAGAAGCAGGCTTTGGAAGATGCTTTGAAATTGAATATGATGGAGAATGATCTTTCTTTATTTGTTGAAAAACAACAGGCATTTCTCTCTAAGCTACGTGGCGAACTAGAGGAGACTAAAAGAGGCAAATGGTACAGAGATGAACAAGACTACTCAACAGGACGTGTGTATATTTGGGAAACATCAAGGAATAATGAAATGAAGAAACCGGTGAAGAAAACGCAAGATCACAAGACAAAGTCTAACAGACAAAATGGCGTGGAAACAACAATCGAGTCCAATACATCTTCTTTTTTAGGGGAGCAAGCCTCATCTCTCCAGGGCGCACAAGGAGGGGAGGCTGTCGACATCGACGATCTAAGAAAGGGCAGAATACAACGCCCACAGAGACTCAATTCAACCAGACCACAAAGGAAAAAGTGAATGTACCTGATGTGGTGGTAAATATATCATCATATACACTGGACGAATATGAATGTAGTGTTTTGAACAAGGGATTATCATTTTGTCCACAGGCGCACATGGACTGGTTCCAGTTGGAGCTCGACTTGAACCGCCTCTTCAGAGCACTTAAACTGAGGGTGTGGTTCGACTCGGGCTCCCTGGACCCTAAGATGGTGACGACAACAGATACACATAGTACGGGGTTAACTTTGAAACAGTTTGACCTTCATCTTAAAAGTGATTTTACACCTATTATTGGTTCACATGCTATGGAAGTATTTATGGAATCTGTGCATAGAGATATTGCAGGCTTTAGACAGGAGTGTCAGGGGAATGTTTTCTCTAGACCAAACATGTCTACGGAAGAGATGAGGGCACTGAATCATTTGTCCAAGAACCACGATCTCACCATCAAACCTGCGGATAAGGGTGGTGGGATCGTGGTTATGGACACTTCTAAGTATGTACAGGAAATCAATAGACAATTAACGGAAGGGGATACATATGAAATTTTGAGTAAAGATCCCAGATTTGATATTGCTAGGAGAATCGAGGTTCTATTGAACAGAGCACTACAGGATGATGTTATAGATAAACAACTTAAAGAGTTTTTAACCATTAAATCACCTGTTACCCCTCTGATATATGTATTGCCCAAAATACACAAGAGTTTAAGGGACCCTCCGGGCGTCCCATTATTTCTGGTAGAGGGTCTATATGTTCAAACATTGCGATCTTCTTGGATAGAGTTTTGAGACAATTTTCTACAGGCACGAAATCATATATCAGAGATACGGGAGATTTCTTGAATAAATTGGATAAGTTTAAACTCACAAAGCAATGTATTCTGGTGTCATTTGACATCGTATCTCTCTATACATCTATAGATCATACAAGGGGGTGCAGGCAGTGAAAGAGGCATTGAGGGATTCTACATACCCAGATAGGGTGCAAGAATTCCTGTTGGAACTGTTGGAACTCACTTTACGCTGCAATTATTTTTCTTTTCAAGATAGATTTTATTTGCAACGGGTAGGCGCGGCGATGGGTTCCAACGTCGCGCCTACTTATGCAAATATATTTGTGAGGTCACTTGAGGAGCACCTTGTCTATGTATCTCCCCACTTCAGACATGTCTTGACGTGGTGGAGGTACATAGACGACGTGTTCCTTATTTGGACTGGAACCATGGAGGACCTGGAGGAGTTCCATGTGTTCTTGAATTCTTTGGATGAGGGCATTAAATTCACTCGAGTGACATCTGAAAATAAGCTGCAATTCCTTGATACAGTGGTATATATTCAGGATAATTCCATGCACACAGATTTACATGTGAAACCAACTGATAGAAACACATTACTACACTTTACAAGTTGTCACCCCAGAAAAATGATAAACTCACTTCCCTATAGCCAAATGATAAGGGTCAAACGGATTATTGATGTAGAAGATAAAACAGAGGTGGCCCTACAAACAATGAGTGACTCTTTTTGCCCAGCGAGGGTACCCTAGGTCCCTATTGAATAGACATATGACAAAGGTAAAAAATATTCCAAGGGAAGAATTAAAAAGGAGAGAACTAAGCGAGTAATGGATAGGATCCCGTTTGTGACTACATATAATGAATATTCCCCAAAAATTGAACAAATTATTAGAAAGCATTGGGGGTCAATACAAAGTGAGTTTCCTCAGATAGAGTCTTTTAAGAGGACTCCAGTTATATCGTATAGGAGAACAAAGAGTATCAAAGACCAATTAGTGAGGGCTGTAATCCCCATGAAAAAAGCGATGAGCATTGGTAGTTATCCTTGTTTGAATTGCGTTAACTGTAAATATATGCACAAAGGACAATATTTCATACACCCCAAAACACAGGAAAAATACAAAATCCATCAGTATTTGACCTGTAGTTCGTCATGGGTTGTGTATGTATTGTGGTGCCCGTGCAAATTACTATATGTGGGGAAAACCACTACAGAAATGAAAGCAAGGCTTAATAACCACAGACAGAGTATTAGGGACGAGAGAAAGGATCTCCCAGTCTCTAAACATTTTTTTGAAAAAAAACACAAAGAACAGGATCTGCATTTTATGATCCTGGAACATATAGAGATGTCCAAAAGAGGAGGCGATAGGGAGGTTCGCCTCAAAAAATGTGAACTGAAGTGGATCTTTAGCCTCAATACGTTGAAGCCCAATGGGCTCAACGTAGATTTTAGGGTTACCACTGGTATGTTCAGATAAAAATCTGTCTGGGGTACCTTTGAAACCGAGTCTCAATGTAGCCTTTTGATTTCCGGATCATTGTAGCAGGTGAATTATGCAATTCTTCACATCAATTGTGGTTAAAAAAAAAAATTAAAAACATTTTTTTAATAAAGGTTTGTGAGACCATATTATTATAGTAGCAGAAAAGGATAGGAGGCAACCTTATGTTTAAGACTGGGATATACTTCGTGTAGTCAAGCTTGAGAAAGGCTCTATTTTGAAGGAGCCGAAACGTCGCACTGTTCAGGTGAATAAAGGAGTTCCTTTTTTCCACTTTTATTGGAGTGCTGTTTGCTTTTTCTGCAATATATATATATATATATATATATATATATATATATATATATGTATATAGTGCCGTGCATTATGCCTCTGTGTTAGCATAATATAATTCCCTACTTGGAAGACCCGGAGACCATTGTTAGGCCTATGACTGCCCTAGCAACCATCAGCCTCTCACATTTACTTCTGGTGGGGGGGGGGAGATTGATAATAAGCTACAAGAAGCATACTCGCTCTCTGAAACCCCTTAAAGCAGTTAAATATTGTAGCTGGAACCATTGGGGTTTAGGATTGGAGCTAACTCTGATTCTGGTTGTTGCAGGGGTAGACCAGCTGCATATCACAGCTCCTGTGCACGTGTCATCTACATAATGTACTATTAAATCAGTTTGCCACAAAGACCCACTTACTATGACATACATCATTAGGTGGGAAGGGGTTAATAAAGAATGCAAACAAAAATGCAATGAAAACACCACTTGTGAATATAAGTGAATGTTCATACAGATTTTATTAAGGGATTCCAGTGAATGAAAATCCACTCATTTATGTGAATAGGACTGTCTTGGCGGCAAACACATGGATTCCTGCAAGTTCCAGTTAGATGAATTAGTCACAAATATTGCCAAAATTGACCCAATATTTGTTGCAGTTATGAAAATCATATCAAAGGTGCAATACAACAACTTATGGAAATACAGTATACCCTATGAGGGGGAAGCACATGATTTAATCTTGTGTGATGTTTGTCAATTTAGCTTTATGCTACCTTGTTTTTGGAAGATGACTAGTAGTTTTTTTAGGTGCCATTTTGCAAATATTCAAAAGCCTTTAATTTGTATTAACTTTAACTACATGGAAGTTTTGACATTTGTTTCCCCATTTACCAATAAACATACTTCATGTGACAAGTTTCTGTAAAAAAAAATGTTACTTTAAGGTGATGTTTAATCGAATAACATGTTTTACAAGCAAAATATGTTTTTCTGTTGCTGCACTTATTGATTTAAAAATTTAAACTTTACCGGAAACAATTAACACTTTATTGAGCTGCATAACATTCCCCACACACATGAATTTGGCCTAACTGTGATATTTTTTTACCATCAAAAAATGGCAGAATAAGCTCAAACATTTTTTTATTTTATTTTTTGAGTGACATTTTCATTGTGGTGGTTCTTCTGACATGTTTTGCAAACAGTGGTCCAGATTTACTAATCCTACAGATGATATAAATTTAGAAAGGCTGCCTACACCTGCTAGATTTTGATGATAAATGTAATTCAGGAAAAGACTCCTTTGTCTATCTCTATACCAGCTGTTTCTTCGTTTAGTTTGAGAAATAATTTTATGTCAGATTTATGGTTCAAAATGGTGTGTCTTAGGCCACACTCCTTTCCTAGAAAGCTCCACCTCTTAATGAAAACTGCTGACTCTTTTAGAGCAAGTTGAAAAAAAAAAAGACTCTAGTTGTGCCAAATTGCACAGCTTTTTGGACAGATTTTATAAGCAGAATAGACATGGTCATGGTGTTTTTTCCCTTATACAGAAGATGATTTAAAGGTGCCAGAAAAAAATGCTATGAGCTACAAGATATTGTGTTTTTTTAAAAGAAACCAGAAAGACAAAAACACCACACACTTATTAAGCAAAACACAAGCACAAGAAAAGTTCTAGTGTGACCTGCGTCTCATGTTTCCCATAAACCTTCAGCTAAAATCTAGAGCTACCTTGTTAGTACACAAAATGTAGTAAAATGGTACAAAAATGCTGCAAAAAATATGAACATTCAGAAAAATGCCACTAAAATCCTTCCTGTGAAAGCACTCGTAGGTGACTTTTTCTTTTGACCTTTGTTCTACCTGTAATTTCCTAGTATATCCCTACCTACAGCATTTATATCTAGATAAGTCCTCTGATCACAACCTGTGGCTCACTGTAAGACATTTTTTGCACATACTATTTTGTTACCTTTTTTATCAGTTCAAAAATACACCATTCATTTGTACCATGCATTTGTACCAAGCAGTTTGCATTTATCTTTTTCACTTGGACATCTGAAAACTGCTACAGAAAGAAGTTTTAGGAGATTTCCTGCAGTCAGACAAGAGCTTCCTTCCTCCCAGCCCCTCCATCTTCGGCTGGAGACTGGCTGCTATCAGTCTGTGTGCACTAGCATGACCTTACAGAAAGTTTGAGAAAGAGGTGGGTCTCTTAACTCCAATACACCTAAACAGACACTCAGAGCAGTGTAAAAGAGCAGAAAACTACAAAACTTAGTAGCTTCTTACAAAACCTTCCCCTGTGTGTGCAGGTATACTATACAAGTACATTGGCTGTACCATTAATGGTCTCAAGGTTAGACTGTGCAGGCACATTTCTGACATTCCTCATTCGCATGCCAGAAATGTATCTGCGGTCAGCTTGCATTTTTCAGCGGTGCATGGGGGCAACACAGAGGGTTTAACAGTGCAGGGTTTGGAAGGGTTACTCCACCTCCCAGAGGTGGTGACTACAGAAAATAGCTCTTGAATCGGGAAACATATTGGATCTTCAAAATGGGGTCCTCTACACCTAGTGGACTTAACCGTAAACATGATTTGATATTACACTATTGAAATGCTGATCCATAACTTGTGCTTTTGCTTTTATTACTATTTTCTTATCATGTCTTTCTGAACTTGCTTGCAATTTCACTTGGAGGAGTGGCTTGTAGTTACTGCACCCACCTGTTGCACAGGGGAGGTGCTATATAACTAACCCTCTTCACAGTTTGTCTCTTGTCATGAGTAAGGATCGCTATTGTCTCTGATCCGAAACACGTACACTGGACTGTAACTGGCTCTTAAATCGCACTGAAAAATAAAGGTAACATTTTTTAACCCAGCTGGACCTTTTTCCTCTGTTTATACATTAACAGAGCACTGACACTGCAGAAAGTGCTACCCATCTTTCCCAGGTTCCTGAATGTCAAGTTTTCCTATAAAGGCAGAAAGTATTTCTCACAGTCTGTGTAGACAAATCTGACAAACTCTATTTAGACTAAATCCTGCCCCTTAGGCCTCATGCACATGATCATGTGTGTTTTATGAATCCGCAGTTTGTGGGATGAAACGGGCAGCCCATTATAGAGATGCCTATTCTTGTCCACAAAACGGACAAGAATAGGACATGCTCTATTTTTTTTTTTTTGCGGGGCCACGGAACGGAGCAACGGATACGGACAGCACACGGAGTGCTGTCTGCATCTTTTGCGGCTACATTGAAGTGAATGGGTCCACGCCTGAGCCGCAAAGTATGCGGCTCGGACGCGGACCAAACATACGTTTGGGTGCATGAGGCCTTATTCCTTAACTTTCTGGCTAACATGCACAAGTATCAGAGGGGGAGAGGGAGCTGAAGAAGACATGGTTGCAGCCTGAGAGAAAAATCAGTTTTTCTGTTTTATTTTCTGTGGTTTCTGTTGATATCTGATGAAGCTAGAGCAAATAACAAAGAAACATAAGGAGATAGTGTTATGTTTTGTTGGTTGCTCTTTTTTCTTTGTTTGAATTCTGGTTTTAGTGGTTATTTAAGTAAATAATTCACTATAGCCGTTAAAGTGTTTGGCTTAAATATCTGGCTGCATATAAAAAGTGAAAAAATGCAGCAGAAATGCTACTAAATAAGCTGCAAACAATACTGAAAATGGCCACCAAACTGAAAGAAAAATTATTTGTGAGACCATTCTTACAGTTTATGTCTCCTATTCAGCAGGTCCTTAGTTGGAGCCTCAGAAGAGGCAAATTATAAGGAGGTGCCAAAATAAAATTAGAGCCCTGTCCTAAAGACTTGAAGGGAACTGTCACTTTTCCTGATTTGTCTGGTTTGGTAACTACCTGCATTTTCCATGCAATGGCTTTTATGGAGAATCTTTTCTTATAACTCTGTGATGTTTCTTTTCCTCAGTTATTGTTACTAGAAGTTTAATGAATATGCAACTGGGTGTTACCAGATGGGGTATGTGTCTCTGTACCATCTGACAATGAGTGCACTGATTGGACAGTGTTAGACTATCTAGGGACACATCTCTAACTGGTAACATTAAGTTTCAGAGGCAATAATAAACGTCTAGCTACAATAACTGAGGAATGTGACAAGGAGCTCAAAAATTATTATTTCATGGGAAACAAAATATTTAGTAAAACATACATTTAAGAAGTGGTAATACGTCACTTTGAAGTCAAGAGAGAATTTTGACTGCTCTCTGTATTTTCTTCTGTGTAGAGGACAAATTACAGAGGATGGCAGAGAGCAGCAATGGGCCCCTAGTCTAACCATGATTGATGATGGTCCTCGTTGAGCCTTATATCTGAAAAATGTCCTACAACATGTCCTATCCATTTGCTTCAATGAATAAGGCTCATGAATAACAGGTAGCCCTGTAGTTTGCAGAAAACATTTAGCTGGATATCCCCGGCATTGTATTTATACACTGACGAGCAAAAGGATAACAATGTTTTGAACTTTTGACTTTTAGGTTCCATATATCACCATCCACTACTACAGCTTTGAACGTGAGACTACCATCATACAGATAATCATCTTATGACAATATTGAAGTCAAGGCATCTTCACCTTTTGTAGGGCCACCATTCCTGACTTATGTAATGCATGCTGCATGCTTGCATGGACGTCTGTGATCTCTCACTATTACGAAGCATATGAGCCACCTCCACTGCCGTGTTTGTCGCACCAGAACTGGTAGACCTTCGCTTGGGAATCAACCTACTAACACACTGAGCTATTAGGGAATGTGAAAACAGGTTGTAGTTTATAGTATACACGAAGAAAAAGATTGTTCCACCACCAGGTGATAAACAGTAACCATGCAGTTACATGACATGAATCTGTACAACTAATCATATGCTAAATAGGTGCAAGTCCAATTTATGTACGATATAGCCAAGATGATTGTCTATAACATTATGGCAGTCTAACAATCAAAGCTGTAGTGGATGTTGAGATATGGAACCTGGAAGTCAAAAGTTCAAAACATCGTTACCCTTTGCTACCCTGTCCAATCAGTTATTGGTGGCTATCATCTTTTTTTGAGCTGTCTTTTTTTTGTAAAATTTTTTATAACAATTCTTGACCATTTTTTATTAGAAGTCTGACCAATATTTACTATTTTGAAGCAAATGAGCAAAAAATAATAACCCACAATGCCTTTCTTAAGGAGGTTTAGCTTAGTTGAAAGAAGGGAGTGGCTTAAAATGGAAATTTGGCGCTGAAATATTGCCACAAAATAGGTAAGCATAAAGTTAGATGAAAGTGTCTAGCCATACGCCAAATTTTTTTAGACAGAATGAGCCACTGTGATGAATTTTGCACATTATTTGTTTATGCCGGATTAGTCAATCCATGTTACATCAGCATCTCATGCTGACCGATGGTCCGCTATTTTGGGTGAGCATGAAAGCTGCTCTACTCACACTGTGTAACTTCATTGAAACTGACTTTTTTTCTGAGTATACATAGTAACATAGTATACAAGACCGAAAAAAGACATTTGTCCATCCAGTTCGGCCTGTTTCCTACAAGTTGATCCAGAGGAAGGCAAAAAACCCCTGTGAGGCAGAAGCCAATTTTCCCTACTTAAGGGGAGTAAAAAATTCCTTCCCGACTCCATTCAGGCAATCAGAAGTACTCCCTGGATCAATGACCCATCTCTAGTAGCTATAGCCTGTAATATTATTACACTCCAGAAATACATCCAGACTCCTCTTGAATTCCTTTATTGTACTCACTATCACCACCTCCTCAGGCAGAGAGTTCCCTAGTCTCACTGCTCTTACCGTAAAGAATTCTCTTCTATGTTTGTGTACAAACCTTCTCTCCTTCAGACGCAGAGGATGTCCCCTCGTCACAGTGACAGTCCTGGGGATAAATAGATGATGGGAAAGATCTCTGTACTGACCCCTGATATACTTATACATAGTTATTAGATCTCCCCTTAGGGTCGTCTTTTTTCTAAAGTAAATAACCCTAATTTTGAAAATCTTTCAGGGTATTGTAGTTTTCCCATTCCGGTTATTACTTTAGTTGCCCTCCTCTGAACCCTCTCCAGCTCTGCTATGTCTGCCTTGTTCGCAGGATCCCAGAACTGTACACAGTGATCATTAATAAATATATTGAAAAGAATAGGGCCCAGTACTGACCCCTGAGGTACTGCACTATTGACAGTTGCACAATCTGAGTGTGTACCATTAATAACCACCCTCTGTTTTCTGTTTTCACTCAGCCAGTTACTTAACCACTTACAGACATTTTCTGCAAGTCCGAGCATCCTCATTTTATATACTAACCTTTTATGTGGTACAGTGTCAAATGCTTTGGAGAAGCCCAAATATACGACATCCATTGATTCGCCGCTGTCAAGTCTAGAACTTACCTCCTCATAGAAACTGATTAAATTAATTTGGCATGACCGATCCCTCATAAGCCATGCTGATATGGCGTTATTTGCTTATTTCCGTTAAGATCCTCTAAGATAGCATCTCTCAGAAACCCTTCAAGCAGTTTCCCCACAACAGATGTTAAACTTACCGGCCTATAGTTTCCAGGCTCTGTTTTTGGACCTTTTTTTAATATTGGCACCACATTTGCTATGCGCCAATACTGTGGAACATTCCCTTTCAGTATAGAGTCCGCAACTATCAGAAATAAGGGTCTGGCTATGACATTACTTAATTCCCTTAGGATAGGGGGGTGTATGCCATCCAGTCCTGGCGATTTGTCTATTTTAATATTTTTAAGTTGCTGTTGTACTTCTTCTTGGGTCAGACAGGAAACTTGGGGATTTATTTAATTGGGGATTTATTTTTACATTCAGCATTTTATCTGACAGTTTATTTCCCTCAGTGAATACATTGGAGAAAAAAATATTTAACAGCTTTGCTTTCTCCTTATCGCTCTCTGCAACTCCCCCTTCATTACTCTTTAAAGGGCTGACACCTTCACATTTATACTTTTTAACATTTATATAATTGAAGAAAATTTTAGAGTTAGTTTTACTCTCTTTGGCAATTAATCTCTCGGTCTCTAGTTTGGCCACTTTTATTTGTTTTTTACCTGTTCTATTTTTTTACTTATAGTTTTTCAGTGCTTCCTTGCTACCGTCCTGTTCTAGTGATTTATATGCTTTCTTTTTGTCATTTATTGCTTTCTTTATTTATCTATTTATCCACATTGGTTTCTTTTTGTTCCTTAACCTTTTATTCCCATACAGTATGTATCCCACAATGAGAATTTAGGATGCTTTTAAAGATGTATCCCGTTTTGTGGCTGTATTTTTGTTTTTGAGGACTTTGTTTCAGTTAGTTAGGCCTATGGCCTTGCTTAGTTGCCTAAATTTAGCTATTTTGAAGTTTGGTATTTTTGTTCCTCCCTGTAGAAATGTTGTTTTGGATGATAATTGGAAGGTTATTACCGTATTTTTCGCCCTATAAGACGCACTTTTTCCCCCAAACGTGGGGGGAAAATAGTGCTACGTCTTATGGGGCGAATGCAGCAAACACTGATACACCGCCGCGCTGCTGAAGAGCGCAGCCGGCGTGTATATCAATGAGGAGGGGCTGTGCAGTAACTGTATTCTACTACACCGGCCCGCTGTAGTAATGTTATAGGCGATGTTTAAAACTATCATTTACATTAAACTTAATCTATAATCTACGATCGCAGGCAGGACTGGAATCAGGAGGCCGGACGGGCAGGAGGCGGCAGCGTAACGTCACGTGCCTGCTCCGCCCACTTTATGAATGAAGCAGACGGCACAGGCGCATGACGTCATGCTGCCGCCTCCTGCCCATCCGGCCTCCTGACTCCAGTCCTGCCTGCGATCGTAGATTATAGGAGGTAGGGTAATACTGCCAGCATTAAGTTTAATGTAGATGATAGTTTTAAACATTGCCTATAACATTACTACAGCGGGCCCGGTGTAGTAGAATACAGTTACTGCACGGGCCCGCTGTCATTAGCAAACAAGATGCCGCCCACAGCCCCTGTATTGGGGGTCATCACAGCCACTGTTATGGGGGGGGGGGAATCTGTGGATGACACATAGCATAAGATGCTATGAGTCATCCACAGATTCCTCCCATAGCAGTGTCATTCCCAGATGCCTCCATACAGTGCCATCCACAGATTCCCCCATACAGTGCCATCCACAGATTCCCCCATACAGTGCCATCCCCAGATGCCCCCATACAGTGCCATCCCCAGCTCCCCCACACAACAGCGGTTAACCAGAGATCCCCACATAACAGTGTGTCCTCCACAGATGCCCCCATAACAGTGTGTCATCCACAGATGCCCCCATAACAGTGTGTCATCCACAGATGCCCCCATAACAGTGCGTCATCCACAGATCCCCCATAACAATGCATCATAATTGTGTCATGCACAGAACACCATTAGTAAAAAACCCACCAAAAGTACACCTTTTGGTTCAAAATATTTTTTTTCTTATTTTCCTCCTCAAAAACCTAGGTGCGTCTTATAGGCAGGTGCGTCTTATAGGGCGAAAAATACGGTACTTTATGGTCACTATTTCCCAGTTGTCCCCCAATTTGCACATCTGTTGTTCTGTCAGGTCTATTGGTTAATACTAAGTCCAGTATGGCTGTTCCTCTAGTTGGGTCCTGAACCAGTTGGGAAAGGTAATTGTCTTTGGTTATTGCCAAGAACCTGTTTCCTTTATGCGATGTACAGCTTTCAGTTTCCCAGTCTATATCTGGGTAGTTGAAGTCCCCCATAATAACCACCATTATGATTTGCGGCCTTGTCTATCTCGTTTAGTAATAGATTTTCTGTGGACTCTGGTATATTAGGTGGTTTATAGTAAACTCCTATTAGTAATTTATTATTGTTTTTTGCTCCATGTATCTCAACCCACAGTGACTTCACATGTTCATGTCCCTCACTTATATCTTCTCAGACTGTGGGCTTTAGATAGGACTTTACATAAAGGCAGACCCCTCCCCCTCTCTGGTTTTGACGATCCTTTCTAAACAGACTGTAACTCACACATCACTAATTCAAGTTTCCCAGTTTTGTTAGTCAGGCTTCTGGCATTAGTGTGCATACAATTAAGAGTTTTTTGTATATTTTTAACCCTACACCTTTCCTTCTGAACTGTTTTAGTCCCTCCTTCCATTCCTCCCCCAGTCCCACTACCTTGCCCCCGGTATCTATCTGCACTATCTTCCTCTCCTATAATGTAAGTACCCCCCCCCACCCCCGTCCCTAGTTTATCACCCTCCTTGGCTCTGTTTGCTGTTTCTGCTGCTACAGTAAGTTGTTACCAATTAGCTAATTGGCATCTGCTATACGTGCTATGCTGTCTCTTTCACTCCTTGCCTGATATATTAGGTTCCTATCTTGCTTATCTCCTGCTAAGTCATTGTTCTCTGTTGTCTGCCCATGTACCAACTTCTGCCTCATTTGTGCTCTTTGAGCCTTCGCTACCTGATCAGACCTGTGCCTTTTTACCGTTCTGATCTGCTGATGCCAGCCCTGACCTTGGATCTGTTTCACATAATCGTATGAAATCTTACTGTCCTAACCTTGGCATGTTACTGACCATGAGTTTTGCCTAATCTATCAGATGTTGAGTGGGCTACATAGATGCTTGGTGTATGCTGTTTTACATTAAGGCCAATCATGGAAATGTAACCCCTCAAATGCCATGATTGAGACAATGGCATCTTAAATGGCTTTCCCTGGAAATGCTGCATTCCAGAGGTCTGAATGACAGCCCCACACCAAGAATGGGGGAGATATATACCTCATCTCATACCAGCTGTAACACGATAATCTACATTTAGCCCATTGGGCTTCAACATTCTAAGATGATGTATCTACTTTAATTCACATTTCTTTAGAAGAATGAGTCTATCACCCCCTCTTCTCATTACATTAACCCTTTCCAGAATCATATACTTCAAATTGTGTTCTTTATGTTGTCTTTCTACAAAATGTTTAGCTACAGAAAGATCTTTCCTTTTCTCTCTAATAGACTGTCGATGATTATTTAGTCTAGATTTCATATCGCAAGTGGTGTAACCCACATAAAGCAGGTGACATGGACACCAAAGCACATAAATCACCCAAGAGTAATCACATGTAAAATATTCCTTAATCTCAAACCATTCCCAGTCTGCGAATGTGTGAATTCACCACCCCTCTGCAGGTACTAACAATTCACACATCGCAAACATGGGTAACATCCTGTTCTTTTTGTTTTTGATAAGGTTTGCTGCACTTGTTTTTTCTGGCTCCCTGCCTCTGTTTTGACAATCCTATCTTTAATATTTCTAGAGCATCTGTACGACATCAGAGGAGGTGCAGCGAAGGCAGATATCACAGGGAATCCGCTCCTTGGTGCACGCCAATGTGAACGCACAATCCGCTCCACCATCGGGCTTACTTCATTAAACGTTGTAACAAAAGGTATCCTTTCAATATTCTGTTTCGTTTTATCCTCTAATAAAGTTTTACGAGTTATTTTATTCACTTTCATTCTATTCTCCTGAATAACTTTTTTAGGGTAACCCCTTTTTTCAAAATAATTTTCTAAAAGTTTTTAAGGCGCATTCAGCATGTTCCTCATTATCCACAATTCTTTTTACTCTTAACATTTGGCTGTAAGGTAAAAAATTAATCATTTTTTGTGGATGTCCAATCTGTTGTTTTAATATTTAAATCTGTGTGTAATCTCCCTTTGTCTACATATACCTGTGTATCAAGATGCTGTTAAGGTGAATTTTATATTGGTATCCATGTTATTCAAAAATTCGTGAAATGCAATCAAAGAATCGTTCGTACCCTTCCAAATAATGAACACGTCATCTATGTACGTCATCTATGTATCTCCACCACCCCAGTACCTTACACACATAGACGACCCGCTCCTCCAATGATCGCACAAATATATTTGCATAGGTGGGCGCGACGTTCAACCCCATCGCCGCTCCCACCTTTTGCACATAGAACCTATTTTGAAAAGCAAAGTAGTTGTACCGTGATGTAATTTCCCCATATCCAACATGAAACTCCTTGCTCGCTCCCTGTATTGTGATTGTTGCAACATTTCTCGTACCGCTCATAAACCCTGTTCATGTCCTAACGATGTGTACAATGACACGATATCGAAGGACGCCAAGACCACATCATCTGTAACATTAATATTTGAAATTTTTTGCAAAAAGTCACCAGTGTCTCTGACATACGAACTCGCCTCCACCTCCATATATATATATATATATATATATATATATATATATATATACGTATATTCTGTTATATATATATATATATATATATATATTTGGCCTCATGCACACGAACATATTTTCTTTCCGTGTCCGTTCCGTTTCTTTTGCAGACCATATGCGGAACCATTCATTTCAATGGGTCCACAAAAAAAAACGGAAGGTACTCCATGTGCATTCCATTTCGGTATGTCCGTTTTTCCCTTCCGCAAAAAAATAGAGCATGTCCTATTTTTTTCTAGTTTGCGGACAAGGATAGGCATTAGTACAATAGATCCGCAGAAATAACGGATCCGCAAAAAAAACGGATTCCATATGGAACAGCATCCATTTTTTTTGCGGATCCGCAATTTGTGGACTGCAAAACACATACGGTCGTGTGCATGAGGCCTTTGTGGTCGGGGCTATATGACACGTAACTGTCTACCTGCCTACCTAACTAAGCTAAGCGGCTTGAGTTATGCCATAACCGCTATGTAGGAGGAATGCCTGAAGGGAGGCATACCCTGCAAGTTGTTTATGAAAAGAAGGGTGGGTTGGGAGGGTACACAGAACCCGTCGACACACCCAAGGGGGGCGCCTGCCTGGTATAAGTGTACTACTTACACCCCTCCCACAAATACAGGCCTATAAATCGGCCTTCAAACTTGTGTGCGGGGCTACATGACACGTAACCGTCTACCTGCCTACCTAACTAAGCTAAGCGGCTTCAGTTGTGCCATAACCGCTGTGTAGGAGGAATGCCTGAAGGGGGCCAAAAACCAACAACTAAATACACAATAGTACGTAGCAACAACACTACCATGACCAACCTCTGGAATGCAAGAACATCTCTCTACTAGGCTGAGGTATGAACCTTTTGAACATGTGGAGCGCCTAATTTGTGGGCCAGAACTTTTGTTCCCAGAGGCAGCACATGCTGCACCTGACCTGAAGGAAAGGCCCGATAGCTGTCGGTTTCAACCCTAAAAATTGGACACAGGCATACAGACATGCCGCATAACTGAGAGGTGGTGAGTGGTGCCGTGAGCACCGCAACAGAGTACTCTCAAGGTCTTGGTCTGTTACTGCTGCCAGTAATTGCTGAAAGACACGAAGCCGGGCACCCTGAAAGGAATGTCGGAAAGAGAATGATTATATTGGGGGCCAAAAATGGCAACGGAACCAGTGCCAGCAACAACACTAACATGACCAACCTCTGGAATGCAAGAACATCTCTAGACTAGATTGAGGTATGAACCTAGTGAACATGCAGAGCGCCACTGACCTAGCTTCCGGATAATATGGGCTGGAACTTTCGTACCTAGAGGCAGCATATGCTGCACCTCACCTGAAGGTATATAGACCTATAGCAGTCTTTGAAGAAACATCAAGTAGCGAGTTTGTAAGCTGATAAAGTTTTATATATTCTTAATTTTCCATTTAATTTTAGTTGTAGTTTTAATTTTTTTTTTAAATGCCCCCCCCTTTTTTTTTCTGCTACCTTAGCCAAAGATGTAATTGACCACACCAAATGAGAATGGCGAGCTGTGACGTGACCTGAAAAGCAAAAAGGACATGCAATGAATGATCCTGGCTGTGGTAGTATGCTGACACTGACATAAGGCCTGCAGGCATCAGAACCAACAAAATAGTTGAAGCCGCCGAGGCCTGAGTGAATGGTCAGGTCTGATGTTGCGAGACCGCAAACTGATAAAGTGACTTACCAAACCTTCTGAACCTATAACAACCTAAAAAATAAAATGTCAAGTAGCAAAGCCCGCAACCTAATGGGAAATCCACCTGTGAGCTGTGACGTGACCTAAAAAATGAAACAAATGGCACGTAAAGACAATCCTCACTGTGGTAGTATGCTGACACTAACACTAGGCATGCAGTAATATAAACCACCTGTAACACACCACCCTGCTATAGGCGAGTACATGCAAATGTTGCCACCATCAGCATATGCGCCCAGAAGAGATGTGGTTGTATAGACCGTAAAAACAAACTAAACTCAGTTCTCGGCGAAAGCTACGCTCCTATATAATTTCTAGCACAAATAAAGCAATAAAACGAGGCAAAATAACAAAATAAAAAAGGTCCACGTGGGTCTCTGCAATTACCTTTGTAGCAAGTAGCTCCCCCAGTGTCCAGCTAACACTCTAGTCTGAACTGAAGATAGATCCCCAGCACTTTGCACAGGTGCTTATTAAGTACACAAACTCAGGGTCACAACCTTAAAGTGGCACACACACATTTTATATTTCTAAAATAAATCAAACAAGACAAGGGAAGATACCTCAACACAGAGGAGCTTATGTCTACTTGAATACATATCGTAAATTAGCATTTATACAACATAAAAATAACAATAACACTTTGTAAACAGCAACTCTGCTCCACTTGGATTAGTCAGCTGCCTGAACCTCACCCTCTATAATGCAAGTAAGGGGATAATGCTGGATGTCAGTGCGAACAAGGCTCTAGTCTGTCTGCAGAAATAATAGCAGTTAGTGAGAGAGGTTTGCTGGCGAGCACTGAAGTGAAAGCAGACAGGAAAGACATACAGATATACACAGACAAACTAAGCAAGGTGACCTGTGCAAAACATAGAAACCTGCCAGAAAAATGAGATGGAGTCACGCTGACCCCTGCTGCCTAACCGTGGGGGTGCCAGGCAGAATTGCTCCGGTACAGTGCTGCTCCTCCTCACCAAAGGAGCCGACACACCACCGGCCGGACTAACCCTGTTGCCACGTGGGGGCCAAACGTGGGCTGCCAGGCAGAATCGCTCCGGTGCAATGCTGCTCCTCCTCACCAAAGGAGCTCGACACATCCCCAGCCGGACTGTAACACGGACGATGCTGCACGAGCTTGCCGCAAACCTTCACCCGACCGGAATGACCTCAACTAGGATCCTGGACGCTGACTGAGTATGGAAGCTGCTGATTTAGCCCATGTGCTGCAACAGGTGGCTCAGACTGCACACAACTATGCAGCACCGTCAACACACCCAATGGAGGCCCCTGCCTGGTATAAATGTACTACTTACGCCCCGTCCACAAATATAGGCCAATAAATCGGCCTCCAAACATATATTTGATTTGCACCGAAGCCGAATTTCCTCGGGCTTTGTGGTAACAAATCACATTTTCCTAAAATGGCTGCTACACATGTGAGGACATGGGGCAAGGAACTCTGGGAAGGTAGGATCACCCATACTGACACGCATGCAGCCAATCAGCAGCCAGCCAGCCCTGTGATGTCACAGCCCTATAAATACGGCGACCATCTTAGATTCTCCTATTCCCCAGTGTGCTTAGATCAGGGAGAGACGTGTCTGCAGGTGCTAGGGACAGTGATAGGAAAGACTTGATTGTGGTGTGAAAAAACATCAACCTGCAATACTGAGTTTATACTTTATACACCATCGTCAGCTGATTCCACATAGATGTCTACAGAATCTGTTCTATTAAAAGCTCATTCAAGTAGAGCCCCCCCTCCCCCATTAACAATGCAGACCACCTAAACAATGTTGTCTTCATTAGTTTACCTAGAGCCCTCTATGGCCCAAACAGCCATGTGGTAATTGAACACAGCCACATCACAAGCACCACACGAGCATGTCATTTTGTTGTGCCCTGCAATCACAGGGAGCCCATAGGACACAAGGAGCTCACAAAGAGGCCTAAGGGGCATAGGGAAAATTGATGGGTGACTCTATACCACCTATTGCTGTATGGGCTGAATTACGCAGTGGTGAAATTTTTTATTTCAAAGCAAACTCTGCTGCTCTGTATATCTTGGGAGGTCAATATCTCCAACTATGCCCTCACTCGATTTACACCAAATACATTATTTTCATGTAGAGATCCAAGAATTATGTTGGAAGCATGCACTGTATGCAAGCCATGTGCAACCCCTCTCATCACACTCACACTGTTCTGCCCTTGTTTTTACTGGGTGAATGGAGTCACACAGGGGAGGAACTGCTCCTTGTCCTTCATCATAAAATCGATTCATGGCTTTCTCCGCGACAACTGAAAATCATAACCTTGGTGACTGACAACTGGAAGAACATGGTGTCGGTGCTGCATCAAGGAGGGCTGAGCCATGCGCTCTGCATGGTGCATGTGTTCAATCTGGTTGTCAAGCAGTTCCTGAAGTCTTCCACCCATCTGCAAGACATCCTAAAAATGGCCAGGAAAAAAATGGCCAACATGCACTTCAGCCACTCGTACTCAGCAAAGCACACCCTCCATGAGCTGCAGTGGCAGAACAGCTTCCCCCAACATCGGCCGATATGCAATGTTTCCACCCGTTGAAATTCCACCCTCCATATGTTGGATTGACTATATGAACAGAGAAAGGCCATCAATGATTTCTTGATGATCAAAGTGGACAAGAGTAGTCTCCTGTGTAACATCGATGTCAGCCAGTGGCAGCTCATGTGTGACACCTGCCATTTGCTCAGGCCCTTTGAGGAGGCCACGTTATTTGTCAGTTGCCAGGACTTCAGGATGAACAATGTCATTCCACCGCTTCATGTTCTGGAACAGATGCTGGTAAAGCTGGTCAGGGGACTGGAGACGTGGTACCTAGAACAAACACCAACCGATGGGGTGACCCCAGAAGTAGGTCATCGGCACGAAGGAGCAGTCATTTTCATAGCCCAAAGTATCCTTCCGGAAGCTTGACCTCTGCATGTCGACGGTCTGCATTGCGAAGCTTGTCTAAAACAAAAATCCCTCAGTGCATCCCCTTGGAAGAAACTCTTGATCCAGCACAGGCTGATTTGCTCCGTCAAAAACAATGGACTATGTACAGTGTGACAGCGATGTATAATTTCTCATACACCAGACTGAAAGAGTATTCCAAGCACCTGTCTGCCCACACAGCTGCCGAGAAGCAGAAGGGTCTTGCCATTGAAGTGGGCTCAGAGCTGAACCCAAAAGCCACATTTTCCTGTTTACCTGGACTCAAAGGAAAGGACAGAGATCCACTGGCTGTGCTCATACTGATTTTATCCAAGCCTCCACTCACCAAGGCAAACACAGAAGACAGGATAGTGTGGACAGGTTGGTCCTGCGTAACAAACACAGAGGACAATCTATTGGAGGTTTTACCAAAGACATTCACTTGCCTCCCGCTCTTCCTGTATAACGGCTGAGAGGCGCTCACGGTTATTGTAGGGACGTGGTTCCAAAGAAACTTTGACTGTTGTTTCGGTAAGCTAATGATTAGTTCTCAGGACCTTATGTGGCTAGCAGTGATGTGGACTGGGTATGACGTGTCTGGATCTGTGTCGGCCACAGGGCTTGTTTTCTCTGTGCCCGTCGAACCTCGCATGGACATTTCTTAAGCCATCCACTCAGAGGACTTCAAGAATTTATGGAATGATATTCATAAATCAAAGGATGACTTCACATTGAAGGAAGTCGACAATTTATTCCAATATCTTTACTTGCATTTCAGACACTTTAGAATCCACATAGCAGCAACCCAACTCGTCAAGGTGACGGCATCTGTGGCATCAGAGCATTGTGAAGGAAAACTAAAGTTCCTCAGTAAGGACTACCAAATCCGAGTTGTGGGATTCATCATGGAGCTGGCCATCAATAACAATTCCATGTTGAACACATGGACGACTCTAATCTCGGACCTTTCCCACAATGTTCTGGAACCCCCAGATGTCTTATATGTCTTAGACATGATCCCTGCAGTGCTTACTACATGTTATACTGCTTCTTACCGTTCTGTTACAGCGGCTGTGAGACCTGCACATACTAAGTCTTATTTATGAAGATTTTCGGGTGCTATCTGTACCGACCAGTTACCTTCCAGCTGTCGTGTTCTATAGCCTGCACAGTAGGAATGAGCTGGAGTCGGCTCATTTATGGCCTTTAGTTATCAGCCATAACCCCATACATTTCAAGATCAATATGCATTACCAGCGTGGTCATCCCGACACTGGTCGTCAATCCATTCTTGTTGATGAAGCACATTTTTTTTCAGTTTGTCTTTTAAATTGTATGGTTTTGCCCCTTCTGTGTTATATTTTATGTGTGTTAATGTTAATGTTTGTTAAATAAAGTTATTTTTTTCTCCCCCGTTTAAAAAAAAAATAAAAAATATTTGGCTCGTGATTTGGTAGTCTAAAGCAGGAGTGGGTACAAAACACAGAAGAAATGCAAATATTCTATTTACGTGTCATCTCTGTTTTGGATCCACTCCTGTTCTTTTTTGCATTAGCAATACTGATGGATTACTGACCAAATGCTGACTGAGTAAAGGCGAATGTTCCACAGACAGGTTTCTTTTTTGGGGGGTTATTGTTCTGACGGATCAGAGGAAGGGCAAAATAATTAGTGACGTTAACACAAACTTACTGCTCACACCCTCTCCACTCTGTCAGTGGGCTCTACTTGTTTAAGCGTTTAATAGAGCAGGTTCTGTTTACATCTATGTGGAATCAGCTGACAACGGTGTAAAAGGAGTGCGCTTCTTCTTGATGCTAACATTGACCTGTAAGGCTGAGTTCATAGTTGAGTTATTTGAGTTATTATTATTATAGTTTTGGCCCTGTGACTGCCGAAATAAGTGAAAGTGTGCAGTGATTCTAAGAACGACGCCTGTAATCTGCATGTCATACGGACTCCCAGTATTATTATACTACCAAAGCAGACTCCCTGTGCATGTTACTGCAAGGCACAGTGTTCTTCCCCCCCCCATAAAGGCTCTCAGCAGCCAGGAGATAGGCCTTCTTCCAGAAAAATTCGGCAAACCGGCAAATAGATTTTCTGAAAAATTCGCCCATTATATATATATATATATATATATATATACAAATTTCAATCACCCCCTTTCCTCATTTTAAGAATAAACAAACAAAAAATTTTCATCATTAAATCACTAGCGTTGTCATATCCCAAAATGCCTCTACTATCAAAATATAAATGCATTTTCTCCCTACAGTGAATGTCATAATGGAAAAAAATAAAATGACAGATTTTCCGTGTTTTGTCACTTCACCTCCCCCCCAAAAAAAAATAATATAAAATGGTAAAAAATTAATGCATTCAATATAAACTAAAGATCAACCCACAAATATACGCCCTCACAAAGCTCCATAGACATAAATATAAAAAAAAATATTCCATTTATGAGAATGGAAAAAGGTTATTGCTCCAGGAAAGCAGGGTATAAAAAATAAAGATGCAGAAAACTGAAAATTGAAGGATCTTGAAGAAGTTGGGGAGAGATTGTGAGTCAATGGCATGACAGCATGCTCTGGCATTTTTCCCCTCATTGCCAGGGTTTTTCTCCTACAGACCTCCATTAGGTTTTTCTTATTACTTTAAAAATGCATATACATGTTGGCATTTTTTGTACCAGTGTATTTTCATTATTATGATCTAGTACATACCTTCCTATCAACAAATCCAAGGCATAGAAAAAAAGGACATTAAAAAAGCCAGATGGTGAAACTCACTATACACCTCAAAAACGGTTAAAAAAATTATAAGAAGTCAGCTGTTTTAGAGGCTTTTTTGCCCCTCCCTCTCAAAAAAAAGCATAACAAAAAACCATGTGTGGGACATTGATTAACATATACAGTATATGCCAAAATAGTGGCATATGTAAGTCGCAGATTTTGCCATATGGCATTTGTTGGCAAAATCTGCCACTGTTCCTCACTTACACCACTTTTTCGTGGGCGGGGAAACAGTAGGACTGGCATTCCCAGCTTATTTATCATTTTCCACGCCAGTTTTGGCATGGAAATGGCCTAAATCTATGCCAGCAAGGGAGAAAGTGTAGATTTAAGTCTGTAGAACGACCTGCTGTAGGAAGCGCCAAACTTATATAGAGGCCTGTGCCTCTATATATCTTTGCAGCTTCCTCCAGCAGCACAAAGGGACTTAAGACTGACGTGAAAATTCCAGTCTTAATAAATGTCCCTTATAATATCTTTGTCAACAGCAGTTTCCAGGCTGTTTAAATTTTTTTAAACAAATTGAAAAATAACTTTAAGCTATTTAGCATCTGTTTGCTTTATGACTTAAAAAGGTATTTGTGATGTTAAGTTTGAAAATGTGCTAAGCGTGTACATTTTTGTCCTACACATTTATGGTTGTACTTTTTTGTCAAAAAAAAATCTGAAGTGTACTGTATAAAATTTTTGGGGGAATTTATCATGAGGAGAATATATGAACTCAGTTTTGCTTGAGTCTGCATTGGAGTACTTTGTGCCACGTTTATCAAATGTCTCCTCCAGTTTTCCAACTCCACCCTCCTCCTTGAGCAAGACTGACTTTTTGCGACTTTTTTAAAAAGTTGCAATGATAAATCTGGAGAGAAACTAATTAACATAGCTAACCACACCCACTTCCCCACCCATATTACAAAACTAAAGTGAGTGGTGTAAAAATCCAAAAAGTCGCGAAATTGTGTCCAAGTGAGTGTAAAAAGTCGCAAAAGCCCTATTTTGTGACATTTTGATGCCAGAATTCTTGAGTGAAGGTTGGATATATTAAGGTCTTTATGTTTGCTACACCTAGACAGCATACGATGTATGGTCCATGTAAGCAATATCACAGCCATGAAATGAAATGCAATACTGTACTGTGTTCCCTATGAATTTTGCTTTATATTCAGGTGTATGAAGACATGCAGCAACCAGCTAATATGATTTGTGCTTTATGTAAATGATGCAATTAACTATAATTAATTTCAATGGTATTTGAAGGTATTATTTCTCTGATTAATTAAATTATATTGTTTGCATATCGCTTAGTCATAAATTGCGTAGAGAGCAATTTAATGTGACTGTGTTTTTCAAGTCAACTTGCCTAAAGCAAGTATTGAAGATGAAATACATATTAAAAACCAATGCAGTATATAGTACAATAATACATTTTTGCAATAATTAATTTAATTGGCATTTGAGCATATTATTTATTTGATTAATTAAATGTTGTTGTTTGCATATCGCTTAGTCATAAATTAGGTAGAGAGCAATTTAATGTGACTGTATTTTTCAAGTCAGCTTGACTAAAGCTAGTTTTGAAGATGAGATACATTAAAAACCAATGCAGTATATAGTATAATAATATATTTTTATTAAGAAATGCTTGTATTGATTTTTTATACTTATAAATGGTAGAAAGTAAACAGGTTTTATAGCTATAAATAATTTAGGTGCTTCTGTAGCTGCTAGATTGCAAAAAAAAAAAAAAATGTCTATTCAGATAGGAATATCTTTCCGAAGTCAGAAGCAGGAGCCTTGTGTTTTGATCTGATTAGATTCCCCAGTTGCTTAAAGAAAAAAAAAAAAGAAGGAAAAGAAAACTTCAGAGTATGTATAAGTCAAGGACAAGTATGGTCCACTGTCATTCCAAGCATAGCCATTTGATCACATTAGCTTCACCTGCAATATTTACAGCACAAACATTTCTGTAAAGTCTAGTAATGAGATTTTGGGACGGTGAAGATGAATGATAACGTCTAATTGCTTTAGCACCTCATGAGAGTTGAAACATGTCTTTGTCTCAGTATTGCTACTTTACTTTCCTTGTTTGTCCTAAATATAATATCTAAGTATGTTATAATCAGGAACCTATCAGAATATTCTAAATGAACAGATAGTTATAGAAAATTATATGAAACTGGGGGTAGAAAATGGGGTTTTCAAGGATTGCCTTTTTTTGTTAAACATTATGCCCTCCCTTCCAGACCTGTAAAAAGAGCATAGTTAATCCCCTCTTCTTGCTTATGTCACTGTCAGTTCTTGCCTGTCTTCAATGTTCTTGTCCCACCATGTAAGGCTACTTTCACACTACCATTCTTCCAGCAGGCTGTAATGGCAGAGGAATAGCCTGCTGGAAGACATCATATTCGGCATAGCCGGATACTACCTGATGCCACCCAAGCCCATTGACAATAATGGGACACAGCGGGGATCCGCTCTATTTCCAGCATTAGTGTTAGGATTTGGCCAGACAAAAAATTCTACTTGCAACCATATTTGTCAGATGAATCACAGAACTTATACCATAAACAGGCTGGATCCCTGCCAAGTCCCATTAGAGTTTATGGGGCCTAGCAATGCTCCAGTCTTTTCCGGCTATACAGGATACAATGTATTCTTCTCCTAGAACAGCCTGCTGGACTAAGTTATACCTAGTGTGAACCTATCCCAAGCTTTCAGCATAGATGGGGTCATGTGTGCTGCTACAACCAATGACTGGCAACAGTAGTGCTGTGCCTTTTTCGGACAGCTGTATAATGCAGCAGACACCTGCCTCTAGTGACTGGGATGAGCAATGACTCCAATCTTGGTCATTTAACCCCTCATTTGCCACTGTCAATTGCAATCATGGCATCTGTAGGGTTAGACAAAGGGAGCGGCTCCACCATGAAACTGTGGGACTCTGTTGCTTTGACAGTCTGGAGCCTTGTGAAAGCTCCCACTGCTGTCATAGAAAACTGCCTGATAAGCTGTGTCTGAGGCAAAAAAAAAGTTTAAAAATATATTTTTTTATAGAAAAAGATACAAAAATAAAAAATTCAAATAACCCCATTCCAACTTTGACATATGAAAATAAACATAAAAGAAACATAACAGGTATTTCTATGTCCAAAAATGTCCAAATTATTTTTATGCACAGTGAACGCCACAACGAAAAACAAATAATAATATGTAATTCACTATTTTTTGGTCACCTTGTCCCCCCACAAAATGAATAAAAAGTAATTAAAAAGTTGTACATACCCCAAAATGGTACTAATAAAAACTACAGTTCATCCTGCAAGAAACACACCTCCACACACCTCTGTAGATGAAAACAAAATGTTATGGATGTCACAAAATTGGGATGCAATGTTTATTTTTCTATGGTATTTTTTCAAAGTACAGTAAATTTAATCGTGCCATAAAAATACAGCTTGTCCCTCAAAAATAAGCTCTTATATGGCTATGTGAATAAAAAATGTAAAACCTTGTGACTTTTGGAAGGTAGAAATTACAAAAGCAAACATGCAAAAAATTGTCCCAGTCCTTCAGAGTCTAAAGCACTCTTTTTTATGGCTAGCTTTTACTTTTTACCTGCCATTCTTAGGAAAAGCAAATCTCACAAACCTGGATTCTATTCTAGTAACTGAAGAAAGATTTCAGTTTAAAGTAAGCATAAATACATTTATCGAACTACAGTGTATGGCAATATTTACTTCTGCAACAATTTCTGCTTTGTTTTACATTAATGCCACCCTGTATGTTCATTAATAGTTGTAGGCCCTTTACTGTCTTCTGACTTTTTTACTTGGTAGTAGGGCAGGCAAGCACACCATGATTGAGTATGTGTCAGAAAAGTTAGAATGTTGGGGAGGATTTATCAACTCCTTGCACCTCTTTTTTACATTAAAAAAGTAAAAAACCTTGTGAATGGGTTTGTCCCCAGACCTAAACTCAGGAGTATCTTCACCCAAATTGTCAGAGGAAGATGATACATTATGAGATAGTACGTCCTGAGAGTGAGGGCCCCTAGATCTCTCTCTCAGGCGTCTATCAATGCGTACAGCAAGAGACATAGCGGCTTCCAAAAACTCAGCGTCCCTCAGCCTCTCTGATAATCCCTGACAGAACTGACTACGTGGAGCTGGATCATTCCACTCAGTATCCATAGCCCACCTCCGAAACTCAATAGATCTCAGCAGAACGCTCTCCCTGACGAAGGCCATGTAACTTGCTCAGCCAGTGAGGTCTGGTCCGGGTCATCATAAATAAGACTCAGTGCTCTGAAAAATTCATCCACCGACCGGAGGGACTGTGATTCGGTTGGCAGAGAAAAAGCCCAAGACTAAGCGTCCCCTTTAACTACTACAGGACCGCCTAACGCAGGGATGCGTCCTGCGTGCGGTCCTGTAGCTCTGAGTTGACGCGTCGGCGCGTCATCTCGTGAGAGCCGAGATTTCCTGTGAGAAGCGCGGCACGGCAGTTCGGCTACAGCCTGCCAGCGATGATCCATCGCTGGCACGCTGTAGATTCGAATAAAATCGCATCAAACAGCTATATCAGATGCTGCTTTATGAACAGCGTCTGATATAGCTGCTACCTGGTCCTCTGGTGGTCCCATTTTCTGGGATCGACCACCAGAGGACCAGGTAACACAGTAAAGTTGCACCAAACACTACACAAACCCCCCCCACCCCACCCCTCACCTATTAACCCCTTGATCACCCCATCTAGACCCCTGATCACCCCCTGTCATTTGATCACACCCCTTGTAAGGCTCCAATCAGACGTCCATATGTGTTTTACGGATCCGTGGATTCACGGATCCAGCGGATCCGATCCGCAGATCCTCAAAACACGGACACCGGCAATGTGCTTTCCGCATTTTGCAGATCCGCACATTGCCAGAACTATATAGAAAATGCTTTTTCTTGTCCGCAATTGCGGACAAGAATAGGACATGTTCTATATTTTTGCGGAACGGAAGTGCAGACCGGAAGCGTGGATCCGTAATTCGGATCCGAGCGGGACAAAGTCTGTCCCCATAGAAATGAATGGGTCCGCAATTCCGTTCCGCAAACAGAATTGCGGACGTGTGAATGGGGCATAAGGGTTCCCTATCACCGCCAGTTAGTTAGCTACTTGTTAGGTAGCTAGCGTCCAGCCCACCGAACCGCAGTCACTGATTTTGGCAGAGATTTTTTCATCCACATTGCGAATGAAAAAATCTGTGCCGTTCATTTTTTTTTTTTTTCAGCGCAGAGGCTGAACGGAAAAAAAAAAATCTCATTACCCGTATGCTCAATATACGGAGAATTGCAGAAACTCCTAATGCTGGCCATACGTGTAATGATTGCGGAGACCCTCAAATGCCAGGGCAGTACAAAAACCCCACATGTGACCCCATTTTAGAAAGAAGACACCCTAAGGTATTCCGTGAGGGGTATGGGGAGTTCATGGAAAATTTTATTTTTGTCACAAGTTAGTGGAATATGAGACTGTAAAAAAAAAAAAAAACAATTTCCGCTAACTTGTGCCAATTTTTTTTTTCTGTGAACTCGCCATACCCCTCACAGAACACCTTAGGGTGTCTTCTTTCCACAATGGGGTCACATGTGGGGTATTTATACTGACCTGGCATTTTAGGAGTGCTAAGCGTGAGAATCAAATGCGTAAAAATGGCCTGTGAAATCCTAAAGGTACTCATTGGTTTTAGGGCCCCTTTGCGCATCTTGGCTGCAAAAAGTGCCACACATGTGGCATCGCCGTACTCAGGAGAAGTAGGGCGATGTGTTTTGGGGTGTATTTTTACATATACCCATGCTGGGTGTGAGAAATATCGCTGTAAACGACAACTTTTTACATTTTTTATTCAAAGTTGTCAATATACAGAGATATTTCTCTCACTAGCATGGGTATATGTAAAAATACACCCCAAACACATCGCCCTACTTCTCCTGAGTACGGCGATGCCACATGTGTGACACTTTGCAGCCAAGATGCGCAAAGGGCCTAAATTCCAACGAGTACCTTTTAGGAAGGGCATTTTTACGCATTTTTCTTCTCACGCTTTAGGACCCTAAAATGCCAGGGCAGTATAAATACCCACATGTGACCCCATTTTGGAAGAAGACACCCCAAGGTATTCGCTGAGGGGCATAATGAGTCCATGAAAAATTAAACTTTTTGTCAAAAGTTAGCGGAAAGGAGACTTTGTGAGAAAAACAATAAAAATCTATTTCCACTAACTTGTGCCAAAAAAAATCTTCTATGAACTCGCCATGCCCCTCATGGAATACCTTGGGGTGTCTTCTTTCCAAAATGGGGTCACTTGTGGGGTATTTATACTGCCCTGGCATTTTAGGGGCCCTAAAGCGTGAGAAGAAAAATGCGTAAAAATGCCCTCCTAAAAGGTACTCATTGGAATTTGGGCCCCTTTGCGCATCTTGGCTGCAAAAAAGTGTCACACATGTGGTATCGCCGTACTCAGGAGAAGTAGGGCAATGTGTTTTGGGGTGTATTTTTACATATACCCATGCTGGGTGAGAGAAATATCTCTGTAAACTGACAACTTTGAATAAAAAATGTAAAAGTTGTCGTTTACAGCGATATTTCTCACACGCAGCATGGGTATATGTAAAATACACTCCAAACACATTGCCCTACTTCTCCTGAGTACGGCGATACCACATGAGTGACACTTTTTGCAGCCAAGATGCGCAAAGAGCCCTAAAACCAATGAGTACCTTTAGGATTTCACAGGCCATTTTATGCATTTGGATTCTCACACTTTAGGGGCCCCTAAAATGCCACTAACTTGTGACAAAAAATAAAATTTTACATGAACTCACCATACCCCTCACAGAATACCTTGGGGTGTCTTCTTTCCAAAATGGGGTCACATGTGGGGTATTTATACTGTCCTGGCATTTTAGGGGCCCCTAAAGCGTGAGAAGAAGTCTGGAATCCAAATGTGTAAAAATGCCCTGTGAAATCCTAAAGGTACTTATTGGTTTAGGGCCTTTAGCCCAGGCTGCAAAAAGTGGCACACATGTGTATCGCCAGTACTCAGGAGAAGTAGGGCAATATGTTTTAGGGTGTATTTTTATATATACCCATACTTTGTGTGAAAAATATCTCTGTAAACGACAACTTTTAAAAATTTTATACAAAGTTGACAATTTACAGAGATATTTCTCTCACCCAACATGGGTATATGTAAAAATACACCCCAAAACACATTGCCCTACTTCTCCTGAGTACGGCGATACCACATAAGTGCCGCTTTTTTGCAGCCTGGGTGCGCAAAGGGGCCCAAATTCCAACGAGTACCTTTAGATTTTACATGGCGGCTCACAATTTAGCCCCGCCCAAAATGCCAGAACAGTAAACACACCCCACAAATGACCCCATTTCGGAAAGTAGACACCCCAAGGTATTGACTGAAGGGCATAGTGAGTCAGTCTGAGATTTTTATTTTTTTTGCCAGAAGTTATCAGAAATTGAAACTTTTTTTTTTCTCGGAAAGTGTCATTTTCCGCTAACTTGTGAAAAAAAATGAAATGATGCATGAACTCACCAAGCCCCTCCGCGAATACTTTGGGGTGTCTTCTTTCTAAAATGGTGTGATTTGGGGGATATTTTTACTATCCTGACATTCTAGCACCTGAAGAAACATGACAGGCGCTCAGAAAGTCAGAGCTGCTTCAAAATGCCGAAATTCACTTTTTTGCACCATAGTTTGTAAACGCTATAACTTTTACCCAAACCAATAAATATACACTTATTGGACTTTTTTTTATCAAAGACATGTAAAACAATAAATTTAGAGAAAAATTTATATAGAAATGTATTTTTTTTTAAAAAATTTTACAACAGAAAGTGAAAAATGTCATTTTTTTGCAAAAATTTCGGTAATTTTTGATTAATAGCAAAAAAAGTAAAAATGTCAGCAGCAATGAAATACCACCAAATGAAAGCTCTATTAGTGAGAAGAAAAGGAGGTAAAATTCATTTGGGTGGTAAGTTGCATGACGGAGCAATAAACGGGTAAAGTAGTGTAGTGCGGAATTGTAAAAAGTGGCCTGGTCATTAAGGGTGTTTAAGCTAGGGGGGCTGATGTGGTTAAGCAACAAAATAACCACACCAACTCTCTGACTCTCATCCCCAGATGAGTGTGGACGTAGCTTACAATACAATTTGCATGCCTCTCTGAACAAAACTAAATTATCACTTCCCCCAGGGAATCTGTCCGGAAGGGCCACTTTTGGTTCAGGACAGGCCTGGTAACTACTAGTGATGAGCGGCAGGTGCTCTATTTGAATTTGCGATATTTCACGAATATATGGGCGAATATTTGCCATATATTCGGGAATTTGAGGTTATTTTCTTGATTGTGAAAAATTGGCAATGTAATATTCGAGTAATGCGCGCAGTTACTTTGGGTACATTTTTTAAGCTGCTAGAAGTTTACTGAGACTGGAGATAATGGTTGGCACGGCAGAACATTACAATAGCTTTATATATGCAGGTAGAGTGCGCCAATACATATTCGCGATTGCGAAAATAGGCATTTATTGATGCACATATTTTTGCACAATACGTGCAACTGAGTGACATCACAGCACTATGTATGTATGGACAGCAGAACCTATCAGTTACACTATAAATCAATGTAAACTACACTAACTATCTCCTGCTAACTATCTGAATTATATATCTAAGTTAACTGTCTAATGTATATACAACAAAGCACAGAGCAAAGCAATCACAGTGCTATCTCTCTCTGAACTCCATTACACTACAGAAAATGGCTGCTGGGGAGGTTTCTTATATAGTAAGGGGTAGGCAACTTTTGGTTGTTAGGGATGTTGCTAAGCTCAGACAAAGACATTGCAGCCTTATGAGTGGCCCCACAAGCAAGAGGTTATTGATAAGTAAAATATTCGAAATTATGAATATATATCACTATATTCTAAATATTCACGAATTCTCGAAGTGCCGATATTCATGATAATTATTTGAGATTTGAATATTTGCCGCCAACACTAGGACCAGCAGCCTGTGGTCTCGCGCCTACCACTAGGACCAGCAGCCTCTTGTCTCTGGATCTGCGAGACGGTCATGCAGAGGTCAGCTATCTCCAAAGACAGCCTCTGCAGCTGTTCGGCCAGTGCAGCTATAGAATCCATGGCTGCACTGACACAAGCAAAAAATTACGGTTTGGTGGTTTATAATGTCACGATTCGGTGTGGGAGGAAAACCCACACCGAACATAGGAGGGAAAGAGATGAGGGGAAAAGGACTAGAAACTAGGGAAAGGAGCAAGTCACCTCCTGGAGCAACCTTATCGAAGTCCAGACTGACTGCCAGTATGAACTGACCCCAGAGGTAGGTGAGTTCATACACAGGAACCAAAAGTCCTAACCCACCCTGTAGGATGCTGGTACTAATGTCAGGAGTAGAGATGAGCGAACACCTGGATGTTCGGGTTCGAGAAGTTCGGCCGAACTTCCAGGAAATGTTCGGGTTCGGGATTCGAACTCGATCCGAACTTTATCCCGAACCCGAACCCCATTGAAGTCAATGGGGACCCGAACTTTTAGGCACAAAAAAGGCTGTAAAATAGTCCAGGAAAGGGCTAGAGGGCTGCCAAAGGCAGCAAAGTGTAGAAAAATCCCCTGCAAACAAATGTGGATAGGGAAATGAATTAAAATTAAATAAAATAAATAAAAATTAACCAATATCAATTGAAGAGAGGTCCCACAGCAAGGAATCATGCGTCATATCACCCTGCACCGGAGAATGTCACTCTCATGTATTTTGGACCAGCACCCAGACAGAGGATACAGGTCCCACAGCAAGGAATCATGCGTCATATCACCCTGCACCGGAGAATGTCACTCTCATGTATTTTGGACCAGCACCCAGACAGAGGATACAGGTCCCACAGCATGGAATCATGCGTCATATCACCCACCACCGGAGAAGGCCACTCTCATGTATTTTGGACCAGTACCCAGACAGAGGATACAGGTCCCACAGCATGGAATCATGCGTCATATCACCCACCACCGGAGAAGGCCACTCTCATGTATTTTGGACCAGCACCCAGACAGAGGAGAGAGGTCCCACATCAAGGAATCATGAGTCATATCAACCACCACCGGAGAAGGCCACTCTCATTTATTTTGGACCAGCACCCAGACAGAGGATACAGGTCCCACATCAAGGAATCATGCGTCATATCAACCACCACCGGAGAAGGCCACTCTCATGTATTTTGGACCAGCACCCAGACAGAGGAGAGAGGTCCCACAGCAAGGAATCAGGCGTCATATCAACCACCACCGGAGAAGGCCACTCTCATTTATTTGGGACCAGCACCCAGACAGAGGAGAGGGGTTTTCACAGCAGAGAATCAGGCATTTAGATCACCCACCACAGGAGTAGGACACCATTTAATGGGACCCCGGCAACCATGTCAGATGGCACAAACATCAGCTTCACATCACCCAGCACAAGAGAAGGCCACTTTGAGAGACTTTGACCCCTGCACCCAGGCGGAGGAGAGGGGTTTTCACAGCAGAGAATCAGGCATTTAGATCACCCACCACAGGAGTAGGACACCATTTAATGGGACCCCGGCAACCATGTCAGATGGCACAAACATCAGCTTCACATCACCCAGCACAAGAGAAGGCCACTTTGAGAGACTTTGACCCCTGCACCCAGACGGAGGAGAGAGGTTTTCACAGCAGAGAATCATGTATTTAGATCACCCACCACAGGAGTAGGACACCATTTAATGGGACCCCGGCAACCATGTCAGATGGCACAAATATCAGCTTCACATCACCCAGCACAAAGAAGGCCACTTTGAGAGACTTTGACCCCTGCACCCAGGCGGAGGAGAGGGGTTTTCACAGCAGAGAATCAGGCATTTAGATCACCCACCACAGGAGTAGGACACCATTTAATGGGACCCCGGCAACCATGTCAGATGGCACAAACATCAGCTTCACATCACCCACCACAAGAGAAGGCCACTTTGAGAGACTCTGACCCCTGCACCCAGACAGAGGATACAGGTCCCACAGCAAGGAATCATGCGTCATATCACCCTGCACCGGAGAATGTCACTCTCATGTATTTTGGACCAGCACCCAGACAGAGGATACAGGTCCCACAGCATGGAATCATGCGTCATATCACCCACCACCGGAGAAGGCCACTCTCATGTATTTTGGACCAGCACCCAGACAGAGGATACAGGTCCCACAGCATGGAATCATGCGTCATATCACCCACCACCGGAGAAGGCCACTCTCATGTATTTTGGACCAGCACCCAGACAGAGGATACAGGTCCCACAGCATGGAATCATGCGTCATATCACCCACCACCGGAGAAGGCCACTCTCATGTATTTTGGACCAGCACCCAGACAGAGGATACAGGTCCCACAGCATGGAATCATGCGTCATATCACCCACCACCGGAGAATGTCACTCTCATTTATTTAGGCCCAGCACACAGACAGAGGAGAGAGGTCCCACAGCAAGGAATCATGCGTCATATCAACCACCAACGGAGAATGTCACTCTCATGTATTTTGGACCAGCACCCAGACAGAGGAGAGGTTCATTCAACTTTGGGTTGCACCGCAAGATCATGGTAAAGTAAAAAAATGAGGATTCAATAAATAAGTGCCCCAGAGTACAAGAATACATGGTTGATGGGGAGGAAATGTCTATTCTGCACAAGGGAGGCACAGGTCCTGTGGGATCCATGCCTGGTTCATTTTTATGAACGTCAGCTTGTCCACGTTGGCTGTGGACAGGCGGCTGCGTTTGTCAGTAATGGCGCCCCCTGCCGTGCTGAATACACGTTCAGACAAAGCGCTGGCCGCCGGGCAGGCTAGCACCTCAAGGCATAAAATGCTAACTCTGGCCACGTGGACAATTTGGAGACCCAGAAGTTGAATGGGGCCGAACCATCAGTCAGTACGTGGAGGGGTGTGCAGGCGTACTGTTCAACCATGTTAGTGAAATGCTGCCTCCTGCTAACACGTTCCGTATCAGGTGGTTGTGCAGTTAGCTGTGGCGTGGAGACAAAACTTTTCCACATTTCTGCCATGCTAACCCTGCCCTCAGAAGAGCTGGCCGTGACACTGCTGCGTTGGCGACCTCTTGCTCCTCTTCTGCCTTCGCCTTGGGCTTCCACCTGTTCCCCTGTGACATTTGGGAATGCTCTCAGGAGCGCCTCTACCAGCGTGCGCTTGAACTCGCGCATCTTCCTATCACGCTCCAGTGCAGGAAGTAAGGTGGGCACATTGTCTTTGTATCGGGGATCCAGCAGGGTGGCAACCCAGTAGTCCGCACACGTTAAAATGTGGGCAACTCTGCTGTCGTTGCGCAGGCACTGCAGCATGTAGTCGCTCATGTGTGCCAGGCTCCCCAGAGGTAAGGACAAGCTGTCCTCTGTGGGAGGCGTATCGTCATCGTCCTCCGTATCCCCCAGCCACGCACCAGTGATGGGCCTGAGCTGTGTCGGGTGCCACCCCGCTGTGAACCTGCTTCATCCTCATCCTCCTCCACCTCCTCCTCATCCTCCTCGTCCTCCAGTAGTGGGCCCTGGCTGGCCACATTTGTACCTGGCCTCTGCTGTTGCAAAAAACCTCCCTCTGAGCCACTTCTAACAGACTGGCCTGAAAGTGCTAAAAATGACCCCTCATCCTCCTCCTCCTCCTCCTCCTCCTCCTCCTGGGCCACCTCCTCTTCCATCATCGCCCTAAGCGTTTTCTCAAGGAGACATAGAAGTGGTAATGTAACGCTGATAACGGTGTCATCGCCACTGGCCATGTTGGTGGAGTACTCGAAACAGCGCAACAGGGCACACAGGTCTCGCATGGAGGCCCAATCATTGGTGGTGAAGTGGTGCTGTTCCGCAGTGCGACTGACGCGTGCGTGCTGCAGCTGAAACTCCACTATGGCCTGCTGCTGCTCGCACAGTCTCTCCAGCATGTGCAAGGTGGAGTTCCACCTGGTGGGCACGTCGCATATGAGGCGGTGAGCGGGAAGGCCGAAGTTACGCTGTAGCGCAGACAGGCGAGCAGCGGCAGGATGTGAACGCCGGAATCGCGCACAGACGGCCCTCACTTTATGCAGCAGCTCTGACATGTTGGGGTAGTTGTGAATGAACTTCTGCACCACCAAATTCAGCACATGCGCCAGGCAAGGGATGTGCGTCAAACCGGCTAGTCCCAGAGCTGCGACGAGATTTCGCCCATTATCGCACACCACCAGGCCGGGCTTGAGGCCCACCGGCAGCAACCACTGGTCGGTCTGTTGTTCAATACCCCGCCACAACTCCTGCGCGGTGTGGGGCCTGTCCCCAAACATATGAGTTTCAGAATGGCCTGCTGACGTTTACCCGGGCTGTGCTGAAGTTGGTGGTGAAGGTGTGTGGCTGACTGGATGAGCTGGTGGAAGCAGAGGAGGAGGAAGCCGAGTAGGAGGAGGAGGCTACAGGAGGCAAACAATGATGCCCTGTGATCCTTGGCGGCGGAAGGACGTGCGCCAAGGAACTCTCCGCCTGGGGCCCAGCCGCCACTACATTTACCCAGTGTGCAGTTAGGGAGATATAGCGTCCCTGGCCGTGCTTACTGGTCCACGTATCTGTGGTTAGGTGGACCTTGCCACAAATGGCGTTGCGCAGTGCACACTTGATTTTATCGGACACTTGCATGTGCAGGGAAGGCACGGCTGTCTTGGAGAAGTAGTGGCGGCTGGGGACAACATACTGTGGGACAGCCATGGACATCAGCTGTTTGAAGCTGTCTGTGTCCACCAGCCTGAATGACAGCATTTCAAAGGCCAGTAGTTTAGAAATGCTGGCATTCAGGCCCAGAGGCTCGAGGGTGGCTAGGTGGGAATTTACGCTTTCTCTCCAAGGTTTGTGAGATGGAGAGCTGAACGCTGCCGTGTGACATGGTGGAGATGCTTGGTGACGCAGGTGGTGGTGTCGCTGGCACATCCTCTGTTTGGTGGGCGGCAGGTGCCAGCATTCCTCCCGAGGCGGAGGAAGAGGCCGAGGCAGCAGCAGAAGAGGGAGCAGGGGGAGCCTGAGTGAGTTCCTTGCTTTTAAGGTGTTTACTCCACTGCAGTTCATGCTTTGCATGTAGATGCCTGGTCATGCAGGTTGTGCTAAGGTTCAGAACGTTAATGCCTCGCTTCAGGATCTGATGGCACAGCGTGCAAACCACTCGGGTCTTGTCGTCAGCACATTGTTTAAAGAAGTGCCATGCCAGGGAACTCCTTGAAGCTGCCTTTGGGGTGCTCGGTCCCTGGTGGCGGTGGCCTGTATCAGGCGAACTCTCTTGGCGGCGGCTGTTCTGCTTTTGCCCCCTGCTCCCTCTTTTGCTACGCTGTTGGCTCGGTCTCACCACTGCCTCTTCCTCTGAACTATGAAAGTCAGTGGCACGACCTTCATTCCATGTGGGGTCTAGGACCTCATCGTCCCCTGCATCGTCTTCCACACAGTCTTCCTCCCTGTCCTCCTGTTCGGTCTGCACACTGCAGAAAGAGCGCAGCAGTTGGCACCTGTGTTTCGTCATCATCAGAGACGTGCGGACTCCGATGAGGTGGTATTCCCATGTCCTCATCATCAGTAAACATCAGAGGTTGTGCATCAGTGCATTCTATGTCTTCCACCACAGGGGAAGGGCTAGGTGGATTCCCTTGGGAAACCCTGCCAGCAGAGTCTTCAAACAGCATAAGAGACTGCTGCATAACTTGAGGCTCAGACAGTTTCCCTGATATGCATGGGGGTGATGTGACAGACTGATGGGCTTGGTTTTCAGGTGCCACCTGTGCGCTTTCTGCAGAAGACTTGGTGGGAGATAATGTTGTGAACATGCTGGATCCACTGTCGGCCACCCAATTGACTAGCGCCTGTACCTGCTCAGGCCTTACCATCCTTAGAACGGCATTGGGCCCCACCAAATATCGCTGTAAATTCTGGCGGGTACTGGAACCTGAGGTAGTTGGTTCACTAGGATGTGTGGCTGTGGCAGAATGGCCACGTCCTCTCCCAGCACCAGAGGGTACACTAACACCACCACGACCGCGTCCGCGTCCCTTACTAGATGTTTTCCTCATTGTTACCGTTCACCAAGCACCACAATAAGGAAAAAATATTTGGCCCAATGTATTGATTTCAAATTCAGGCCTTTTTTACAGGCACCTACCACTATCTGCCTATTTGTTTATGTAGCTTATTACACTAATCCAGGCACAGCAGTAACCACTGATTTAGGGAATATCTCTTTTAGGGCAAGTATTTAGGCCCTGGATGAAAGGTATCCTTTTATGGACAGATTTACAATGGGCCTGCAACAGCTGTGACACCAGATTTAGGGTATTGCTATTTTGGCAAGTGAATTTCACCCCAGAACAAAATATATGTTTTTGCGGATAATAATATAGTTTGCCAGGCTCAGCTGTGACACCAGATTTAGTGGATTGCTATTTTGGCAAGTGAATTTCACCCCAGAACAAAATATATGTTTTTGCGGATAATAATATAGTTTGCCAGGCTCAGCTGTGACACCAGATTTAGTGGATTGCTATTTTGGCAAGTGAATTTCACCCCAGAACAAAATATATGTTTTTGCGGATACTAATATAGTTTGCCAGGCTCAGCTGTGACACCAGATTTAGGGTGTTGCTATTTTGGCAAGTGAATTTCACCCCAGAACAAAATATATGTTTTTGCGGATAATAATATAGTTTGCCAGGCTCAGCTGTGACACCAGATTTAGTGGATTGCTATTTTGGCAAGTGAATTTCACCCCAGAACAAAATATATGTTTTTGCGGATAATAATATAGTTTGCCAGGCTCAGCTGTGACACCAGATTTAGTGGATTGCTATTTTGGCAAGTGAATTTCACCCCAGAACAAAATATATGTTTTTGCGGATAATAATATAGTTTGCCAGGCTCAGCTGTGACACCAGATTTAGTGGATTGCTATTTTGGCAAGTGAATTTCACCCCAGAACAAAATATATGTTTTTGCGGATACTAATATAGTTTGCCAGGCTCAGCTGTGACACCAGATTTAGGGTGTTGCTATTTTGGCAAGTGAATTTCACCCCAGAACAAAATATATGTTTTTGCGGATAATAATATAGTTTGCCAGGCTCAGCTGTGACACCAGATTTAGTGGATTGCTATTTTGGCAAGTGAATTTCACCCCAGAACAAAATATATGTTTTTGCGGATACTAATATAGTTTGCCAGGCTCAGCTGTGACACCAGATTTAGTGGATTGCTATTTTGGCAAGTGAATTTCACCCCAGAACAAAATATATGTTTTTGCGGATACTAATATAGTTTGCCAGGCTCAGCTGTGACACCAGATTTAGGGTGTTGCTATTTTGGCAAGTGAATTTCACCCCAGAACAAAATATATGTTTTTGCGGATAATAATATAGTTTGCCAGGCTCAGCTGTGACACCAGATTTAGTGGATTGCTATTTTGGCAAGTGAATTTCACCCCAGAACAAAATATATGTTTTGCGGATAATAATATAGTTTGCCAGGCTCAGCTGTGACACCAGATTTAGTGGATTGCTATTTTGGCAAGTGAATTTCACCCCAGAACAAAATATATGTTTTTGCGGATAATAATATAGTTTGCCAGGCTCAGCTGTGACACCAGATTTAGTGGATTGCTATTTTGGCAAGTGAATTTCACCCCAGAAGAAAATATATGTTTTTACGGATACTAATATAGTTTGCCAGGCTCAGCTGTGACACCAGATTTAGGGTGTTGCTATTTTGGCAAGTGAATTTCACCCCAGAAGAAAATATATGTTTTTGCGGATACTAATATAGTTTGCCAGGCTCAGCTGTGACACCAGATTTAGAGGATTGCTATTTTGGCAAGTGAATTTCACCCCAGAAGAAAATATATGTTTTTGCGGATACTAATATAGTTTGCCAGGCTCAGCTGTGACACCAGATTTAGGGTGTTGCTATTTTGGCAAGTGAATTTCACCCCAGAAGAAAATATATGTTTTTGCGGATACTAATATAGTTTGCCAGGCTCAGCTGTGACACCAGATTTAGAGGATTGCTATTTTGGCAAGTGAATTTCACCCCAGAACAAAATATATGTTTTTGCGGATACTAATATAGTTTGCCAGGCTCAGCTGTGACACCAGATTTAGGGTGTTGCTATTTTGGCAAGTGAATTTCACCCCAGAAGAAAATATATGTTTTTGCGGATACTAATATAGTTTGCCAGGCTCAGCTGTGACACCAGATTTAGAGGATTGCTATTTTGGCAAGTGAATTTCACCCCAGAACAAAATATATGTTTTTGCGGATAATAATATAGTTTGCCAGGCTCAGCTGTGACACCAGATTTAGTGGATTGCTATTTTGGCAAGTGAATTTCACCCCAGAACAAAATATATGTTTTTGCGGATAATAATATAGTTTGCCAGGCTCAGCTGTGACACCAGATTTAGTGGATTGCTATTTTGGCAAGTGAATTTCACCCCAGAACAAAATATATGTTTTTGCGGATACTAATATAGTTTGCCAGGCTCAGCTGTGACACCAGATTTAGTGGATTGCTATTTTGGCAAGTGAATTTCACCCCAGAAGAAAATATATGTTTTTACGGATACTAATATAGTTTGCCAGGCTCAGCTGTGACACCAGATTTAGGGTGTTGCTATTTTGGCAAGTGAATTTCACCCCAGAACAAAATATATGTTTTGCGGATACTAATATAGTTTGCCAGGCTCAGCTGTGACACCAGATTTAGAGGATTGCTATTTTGGCAAGTGAATTTCACCCCAGAACAAAATATATGTTTTTGCGGATAATAATATAGTTTGCCAGGCTCAGCTGTGACACCAGATTTAGTGGATTGCTATTTTGGCAAGTGAATTTCACCCCAGAACAAAATATTTGTTTTGCGGATAATAATATAGTTTGCCAGGCTCAGCTGTGACACCAGATTTAGTGGATTGCTATTTTGGCAAGTGAATTTCACCCCAGAACAAAATATATGTTTTTGCGGATAATAATATAGTTTGCCAGGCTCAGCTGTGACACCAGATTTAGTGGATTGCTATTTTGGCAAGTGAATTTCACCCCAGAAGAAAATATATGTTTTTACGGATACTAATATAGTTTGCCAGGCTCAGCTGTGACACCAGATTTAGGGTGTTGCTATTTTGGCAAGTGAATTTCACCCCAGAAGAAAATATATGTTTTTGCGGATACTAATATAGTTTGCCAGGCTCAGCTGTGACACCAGATTTAGAGGATTGCTATTTTGGCAAGTGAATTTCACCCCAGAACAAAATATATGTTTTTGCGGATAATAATATAGTTTGCCAGGCTCAGCTGTGACACCAGATTTAGTGGATTGCTATTTTGGCAAGTGAATTTCACCCCAGAAGAAAATATATGTTTTTGCGGATACTAATATAGTTTGCCAGGCTCAGCTGTGACACCAGATTTAGGGTGTTGCTATTTTGGCAAGTGAATTTCACCCCAGAAGAAAATATATGTTTTTGCGGATACTAATATAGTTTGCCAGGCTCAGCTGTGACACCAGATTTAGAGGATTGCTATTTTGGCAAGTGAATTTCACCCCAGAACAAAATATATGTTTTTGCGGATAATAATATAGTTTGCCAGGCTCAGCTGTGACACCAGATTTAGTGGATTGCTATTTTGGCAAGTGAATTTCACCCCAGAACAAAATATATGTTTTTGCGGATAATAATATAGTTTGCCAGGCTCAGCTGTGACACCAGATTTAGTGGATTGCTATTTTGGCAAGTAAATTTAACCCCAGAACAAAATATATGTTTTTGCGGATACTAATATAGTTTGCCAGGCACAGCTGTGACACCAGATTTAGGGTGTTGCTATTTTGGCAAGTGAATTTCACCCCAGAAGAAAATATATGTTTTTGCGGATACTAATATAGTTTGCCAGGCACAGCTGTGACACCAGATTTAGGGTGTTGCTATTTTGGCAAGTGAATTTCACCCCAGAACAAAATATATGTTTTGGAGGAAACACTAATATATTTTGCCAGCCACTGCTGAAACCACTGATGTATGGTATTGCTATTTTGGCAATTGAATTTAACCCCAAACCAAAATATCTGTTTTGGCGGACACTATTATATTTTGCCAGCCACTGCTGAAACCACTGATGTATGGTTTTGCTATTTTGCCAATTGAATTTCACCCCAGAAAATAATCTATCCTTTGCCAGACAGCAGACAGTATTATGCTTGTCTAGCCAAAGCTGGAACACCAGATTTAGGGGATTGGTATTTGGGCAATTGTATTTAACCCCTTAATAAAATATAGAAATTGCTATCCTGAGTTTCTAGGGGTGACAATTAGCACAGCCAAGCCCCTGATGGAGGATATAGCAAAAAAAAATAGTATTGAAGCATTGATGGATGTGTGGCAGCTTGTTCTGGAGCACCACAAGTCACAAAATGGCCGCCCGATCAACCCAGAAAATAAGTGACAGAAAAACGCTCTGTGCAGCCAAAAAACCAGCAATCAAGTAAATAGCAGAAGTTCACTGATTCTCAGCTGCAGATCGATCCGTTCATTAGGTGCTGTTGCTGACTTTTCCCTGCCTATCTCGCCCTCACAGAAGCTGCATCCTCTCCCTACACTAGTCAGAGCAGTGTGACGTGCGGCGCTACGTGACTCCAGCTTAAATAGAGGCTGGGTCACATGCTGCACTTGGCCAATCACAGCCATGCCATTAGTAGGCATGGCTGTGATGGCTTCTTAGGGCAAGAAGTAAGACGCTAGCTGATTGGCTGCTGTGCAGCCCTTCAGAAAGCGGTAAGAAATCGACGAACACCGAACCCGAACCCGAACTTTTTTGAAAATGTCCGGGTTCGGGTCCGGGTCCCGGACACCCCAAAATTCGGTACGAACCCGAACGATGCGCGAACTGTTCGCTCAACACTAGTCAGGAGAAGAGACAACCTGTTCCTCCAAACGGTAGGACGAACAGAAGTCTCCCTCAGGCATAAGATCAAATGACAAGGAAAAGAGCAACACAAGAAAACCCAAACAATAAACTAAAGGGGAAGATGACACTTAACTTCAAATGGCTATGGAAGCACATAAACTCCATAAAGATCCAAACACCAGCAATCCACAACAAGACTGAAGCTAAAAGCCGCATAGCATGGTGGGAGAAGTCACAATAAATAGAGAAGGTTAAATGACCACATAAGCAACACCTGAGGCAAAGGGTGTGGCCATTACCAGAAACAACACTAAATCTCTATTTGGGTGAATAGGACAAGGGCAGTGTTCCCTTTAAGCTGTGCGGGTGCATGGTCACACAGCAATTATGGTGCTCCTGCTCACAAGTTTTTAATGTCCACTCAGTGCTTACCCTGCTGGCAAAATGGCCAAACTTAATTCTTCTACGTCCTACTCCTACAGGACGTTCTGTGTGCTGCTCAGTGGGATGCCACTTACCCCATATTGCCTTGCTACTGCTGCATCCTCCTTATTTTTCTGAATGGAGGAGGAGGACTGAGCATGCAGCAGCAGGGCGAGATAACATGGCGGCAGAGCCATCTTAGAAGTTAGAGTGAGTCTCAAATGTATGAGGAGAGGAAGTGTCAGGCTGTCAGCTTAACATCAGCAATAAGAGTTAGAAGTCACTCAGCAGCACTACACTGGCCACATTGTTTCTCTCTGCTAACATTATAATGATAGCCCCCTCGTTGTATATAGTGATATGGGCTATGATGGAATAACCTGGGCATCTTCTCTCCTGTACATACTTATATATGTATAGCTGGTATAAGTTATACATCTTGTATAGAGTTGAGAGAACACCTGGATGTTCAGGTTCGAGAAGTTCGAAAAGAAGAAACCCGAACTTGACCCCGAACCCCATTGAAGTCAATGGGGACGCGAACTTTTGGGCACTAAAACGGTTGTAAAATAGACCAGGAAAGGGCTTAGAGGGCTGCAAAAGGCAGCAAAATGTAGGTAAATCCTCTGCAAACAAATGTGGAAAGTGAAATGACTTAAAATAAAATAAATAAAAAATAACAATTGGCAACTTGGAGGAGGAGGTGGAATAGGTGGTTCGGCTGGCGTCAGGAGGGAATGCTATGGGAGTTGAAGTTCTCATCACAGCCAAATAAGATTTATGTCTGCCTGCAGTGCCACAAGCGTCATACACAGACTCAGGGCCATGGTAACCATACATGGGAGTTGAAGTTCACATGACAGCCAAGAAGGATTCATGTCTGCTAGCAGTGTCACAGGCCACACTCACAGACTCAGGCCAATGGCAACCATACATGGGAATTGAAGTTGTCATCACAGCCAAGAAGGAATCATGTCTGCCTGCAGAGCCACAAGCCTTATTCAAACATTCAGGCCCACAGGACCCACAAATAGGAGAGTTAAAATCACGCCAAGAAGTATTGATTTCACCCAGCAATGCCAAAGGCCTCATTCACAGATTCAGACCCATGGCACCCACAAAGAGGAGAGTTATAATCATGCCAAATCAGTATTGATTTCACCCAGCAGTGCCACAGGCCTCATTTACTAATTATCATCATTTATGTAGGCCCCTGACACCCAGACAGAGGAGAGGTCATTTGACAGTAAAAAAAAAGTTTAATGTCTTCCACCAAGACAGCAAGCAATTAAAATAAAAATAGGCCACTGACACCCACACAATGGGGCGGTCATTGGACAGTAAAAAGAGTTTAATATCTCTCACCAAGACAGCAAGCATTTAAACAAAATGACAACAAATGATTAACAAATGAAATGATTAAACAACATATTGGCCCCTTATTTAGGCCCCAGCACCCAGACAGAGGAGAGAGGTTCCATAGCAGAAAATCAGGCTTCATATCACCGTCAAGGCAGCAGACGATTAACAGAATTTTAGGCCCCTGACACCCAGACAGAGGAGAGGTCATTTGACAGCAAAAAGAGGTTAATGTAACGCACCAAAGCAGCAGGTGATAAGCTGAAATGTAGGCCCCTGGAACCCAGACAGAGGAGAGATTCATTCAACTTGGTGTTGCACCCAAAATAATGGTACAATAAAAAAAAAAAAAAAAGGATTCAATAAAGAAGTGCCCTGGAGTACAAGAATGTATGGGCGATGCAGTTATAAATGTCTATTCTGCACAAGGGATAGACAGGTCCTGTGGGATCCATGCCTGGTTCATTTTTAGGTACGTCATCTTGTCAACGTTGGCTGTGGTCAGGCGGCTGCGTTTGTCTGTAATGACGCCCCCTGCCATGCTAAATACACGTTCAGACAATACACTGGCCGTAGGGCAGGCCAGGACCTCCAAGGCATAAAAGGCTAGCTCTGGCCATCTGGACAATTTGGAGACCCAGAAGTTGAATGGGGCCGAACCATCAGTCAGTACGTGGAGGCATGTGCACACGTACTGTTCCACTATGTTGTTATAATGCTGCCTTCTGCTAACACGTTCAGCTGGTGGTGCAGTTAGCTGTGGCGTGGTGACAAAACTTTTCCACATCTCGGCCATGCTAACCCTGCCTTCAGAAGAGCTGGCTGTGACATAGTTGCGTTGGCGACCTCTTGCTCCTCCTCTGCCTTCGACTTGTGCTTCCACATGTCCCCCCATGTCAGTTGGGAATGCTCTAAGGAGCGCGTCTACCAGCGTGCGCTTGTACTCGCGCATTTTCCCATCACACTCCAGTGCGAGAATTAAGATGGGCACTTTGTCTTTGTACCGATGATCCAGAAGGGTGGCCATGCAGTACTCAGCATATGTTAAAATCTGGGCAACTCTGCTGTCGTTGCGCAGGGACTGCAGCATTCAGTCGCTTATATGTGCCAGGCTGCCCAAAGGTAAGGACAAGCTGTCCTCTGTGGGAGCCGTATGGCCATTATACTCCGTTTCCCCCCAGCCACGCACCAGTGATGGGCCCGAGCTGCATTGGGTGCCAACCAGCTGTGAACATGCTTTATCCTCATCCTCGTCCTCCAGTAGTGGGCCCTGGCTGGCCAAATTTGTACCTGGCCTCTGCTGTTGCAAATAACCTCCCTTTGAGCCACTTCTAAAAGACTGGCCTGAAAGTGTTAGAAATGACCCCTCTTCCTCCTCCTCCTCCTCCTGGGCCACATCCTCTTCCATCATCGCCCTAAGAGTTTTCTCAAGGAGACATAGAATTGGTATTGTAAAGCTGATAACGGCGTTATCACCACTGGCCAAGATGGAGTACTCGAAACAACGCAACAGGGCACACAGGTCTCACATGGAGGCTCAGTCATTGGTTTTGAAGTGGTGCTGTTCCGCAGTGCGACTCACCCGTGTGTGCTCCAGCTGAAACTCCACTATGGCGTGCTGCTGCTTGCACAGTCTCTCCAGCATGTGCAAGGTGGAGTTCCACCTGGTGGGCATGTGGCATAAGAGGCGGTGAGCGGGAAGGCCAAAGTTACACTGTAGTGCAGACAGGCGAGCAGCGGCAGGATGAGAAGGCCGGAAGTGCGCACAGGACAGCCCGCACTTTATGCAGCAGTTCTGACATGTCGGGGTAGTTGTGAATGAATATCTGCTCCACCAAATTCAGCACATGCGCCAGGCAAGGGATGTGCGTCAAACCAGCTAGTCCCAGAGCTGCTACGAGATTTCGCCCATTATCGCGGCTGACCGGATGAGCAGGTGGAAGAAGGGAGGAGGGAGCCGTGTAGCAGGAGGAGGCAACAGTAGGCAAAGAATGATGCCCTGCGATCCTTGGCGGCTGAAGGACGTGCACCAAACAGCTCTCCACCTGTGGCCCAGCCGCCACTTCATTTACCCAGTGTGCAGTTAGGGAGATATAACGTCCCTGGCCGTGCTTACTGGTCCATGTATCTGTGGTTAGGTGTACCTTTCTACAGATGGCGTTGCGCAGTGCACACTTGATTTTATACGATACTTGGCTGTAAAGGGAAGACACGGCTGTCTTGGAGAAGTAGCGGCGGCTAGGAACGATGTACTGTGGGACAGCTGTTTGAAGCTGTCCGTGTCCACCAGCCTGAATGACAGAATTTCAAAGGCCAGTAGTTTAGAAATGCTGGCATTCAGGGCCAGGGATCGAGGGGGGCTAGGTGGGAATTTACACTGTCTCTCCAAGGTTTGTGAGATGGAGAGCTGAACACTGCCGTGTGGCATGGTGGAGATGCTTGGTGACGGAGGTGGTGGTGTTGGTGGCACATCCTCTGTTTGCTGAGTGGCAGGTGCCAATTGTCCTCCAGAGGCGGAGGTAGAGGACGAGGCAGCAGCTGAAGAGGGAGCAGGGGAAGCCTGAGTGAGTTCCTGGTCATGCATGTTGTGCTGAGGTTCAGAACGTTAATGCCTCGCCTCATACTCTGATGACACAGTGTGCAAACCACTCGGGTCTTGTCATCAGCACATTGTGTGAAGAAGTGCCATGCAATGGAACTCCTTGAAGCTGCCTTTGGTGTGCTTGGACCCTAGTGGTGGCAGGCGAACTCTCTTGGCGACGGCTGTTCTGCTTTTGCACCCTGCTCCCTCTTTTGCTACGCTGTTGGCTCGGTCTCACCACTGCCTCTTCCTCTGAACTATGAAAGTCAGTGGCACGACCTTCATTCCATGTGGGGTCTAGGACCTCATCGTCCCCTGCATCGTCTTCCACACAGTCTTCCTCCCTGACCTCCTGTTCTGTCTTTACACTGCAGAAAGACGCAGCAGTTGGCACCTGTGTTTCGTCATCATCAGAGATGTGCTGGCTCTGCTGAGGTGGTATTCCCATGTTCTCATCAGAAAACATAAGTGGTTGTGCGTCAGTGCATTCTATGTCTTCCACCGCTGGGGAAGGTCTAGGTGGATGCCCTTGGGAAACCCTGCCAGCAGAGTCTTCAAACAGCATAAGAGACGTATGCATAACTTGAGGCTCAGACAGTTTCCCTGATATGCAAGGGGGTGATGTGACAGACTGATGGGCTTGGTGTTCAGGCGCCACCTGTGCGCTTTCTGCAGAAGACTGGTTGGGAGATAATGTGAACCTGCTGGATCCACTGTCGGCCACACAATCGACTAGCGCCTATACTTGCTCAGGTCTTACCATCCTTAGAACGGCATTAGGCCACATTCTCTCCCAGCACCAGAGGGTCCACTAACACCACCACGACCATGTCCGCATCCCTTATGTTTTCCTCATTGTTACCGTTCACCACAATAAGGAAAAACTTATTTGGCCCAATGTATAGTGTTCAAATGAAGGCCTTTTTACAGGCCCCTAACACTATCTAGCTATCTATTTATGTACCGTATTACACTAATACAGGCATAGCAGAAACCACAGATTTAGGGGAATATCAATTTTAGGCCTAGTATTTAGGCCCTGGCTGAAAGGTATCCTTTTACGGACAGAATTACACTTGGAGATGCACAATAGCATGTGCAAATATAGAAGATTTAGTTTTCAGCCCTTGTATTAAGACCCTGAGTGTAATATACCCTTTTACGGACAGAAATTCACTTGGAGATGCACAATAGCGTGTGCAAATATAGAGGATTACGCTTTCAGCACAAAAAATAATATTTCAGGCTATAGTTACTAGAGAGGGGTCGTTGATCCAGGGAGTTATTTTGATTGCCTGATTGGAGTCGGGAATTTTTTCCCCTTAAGTGGATCAACTTGTAGGAAACAGGCCGTACTGGATGGACAAATGTCTTTTTTCGTTCTTAAATACTATGTTACTATGTTACTATTTAGACCTTAAATTGTAATATACACTTTTATGGACAGAAAAACACTTGGAGATGCACAGCAGCGTGCGCAAATATAGAGGATTTATTTTTCAGGCCTTGTATTTAGACGCTGACACGCTAAGTGTAGTATACCCTATTACGGACCGAATTACACTTGAAGATGAACAGCAGAAAGCACAGATGTTTAGGATTTCAATTTCAGGGATTTTATTTAACCACAGAAAAAAATCTTGGCCAGCCACAGCTGGAACACCAGATTTGGGGGTTTGATATTTTGGCAATTGAATTTCACCCCAGAAAAAAATCTATCCTTTGATGGACAGTATTAAACTTGGCCAGCCACAGCTGGAACACCAGAATTAGGGGATTGGTATTTTGGCAATTGAATTTCACCCCAGAAAAAAAAAAAAACTATCCTTTGACTGACAGTATTACACTTGGCCAGCCACAGCTGGAACACCAGATTTAGGGGATTGGTATTTTGGCAATTGAATTTGACCCCAGAAAAAAATCTTTCCATTGACGGACAGTATTACACTTGGCCAGCCAGACATGGAACACTAGATTTAGGGGATTGGTATTTTTACAATTGAATTTTACTGCAGAAGAAAATCTATCCTTTGACGGACAGTATTATACTTGGCCAGCCACAGCTGGAACCCCAGATTTAGGGGATTGGTATCTTGGCAATTGAACTTCACCCCAGAAAAAAATCTATCCTTTGACGGACAGTGTTACACTTGGCCAGCCACAACTGGAACACCAGATTTAGGGGATTGGTATTTTGGCAATTGAATTTGACCCCAGAAAAAAATCTATTCTTTGACGGACCGTATTAAACTTGGCCAGCCACAGCTGGAACCCCAGATTTAGGGGATTGGTATTTTGGCAATTGAATTTCACCCCAGAAGAAAAATCTATCCTTTTATGGACAGTATTATACTTGGCCAGCAACAGCTGAAACCACTGATTTAGGGGAATGGTATTTTGGCAATTGAATTTCACCCCAGAAAAAAAATCTATTCTTTTACGGACAGTATTACAATTGGCCAGCAACAGCTAAAACCACTGATTTAGGGGATTGGTATTTTGGCAATTGAATTTAACCCTTCAATAAAATATAGCAATTTCTATCCTGTGTTTCAAGGTGTGACAATAAGCACAACCCCTGATGTAGGATATTGCAAAAAAAAAGCCTACTATTGAACCCAAAAAAATGTATGTTGAACTTGGTGGCAGCTCAAAACATGAGCTGATGCACCAAAAGATCACAAAATGGCCGCCAATCACCCCAGAAAAAGTGACAGAAAAACGCTCTGGGCAGCCTCAAAACCAGTGAGCATTAAACTAACAGAAGTTGATTGATTCAGATCTGTAGATCGATCACTTCATTAAGTGGTTTTGATGAGTCTTCCCTGCCTAATCTCGCCCTCACAGCAGCTGCATACTATCCCTACACTAATCAGAGCAGAGTGGCGGGCGGCGCTACGTGACTCCAACTTAAATAGAGGCTGGGTCACATGCTGCACTTGGCCAACCACAGCAATGCCAATAGTAGGCATGGCTGTGATGGACTCTTGGGGCAAGTAGTATGATCATTGTTGATTGGCTACTTTGCAACCTTTCAAAAGGCGCCATAAAAATCGCCGAACACCGAACCCCAAATTTTATGTAAATGTTTGGGTCCGTGTCCCGAACACCCCAAAATTCGGCCTCTTTCACATGAGCGTGTCCGGATTAGGTCTGGATGCGTTGCGGATGCGTTCAGTGAAAACTGTGCAATTTCACAGGCAAAGCCATTCAGTTTTGCCTGCGATTGAGTTCAGTTGTTCAGTTTTTTCCGCACGGGTGCAATGCGTTTTTCATGCGCGTGATAAAAAACTGAAGGTTTACAAACAACATCTCCTAGCAACCATCAGTGAAAAACGCAACGCACCCGCACTTGATGCGGATGCAATGCGTTTTTCATGCAGCCCCATTCACTTCTATTGCCTCTTTCACACGGGCGTCATGTTTGACGCCCGGATCAGAGACGGGTGCGTTGCGGGAAAATGCGTGATTTTTCCGCGTGAGTGCAAAGCGTTTTAATGCATTTTGCACGCACGTGGGAAAAATCGGCATGTTTGGTACCCAGACCCGAACCTGGACTTCATCACTGATGTCCGGTTTCAGGTTGAGTACTCTGTAGATTTTATTATTTCCCGTTATAACATGGTTATAATGGAAAATAATAGCATTCTCAATACAGAATGCTTAGTAAAATGTGGATGGAGGAGTTAAAAATAAAAAAACTGAACTCACCTTATCTACTAAAGGACCTGTGATGACGTCACTGAGCTCATCACATGGTCCAATCACATGGTCCATCACCATGATGATGTACCATGTGATTGGACCATGTGATGTGACGTCACCACAGGTCCTTTAGATGGCAGCTAATGCTTGAAGAAGAGAGAAGAGATCGGCAACTACGCGATCAAGTGGATAAGGTGAGTAAATTTTTTTTATTTTTAACCCCTTAATCCACATTTTAATGAGCATTCTGTATTGAGAATGCTATTATTTTCTCTTATAACCATGTTATAAGGGAAAATAATAAAGATCGGGTCCCGTCTCATAGCAACCTTATGGGAAAATCGCACTGCATCCTCACTTGCTTGCGGATGTTTGCGATTTTCCCGCAGCCCCATTCACTTCTATGGGGCCTGCGTTGCATGAAAAACGCACAATATAGAGCATGCTGCGATGTTCACGCAATGCAGAAGTAATGCGTGAAAATCACCACTCATGTGCATAGCCCAAGAGAAATAAATGGGTCAGGATTCAGTGCGGGTGCAATGCGTCCACCTCACGCATTGCACCTGCGCGGAAAGCTCGCCCGTGTGAAAGGGGCCTATGGGGCTAGGGCTGCGTGAAAAATGTAGAATATAGAACATGCTGCGATTTTCACGCAATGCACAAGTGGTGCGTGAAAAAAACTGCTCATGTACACAGATACATTGAAATGAATAGGTCTGGATTCAGTGCGGATGCTATGCGTTCACATCACGCATTGCACACGCGCGGAAAACTCGCTCGTGTGAAAGGGGCCATCTGTTGCAAGAACAGCGTCCTGACAGCACCCCAAAAAGCCATTTTTAGGGCTGGTATATCAGTCAGCTTTTATTTATTTTTTTCTATATATATATTGCAGTTGCCTGCCCGTGTGTGAGAGGCCCCATGCCCACAGACTGTACTGTGTGCACACCACTCATATAGGGTTGCACAGTACCTTGCAGATAAACAAGTCATTTAATTTTTACCCTTTAAGATAATTGCAGTTGCCTGCCAGTGAGTGTCAGGCCCACAGACTGTACTGTGCCCACTGCCCACCACTCATATAGGGTGTCACAGTACATTGCACGGCGCACGCGCAGTGAACTAAAATTCAAACGAAGCGGACCGAGCATGTTTTTTTTTCCATCTCCCAGTTCCAAAAATCTATTCACTACACCGGCCCTGGCCCTGATAAGGGACAAAACAGAGATTAAACTGATAGGAATAGTACTTAGTTAACACTAGTTGCATTGGTGGCAAATTCCGTTGCAAGTGCCCGAAGTTAGAAGGAAGCGGAGAGAGCAAGCTTTTTTTTCTATCTCCCCATGCAAGGATTCAATTCAATACACGCCCCCTGGTAGGGGACTTAACAAAGATTAAAATGGTAAGAATAGTAGTTTGCACTATTTGTATTAGTGGCACAGTACATTGCGCGGCGCACGCTCAGTGCCCCAAATTGGAAGTAAGAGGACCGACCAATCATCTTTTTCCATCTCCCGGTTCCTAAAATCTATTCGATATACATCCCCTGATAGGGGACGTAACAGGGATTAAACTGATAGGAATAGTACTACTTAACACACTACTCATATAGGGTGGCACAGTACATTGCACGGCGCACACGCAGTGCTCCAAATTGGAAGGAAGAGGACCGACCAACCATCTTTTTCCATCTTCTGGTTCCTAAAATCTATTCCATACACCGGCCTCTGATAGGGGACAAAACAGAGATTAAACTGGTAAGAACAGATTTTTTTAATTTAAAAAAAAGAGGACTGCCTCTGCGAGCTGGGTATTTTTTGGCCGTGTTACTGAACGCTCATGCACAATGGCTGTAGGCTCATGCGTCCTTTTGCGGAGGTGACAAACCTGGTCAGTCAAACCCAAGGCATCATCGTCGACCTCATCCCATATGCGTTTTTTCTGAAGCCTGCCCTGCGAAAAGTGCTGGATCAGGCCGTAGATGAGCATGAAGAGGAAGAGTTGTGGTCTCCATCACCACCAGAAGCAGCCTTGTTGTCGTTGATTGCTGGACCTGCGGCAACGCAAAGAGAGGAGTCTGAAGAATAGGAGTCAAGTTGGCTTTGAGGAGGTGGAAGATTAACCACAGCAGGCGTCCCAGGGGGCTTGTTGTCACCCTTCGGGGACCCTTGGTGCTGTATGTGGATGGGTGGAGGAAGAGACCTTCAATGACGTCAGTGAGGACAAGGAACGGGACATGGCTAGCTTGTGCAAATGGGGAGTTTGCGGTTGTGGTGCAAATGGACTGTTTGCGGTTGTTTGCGGTGCATTAAACGGGGAGTTTGGTCTGTCACTGTGAAGCGGGTGTGACCTTTACACTACCTGATTGATACAACATCTTACCTGATCGTATACACACACTGGATGTTTTAAAGCACGTTATTCCAAACAATTTAGGAATGTTAGGTGATTTATGACCTTCATGGATTAAAACCCAACTCTGCGTCAACTAAGTAATTTTCCATGGGAGTTTTGCCATGGATCCCCCTCCGGCATGCCACAGTCCAGGTGTTAGTCCCCTTGAAACAACTTTTCCATCACTATTGTGGCCAGAAAGAGTCTCTGTTGGTTTTAAAATTTGCCTGCCTATTGAAGTCTATGGCGGTTCGATTGGTTTGCCAATTCGCGAACATTTGCGGAAGTTTGCGTTTGCCGATCGCGAACGGAAGATTTTATGTTCAGGACATCTCTATTGTTTGATTGTCACACCTTTGACTAAGCATTGCCCATCTCTAAACCGACCCTGCTCAGCAGTTGCCAAGCCTTAGAGGGAATGATAGAGATGTGGAAATCATTCTTTGATTCAGCTAATAAAGCTCCCATGTACTCCAACTCTTGGACAACATTTTATCTCCTCCAGGGAGCGAATGTTCCATCCTACAAAAGAAACCATGCCTCCTTGCTAGTTCATATATGCTTCTCTGCTGTTAGTATAGACTCAATTACAAGATGGCCGCCATAGCTGGTTGTTTATATACCAGAGTTAGTAAAACAATGCACACTGCGCAGATGCCAAGTGTTATCTCTTTTCATATTTTCATAATCCAGCCAATGTAACAATGCCACATGCCTCAGAGGGAATGCCTCTCTGATGTCTTTATAAACTGCTGTACTTCCTTTAATAAATTAGAAATTACTTTGACCCCAATGTGTGTCACTGTTATTTTCTCCGTGCATGTAAAAGCCTTGGCTTACCACTAATTTGGAGCAGTAGAGCAAACATAATCAGCCCCGATTAAGGGCATCTTTAACAGTTGGCGCCTGAACTCTGGGACACAGGAGAAGCTACTCAGTAGCCAAAGTTTGGGGGTTCCCAGAGCATGGTGGACAGCGCTTGAGGAGGAAGCCTGCAGACTCAAATCAGGTGAGAAAATCTGTTTATCTCATCTGCCTCTTGCTGTGCTCCACTCTGCTGTGATAATCTGGTCTGCTATTGGTGTTGCATTGCATTGTGGGTAGCAACTTCGGTTGACAGTAAATCCTGTGTGGCCCTAGACCCTTTTATAAGGAAAGTTTGAGTTTGCTCTACTGTGGTTTTGTGTTTTGTCTGTGTGTAGTTCATGTCAGGCACCGCCATAGTTAACGGTTAAACAGAGCCAGAGATTTCCTTGCGGCAGGAGGAGCGGCGTTGTATCAGGGGCTGTCTGTTGGTCAAGATAGAAGGTGTAGCCCTGGTGCTCCGCTCCTGGTCGGAGCTGGTTCAGGGGCTACTGGAACCTGTCTGTTTGTCAAGATAGAGGGTGTAGCCCTGGTGCTCTGGATCTGGGCATCTGCCTGGGGTGGTGTACAATTGGTCCTGGACTGGCTGACCAGACGTGGTAGCCAGGGAAGAAACAGTTAATAGTCTGCACAGGGTTGAGCCTGCTTGGGAGTGAGAAGAAGGTAGGAGGTAGGAGGGGTGTTAAAGTGCCTTTGAGCCAGACCCGAATCCTGGGGACAACTAGACAAAGAAGGGGCCTGCTTCTGTCTGGGTTGTGTCCAAATGAGTAAATTAATGTCAATCCAAGTAGTAAGCATGTGAAGCATTGTGGAAAGTTGAGTGACGATGCAGTGCAGCGCTGAGGAAGTATTATATTTTGTCTATCTGTGTGTCTGAGTGCCCTGCGTGTCTTTGTTGCCCGGTGAATATGGCGGTCAGTTCAGACCAGAGGGAGAAACATGGGGCTGTATCTGTGCAGGGGCGAGTGACATAATGACTTTGGAATGTGTGAAAACGATTAGCGAGGACACTGTCTGCCAGCCGAAGCTTAATCAAAAGTCCAGGTATGTGAGGTACTGAGCGTGTGTGTGTTATTGGTATGTTGTTTGTTAATACGTTCAAAGACTTTTGTGTGTAAAAGTATGAGAAAGTGTTCTATATGTCTGTTCGACATTGAATGTTATATCTGTGTGGACCAGGAATCTGACCTTGTGTGTTGCCACCTAGAAAACTGATCAGTAGAGGAAGGTCACGCAACCAAGTTTACAATGAGCAAAGTCAGTTCTACGAAGTAAGGGTTAAGTTGCAGAGACACATCCCCCACCACATCAGCCCCCTCCAGTCCAGAGGGGTGGAGCTGTTAAGTGCATTAGTGCCAAAACCACGCCCTAGGCCCATCTCTTTGTATCCGGTTATCACACAAGATGGCACCCCCTAAGTCTTGGTTTCCACTCTGGTGGCCATCTTAACTAATCCAGAGTCCAGTCTGGCAGCCATCTTTGGCCATCTTAGTTACTGGTATTTTTCCTGATACGGCTACGGTGCACAAAACAATACGCATAAATACCAGCAGCCCAGGTAGCACCACAAGGAGTACTCACTTGAGTCAGTGAGTGAAGGATACACTGGGACCTATGATTAGTTATGACCAGTAGTATTGTGTAATTGTTTTATTCAGATGAGCTTCCTTTAACTTACATGTTTTTTGTTTTTCAAGTAAAGTCAAGAGAAGCCCCCCTCCTGCCCAGTTGCTAGAATCGCAAAAGGAGGGGATTGTGATGGAGATGGTCCCAACCGTGGTGAACTGTAGCTTTAATCCCAGACAGATTCTGTTCTTTCTGTTTTTCATATGTTGCCGAAGACTGCTGACTTTGAGCTAAGCTGCTGCAGAAGTAGACTAACATTAGGAAACAGGCAATCCAGTACCACCAGTTTTGGCTGCACTTTTAGAAAATTTTGAAGATTCCAGTCCGACCTTTATGTCCATAAAACCCAGTGTCGTGGGAGACTATTCACAAGGGAAAGGTTGTTGCGGAAGCTGGAGAAGAGGATGCCGAGGCATTGGGCAGATGTGCTAGGCTTTCATAAGGGAAAGAATGAGGTCCAAGGGGGGACTGATAGAGATGTGGAAATCATTCTTTGATTCAGTTAAGAAAGCTCCCATGTACTCCAGCTCTCAGACAACATTTTATCTCCTACAGAGAGCGAAGGTTCCATCCTACCAAAGAAACCATGCCTCCTTGCTACATCATATATGCTTCTCTGCTGTTAGTATAGACTCCATTACAAGATGGCCGCCATAGCTGGATGTTTACATACCAGAGTTAGTTAAACAATGCACACTGCGCAGATGCCAAGTGTTATCTCTTTTCATATTTTCATATTCCAGCCAATGTAACAATACCACATGCCTCAGAGGGAATGCCTCTCTGATGTCTATATAAACTGCTGTACTTCCTGTAATAAATTAGAAATTACTTTGACCCCAATGTGTGTCACTGTTATTTTCTCCGTGCATGGAAAAGCCTTGGCTTACCACTAATTTGGAGCAGTAGAGCAAACATAATCAGCCCCGATTGAGGGCATCTTTAACAGGAACACTAGAACACTAAATTAATCGGATTAGGCTATTTTCACACGAGCGTTAATATTTTCCAGTATTGAGATCCGCCATAGGGTCTCAATACCGGAAAAAAATGCTTCAATGGGGACAAAACGTAACTGAACGGATTGCTCCAAAATGCATTCCGTTCCATTTGGTTGCATTCTCATGCCAGAGAGCAAACCGTAGCATAATGCGGTATGCTTTCCTTCATGGGATGCGGAAAAAGACGGATCCGTCATGACCCACAATGCAAGTCAATAGGGACGGATCTGTTTAACTCTGATACAATATCTGACACAATAGAAAATGGATCCATCTGCCATTGACTTTCAATGGAGTTCATGACGGACTCATCTTGGGTATGTTAAAGATCACACAACCGGATCTGTTCATAACGGATGCAGATGGTTGTATTATCAGTAACAGAAGCATTTTTCTGGACCCTGCCAGATTCAGCTAAAACGCTAGTGTGAAAGTAGCCTTAACCAGACCATACCAAGATGTTCATGTTGCAGCAGAAAAAGTTGTAAGTGACCTTGCTATCATCATTATAATAAAATTGATAGTTTTATCTTCTAGAGAATCATTCTGGTTGTAGTAATCCTATCTTTCCACAACTCTTGGCTATTGGCATTTTCTCCATAGAACCTAAGCCATATCCATAAAATCTTCTTATAAGACTCTTATAAGACTTCTAATAAGACTTCACCAATTGACCAAAGTTAAAAACTTATACAATAACCTCCTTTACTTTGATTCTTTTTTTTAATTTGTTTATCAATTTCAGTTTATAATAAAAATGGCTAAAATACATAGTAACATAGTATATAAGACTGAAAAAAGACGTTTGTCCATCCAGTTTGGCCTGTTTGATCCAGAGGAAGGCAAAAAAAAACTGAGGCAGAAGCCAATTTTCCCCACTTAAGGGGAAATAAATTCCTTCCCAACTCTAATCAGGCAATCAGAATAACTCCCTGGATCAACAACCCCTCTCTAGTAGCTATAGCCTGTAATATTATTACACTCCAGAATTACATCCAGTCCCCTCTTGAATTCCTTTATTGTACTCACCATCACCACCTCCTCAGGCAGAGAGTTCCATAGTCTCACTGCTCTTACAGTGAAGAATTATTTTCTATGTTTGTGCACAAATCTTCTTTCCTCCAGGCGCAGAGGATGTCCCCTCGTCACAGTCACAGTCCTGGGGATAAATAGATGATGGGAGAGATCTCTGTACTGACCACTGATATATTTATACATAGTTATTAGATCTCCTCTCAGTCGTCTTTTTTCTAAAGTGACTAAGATATTGTAGACAAAAATGTGATTATGACAAATGCCATATTTATGGAAAATTACCTGGAGTATGTTACTGAATAAACAGAAACAAATAACTGTAGATAATGCAGTGAAATAAAATAAACATGGCTTACTTCTGTTACATTGTTCTTATTTTAACAATGACGGGGAAAATATTTTCAATTTTTTTTTCTAAGTATTCCCTCATTACTAACTGAACTTAGATGTGTTTCCATAGCAACACTTGAAGGCTTTTGTCATTGAGATAGTCCCACTCAATAACTTTGTATTAACAATCAGAGAGCTTACTAATGTTCTACTATTATAATTCCTCCATTCCTAGATGAAAAAAAAGCAATTTCAGTAGAATACTTTGATAAAGTTAATAAAAGCTAACAAAAAAGCAATCACTGATGCATAGATGGATTATTACACTACAGAAAATGAAGAAACCCCAGATGTAAATTTGACTATTGTGCTAAAAAACTGGTGTGCAATGTCTTAGTTCTTAAGACTGAAATAAACACTGAAGGCTAGGATGATTACTTTGAACATAATCAATAAACCAAGTGTAATATTGATGCTGGACAGGTTCAGGACCTAGGGTGTCATTGTTATGGGTGAAGAGGACCTGGTAGCTAAAAGGAGTAAGTAAATGCAGTGGTTTGGGATGAGTCAGTCTGTATTTATAGTGCTCGGGTCTGGGGTCTGGATATATTTATCGGTATGGTTTGTATGTAATCTTAAAATATTTTGGTATCCAAGGAAAAACAGTACTTCATTTTCTTCAATGGGTTTATCAAACAGAGCCATGAGCACAATCACCTCTCTCTGCTTAATAAAGGGCTTCAAAAATTGAAGCCTGAAACATTGCATACTTACTGTACATGGGACAGATTTGGTTGGCTGTAAACAGTAAACCTATTGAAGTAGCTAACAGAGCGCTTTCTTTCCTTGGATAACTAGATTGTGATTATGTGTTGAGAATGTGTTGGGATGGGTGAGAAGAGGGCCAACAGTAAATCATTAGGTCAAGTGCTCTTGTCTCTTACAGTATGTGAGCAATATGATACAAATCTAGCAAAGCTTAAAGGAATACTTAATGTGTTAAAGGAAATGTGTCATCAAAAGTTTTATCTGCCAGTTAAAACCAGATAGTAACACTTCTTTTTTCTAATTGTTTTTTATTTTCTGATTGCAGATTTATTTATTCTATTTTCTGAGCTTGATGGGTGTAGCCATCTTGCCTGAGCTGTTCTTAACAGTATTAACAAAGCATTAAAAAAATTGCTTTATGGAAGCCCCATGGGCCATAGACACAATGGACAGGAGGGGACCTCATTGACGTCTATGGGAGAGTTTTCTACAGTAGGTATGTTCTGTGCCCTGTGCAAAGGTCATTGTAAAAGGAAAGAATAGATAAGATTTGTCAATTACGTATTGTGAACAACAGATCCTGTCTTATCTATAAGCAGAGCTGATATCATTATAGGCAGGATAAGAATGACAGATAAGCAGATAACTGCAGTAAAGTGATCTGTACAGAACAAGACATGGCACCTATTTTTAGGTTTAGTGGCCAGTGTAAAAACTGCAGGATCTTACGTACCATATTGTTTTGTTTAAATATAGATATTTACATGGAAAAATTTAAAATAACATTATCAAAAATCCTTTAAAAATATGCTAAACATATAAATGTATTCTGTATTCTGATGTGTGGTATGAATCTATTTAAGACTCCGTTCTGGTCTAAATCAGTGTTGAGTTGGTTTGAGGTCTGAATTTATTTAGTGGTCTTGCCGAAATTTAAACTAATTTTCCTATTTTATTCCTGGGAGCAGCACATCCCAGCTGAGGGAATACCAATGCTCAGAACCTGAGTGGGAGAAGAGCATGTGGCACTGAGAGAAAGCAAAAGAGCTTGAGTATAGTTTTGGCACTGTGCACCCACATTTTTCCATTTCTGGAAGCACCCATGCCTGAACCAACAGGGTCATTTAGGCTTTATACAACTATGTTGTTCTAACATCTTTAAAGGGAACCTGTCACCATGAAAATCCAAAGTATTCTGTCAGAAGCATGTTATAGAGCAAGAGAGGCTGAGAAGTTTGGTACATAGTTTTTTGAGAAAAGATTCAGTATACATTTTATTTTTCATCCATTTACAATCCTTGAAGTAAAGAAAGGGGTCCTATCAGTGATTGACAGCTATCTGTGCATGCACAGTCATAAAGGGAAGGTTGTCAGTCACTGATAACAGCACCTCCTTGACTTCAAAGCCAAGAATGAGCAGGAATCCAAATTAATGAAATACGGCGTATACTGACTCTTTTCTCAAAAAAAAAAATATATATATATATATCAATCCACTCAGCTCTTTCTGCTCTATTACATGCTGCCTTCAGATCAGACACCATTTTCAACTTGACAGGTTCTCTTTAAATACTTCTTACAGGTCAAATAATAATGATTTCATCAATGCATCATTAACTGCCTCAGGTGTAGTGTTATCTATAACATAAATCATTAAACCATATTAGTTATAAAAACTATGATATGTGCCCGCCAGTATCTCCCTGCTGCTAGTGGACACGGCCACTGTAATGCTCATGTGTCACTTGCTCTGTTTCTATGGTGATTCTGTGCCCACTGGTATCTCTCTGTCCCATCCTAATGGGCATAGATGTCAGAGAAGTGTTGTACCTGTCCACTCCACACTCTGACTGGGGTCTTTCTATCCCCTGCAGTCCTCTCTACCCTGGCAGGACACATTCTCTATGGCTCGTAAATGTTCGGTGCTCACATTCTAATCTGCCCCAGCCTATGGTGAGCATTCCTCTATGGTAGGGCGCTTGAACAAAAAGGTTCCCTAACTTTTCCTCATAATGTTTCATGCCTGCAGTGGCGTACACAAAATCCATGGGGCCCCGGTGCAAAACTGATTCATGGGGCCCCCTCCCTGTGGCCCGCCCCCAACCCGCCGCAAGAATTTACTCGGGCCCCCTGAATTGTGATTAATAATGCTCCGTGCCTCTCTATGACCTTTTTACTACAAAATCACAGTGAGATAAAGTTGTCACTGTAATTTTGTAGTAAATAGATCACAGAGAGGCACAGAGCATTATCAATCATGTCACTGCTCCGTGTCTCTGCTGTCCAGTACGCGCTAGGCACTCTTTCACACAGCGGATTCCATGCACTGCATCCGCTCGTGTGAAAGAGCCCTAAGCCCAATGCATGACTACACTCACCCATTCCAAACTAATAAAATCTGGTCCTACGTCATCCAGGGTGTGGCTGGCCTCGGCGTGATGTCCACTGGATCCAGAACAAGGTCTCTGTGGGGAGAAAAAAAAGAATAATCACATAAGGAAGGGATGGTGACTGTCCCTGTGAAATCACCAGCAGGAGGCGCTGTGCTGGCCTGGAAGACTGAGCCATGCCAATGTATAGCGGGGTAATCTAGTGCTACCACACAGTACTAATGCCCACATTGTGGCCCCTCACAGTACTAATGCCCACCTTGTGGCCCCTCACAGTACTAATGCCCACCTTGTGGCCCCTCACAGTAGTTATGGCCAGATATATGCCCCCTTACAGTAGTTATGGCCAGATATGTGTCCCCCTCACAGTAGTTATGCCCAGATATGTGCCCCCTCACAGTAGTTATGCCCAGATATGTGCCCCCTCACAGTAGTTATGCCCAGATTTGTGTCCCCCTCACAGTAGTAGTTATGTCCCCCTTACAGTAGTTATGGGCAGATAGTATGTGTCCCCTTACAGTAGTTATGTCCAGATATGTGTCCCCTCACAGTTACAGGGGACAAATGGAATATATACAGAGGGGCAAAATGGATATATATAAAGGGGCCCTGTATGTATATATATTTATCCATTTTGCCCCCTCTGTATATATTCCATTTGTCCCCTGTGTATGTATTCCATTTTTAACCCCTCTGTATATATTTAATTTTTGTTATTGGGGGTCGGCCCCCACTCTGCTGCACTGCCAGATGCTCCCTGTGTTAGCCGGCACATACAAAAAAAAACAAAAAAAACGTACCTACACCGAACCTGCTCTGCTCCCGCCGACTTGTTCATAATCCCGTCTTCTGGCGTGCGTCGGCAGCGTCGCGGGCCCGCGTCATCCCGTCAATCCCGCGAGACCTGGCGCGAGGTCACTGGTCTGGAGCAAGGCACTGGATGGGTGGAGGAGGGGCCACCGCGTAAGTAACTGCGAGTGCGCAGTGCTGCACCGCCGGCCAGGCACAGAGGCACCGACCGGCCATATACTATTAAAAATTTTAAAATAATTTGCGGTGGGGCTGCGGGCCCCAGCTGCCTTGGGTACAGCACTACTGCAGGGGCCAGGGGTTCACAGGCGGCTGGGCCCCCTGGAGTGCCGGGCACGGTCGCAACTGCGACCCCTGCGACCCCTGTATGTACGCGCCTGCATGCCTGTCTTCTGCCCCTTTACATCTGCCCTGAACTCCTTCTCGTACTGACTAGAGATGATCTAGAACCATGAACCATGTTTCAGGTCGAAATCAATTTTACACAAGAAAAGAGAAAAGAGGCCTACACTGCTCTGAAAAAAGAGATGCAAATCAGTTCTCTTTCCAAAAGAAAGGACAACTAAATGTCTCTGCACAATGCTTATCTGGAGAAGAAACATGCAAATCAGTCATCTTTCCAAAAGAATAAGAAAACCTGAGAATCTCATACCAGCAAACATCTCTTCATCAGAGCTGAATGGAGAGACTTACGCTTAATTGCCGAAGAAGCCTTGGTTAAGGGGTGATTACCATTTCTCCTTATGGAGAGTTTATGTGTGCAAATTAGGAGTATTGTAGGGCAGACAAAGCTTCACTGGATTTATTGGAAAAATATATCTTCTGGCTTAGTTTTATTTTTATTTTGATAGGAAAGCTAATTTGTATATCTTTGGGTTTCTGGGAAAGATATTCCAAATAGCAAATTTCTTTCTCTCTCTCTGATTCTGAACAAAAAAAGTCTGGACAAATTCTAAATCAATTAGCCCATCTCTAGTACTGACCCTATGCTGCCTGCCCAAGCATTTGACCTGTTTACCAGACTGAACAAACTGCCTTCCCTGACCTAGGCTTGTCGCCTGACTATGATGTCATGGCTCTGTTTGATGACTATGAGGGACATGCCTGTCCGTTTGGAGCCACACAGCAATGTCTCTAAAACGTAACCTTCATCAAGCATACATATAACCATGGTGAGAAGACCTATATACCCATGTTATAATCATTCACCCAGGAAGTGCATCTTAGTCAAACGTGACCATGGCATCTGAGGGGTCAAAAAAACGGTGCTTGCCAGGAAGGAACACTTCCCCTGGGCAGAGATTGGGGAAGATGAGCCAGTAATGAGCCAGAACCTGTATTAGGCTTCTAGGCTCATTACAGTACTTGCATATTACAATTCAGGCCAGCAGGTGGCAGTCCTGAATTTTAATATAGCCATCGCTGAATAGAGTAATGGATAAAATGTATACAAGTTGCAATCTAATGATTGCATGTCGGGGTCTACATAAACGCAAAAACAAAAGTTAAAAAGTAAAAAAAAAAAGAATAAAAAAAAAAATTACTCTCCTTTCCCCAAAATAACAATAAATGGACAATCAAAAAAATAAACATAATATGCATCACTGCATCCAAAAACGACTGTACTATCTATACTAATAAAAGCCCTGTGTACCTGCCGTCCGTGTGTGTGTGCCGAAAACTTAAGTGCGCATGCACGACGCACAGAGCATTCGGCACACACTCCACGGACTTCACACAGAGCACAGGAGGCATGCCCCACACGGCCGCACCACAGTGAGGTGCAGGAGAGAAGCAGCCATGTGGAGAGAAGAAACGGGGGCATTACAACGGGGTCCTTTAGTTCATGGCTGATGCTGGGAAAGAGAGGACAGATCGCAACTACGCGATCGAGTGGCTAAGGTAAGTTAACTTTTATTATTTTTATCCCCTTCCACTTCATTTTACTATGCATTCTTTATTAAGAATGCTGTCCTTTCCCCTTATAACCATGTTATAAGGGAAAATATAAAATTCTCCAGAAGACCCGGCTTCGGGTCTGGGTACCAAATATGGCGATTTTTCTCACGCGCCTGCAAAACGCATTACAAACGTTTGCACCCGAGCGGGAAAATCGCGCATATTCCCGCAACGCACCCGCCTCTTATCCGGGCGTCAAACATGACGCCCGTGTGAAAGAGGCCTAAGGGTTACGCGCACTTCACAGTGACAGACCAAACTCTGACAGACCAAACTCCCCGTTTAACGCACCGCAAACAACCGCAAACAGTCCATTTGCACAACCGCAAACTCCCCATTTGCACAAGGTTGGATACCAAGCTAGCCATGTCCCGTTCCTTGTCCTCACTGACGTCATTGAAGGTCTCTTCCTCCACCCATCCACATACAGCACCAAGGGTCCCCGAAGGGTGACAACAAGCCCCCTGGGACGCCTGCTGTGGTTAATCTTCCACCTCCTCAAAGCCAACTTGACTCCTATTCTTCAGACTCCTCTCTCTGCATTGCCGCAGGTCCAGCAATCAACGACAACAAGGCTGCTTCTGGTGGTGATGGAGACCACAACTCTTCCTCTTCATGCTCATCTACGGCCTGATCCAGCACTTTTCGCAGGGCAGGCTTCAGAAAAAACGCATATGGGATGAGGTCGATGATGTTGCGTTTGGTTTGACTGACCAGGTTTGTCACCTCCGCAAAAGGACGCATGAGCCTACAGCCATTGTGCATGGGCGTTCAGTAACGTGGCCAAAAAATACCCAGCTCTACAGAGGCTGTCCTCTTTTTTTCAAATTAAAAAAAATCTGTTCTTACCAGTTAAATCTCAGTTTTATCCCCTATCAGGGGCCAGTGTATGGAATAGATTTTAGGAAACGGGAGATGGAAAAAGATGGTTGGTCGGTCGTCTTCCTTCCAATTTGGGGCAATGCGCGTGCGCCGTGCAATGTACTGTGCCACCCTATATGAGTAGTGTGTTAAGTAGTACTATTCCTATCAGTTTAATCCCTGTTACGTCCCCTATCAGGGGACGTGTATCGAATAGATTTTAGGAACCGGGAGATGGAAAAAGATGATTGGTCGGTCCTCTAACTTCCAATTTGGGGCACTGCACGTGCGCCGCGCAATGTACTGTGCCACCAATACAAATAGTGTGAACTACTATTCTTACCATTTTAATCTTTGTTAAGTCCCCTATCAGAGGACGTTTATTAAATTGAATCCTTGCATGGGGAAATAGAGAAAAAAGCTTGCTCTGTCCGCTTCCTTCTAATTGTGGGCACTTGCAATGGAATTTGCCACCAATGCAACTAGTGTTAACTAAGTACTATTCTTATCAGTTTAATCTCAGGGCCGGTGTAGCCAGGGCCGGTGTAGTGAATAGATTTTTTGGAAGCAGGAGATGGAAAAAGACCCATGCTCGGTGCGCTTCGTTTGAAATTTTGGTCATGCTCTATCTTTTGCGGACGTTCGGGGCCGCGGCTCCGCAAATGAAATTGCGGACGTGTGAATGGGGCCTAACATTGCAGCTTCAGAATAAATCTAAAATAGATGCTGTCCTTGATTTTTGATAGGAGGTGGAGGGTCTGGGAGGGAGGGTATGCTGATTGGCTGGAATGTGTCTGCTGACTGTGAGGTACAGGGTATTCTTTATTAAGAATGCTGTCCTTTCCCCTTATAACCATGTTATAAGGGAAAATAATAAATTCTAGAAGACCCAAACGGACTTCGTGATGAAGTCCGTTCGGTCTGGGTACCAAATATGGCGATTTTCTCACGCGCTGCAAAACGCATTACAAGCGTTTGCACCCGGCGGAAAATCGCGCATATTCCATACGCACCCACCTCTTATCCGGGCGTCAAACATGACGCCCGTGTGAAAGAGGCCTAAGGGTTCTGCGCACTTCACAGTGACAGACCAAACTCTGACAGACCAAACTCCCCGTTTAACGCACCGCAAACAACCGCAAACAGTCCATTTGCACAACCGCAAACTCCCTATTTGCACAAGGTTAGATACCAAGCTAGCCATGTCCCGTTCTTTGTCCTCACTAAAGTCATTGAAGGTTTTTCCTCCACCCAGCCACGTACAAAACCAAGGGTCCCCGAAGGGTGACAACAAGCCCCCTGGGATGCCTGCTGTAGTTGGTCTTCCACCTCCTCAAAGCCAACTTGACTCCTATGACGACAAGGCTGTTTCTGGTAGTGATGGTGACCACAACTCTTCCTCTTCATGCTCATCTACGGCCTGATCCAGCACTCTTTGCAGGGCAGGCTCCAGAAAAAACGCATATGGGATGAGGTCGATTATGTTGCGTTTGGTTTGACTGACCAGGTCTGTCACCTCCGCAAAAGGACGCATGAGCCTACAGCCATTGTGCATGGGCGTTCAGTAACGTGGCCAAAAAATACCCAGCTCTACAGAGGCTGTCCTCTTTTTTTCAAATTAAAAAAAATCTGTTCTTACCAGTTAAATCTCAGTTTTATCCCCTATCAGTGTATGGAATAGATTTTAGGAAACGGGAGATGGAAAAAGATAGTTGGTCGGTCGTCTTCCTTCCAATTTGGGGCAATGCGTGTGCGCCGTGCAATGTACTGTGCCACCCTATATGAGTAGTGTGTAAGGTAGTACTATTCCTATTAGTTTAATCCCTGTTACGTCCCCTATCAGGGGACGTGTATCGAATAGATTTTAGGAACCGGGAGATGGAAAAAGATGATTGGTCGGTCCTCTTACTTCCAATTTGGGGCACTGCACGTGCGCCGCGCAATGTACTGTGCCACTAATACAAATAGTGCAAACTACTATTCTTACCATTTTAATCTTTGTTAAGTCCCCTATCAGAGGACGTTTATTAAATTGAATCCTTGCATGGGGAAATAGAGAAAAAAGCTTGCTCTGTCCGCTTCCTTCTAATTGTGGGCACTTGCAATGGAATTTGACACCAATGCAACTAGTGTTAACTAAGTACTATTCTTATCAGTTTAATCTCAGGGCCGGTGTAGCCAGGGCCGGTGTAGTGAATAGATTTTTTGGAAGCAGGAGATGGAAAAAGACCCATGGTCGGTGCGCTTCGTTTGAAATTTTGGTCACTGTGCGTGCGCCGTGCAATGTACTGTGACACCCTATATGAGTGGTGGGCAGTGGGCACAGTACAGTCTGTGGGCCTGACACACACTGGCAGGCAACTGCAATTATATTAAAGGGTAAAAATTAAATGACTTTTTTATCTGCAAGGTACTGTGCCACCCAATATGAGTGGTGTGCACACAGTACAATCTGTGGGCCTGCGGCCTCTAACACACGGGCAGGCAACTGCAATATATATATAGAAAAAATAAATAAAAGCAGACTGATGTACCAGCCCTAAAAAGGGCTTTTTGGGGTGCTGTCAGGACGCTTTCCTTACAGCAGATAAGTCTCTGAGGACTGGAGTGGACACAGAACACTGGCCTAGCTAACGCTTTCCCTATTAATGCAGCAGCACTCTCCCTGCTTTAACTTAGGCCCCATTCAGACGCCCGTAGTGTGTTGCGGATCCGCAAATTGCGGATCCGCAACACACCATGCCGGCACACCCCATAGAGATGTCTATTCTTGTCCCCAGGTTGCGGACAAGAATAGGACATGCTCTATCTTTTGCAGACGTTCGGGGCCGCGGCTCCGCAAATGAAATTGCGGACGTGTGAATGGGGCCTAACACTGCAGCTTCAGAATGAATCTAAGATAGATGCTGTCCTTGATTTTTGATAGGAGGTGGAGGGTCTGGGAGGGAGGGTATGCTGATTGGCTGGAATGTGTCTGCTGACTGTGAGGTACAGGGTCAAAGTTTGCTCAATGATGACGTATAGGGGGCGGACCGAACATCGCATAAGTTCGACCGCCACGGCGAACGCGAACATGCGATGTTCGCTGGGAACTGTTCGCCGTCGAATAGTTCGGGGCATCTCTATCAGCCATAGCGCCCTCATTACAGTGTCAGCCTCAGCACCGCCATAACAGTGTCATCCACAGTGCCCCCATAAGTGTCAGCCACAGATCACCCATAACGGTGTCAGCCATAGATCCCCCCATAACAGTGTCATCAACAGATCCCCCTTTAATAGTGTCATCCACAGATCCCCCTATAATAGTGTCAGCCACAGACCCCATAACAGTGTCAGCCACAGACCCCCATAACAGTGTCAGCCACAGATGCCCCCATAACAGTGTCAGCCACAGATGCCCCCATAACAGTGTCAGCCACAGACCCCCATAACAGTGTCAGCCACAGACCCCCATAACAGTGTCAGCCAATGGTGTAAAATAAATTTAAACTTTGATGAAATTTGTTTACTTTTTACATCACCATATTCTGACCCCCATAACTTTTTTATACTTACGTCTACTGAGCTGTTTGGGGGCTCAATTTTTTGCGGAGCAATCTGTAGTTTTTATTAATGCCATTTTGGAGTTTTTTTTATCACATTTTATTACATTTTTTTAGGTAAGAGAAGCAATGAGTTTTTATGCATTTAGGTGCTGTGATCTCACTTGATCACGGCATCTAAAGCATTTAATTACCGAGATCAGCATTATTGCCGGTCACACTAAGTAGCCACAGGTCTCTGCTATATAAAACAGCAGAGATCTGCCGACTATGACGCCTGTTGCACGTGCGAGCGGGCGTCATGTTCACACATCTCTCCAGAGCCTTACATGTACGGAGCTGGTAGCGAAAAAGCAAGTGTTATCAAATTACCCATCGCAGTTTATGTAGCTGGCACTTTAAGATTACTAATGCTGTTTTGGTGTTAAAGAGCTTGAGAATAGTTCCATACTGTCCTAGGAGAGCCCAGAATATCATTCACAACTTGTCAGACCAATCAGAGCACTTTTGATTTTTATATATTAGGACCCATGTTGAATCTGACAACCAATTTATTCAAATTGGACCCAAGACTAATTTCAAGAAATTTGCACAACTCTCAGATTATACCAGATTTTAATTTCCAATCCATCTGATCTCAGCAAATTGCCAGGTTAAGATGACTTTGGCCTAATGTGGATAGCTAGTGTTAAGCTGTCTATATAAGTTTAAGAGAGAAAGATACATAGTCAGGCCTTGATTATTCATAAAAATACAAAGATACATCTAAGCTTAAATAATATATTGTTAGATTTATGTTATTATAGAATTTGTACAGTTTGTACAGTGAAAAAGAGTTTGAAATTCATTTATGCTTCATTTTGGTGAGAGACTGCCAAGTTTTGTTTACATTTTTTACTGTATTCCAGGTAATGTATCAGTTTTTTGCAAACTCGTTCCAAGGATCTCAGTTCATAAATACATTAATAAATAATGCTATCATATCAATGTAATAAGTTGACTCAACCAATAAAACCCTGAGAAAAAATAAAGGGATCAAAGACCGCTTTCAAACGAGCGTATTTGCAATGCGTATATAGTCTGGATTTTATGTCCTGGAATCTGCTGCTAATGTTAATGAATAGAGATATTCACAATTTTTGGTGTCATTTCCGTCAGTATTTGAAATCCGCAGCATGTCCGAATTTTTTCCGGATTTGTTTCCAAATACGCACATTACAGTATGTCCAGTGCATACATAATGAAGGAAGGAAGAAATACGCATGTAAATCCTGATGAAATCCTGAAGCAATACTGATGACAATACTGATGACAATACTGATGGTATAGTATCAGGAATCCTGAGCCAGAATACTGACAGATCTCCATACACTCATGTGAAAGCGGCCGTAGAGAGAGAAAGAAAGTAGAAAGAGCAAGGGAGAGAAAGAGAGAAGGAAAGGAAAAATGAAAGACAAAGAAAGAGACCAAGAGTAAGATGCTACGTAGTAGGCAGTGATTAAAACTTACTGTCTGTGAATTATGAAGGAGAAATCTGCAGCACAAATGGCTGAGCTTTAAAGGCAAATGTCTCACAAAGATACTGTACAATAAAATTGTTTTAATTTTTCACTAGAAGTACAATGTAAATGGTTAATAACCTTTAAACAAGCTTGGCACAGATCACTAGCACAGGTTAGTATATCCTAAACTTACATTCTCTACTAAGTCCTTCTCATTAGACAAGATGGACTGTCACCTCACTGAATGATCAGGTTACATGCTGGTCATAGAAGTCTATAAAATGGAGAGGGAAAGAGAACTAAACTGCTGGAGAGAGAAAAATGCATTTTTCTCTGATAATATATATTAAATAATTTCTGATATTCACCATTACTATTGATTTATTCAAAGCTTCTTGAAAAGTTAGTGACCATATAAAGCTAAGGCTACTTTTACACTCGCATTTTGGTTTTCTGTTTGTTAGATCCGTCATGGGCTCTCACAAGCAGTCCAAAACTGATCAATTTTTCTCTAATGCATTCTGAATGGAAAAGGATCTGCTCATAATGCATCAGTTTGCCTCCGATCAGTCTCCATTCCATTCTGGAGGCGGACACCAAATCACTGCCTGCAGTATTTGCTGTTCTCTTGACGAGAAACTGAGCCAAACGGATCTGTCCTGGCACACAATGTAAGTCATTGGGGACAGATCAGTTTTCTCTGACACAATCTTGCACAATAGAAAACGGATCTGTCCCCCATTGAATTTCAATGGAGTTCATGACAGATTTTCCTAAAATGGCGGCCACACTGTTAGGACTGAGGACTTAGGGCAAGGAACTGTAGGAAGGTGGGATCACCAAGATTGACATACATGCATGCAGCCAATCAGCAGCCAGCTAGCTCTGTGATGTCACAGCCCTATAAATATGGCAGCCATTTCAGATTCAGACATTTTACAACGTTCTGAGTGCAGGGACAGATGTGAGAAGGTGCTAGGGACCGCAATTGGAAAAAGCTAATTGTGAGAAAAAAACTGAAAATACGCTTTATAAGTGCAGTGAAAAGATAAGGAGGAATCTTTTTACAGCATCTTAGTACAGGGAGAGACATCAGAAGGCGCTAGGGACAGTGCTAGAAAAGCGATTTACAAGTGCAGGGAAAGATAACTTGGGGATCCAAATAGACATTATACAGCTCTGTCATTCCAGCAGGTAAGGCTCCACCACCTCTGCCCAAGGGAGCTTTCTGTCATTCCCATCTTCTGCTGATCCAGATGCTCCTGCTCCTTCTACTTCTCATCAGTCATTCCATCAGCAATTGATCACCAAAGTGATTGCCAAGAGACAGCAGTATGCGTGCATGCATCCAACGGCGCAGAAGCTGAACGTGCTCCTGTCCAAATTGCTGGTGCTGCAGTCCCTCCCTTTCCAAGTGGTGGACTCTGCACCTTTCAGAGAAAGGTTTGGCTTTTGCCAAGCCGAGGTGGAGAGTCGCAAGCCATCATTTATTTGCAAAAAAGGCAGTACCAGCCCTGTACAAATATGTAGAACAGAAGGTGGGTCAGTCCTTGAACCTGTCAGTGTCTGCCAAAGTGCACCGCAGGGCCGATGTGTGGAGCTGTAACTACGGTCATGTCCTTTACGGCCCACTGGGTTAATGTGGATCCTGCACAGCCACACCAGCAACTTGGCCACATAACGCCGCTTCCACCTCCACGTTCTCACGCGGTTGGTCCTGCGACAATGTCCGCCTCTGCCTTCTCATCCTCCACCGTGTCCTCAGCTTCCACTGCAGGGACAATTCACAGTGCCCCTCCAGCATACCACATGTGCAGGTCATGGCGGTGTCAAGCTGTTCTGCACCTCGTTTCCCTGGACAAACAGTTGTCAAGTGGTTTCTGAAGTCTTCAACCCGTCTGCAAGACATCCTAAAAATGGCCAGGAAACTTTGCATGCACTTTATCCACCGTACACCGCAAAGCACTCCCTCCTTGAGTTGCAACTGCAGAACAGCATCCCCCAACATAGGCTGATATGTGACATTTCCACCTGTTGGAATTCCACCCTCCATATGTTGGACCGACTATACGAACAGAGAAAGGTCATCAACGATCTCTTAATGATGCAAGCGGATAGGAGTACTCCCCTGTGTAACTTCGATATCAGCCAGTGGCTGCTCACGTGTGACACCTGCCATTTGCTCAGGCCCTTTGAGGATGCCGCGTTATTTGAAAGTCGTCAGGACTACGGGATGAACAACGTCATTCCACCGCTTCATATCCTAGAACAGATGGTGGTAACATTGGCTGGTCAGGGGACTGCAGACGTGGTGCATAAATCTCATGGCCACAAGAACCCTGTGGGGGCTGAACTAGAAGAGGAGGAGTAGGACATTGGATGATTTTTCTACTCAGCTGACAGGAGAGGACAAGCAACCAGAGGAGCTACAGGGAGATGAGGAAGGCGAGACAGAGGACCCAGAAACACCATGGCAGTATGGAGTGGAGATGAAGGCAGGGAGTCCCTCCGAGTCACTTGCACAAATGGCCCACTGCATACTCGCTTGCTTAGTGACAGCAGAATTGTCACCATTTGGCAGAGGGATGAGTTGTGGCTCTCCACCTTGTTGGACCCTCGCTACCGGTCCAGAATGTGGGCCTTTTTTACACCCACCGAAGGGGGGACAAATCAAACTACTACAGAACATCCTATGTAGTCAGTTGGACGCTGCCTATCTGCACCATCATCCATCCTCTCGCAGGTCTGATCGGGGGGCCCCTTGTGCTCACGATCCACTGCCATGGCTGCTGGGTAGGGGTGGGGTGGCAGGAGCAGTACCAACTCAATCAGCAGCAGCGTGAGTCTACAGTTGCTGATGAGTATCTTTCTTCACCCACATAGTGAAGAAACTACTCACCAGCAACAGCAGCAGCTAGACCAGGAACTGAGCCAGTAAGTGGTGGCATACTTTGATAGCACCCTGCCAACCCTTATTGAAGATCCGCTGGACTACTGGGCATCCAAACTGGATTTGTGGCCGCAACTGGCTGAGTTTGCCCTGGAAAAACTATCCTGCCCAGCCAGTAATGTGGCATCAGAGTGGGTGTTTAGTGAGACGGGGGCCATAGTGAGCTCAAGGAGAACTCGCCTTTCCACACAAAATGTGGAGAGACTGACCTTTGTCAAGATGAATCAGGCATGTATCAGCCAGGATTTCCACCCGCAAATTCCTGATGCATCTGATTAGATCATCCATGTCATATTGTGGTCTCCTGATGCTGCTGCTGCCATCTCCAAACTATGTCACCATGCGGTATTCTAATCCTGCTGCTGTCATCTCCACACTATATCATCTTTCCATTTTGTGGTCTCCTGCTGCTGCTGACGCCATCTCCACACTATGTCACCTTGCCATTTTGTGGTCTCCTGGTGCTGCTGCCATCTCCACACTTTGTCACCTTTGCCATTTTGTGGTCTCCTGATGCTGCTGCTGCCATCTCCACACTATGTCACTATGTGGTATTCTGATGCTGCTGACATCTCCATACTATGTCACCTTGCCATTTTGTGGTCTCCTGCTGCTGCTGCCGCCATCTCCACACTATGTCATCTTGCCATTTAGTGGTCTCCTGATGCTGCTGCTGCCATCTCCACATAATGCCACCTTGCCAATGTGTGGTATCCTGATGATGCTGCCACCTCCACAGTTGGTCATTGGGCTACTCTGTGGCCTCTTCCTGATGCTGCTGCTGCCACCTCCAGACTCGGTCATTGTGCCAGTCTGTGGCCTACCTATGCTGCTGCCACCTCCAGACTCGGTCATTGTGCCACTCTGTGGTCTCCTCATGCTGCTGCCACCTCCACACTTGGTTATTGTGCCACTTTGTGGCCTCCTCCTGATACTGCTGCTGCCGCCACCTCCAGCCTGGGTCATTGTGCCACTCTGTGGTCTTATTATGCTGCTTCTGCCACCTCCACAGCTCTGTCATTGTGCCACTCTGTGGTCACTTCATGCTGCTGCTGCTGCCACTTCCATACTTTGTCACCTTGCCAGTCTGTGGCATTCTCATACTGCTGATGCCACCTGCACACTATGTCATTTTGCCACTTTTTGGTCTCTTCATCTGCTGCCACCTCACCACTATGTCATAGGTCCACTCTGTGGACTTCTCATGCTGTTCCCACCCTCCCCACTGGTTCACTATTTTGGCTTTAGGCCTGGCTGATATCATCATTTTTTTTACCTTTCTTCTGATCTGTCAGAAGCAAGAAAAAATGAGACACACAACGGATCCTGTCTGTGTAGCAGCTGTAAGGCCTGTATGGTCCCATCAGAATTGGCTTATGATTTGGTAGCCAAAAGCAGGAATGGGTACAAAACACAGAAGACATGCAAATATTCCATTCACGTGTCATCTCTGTTTTAGATCCACTCCTGTTTTTCTTGGCATTAGCAATACTGCTGGATTATTGAGCAAATGCTGACCGAGTGAAGGCATATGCTCCACAGACAGGATCTGTTTTTTGTGGGATATTGTTCTCACGGATCAGAGGAAGGGCAAATTAATCAGTGATGTCAAAACAAACTTACTGCTGACACCCTCTCCACTCTGTCAGGGAGGCTCCACTTGTATAAGTGTTTAGTAGAACAGGTTCTGTAGACATCTATGTGGAATCAGCTGATGAGAGTGTAAAAGGCCTGTACTTCTTCTTGACGCTAACATCTAACTGTAAGCCTGAGTTGATACTTGAGTTATTTGATCAGTTTTGGCCCCATGACTGCCCAAATAAGTGAAGTATGCAGTGATTCTAAGAGCGACCCCTGTCATCTGCATGTCATACCGACTCACAGTATTATTTCACTACAACAGCAGACTTCCTATGCATGTTACCGCAACGCACAGTGTTCTACACCCCAATAAAGGCTCTCTGCAGCCCGAAAATAGCCGTTTTGTTACGCGATTCGCCGCAAATAAATTCGGATCAAAGCTATTTTTTCCGAAACATTCGGCAAACCAGCTGAATCAAATTTTTGAAAAATTCGGTCGTCTCTAATTATGAGTAATTATTGGCTGCTTATCTGAATTTTACCCCAAAATTTGCTTTGTGGCAAATTACCTTGTCACAAAGCACATTTCTTTGTAAGTATTGGATGCAATGACAGGGGGCGACGATTGTGCGGCTCCGCGTCATTATACAGATGCGTGTTCATAGCTGATCGCAGCATCTGAAAATAATAACAGTGTAAAAAAATAAAAATACACCATGCTTACCTCATCCATTTACTTGCAACGGGCCGGCCGGCATCATCTTGATTGAAGATCTAGCTTGAAATCCCCCTTGGCCGGCGTAATGACATCATCAAGTCACCACGCACTGGATTTCGTGCAAGATCTTTAATCAAGATGCCAGTGGCCGGCCTGTCGAGAATAAATGGATAAGGCAAGTATTATTTTTATTTTTTTACACCATTTCAGGGAAAATCAATTAGCCACCATGAAGCATGAGGAAATTTTCCTTGAAATTCGAATCGAGTTCGATTAGCTCAACACTAATTATGAGAATACATTGTTGATATGTAATATAATTTGAACCCTAGCACACACAGCACACACATGTGTCATATTATTTCCAGATGATGTTTCACCAATGGCTAGTTAATAAATAGAATTTATGCAACCAAAATATGAGGTACAATTTACATTGTTGAATAAGTATTCCTGAAAACATTCAAAAAGAAGCTGATTGCCTAAACTGAATGCATTTCATTTACCAAATTATGCACCATTGTCCTGAGTGTTATTTATTTTTTAATGGCAGCAATTTATAAAAGCAGAGAACATTAACTGCTTGCAGTTTTAGAAAAAAATAATGTTAGCTTGGATACAAAATTGTTTTCCTTCACATGAACTAAAGTAATTTACTGTTAGAACTGCTTGTGCTGCAAGTATTGATTAGTGACAGTTAGTGGCGTTCCTCACAATCACTCCCCCTATGACGCCTAATTAACACGGGCGCGCTTGTTGAAATAGATAAAACTCAGTGTCCAGTGAAATTAATGTAGTGCAATGTGAACATCCTTCACCTAATAGCCAAAGAATCAACTTTAAGTGGAGGAAGAGAGGGACGTAATGTTTGGATTGAAAATAATTTCCACAGTGTAATAAATAGATGAATTCAAGAATTTTTCAAGGACGCAATAAAATAGAGCAAAAATTTTGTTTTATGACTGGTAAAAAGAGAAGATTTTACAGTTTCATTTATTACAACATAAACTATAGTAGAAAATAGCCTTAATATAGGGTCATAGGAAAATATGATTTTCAAGGTAGGTCATATCTTCTAAGATTGCTTCGGACATCTCCAGTTGAAACTATAGCCCAAAAAGTATAGCTTCTCATTAATGAAAAGCGATCTGCACATTTTATTTTCTTGATAAAAGAAAAAATGCTTCCTTTTGTACCTTTCCTCTTGGCTTGACATTTTCCTGAGATATGTGGAAAGAGATGACCAGATTTGAACTAATAAAAATGATGAAGCAAGATAAAGAGGGGGGAAACATGTATATAGTCACACTACTCCATGACCATATGGTTGAAATCCTGAGATACGGTTATGAATCTAAAAACTTGATCTTGATTGTAGAAATCTATGTCTGCAGCCAGTAGCTCTGGGGAATACATGTCCCATGAAGTCTTGCTGAGGCTTTACATGATAAGCTGTAGCATGAGCCATATAAAATCTATCGGATATAAATTATGCACATATTGGATTCCTCAAGACAATGATATAACAATCCAGCACTCTGCTATAAAACTCTTTAAGCTTTAATGGGCAATCCATGTTAATATGAATACTTTGCACTTGCATATTTTGCGCCTCATGCACACGACTGTATCTGTGTTCGCAGTCTGCAATTCATGGATCCACAAAACACGCATACCTATGTGTGTATTCCATATTTTCCCTTCCGCAGGTCCTGCAGTATGTTACAAATGCATATTCTTGTCTGCAAAACAAGAGAATAGGACATGTTCTAATCTTCTTTTTTTTTTTTGCGGTGCTGAGGAATGGACATATGGATGCGGACAGTATACAATGTACTGTGCGCATCTTTTGTAGCCTCATTGAAATGAATTGGTCCATGTCCAATCCTAAAAAAAAAAATTATCGGATTGGACCAAAACTACGGTCATGTGCATAAACTGCTCATAAGTAACTTTTGACCAATGAGGCAGCATCTTAGTGATCATATGGTACATTTCACAATATCAGCACCAGACTCCTTTTTGTTTCAATGAATAAGCAGGGGTTGAAAACCGCTAACAAACAGCTGAGAAATGCACCTGATACAAGGGTCAAAAGACATGATTCCGTACCAAAAAATGTATAGTGTGATTGAAAGCCAATATGTAATTCTGTTTATCAAAGACAATGAAGAATATAGGTCTAGAAATATGCCTAGAAAAACCACACGGCAGGGGATTAATAGGGGCAGCTGCATGGAAATAAGACAATTTACAGTAGGATAAAAAACACAAACTGTATAATGTAATAAAGGCATGAATTATTGAGAAAAATGTCACTCTCTTTGCCTCCCCACTGAAAGAAGAGGAATTCAGCCAATTATTGAGCAATTTCTAAATATAACATTTCTATTATTACAATTTCCGCTGCAAATTTCTCTTCTGTAAAAAAGCAGGGAAGCGATATCTGTTTGGGGTGACAAAAGCTTGTGGCGCATATTCATTTATGTATGATGACAGAGACATAATGCTTTTATATAGTTTGTCCTCTACTTACATTGTGTAAAGCGCCATACAATAATCCTCAAATAATGCAAGCTGGGAACTTCACATGATCACATGATCTGTACGTATATCTACCATATTTTTCGTCCAAAAAAAGTGCGTCTTATAGGGGAAAACTACGATATATATACTGCCCTGTAGGACATGGTACAGTCTCAGCAGTGAGCGATTATAATGTTCATGCGATCTGTATGCCGGACACACTGACTAATCAGTTACCGGGAGATGCAAAAAAGTCGGCAGTAATCTCTTGCATCTCCCAGAGGCTCAATAGCAAGTGCGCCGGGCATAAAGATCGCACGAACACTATCAGCACTCACTGCTGACGTTGTACTGATGTACGGCACTATTTTGATATATACATAGTATTTATGCCCTGCTTTATATGAGAGAAGCAGTGATAGCAGCGCAGTGAGGGAGGAACGTCTTCACTATTCAGTACTGTGCTCACTGCCAAAATTTAAATTCAGGTTCAGTGTTTTTCATTAAACAAATGCAAAATCAATAAAGAAAATATATAGAAAAATATAGCTATTCTCTTGTCCTACACATTTAACAAAAAAAAAAAAAAAATGCATTTACACTTTTAAGGGGTTGTCTGCTTTTTACTATTGATGACCTATCCTCAGGATAGGTCATCAATATCAGATCGAGGACAACCAGATCTGAGGGCACCTCTGCCGATCAGCTGTTTGAAGAGAGTTGCCTATAATGGTCTCTCAGAGGATGCATGCAGACGCAATACAACCATGTGCATAAGGCCTAAGATGTAGCAAATACATATAATTGCATGCAACATTTAAAAGAATTGTCATGGCTTTACCACTAAAACTAAATTGTTCTACAAATGACACTATTAATCTTTGACTCTCACTTTTGTTTCTGCAAAGAATTACATTGTAAGAATACTACAAATAACGTAAATGTTTAAATGTAAGAAATGAAAGCTCCCTTTATAAGGAGCTCTCATTCCAGTTTTAATATAAGAAATAAATTATTCCTCTGTTACTCTTTGAGATAGTATCTAATCTCTAAATTGGACCTCCAGCTTGCTACTGAAGAACTAAATGTACCTTCCTGACTGAATATGGAAAGCTTTATCTCTTTTGCTGGTATTACGAAAAAGCAGACATTGATCCAAATAGCGAATATATGCAGGTAATTACACTTTGTACGGAAATATGTGCTATCTTTTATAAATGTATTCATTATGTTATTTCAGTTAAGATTATTTATATTGCATGCTATGATTTGATACAGTAAAAGCTGATGATTTTTTTTCTACCACTGAATATATTATTATGGGATTTATTGTTGTTCATAAAAGTTGTTGTTCTTGTGCCATGGTTTCTGTGCTGAAATTAATATAGCAAAATTAGAGCAGAAACCCCAATAATACTGCTCCACCACCTATTTAGGGCCCGGCCCCTGCTCAGTAACCTACAGGTGATGTATCCTTTTATTGCAATTGTTCACTTTCCTTTTTTTTCTTAGTTCTGCACAGATCATCCTGATGATGTCTCCTGACCACAACTTGTTCCTGCATAATTTGACACAAAGAACACACATATTCACTCAGTAATCATCATCATCTAGACGTCAGTCTCACTCAGTAGTGACTTCAATTTGGGCCCTAGTGGGTATAATGCCCCCTCCAGCTGCTGCCTCGGCCATATTATCTTGTACATATAATGTCCCCAGTGTCATCTGTACATATAATGACCCCCAAAACTGATATCTATACATATAATTCCCTCCAATAGTGCCATCTGTGCATATAATGCCCCATGAGTGTTTTCTTTAGATATAATGCCCCTGAGTAGTACCCTGTTTAAATATAATGCCCCAAAGTCTCTTTTCACATATAATGACCAAAATAGTGGCCTCTTTGCATATCATTTCCCCATTAGTGGACCCATCACATATAATGCCCTCTGTAAATAAAATGCAGCCCCTTCAGGAGTACCCTTAGTAGCCCCCCCAAAAAAAATAAAAAATAAAAAAAAAAAAAATAAATTATAAATTAATAAAAATACCTCACTCTTGTGAAGCAGGCCTCTTCTAGCTTGCAGTCCTGACTGCCTGTTTCCCAGCACAGGCAGTCTCAATAGTGGCCTTCAGCCATGAGGCTAATGGCAGGACGGGAACCATCAGCTTCTGTGCCTGTCTGTCCTCTCCTGTGCCCCTTTCAATTCAGCGCCAAGGGAAACCACCACCTGCCCCCCCCCCCTCCTCAAGCTATGCCATTGCTTACTTGTTAAACTTGTCTCTTGAAAACAAGCTGATCACTATGTGTCTCTCTGCTGGACTTCACCAATACGCTGTTATCAATAAGGGTTCAGTTTCCCAGTAGAACCAACAAAAGAGAAACTAAGCATTGCACAAAGCTTATGTTCAAATCATATCCTGTAATGCAGGACAGGACAGGTCCTCCATAGTGAGAGATGTTCTTTGTAGCTACTCTTCACGTTGGTCAAGAGATGTGGATCCAAAACAGAGGATTTCATAATAAGGTATATGTTAAGGAGTTATCTAAAATAGACAACACATTCTAAGTCAAAATTTAGTCTCATAACTAGGGATGAGTGAACCCGAACTGTATAGTTCGGGTTCATACCGAATTTTGGGGTGTTCGTGACATGGACCCGAAAACATTTAAGTAAAAGTTCGGGTTCGTTGTTCGGCGATTTCTATGGCGCATTTTGAAAGCCTGTAAAGCAGCCAATCAACAAGCGTCATACTACTTGCCCCAATAGGCCATCACAGCCATGCCTACTATTGGCATGGCTGTGATTGGCCAAGTGCAGCATGTGATCCAGCCTCTATTTAAGCTGGAGTCAAGTCGTGCGGCACGTCACTCTGCTCTGATTAGTGTAGGGATAGGATGCAGCTGCTGTTAGGGCGAGATTAGGCAGGGATTAACTCAGCAAAAACACTTAATGAAGTGATTGATCTACAGCTGTGAATCATTCAACTTCTGCTAGTTAATTGCTCACCTTTTCAGGCTGCCCAGAGCGTTTTTCTGTCACTTTTTTCTGGGCTGATCGGTGGCCATTTTTTGTCTGGTGGTGTGCCAGCACAAGCTGCCACCAAGTCCATGAATCCATCAATAGTAGTTTTCTTTTTTTTGTTATATCCTACATCAGGGGCTTGGCTGTGCTTATTGTCACCCCTAGAAACTCAGGATAGAATTTTCTATATTTTATTGACAGGTGAAATTCACTTAAAAAATAGCAATCCCATAAATCTGGTGTTCCACCTGTGGCTAGCCAAGTGTAATACTGTCTGGCAAAGAATATATATATTTTTTTTTCTGGGGTGAAATTCAATTTCCAAAATAGCAATACCCTAAATCAGTGGTTTCTGCTGTGGCAGGACAAGTTTTATAGTGTCCGTCAAAGGATACCTTTTGTTCTGGGGTGAAATTCAATTGCCAAAATAGCAATACCCTAAATCAGTGGTTTCAGCTGTGGCTGGACAAGTTCCATAGTGTGCGTAAAAGTATAATTTTTGTTCTGGGTTGAAATTCAATTACCAAAATAGCGATACCGTAAATCTGGTGTTCCAGCTGTGACTGGACAAGTTTCATAGTGTCCGTCAAAGGATATATTATTTGCTGGGGTGAAATTCCGTTGCAAAAATAGAAATTCTGTAAATCTGGTGTTCTAGCTGTGGCTGGATAAGTAGTTTAATAGTATCCGTCAAAGGAAATATTTTGTTCTGGGGTGAAATTTAATTGCCAAAATAGCAATACCCAAAATCTGGTGTTCCAGCTGTTGCAGGACAAGTGTAAATCTGTCCGTAAAAGGGTATATTACACTCAGCGTGCATCTCCAAGTGTATTACTTTCTGTTAAAGTGTATATTACTGTAAGTGTTAAAATACAGCATAATCCTCTACATTTGCACACACTGTTTTGCATCTCTAAGTGTATTTCTTTCCGTTAAAGGGTATATTACAAAAAGTGTTAAAATACAAGTGCTGAAAGCATAATCCTATATATTTTTTCACACGCTACTGTGCATCTCCTAGTGTAAATCTGTCCGTAAAAGGATACCTTTCATCCAGGGCCTAAATACTAGGCCTACAATTGATATTCCCCTAAATCTGTGGTTACTGATGTGCCTGGATTAGTGTAATATGGTACATAAATGGCTAGCAAGATAGTGTTAGGTGCCTGTAAAAAAAAGGCCTGAATTTGAAATCAATACATTGGGCCAAATAATTTTTTTCTTATTGTGGTGCTTGGTGAACTGTAACAATGAGGAAAACATCTAGTAAGGGACGGGGATGCGGACATGGTTATGGTGTTGTTAGTGAACCCTCTGGTGCAGGGTGAGGACGTGGCCGTTTTGCGACAGCCACACGTCCTAGTGAACCAACTACCTCAGGTTCCAGTACCCGCCAGAATTTACAGCGATATTTGGTGGGGCCCAATGCCATTCTAAGGATGGTAAGGCCTGAGCAAGTACAGGTGCTAGTCAATTTTGTGGCCGACAGTGGATCCAGCACGTTAACAACATTATCTCCCGCCCAGTCTTCTGCAGAAAGCAAACAGGTGGCGGCTTAAAACCAAGCCCATCAGTCACATCACCCCCATGCATATCAGGGAAAAAGTCTGAGCCTCAAGTTATGCAGCAGTCTCTTATGCTGTTTGAAGACTCTGCTGGCAGGGTTTCCACCTAGCCCTTCCAAAGTGGTGGAAGACATAGAATTCACTGACGCACAACCACTTATGTTTCCTGAAGATGAGGACATGGGAATACCACCTCATCAGAGTCCGCATGCCTCTGATGATGATGAAACACAGGTGCCAACTGCTGAGTCTTTTTGCAGTGTGCAGACCGAACAGGAGGTCAGGGAGGAAGACTGTGTGGGAGATGATGCAGGGGACGATGAGGTCCCAGACCCTACATGGAATGAAGGTCGTGCCACTGACTTTCATAGTTCAGAAGAAGAGGAAGTGGTGAGACCGAGCCAACAGCGTAGCAAAAGAGGGAGCAGGGGGCAAAAGCAGAACAGCTGCAGCCAAGAGAGTTTGCCTGCTACTGGCCACCGCCACCAGGGACCGAGCACCCCAAAGGCAGCTTCAAGGAGTTCCCTGGCATGGCACTTCTTCAAACTATGTTCTGACGACAAGACCCGAGTGGTTTGCACGCTGTGCCTTTAGAGCCTGAAGTAAGGCATTAACGTTCTGAACCTTAGCACAACCTGCATAACCAAGCATCTACATACAAAGCATGAAACGCAGTGGAGAAAACACCTTAAAAACAAAGAACTCACTCAGGCTCCCCCTGCTCCCTCTTCTGCTGCTGCCTCGGCCTCTTCCTCTGCCTCAGGAGGAATGTTTTCTCCTGCCACCCACCAAAAAGAGGATGTGCCACCAACACCACCACCTCCGTCAACAAGCATCTCCACCATGTCACACGGTAGCGTTCAGCTCTCTATCTCACAAACATTGGAGAGAAAGCATAAGTTCCCACCTACCCACCCTCGAGCGCTGTGTCTGAATGCAAGCATTTCTAAACTACTGGTCTTTGAAATGCTGTCATTCAGGCTGGTGGACACAGACAGCTTCAAACAGCTGATGGCAATGGCTGTCCAACAGAATGTTGTTCTCAGCCGCCACTAATTCTCCAAGAGAGCCGTGCCGTGCCTTCCCTGCACAACCAAGTATCTGATAAAATCAAGTGTGCACTGCGCAACGCCCTCTGTGGCAAGGTCCACCTAACCACAGATACGTGGACCAGTAAGCATGGCCAGGGATGCTATAGCTCTCTAACTGCACACTGGGTAAATGAAGTGACGGCTGGGCCCCAGGCAGAGAGTTCTTTGGCGCGCGTCCTTCCGCCGCCAAGGATCGCAGGGCATCATTCTTTGCCTCCTGTGGCTTCCTCCTCCTACTCGGCTTCCACCTCCTCTTCTTCCACCTGCTCATACAGTCAGCCACACACCTTCACCACCAACTTCAGCACAGCCCGGGGTAAAAGTCAGCAGGCCGTTCTGAAACATATATGTTTGGGGGATAGGCCCCACACCGCGCAGTAGTTGTGGCGGGGCATTGAACAACAGACTGACGAGTGGTTGCTGCCGGAGGGCCTCAAGCCCGGCCTGGTGGTGTGCGATAATGGGCGAAATCTCGTTGCAGCTCTGCCGCACATCCCTTGCCTGGCGCATGTGCTGAATTTGGTGGTGCAGAAGTTCATTCACAACTACCCCGACATGTCAGAGCTGCTGCATAAAGTGCGGGCGATCTGTGCGTGCTTCGGGCGTTCACATCTTGCCGCTGCTCGCCTGTATGCGCTACAGCGTAACTTCGGCCTTCCCGCTCACCGCCTCAATTGTGACGTGCCCACCAGGTGGAACTCCACCTTGCACATGCTGGAGAGACTGTGCCAACAGCAGCAGGCCATAGTGGAGTTTCAGCTGCAGCACACACAGGTCAGTCGCACTTCGGAACAGCACAACTTCACCACCAATAACTGGGCCTCCATGCGAGACCTGTGTGCCCTGTTGCAAAGTTTCGAGTACTCCATCAACATGGCCAGTGGCGATGACGCCGTTATCGGAGTTACAATACCACTGCTATGTCTCCATGAGAAAACACTTAGGGCGATGATGGAAGAGGAGGTGGCCCAGAAGGAGGAGGAGGAGGAAGAGGGGTAATTTTTAGCACTTTCAGGCCAGTCTCTTAGAAGTGGCTCAGAGGGAGTTTTTTTTCAATAGCAGAGGCCAGGTACAAATGTGGCCAGCCAGGGCCCACTACTGGAGGACGGGGAGGACGAGGATGAGGTGGAGGAAGATGAGGATGAAGCATGTTCACAGCGGTGTGGCACCCAACGCAGCTCGGGCCCATCATTGGTGCATGGCTGGTGGGGAACGGAGGACGATGACGATACGCCTCCCACAGAGGACAGCTTGTCCTTACCTCTGGGCAGCCTGGCACACATGAGCGACTACATGCTGTAGTGCCTGCGCAACGACAGCAGAGTTGCCCATATTTTAACATGTGCGGACTACTGGGTTGCCACCCTGCTAGAGCCCCGGTACAAAGACAATGTGCCCACCTTACTTCCTGCACTGGAGCGTGATAGGAAGATGCGCGAGTACAAGCGCACGTTGGTAGACGCGCTATTTAGAGCAGTCCCAAATGTCCCAGAGGAACAGGTGGAAGCCCAAGGCGAAGTCAGAGGAGGAGCGAGAGGTCGCCAATGCAGCTGTGTCTCGGCCAGCTCCTCTGAGGGCAGGGTTAGCATGGCAGAGATGTGGAAAAGTTTTGTCACCACGCCACAGCTAACTGCACCACCACCTGATCCGGAACGTGTTAGCAGGAGGCAGTATTTCACTAACATGGTGGAACAGTACGTGTGCTCACCCCTCCACGTACTGACTGATGGTTCGGCCCCATTCAACTTATGGGACCGGCGGCCAGCGTTTTGTCTGAACGTGTATTCAGCACCGCAGGGGGCGTCATTACAGACAAACGCAGCCGCCTGTCCACAGCCAATGTGGACAAGCTGACGTTCATAAAAATTAACCAGGCATGGATCCCATAGGACCTGTCCATCCCTTGTGCAAATTAGACATTTAGAACTACCTCCCCATAACCATATATTCTTGGACTCCAGGGCACTTCTTCATTCAATCCTCATTTTTTAATTTTTCCACTATATGGCGGGGCAACCCAAAGTTGAATGAACCTCTGCTCTGTCTTGGTGCCGGGGCCTAAATATCTGATAGTGGCCTGTTCCATTGGTAGTGACATGAAGCCTGATTCTCTGCAATGGGACCTCTCTCCTCTGTCTGGGTGCTGGGGCTTGAATAAGTAAAAGTGGCCTTTCCATTGGTGGGTGACATGAAGCCTGATTCTCTGCTTTGCCACTTTTCTCCTCTGTCTGGGTGCTGGGGCCTACATAACTGAAAGTGGCCTTTTCCATCGGTGGGTGACATGAAGCCTGATTCTCTGCTATGGGACCTCTCTCCTCTGTCTGGGTGCTGGAGCCTAAATAACTGAAAGTGGCCTTCTCCATTGGTGGGTGACATGAAGCCTGATTCTCTGCTATGGGACCTCTCTCCAATTGATATTGGTTAATTTTTATTTATTTTATTTCATTTTAATTAATTTCCCTATCCACATTTGTTTGCAGGAGATTTACCTTCGTGTTGCTCCCTTTTGCAGCGCTCTAGCCCTTTCCTGGGCTATTTTACAGCCTTTTTAGTGCCCAAAAGTTCGGGTCCCCATTGACTTCAATGGGGTTCAGGTTGAACTTCTCGAACCCGAACATCCAGGTGTTCGCTCAACTCTACTCATACATAACCAAAAAAAGCTGTTGAAGACAGAGTTAAGAAAGAATACAGAGGTCACTGTACAGGGCCAATGCCAGCAAACCGTTAGGGTTAATCCACACGACCGTTGCCTGTTTTGTGGTCTGCAAATTGTGGGTACGCAACACACGGATTCTGGCCGTGTGCATTCCATGTTTTGTGGAACGGAACGTCCAGCCCATAATAGAACAGTCCTATCCTTGTCCATAATAGGGACAATAATAGGACATGTTCTATATTTTTGCAGAACGGCTATGTGGACATACGGAAACAGAATGCCCACAGAGTAAATTCCGTTTTTTATGAAGACCCATTGAAGTGAATGGGTCCGAATAAGGGCACCCAAAAAAAGGGCACAGAAACAGAAAAAAATATGTGTGTGTGAATGAGCCCTTAATTTGTCACTTATATTCCTTCACCACTCTATTTCCTTTATCATTATACATCTAAGGGCAAGTTCACATGACCGTTATAGATTCTGTCATTGTTTTCCGTTATAACATGGTTATAATGGAAAATACCGGAATCCATAAGACCAAAGTCAAAACGGAAGTCTGTAAGAGGCATTCCGTTTTGATCCATCTTAATATAAGTCTGTGGGAATCATAACTGATCCATCTGGTTCCCTTTATGCAAGACAGAAAACAAAGTCCTGTAGACAGGACTTTTTTTTCCGTTCTGCATAACGTAGACCAGATGGATCTGTTATGATTCCCATAGACTTTTTTTTATGACGGAAAGCAAAATGTAATGCCTTTTAAAGACTTCTGTTTTGACTTCCATCACAATACAAGTCTATGGGCAGCATAATGGATCTGTCCTGCTTTCCGTTATTCAGGACTGGACTCCTGCATAATGGAAACCAGGACGGATCCATTATGCTGCCCATAGACTTGTATAATAAAGGATCAAAATGGTATGCCTCTTAAAGGCTTCCATTTTGACTTCTGCCTTATGGAGTCCGTTATTTTCCTTTATAACCATGTTATAACGGAAAACAAAAATGGAATCTATAACAATGATGTGAACCCGCCCTAAGAGAATCTGTGCCCTATATGCTCTCGTCTTCTCGTCTTCTTATATTTTTCTCAGTTATTTGAGGGAAAACATATGAGTCCTAGGAGACCTTACCTGATTGGGGTAGAATCTATTTTGATCCAAATAAATATTTTGGAAAAATGTGGCGAATTGGAGATGAAACAGATTTCAAGAAATTTGTTCGTCTCTAATCCAGGGCCTTACCTGTCCCCAAAATTTCACATTTGCCCAGAGAAATATAATATTTTCTGTAGCTGTCTACATGGATTTTAACCATGGTGACCAGTAACAGTATGATGGTGGTTGGCAGATACAGACCTTTAGTATAAACTGAGATATGGTAAAGCAATGTCAAGCATAGCCCTGTAACTGTAACTCTGTAGCTCTGCAACTCTGATCGTTTTTTGCTATAAGCTACACCTTACTTTTCATTTCCTTACTATAAAAAGTAGGGCAAAATCCCAGAAATAAAACTAGGAATGCATTGTGTAAAAGAGGAGTAAATATAATTAAAGTAATAATAGTAAAATAGCAGGCACTCTATCGTCTGGGATTGTATAAAAAGTCTTACAAATAGGATATGATGTATCAATACTTTAATAATGTTTATCTACAATACATAAATGCCCCCAAAGTAACCTTTAAAAAAAGAATAAAAAGTAAAAAATAAAGAATAAAACTATCCCAATAGACAATAATAGACTTGATAAAAATGAATTATTAGTCTCTTGAAAAAATATTAAAATAGATGGATAATCAATAGTTCATGATGGGTTATCTGCAGATCCTCCTTATTAGTAATATTATTACTAATCTTATTAGTAATCAGTTCATATATGATTAATAAATTAAAATTAATGGTTAGTTGCTCTAATTTTATTGATTGTTATTTATAATAGCAAGATATAGAATTAATATATGTATATCCTCCTTTATATCCATCCAAGTTCATATATAACAATAGATCATTAGCAAATCTAAATTCATATATACCATTAGGTAAATCTAGCAATTGATGTTTGTTGCTCAATGATTAGTATAAATCCTCTTGTTAAAAAGAACCACATATAAATATGTCTAATACTGACAACTTTACATTACCACTTAGCCGTCTTTAAATTTTCAGGCAGGAAATGCTAGACTGTACTTCGTTCTCAATGACCGCTACATGTGGTATCTTTTGGTGTAGCTAAGGTTCCCCGTGCACCCAGAGGTGTGTGTTCGTCTCTCACAGCTTGGCGTCCCACGTGGCGTCCCACATGGTGTCCGGCCCCTTCACTCAACGGCCTGATGAGCTGCTGGTTTAGCGCTACTGGACTTACGCTTGCTTTCTTTAATTTACCCTTCCAGTTAGATATATTGGCACGTATATTCCACTGGAGTCCTCGCTATCTTTTGCATTACTTGAATTGCAAATATTAATTATTTTAAACCAAATGCCTTTTGGAGCTCACATGGTCCTTCATCAGTGACTTGTCATAAGACTATGAAACCAATAGATGGCGCTGTTCATGACTCATGAACAGTGACATCTATTGGTTTCATAGTCCTATGACAAGACTATGAATCCAATAGATGGGAGTGCCAGATGTGACCGTGCATGGTGGATGGCTCACTCCAGATACATTTGCAGTCTGCTTTTTGCCTCTTGTGCAATGCAAGTTCTGCCTGTTTCTCCTCTATCTCCTCTTTCTCTTCTGCTCCGTCTCTCCCTCTGAACTCCCCTCCTCTTTCTCTCTTGTGGGCACCCATGTGACATCCATAGACACGTAATCATCGTCACCTTCACTATCACTGACATTAGAGAGATCTCGGAGTAAGCACCAACAGATCAATATTTGGTGGAAGCAGGTATATATTACCCCTCAATCAGTATTTTGTGGAAGCAGGTATATCGCACCCCTCAATCAGTATTTTGTGGAAGCAGGAGTATCGTAGGCCTCAATCAATATTTGGTGGAAGCAGGTATATTGTACCCTTTTATCATTATTTTGTGGAAGCCGGGATATCGAACCCCTTAAACATTATTTGGTGGAAGCAGGTATATCGTACCCCTCAATTAGCATTTTGTGGAAGCAGTTATATCAAACCCCTTAATCAGTATTTTGTGAAGGCAGGTATATTGCACCCCTACATCAGTATTTTGTGGAAATAGGCATATAGAACCCCTGAATCAATATTTGGTGGAAGCAGGTATATTGCACCCCTCAATCAGTATTTTGTGGAAACAGGTAAATAGAACCCCTTAATCAATATTTGATGGAAGTAGGTATATCTTACCCCTCAATCAGTATTTTGTGGAAACAAGTATAAAGAACCCCTTAATCAATACTTGGTGGAAGCAGGTATATTGCACCCCTCAATCAGTATTTTGTGGAAACAAGTATAAAGAACCCCTCAATCACTATTTTGTGGAAACAGGAATATCAAACACCTTAATCAGTATTTTGTGGAAGCAGGTATATCGCACCCCTTAATCAGTTTTTTCTGGGACAACAGGTACTGTACATCACAATCATTGCAAATAGTTGTTCCTATAGCGCTTGTCCCTCTTTATACCTGTGGTATTGCAGCAGAATCGCACAGAACTGCTGCACAATACAAATGCACTATAATATACTTTCTATGTTAGAAAGTATATTATAAGTATGTCACACCTATCGGTAGCACACATATACCAGTCCTTAAAAGGACTTTTGTGGCCCTATTAGCTAGCGTTTGGTGTCCCTAACAGTCTGTACTTGCTCCACAAAGCAACCTCTCTGTACACTGGCAAAACACAGAATGTAAAATGGCTGCCAGATCTGGTTCATTTATAGGGTGGGGGTGTGTTCATGTGCTGAAACGTCTCAATTGGCTGTTCTGTCCCACCTAATGGATGTGTCAAAGTTTGGCGCAATGCAAAAGAATATGGCGCATGCGATTATCGCCATATTTTCGCATGTTTGGCGAATTGAGAATGTGCAAAGTTCGCCACGAAACCACCACCGGGTGAACCGCAAGGTCATCTTTACATAGGGCACAATTACACTGCTACATGTGTTGCACAACATTGATGTCGCACCAATGTCGTGTGGCGATTTTTGTAATGATAGTCTATGGTGTTGCACTGCGACACGTGACATACTGCGACGCTAGCTTGGATAGATTTTTTGCGACTGTCGTGTCACAGTCGCAGCATGTCACATGTCGCAGTGCGACACCATAGCCTATCATTATAAAAATTGTTGAGACAAAATGTTGCGCAATACGTGTTGTCATGTAGCCCTAGCAGTAAAGGGGCAGGGCGCTGTGGAGGTCACTGTTAAAGAGGCGTTCACTGAGGATGTTACTGTTAAGGGGTGGACACTGTGGAGGGTACTGCTAAGGGGGAAGCGACCACTATTAAAGAGACAACTGCTGTGGAGGTCACTGTTAAGGGAGCGGGGTGCTGTGAAGCTCACTGTTAAGGCCTTATTCACACATCCGCAATGTAGTCCGCATGTATTCCGCAATTTTGCGGAATACTTGCGGACCCATTGACTGTGAATGGGGCCGGGAACGATGCGGAGAGCACACACTGTGCTCTCCGCATCCGATTTGCAGAGCGCGCCGCCGATTTCCGGTCCGCGGCTCCGCAAAAAAAATAGAGCATGTCCTATTCTTGTCCGCAATTGCGGACAAGAAGAGGCATTTTCTATGGAGTTCGGGCAATGTGCGGTCCGCAAAAATGCGGAATGCACATTGCCGGTGTGTCCGTGTTTTGCGGATCTGCGACTCCGTGGATCCGCAAAACACAACGGATGTGTGAATAAGGCCTAAAGGGGCGAGCTGCTGTAAAGGTCAAAGTTAATGGGGTGGGCTTCTGTGGAGGTCCCATTTTAGAGTGGCAGGGTGCTGTGGCGGGGTCAGAATTAAAGGGTGGGGGACTGTGAAGTTCACTGTTAAAGGGGCAGGATGCTGTAGAGGTCACTGTTATGGGGGATACTGTTGATATCTTTTAACGACACACACAAACAATAAATTAAATAGATGAAATATACCGGTGCAAAGCAGGGTCCTTCTGCTAATATATGTATATATATATATGTATATATATATATATATATATATATATATACACTCACCTAAAGAATTATTAGGAACACCTGTTCTATTTCTCATTAATGCAATTATTTAGTCAACCAATCACATGGCAGTTGCTTCAATGCATTTAGGGGTGTGGTCCTGGTCCAGACAATCTCCTGGACTCCAAACTGAATGTCAGAATGGGAAAGAAAGGTGATTTAAGCAATTTTGAGCATGGCATGGTTGTTGGTGCCAGACGGGCCGGTCTGAGTATTTCACAATCTGCTTAGTTACTGAGATTTTCACGCACAACCATTTCTAGGGTTTACAAAGAATGGTGTGAAAAGGTAAAAACATCCAGTATGCGGCAGTCCTGTGGGCGAAAATGCCTTGTTGATGCTAGAGGTCAGAGGGCCAACTGATTCAAGCTGATAGAAGAGCAACGTTGACTGAAATAACCACTCGTTAGAACCGAGGTATGCAGCAAAGCATTTGTGAAGCCACAACACACACAACCTTGAGGCGGATGGGCTACAACAGCAGAAGACCCCACCGGGTACCACTCATCTCCACTACAAATAGGAAAAAGAGGCTACAATTTGCACGAGCTCACCAAAATTGGACTGTTGAAGACTGGAAAAATGTTGCCTGGTCTGATGAGTCTCGATTTCTGTTGAGACATTCAAATGGTAGAGTCCGAATTTGGCGTAAACAGAATGAGAACATGTATCCATCATGCCTTGTTACCACTGTGCAGGCTGGTGGTGGTGGTGTAATGGTGTGGGGGAGGTTTTCTGGGCACACTTTAGGCCTCTTAGTGCCAATTAGCCATAGTTTAAATGCCACGGGCTACCTGAGCATTGCTTCTGACCATGTCCATCCCTTCATGACCACTATGTACCCATCCTCTGATGGCTACTTTCAGCAGGATAATTAACATGTCACAAAGCTCGATTCATTTCAAATTGGTTTCTTGAACATGACAATGAGTTAACTGAGCTAAAATGGCCCCCACAGTCACCAGATCTCAACCCAATAAAGCATATTTGGGATGTGGTGGAACGGGAGCTTCGTGCCCTGGATGTGCATCCCTCAAATCTCCATCAACTGCAAGATGCTATCCTATCAATATTTGCCAACATTTCTAAAGAATGCTATCAGCACCTTGTGGAATCAATGCCACGTAGAATTAAGGCAGTTCCGAAGGCAAAAGGGGGTCCAACACCGTATTAGTATGGTGTTCCTAATAATTATTTAGGTGAGTGTATATATATATATATATATATATATATATATATATATATACATATTTATAAGCCGTGGGGAAGATTTATCTAAACTGATTTAACAGAAACCTGGCTTACTAGCCCATAGAAGCTACTCAGATTCCACCTTTCATGTTGCAAAGGAGCTCTGAAAAGTGGAATCTGATTGGTTGCTATGGACAACTAAAACAGTTTTCCTTTGCACCAGTTTTTATAAATCTCTTGGTCATGTGCCAATGTGCTTTGTATTTCTCCTCAGTTCAGTATTGAGTTAGGCTTGGGCTACACGGCGACACTGGTCGTTCAACACCTGTCGCGGCCAGGATCGCTTAGCAGCAGTAATCCCATAGAAATGAATGGGATCATCGTGACAGTCGCAAAAAATCCAACATGGCTGCGTTTCTTGTGACTGCATGGCACATTCATTGATTTCTATGGGACCACCACTGCTTAGAATTCCTGGCCGTGACAGGTGTAGCCATTTAGCCCTAGCTTTAATGCTCCCTGGCTTTGTGTGTCCAAATAAGTTTGCTATTTTGCTTTGATAGCCAGGGTCTAATAGCATGGCTATTCAGTAATCATCAGATTTCTTGATGGTAAGGATACACATGTCATTATATAAGTAATTACGCGTACAGCTTGCTATTCTTGCTTGCTCATTATGGCCAGCGCAGCATCATCATCAGCAGCAGCAGCCTTGTTCTCCCGCACAAGCGACTCATCCTCCTCTTTCTTTTCCTCCAGGGCAGCTCTTTATCCTCATTCTGAACTTACTCCTCCATGAGACTTTCTCCGCTTGGGTCCCAAACAGCTACAGGTTGCCCAGCAAGATGTGTAAGCTTCTCTTCCTTTACCATTCGTGCGAGCATCTGCTCTAAGATAAACATCTGGGGGATGACATTGTTGATGCTATATTTGTCCCTGCTGACAAATTTGGTGGACCCTCAAAGGCCTTGAGTACTTGACAGATGTCTCTGTTGGGCTGCCACTGCCTGATCTCAAAACATGTTATTTTACCCAAATACAGCATTGCAACAATATTGCTACCATTGTCGGTGACCTCCTTGCTCAGTTTGAGTTGGTGAGGAGACACCCAGTGGCATGTTTACTGCTTGATACACTTTAGCAACTTATTGAGTATGAGGCTACTCTCACCCAGGCCAACCACCGCAACTGTGGCCTGCACCTTGCCACACAGCAAATATTGCAAGAAGGGCCTCGCATTCTTTACCAAGTTTAAGTACCAGGCATGGATGACCTTTTTAGAGCATTAATGCTAACAAGGTTTCATCCAGTGAGGCTGAGCACAAGCCATCAGCTCTCTAAAGACAGCAAAATCTACTAAGTGGTATGGAAATGACTGCATTTGAGCAACTTGGCCAGGTAGGAATTAAATGCTATGTACAATGTGCAATTGTTTTATTAGTGCATTGTACTCATTATGAGCTAAAATCATTTTTTCAATTGGTCTTTTTTAAAAATATGGAGCCCTTTTGCTGTATAGAGCTGAGATGTTCTACTGGCAGAATCTGAAGTTTCTCTCTACTCCATTAGACAGGGAACTAAGGGGTTCTTTATCTCTGCTCTCAGACCTTATAAACACTCATCAAACTCGATACTTATCATACTGATAGGAATAGGGCATAATTATCATTATACAGCACATTACATTAAAAATAAAGCAGTAGAATTATCCAGACTTGATGTACATTAATAAATCAGCTGCTACAAACACAAACCTGGGTGGGGGGAACTGAAGCGAGGAGAAAAGAAAAAAATAAATAAAGAAATAAAAACTACCATATAGACCATATTTTAGACCAGACATCTAGTTTGTTTCTTGTTAAATAAATAATTATCTCACAGGCTTTCACTTTCTTCAATAAATTAATCAAATTGCTAATACAATGGGGACCTCTAGCCATCCATACCCACACAATAATCAAGCGAGCAAGAAGGAGCACTCTAGTAATACATTTAGAGTTTTAAATGAGACAATCAGGACCTTCCAAATTATTAAGTATTGATACATGTGGACAAAAAGGGAGAATAACACCTGTTCTACCTCTAAAAGTTTTGTATACCCCCTGCCAGAACTCCCTAACATATCTACAGGACCAACAAAGATATAAAAAAATATATATCACCACGCAGACAACAAGAATTCAGCCCCTTCTGCAACTGGGAAATTCTGGCAGAGGAAACATACAACCAGTGAATAAAGAAAAAACTGCACCAGAACGTGATTAGTATTAAATGAGCAGATGCTCATGTATTTTATGAAATCCTAGCCCAATCACTTTGATTTAATCGAGTAACCTCCCGACTTCATCTCTGTTGCCCAGATAAGGGCTGATTTAATATGACACGCTGAATCAAAAGTTTGTATATCGCTGATAGCTTAATTCTCCCCTTGTGTACTAACCAAAGCGTTCATACCTTTACTGTAGTTGATAGTAAAAAAAAAAAAGTTTTATCCTGTGCAAATATAAGCCAAATACAGTTGGTTATACAGTGCTCCCTCAAGATACAATGGCTTCAGGTTACAATATTTCCAACATACAATGACCCATCGTAAGTTGAAACTAGACTCAACATACAATTCCTGACACTCAGATCCGACCAATCAAGGTCACTTCTCTGGTAAAATAGCCAAAAATAATCGCTAGTTAGCAGCTATTCCTTTCAATGTGGTTTTTATTGGGTTTTTCAAATTTTCTTGTAAAAAGAAAAATTTGGACAGAACTGTGTAAGTAATAGTAATAGGCATACATATTTTCATTAAATACATCAAAATAGTGTTGATACAGGATAGGTACAACAATTTGCATTATCGCAAACATCTTTTTAATAATCAAATTAATAAAAATAAAATAAAGAATATTGTAAAATAACAGAAAGAAAAGAAATAATGTAATTCTTACAACGATAACCTCATCTATAAATCTTATCTAATTCAAAACATATTTAATGATTTAATGATTTCTCCTCAGCTTCAGACAGGACTAATAGGATATGGGTTGTCTAATAGAATTCTACTATCATTGATGTGTGTATATGGTCATAAGTGATTAGGTTTTCCTAGGAAGATGAGTTAGCCAGCAGTTCCATCCCTTCAGACACTTATGTTCATCCAGTTTGCCATGCAAATGCTTGCTATTCCTGACTTTTATATGTAAGAACTTATTTTATCTGTCTTAGTTATCTGCTTATGTTTAGAGTTGAGCGGACAGCTGCATGTTCGGGTCCGACGAGTTCGGCCGAATTTCACTGAAATGTTCAGTTTCGGGATCCTAACTTAACCCAACCTTGACCCGGAACCCGAACCCCATTGAAGTCAATGGGGAGCAGAATTTTTGGGCACAAAAACGGCTGTAAAATAGCCCTGGAAAAGGGCTAGAGGGCTGCTAATGGCAGCAAAATGTAGGTAAATGCCCTGAAAACAAATGTGGATGGGAAAATGACTTAAATAAAATAAAATAAAAATTAACATTATTAATTGGCAACTCGGAGGAGGAGGTGGAATAGGAGGTTGGGAATGCGACAGGTGTGAATGCCATCAGCAGCACGTCTACCAGCAACCATTTATAGTCACGCACTTTTGATCAGTAACAGACGTTTTTACAAAATTTGGTTTTCTGCCAGCAATGCACAGCTGTGGCTTATCACTGGCAAAACGGGGTTAATGTCACCCACCAATGAAACAGGTCATATTCAGAAATGTTAGGCCCCTGGCACCCAGACATAGTAGAGGTCAATTCACAGCAAAACAGGCTTTATGTCACCCACCAATGCAACAGGCGATTTTCAGAAATGTAGGCCCCTGGCACCCACACAGAAGAGAGGTTCATTCACAGCAAACCAGGCTTCATGTCACCTACTAATGGAGCAGGTGATTGTCACTAATATAGAACCCTGGAACCCAGACAGAGGAGAGGTTCATTCACGGCAAAACAGGCTTCATGTCACCCACCAATGTAACAGGTAATTGTCACTAATGTAGACCCCTGGCATCCAGAGGAGAGGTTCATTCACAGCAAAATGAGGTTAATGACACCCACCAATTCAACTGGCGATTATCAGAAATGTAGGATATTGGCACCCAGAGTAGAGGTCAATTCATGGCACAACAGACTTCATGTCACCCACCAATGGAACAGGTGATTCATCAGAAATGTAGGACCCTGGCAACCAGAGAGAGGAGAAGTCAATTCACGGCAAAACAGGCTTCATGTCACCCACCAATGGAATAGGCCAGTGTTTCCCAACCAGTGTGCCTCCAGCTGTTGCAAAACTGCAACTCCCAGCATGCCCGCACAGCCAAAGGCTGTCCGGGCATGCTGGGAGTTGTAGTTTTGCAACAGCTGGAGGCACACTGGTTGGGAAACACTGGAATAGGCGATTATCAGAAATGTAGGCCTCTGGCACCCAGACAGGAAAGAGGTCAATTCACGGCAAAACAGGCTTCATGATACCCATCAATGGAACAGGAAATTATCAGAAATGTAGGCCCCTGGCACCTAGACATAGGAGAGGTTCATTCACGGCAAAACAGGCTCCATGTCACCCAATAATGGAACAGGTGATTGTCACTAATGTAGACCCCTGGCAAACAGACAAAGGAGATGTCAATTCATGGCAAAACAGGCTTCATGTCATCCAACAATGCAACAGGCGATTTTCAGAAATGTATGCCCCTGGCACCCAGACAGAGGAGAGGTTCATTCATGGCAAAACAGGCTTCATGTCACCCACCAATGGAACAGGTGATTGTCAATAATGTAGACCCCTGGCAACCAGACAAAGGAGAGGTCAATTCACGGCAATACAGGCTTCATGTCACCCACCAATGCAACTGGCCACTTTCAGAAATGTAAGACCCTGGCACCCGGACAGAGGAGAGGTCAATTCATGGCAAAACAGGCTTCATGTCACCCACCAATGCAAAGGGCCACTATCAGAAATGTATGCCCCTTGCACCCAGACAGAGGAGAGGTCAATGCACGGCAAACAGGCTTCATGTCACCCATCAGTGCAATAGGACACTATGAGAAATGTAGGCCTCTGGCATCTGGACAGAGTGGAGGTTCTTCAAATTGGGGTAGCCACCAAAATAATGGTACAAATAAAAAAAAGGATTCAATGAATAAGTGCACTGGAGTACAAGAATGTATGGTTGAGGTGGTTATAAATGTCTATTCTGCACAAGGTACGGACAAGTCCTGTGGGATCCATGCCTGGTTCAGTTAATGAACGTGAGCTTGTCCACGTTGGCTGTGGACAGGCGGCTGCGTTTGTCTGTAATGACACCCCCTGCCGTGCTAAATACACGTTCAGACAATACACTGGCTGCAGGGCAGGCCAGCACCTCCAAGGCATAAAGAGCAAGCCCAGGCCATGTGGACAATTTGGAGACCCAGAAGTTGAATGAGGCAGAACCATCAGTCAGTACGTGGAGGCGTGTGCACATGTACTGTTCCACCATGTTGTTCAAATGGTGCCTCCTGCTAAGACATTCCATATCAGCTGGTGGTGCAGGTTACTGTGGCGCGGTGACAAAGCTTTTCCACATGTCGGCCATACTAACCGTGCCTTCTGAGGAGATGGCCGTGACACAGCTGAGTTGGCGACCTCTTCCTCCTCTGCCTTCGCCTTGTGCTTTCACTTGTCCCTCCGTGTCAGTTGGGAATGCCCTCAGGAGCGGGTCTACCAGCATGCACTTGTAGTCGCGCATCTTCCTATCACAGCTCCACTGTGAGAATTAAGGTGGGCATGTTGTCTTTGTAGCGGGGATCCAGCAGGGTGGCAACCCAGTAGTCAGCACAAGTTACAATGTGGGGATGGAGGCTGGAAGCTGGAAGGCCGAAGTTACGCTGCAGTGCAGACAGGCGAGCAGCAGCAGTGTGAGAACGCCAAAAGTGCGCACAAACGGAACACACGTTCTGCAGCAGCTCTGACATGTCTGGGTAATTTTTAAGGAATTTCTGCACCACCAAATTCAGCACATGCGCCAGGCAAGGGATGAGCGTCAAACCGGCTAGTTCCAGAGCTGCTACGAGATTTCTGCCCATTATCGCACACCACCAGGCCGGGCTTGAGGCTCACTGGCAGCAACCACTCATCAGTCAGTTCTTCTATGCTCCTCCACAACTCTTATGCGGTGTGGTGTTTGTCCCCCTAGCATATGAGTTTTATAACCGCCTGCTGATGTTTACCCATGCCTGTGCTGAAGTGGGTGGTGAATGTCTTTCGCTGACCGGATTAGGAGGTGGTAGAAGAGGAGGAGGAGGAAGCAGAGTAGGAGGAGGAGGCAACAGGAGGCAAAGAGTAATGCCCTGCGATCCTCGGTGGTGGAAGGACATGCGCCAAACCGCTATCCGCCTTGGGCCCAGCCGCCACTACATTTACTAAGTGTGCAGTTAGGGAGATATAGCATCCCTGCCCGTGCTTACTGGTCCATGTATCTGTGGTTATGTGGACCTTGCAACAGATGACGTTGCGCAGTGCACACTTGATTTTATTCTCCACTTGGTTGTGCAGGGAAGGGACAGCTCATCTGGAAAAGTAGTGGAGGCTGGGAACGACGTACTGTGGGACAGCCACCTCCATCAGTTGTTTAAAACAGTCCGTCTCCACCAGATGGAATGACAGCATTTTTAATGACCAGCAATTTTGAAATGCTGGCATTCAGGACCAGGCCGCTCCACTTTTGCACCCCGCTCCCTCTTTTGCTGTGCTGTTAACTCTGAGCGACCACCGCCTCTTCCTCAGAACTGCACATATCACTAGTATGAACTTGAGTCCAGTCGGGGTCTAGGACCTCATCGTCCTCCACATCATCTTCCACCCATTCTTGACCCCTGCCCTCCTCGTCATTCTGCATACTGCAGAGAGCCGCAGCAGTTGGCACCTGTGTTTCATCATCATCAGAGACGTGCTGTGGTGGTCCTCCCATGTCCTCATCCTGCAACATAAGTGGTTGGGCATCAGTGCATTCAATGTCTTCAACTTCTGGGGTAGAGCTATGTGGATGGCCAGGGAAAACCCTGCCATCAGAGTCATCAAAAAGCATAAGAGTCTGTTGCTTGACTTGGAGCTGAGGCTGCTTGGCTGCTTTGCAAGGGGTGGGGTGAAAGACTGATTGGCATGGGCTGCAGATGCATACTGAGCTTTCTGCAGAGGACTGGTTGGTAGATACTGTGAAGGAACTGGTGCCACTGTCAGCCACCCAATCTACTATCGCTTGTACTTATTCTGGCCTCACCATCAATAGAGCGGCATTCGAGACTACCAAATAACGCTGCAGGCTCTGTCGCCTACTACACCTGAGGAAAGTGTTTCACTTGGACCTGTAGTTGGCGCTGAACGGCCACATCCTCTCCCATGAACAGGAGCTCCACCAACACCACCACGGGCATGCCCACATCCCTTATTTGATGTTCTCCTCATTATTTGTGTTTACCCACCAAGCTGACAGATGGTTTATCTCCGGAGTCAATTTAGCTGCCAATAGTCAACAATTAAGTTCACTAACACTAAGGCAGTGCCCGTGTGATAAAAATGCTCTGTAGACCAAGAATACTGTTTTTTCCCCAAAAATACACTAATGCACTATTTCACTGCAGAACTGTAAATGAGGTATTTTAACGCTGTATGCACAACTGCTTTTTAAAGTAAGAATACGTCTTTTTTTCACAAAAATACACTAATGCACTATTTCAAAGCAGAAATTTAAAATTGCTATTTGGGCAGTGTATTTTAAACTGATTTGTAGACCAGTAATAATGCTTTTTTCCCCAAAATTCACAAATGCACTATTTAACGGCTGAAAATTAAACGTAGGTATTTGTATGCTGTATGCACAACTGCTTTGTGGACCCAGAACACGGCTTTTTTCACTAAAACACAAAAATGCAGTATTTAACTGCTGTAAATTAAACGTAGGTATTTCTACGCTTTATACACAACTGTTTTGTGGGCCTAGATCACGGCTTTTTTTCAGTAAAACACATAAATGCAGTATGTAACTGCTGGAAATTAAATGTAGGAATTTGTATGCTGTATGCACAACTGGTTTGTGGACCCAGAACACAGCTTTTTTCACCAAAATTCACAAATGCAGTATTTAAAGGCTGGAAATTAATTGCAGCATTTAACTGCTGTAAATGAAATGTAGGTATTTATATGCTGTACGCATAATTGGTTTAGGACCAGAACATGGCTTTTTCACCAAAATTCACAAATGCAGTGTTTAAAGGCTGGAAATTATATGTAGTGTGGGGAATTGCTCTGGTAGACAGGCTTGCGGACGCAGTATAGAGGCAAGGTACACAGTTCTCTGGGTAAAGCAGAAGTGTTTTATTCACACTCGGCAAAACAGAAACAGTCTTTAGTGCTTGTTCACACAAGGCAAAACACACGGCAAAAACATAAGTCCCACAGCAAGGTCACCTGAGTGGTCGGTGTTAGTTCACACCTGGCAGTTAGCTCGGCCACGCAAAGTTTCCACCAGCGGCTTCCAGGTAGACTGCACGCCTGTTTGCAGACTCTTGCTCTCAGCTCTGAGAGCTCCACAGCAACACCAGCAGCTTCCAGGATAATCACCTCCCACCTGCTGAGGTGGCTGCCTTTTAAAGGCCCGGAAAAAGTCCGGCCTGGACCGTGGGGAATAGTCTCCCACCCAGCACTTGACTATTCCCAATAAGAGCCGGCCCGGATCGGCTTTGTAGCCATACTAAATATCAATGTGTCAAACAGCACTAGCTGACACACAAAAAATCCGGCTCTTATCTCACCGAGGCCAGGAACCTCGGTGACACGTACCTTCCGTCGACGACGGAACCTTGCGCCCTCTTACAGTAGATATTTCTACACTTTATGCACAACTGTTTTATGGGCCTAGAACACGGCTATTTTCTCCTAAAACACACTAAAGCACTATTTCCTTGCTGCAATTTAAAATTGGTATTTGTACTCTGTATGCACACCTGCTTTTTGGACCCACAACAGGCTTTTTTCACTAAAACACACAAATGCAGTATTTAACTGCTGGAAATCAGACATAGGCATTTATACGCTGTATGCACAACTGGTTTGGGGACCCAGAGCACGGCTTTTTTCGCCAAAATTCACAAATGCAGTATTTAAAGGCTGGAAAATAAATGTAGGCATTTCTACGCTTTATGCACAACTGTTTTGTGGGCCAAAACACAGCTTTTTCCCCTAAAACGCACTGATGTACTATTTCCCTGCATACATATAAAATATGTATTTCTACAGTATAGGCACAACTGTTTTGTGGACCATGAATACCGTTTTTTTCCCCAAAATTACACTGATTCTCTATTTCACTGCAGAAATGTCAAATATGTATTTGAGAGGTGTATTTAAAACTGCTTTGTGGATCAGGATTACCACTTTTTTCACACTGATGCACTATTTGACTGCTGAAATTGAATATATGGTTTTGTGTGTTGTATTCACAAGTTCTCTATAGCACCACAAGTCCCAGACTACAGAAATGTCACCCCTTAATTATATAAAAGGTAATGTAGGGGACTTGACCGGCCAAAAAAAAAGCTATTTTTTTCCTTCACCGAGCTACTAAAAAGGATAAGACTGATGTCCCTGGCAGGTTGGCCACATGCAAGTCACATGCAGTTCCAAGGACACTGCCATGGCTAAAATGGCTGCTGACACCCAACTCAGAACAGATGGATAAAAAAAAAATCTTTTGTAGTGGCTGGTTGCATAAATGTATGATTGCAGAAGTACCCTCCCTTTAATATTTGCTGTATCTTGAGGATTGCACAACAACAGGTTCTACAGATTTCTTCCCTAATCTCTCCCTGAGAATACAGGCAGCATCCTTTCCCTAGACTAACACCAGCAGACTGACGTGCGGCACTACGTGACTCCAGCTTATAAAGAGGCTGGGTCACATGCTGCACTCAGCCAATCACAGCCATGCTATTAGTAGGCATGGCTGTGGTGGCTTCTTAGGGAAAAGATGTAAAACGCTTGCTGATTGGCTGCTGTGCAGCCCTTCAAAAAGCGGGAAGAATAGCCAAACAATGGACCTGAACCCAAACTTTTATGAAAATGTTCGGGTTCCGGTCTGTGTCCCGAACACCCCAAAATTCGGTATGAACCTGAACTATACAGTTCGGGTTCGCTCAACCCAACTTATATTTCTTGAATCTTAATTTTATCTGAACTTGGATGACAGTTTGGGGCTTTGGAACTGATAACTCAACTTACAATGGTTTCAACATACAATGGTCATCCTGGAACCAATTAATGTTATAACTTGAGGGACCACTGTATCTAAACCATCTGATTTCCTGTATCCCCTCCATGTGCTTCAACTCTTCAAATGTTACTATAGCCCCATCTCTAAATATCTGTGATATGTACTGTATGCCCTATCCCTTCTAATAAATGTCTAGAGACATACATTTAAATTCCTTCATGTGTTCGAGAAATTGAAGGAGTAAATACTCCATTAACATTAATTTGCTTGTTAGGGTTAGTATAAAAAAGTTTGGAGATATTAATAAAGTTATCACCGAATCAAAACATTTTAGCCATAGGAACCTCCACTCAACAATATCAAAAGCTTTAGTAGCATGTAATGAGAGGATGGAGTGGAGGTCCCCCTCCCCAACTACTTGCATATTTGTAAATAGACATCTTATATTACAGGTGTACTAGCAAAACCATTAACAGATTTATTTAACCAATTACTGGTAACAGGAGTCGTCCCAGAAGATTGGAAATTAGCAAACATTGTGCCAATTCACAAGAAAGGTAGTAGAGAGGAATCGGGCAACTATAGGCCAGTAAGCCTGACATCAATAGTGGGGAAATTAATGGAAACCATACTCAAGGAGAGGATTGTGGAACATCTAAAAACCCATGGGTTGATTGATAAAAAACAGCATGGGTTTACTTCAGGGAGATCATGTCAAGCTAATCTTATTGACTTTATTGATTGGGTGACTAAAATAATAGATGGCGGAGGTGCAGTAGACATCGCTTATCTGGACTTTAGTAAGGCTTTTGATACTGTCCCACATAGAAGGCTTATCAATAAACTGCAGTCTTTGAGCTTGGGCTCACATATTGTTGAATGGATTAGGCAGTGGCTGAAGGACAGAAAACAGAGGGTTGTAATCAATGTAGCATATTCAGACCATGGTATTGTTACCAGATCTGTTCTTGGACCCATGTTGTTTAATATCTTTATCAGCAAACTTGCAGAGGGCCTCAATGGCAAGGTGTCTTTTTTCTTATGACACAAAGATTTGTAACAGGGTTGATGTTCCTGGAGGGATACACCAAAGGGAAAATGATTTAGGAAAACTAGAGGAATGGTCAAAAATCTGGCAACTAAAATTTAATGTCGATAAGAGCAAGATAATGCACCTGGGGCGTAAAAACCCAAGAGCATAATATAAAATCAGTGATACAGTACTAACCTCAGTTTCTGAGGAAAGGGATTTAGGGGTCATTTTATCAGACGACCTAAAGGTGGGCAGACAATGCCATAGAGCAGCTGGTAATGCCAGCAAAATGCTTGGGTCTATAGGGAGAGGCATTACCAGTAGAAAGAGGGAGGTGCTCATGCCGCTCTACAGAGCACTAGTGAGACCTCATTTGGAGTATTGTGTGCAGTACTGGAGGCCATAATTGCAGAAGGATATTGAAACTTTGGAGAGAGTTCAGAGAAGAGCTACTAAACTAGTATATGGATTGCAGGACAAAACTTACCAGGAAAGGTTAAAGGACCTTAACATGTATAGCTTGGAAGTAAGAAGAGACAGAGGGGATATGATAGAAACTTTTAAATACATAAAGGGAATCAACATAGTAAAAGAGGAGGGAATATTTAAATGAAGAAAAACTGCTACAAGGGGACATAGTTTTAAATTAGAGGGGCAAAGTTTTAAAAGAAATAACAGGAAGTATTACTTTACTGAGAGAGTAATGGACGCATGGAATAGCCTTCCTGCAGAAGTGGTAACTGCAAATACAGTGAAGGAGTTTAAGCATGCATGGGATAGGCATAAGGCCATCCTTCATATAAGATAGGGCCAGGGGCTAATCATAGTATTCAGTATATTGGGCAGACTAGATGGGCCAAATGGTTCTTATCTGCCGACACATTCTATGTTTCTATGTTTCTATGCATGTTCTTTTTTGGAATAAAATTGCATTGGTCCGGATGGACGATCTTCTCAATGACCCTAGCTAATCTGATGGCAATTACCTTGGCTATAAGCTTGTTATCTGTATTAAGCAGAGTAATGGGCCTGTACAACCAAACATTCAGCATGTCCTTACCCCTTTTTCCATTTAGTATAATGTTGGCCTCCCTTATAGATTTGGGAAACTCATCCGACCTGATTTAATTGTTAATGACTGCAACCAGGGCAGGAAGCAACACCTCCCGCTACCATCTGTAAACATCAAAGGGAAAACCATCGGATCCCAGAGAGGTGTTGCCTCGGGAGAGCTGTAAAACTTCTTGTATATCGGATTTGGATATTGGGGCGTCCAGGACGCGTCTGCTCTCATAACAAAGCCTAAAGTCATTTAGGAAGGATTAATGGCATTTTGGAATATTAATCATCTTTCCGCACAACTATGCTATGTGTGGGATTTAAAAGAAAGTCCTATATGGAGAAAGAAAATGCACTTAAGAAAGAGGCAAAGAAAAAAGAACAATTATATTTTTAATTGCAATCAAATGAAAATAGAACACAGTAAGGGTCCATTCACATGTCTTCATTATGGGTCTGCATCCGCTCCACAATTTTGCGGAAAGGATGTGGACCCATTCATTTTCAATGGGGCAACAAAAGATGTGGACAGCACCCTGTGTGCTGTTCGCATCCACACTTCCTTTCCCCGGCCCCGCAAAAGAATAGAACATGTCCTATTCTTATCCGCAGACACGAACAAGAAAAGGCATTTCTATTAAAGTGCTGGCCATGTGCAGTCCACAAAATGAGGAACGCACATGGCCGATGGCCATGTTTTGCGGATCCGCAATTTGCAAAACACTTGCGGACATGTGATTGGACCCTTGTAAAAAGTTCAGCAGGAATATAATGCATTCCTCTATGAAAAGCACAACTGAGGCTGTTTTTCACCGGATCTAGATACTTTAGTGAATCTGGTAAAACGGGTAAGCTAGTGGCAGTGGTTATTAATAATCAGGGCACCCAATCCTCCATTGCGGCTCTGAGATCATCTCAGGGTTATATAGTTAAGGATGAGAAAAAGATTGGGGATCTTGTAGGTCAATATTTCAGAGTTATATTCAACGCAGATTATTACATCAGAGGGTGAGATGGAGCGATATTTAGACACAATTAGCTTTCCTTAAATAAGGGTTTATGACCTTAGTAATTAAGAGATCAAGTTTATGAGATGACCTGTACAAAGTAGTAAAAGTTGGATGCACACCATTATAAAAACAGTTAATCCTTTGTAGCAGAACAGCTCAATATGTTTAATAAAGACCAGTTGAAAAACTGATTTTCAGTCCCAAATGAGTAAAATACAATCACAAAAAAAAAATTCCTTGAAGGTGTACATAGCCTTTAAGCTTGTGCATTAGTAGGTTGCTTGGTTTGTCGAATTGTTTCTTAGCAACACATTCCATAATCAATGGCTGATGATAAAATAGAGTAAGAGGAATAGTCTGAGCGGGAGAAGCAGTAACTGGATATGGCAAGGACATTGTACAGCACGTGATTGCGGCCTGGCAGCTGCAAAGCAGACAGGGAGAAGGAGGATATTTTTGCTTTGCTAGCTGGCAACCACTTCTATTTTCCCAGAGAATCAGGTACTGCTGCTTCATGTGCTGCAATATGGCCTTGGTGTCCACGTATGTGTGTTATAAACCACAGCTTATTTTAATCCTGCATATCTAGTATATGGCAATGCTTTTGTTATCTGGAACTGTGGAGAAAAACATCCAGATGAGAGATGCTCAAACACAAGCACAGAGTTAGCAGCAGCCAAGTTTGACTGGTATGTTTTGAAGCAGCACCCACAGTATCAGTGACATCGCCAGTTCCCAAAATGACCCTCCTGCCTACAAATACACTGCACACTGCTATTCAAAATTTACTTTGGTAATAATGCACTGTTTGCTGTAAATTGTCTAAAATAAGCGTTCAATAACAAGGGTATAACAATGCAATTTTTGTAGTAAAATGTCTTTGAACTGCATGGTTTGGTTGAGTAATGAGTTCACAAACACAGATATTATTATTAGAGATGAGTGAATTTCGCGTTAATAAACAGCTACAGAGAGTAGCTGCAGAGTCTGTATAGTGGTGTAGAACACTGTGCCTTGCAGTAACACACATAGGGAGTCTGCTGTGGTAGTGAAACAATACTGTGAGTCAGAATGACACGCACATGACAGGCGTCGCTCTTAGAATCACTGCATACTTCACTTATTTGGGCAGTTATGGGGCCAAAACTGACCAAATAACTCAAGTGTGAACTCAGCTTTACAGGTCAATGTTAGCGCCAGGTATAAAGAACCGTGCAAAATCCCAAGAACCTACTACAGTGTGAAAGAGTGCACTCCTTTTACACCGTCATCAGCTGATTCCACATAGATGTCTACAGAACCTATTCTATTAAATGCTTATACAAGTAGAGCCCCGAAACATAGTGTTTTGTGTTGACGTCACTGATTATTTTGCCCTTCCTCTGATCTGTCAGAACAATGACCCCCCAAAAATGGATCCTGTCTGTTGAGCATCCGCCTTCATTTGATCACCATTTGGTCAGTTAATCCATCAGTATTGCTAACCCCACCCCCCAAAAAAACAAAACAAAAAAAAACTGGAGTGGATCCAAAACAGAGATGACATATGAAAGGAATATTTGCATGTCTCCTGTGTTTTGTACCCACTCCTGCTTTTGGCTACCAAATCATAAGCCAAATTTGATGGGATTATAAATGCCTTACAGCTGCTACATAGACAGGATCCATTTTGCATCTCATTTTTCCTTCCTTCTGACAGATCAGAAGAAGGGTCACATAAATGATGATGTCAACAAGGCCAAACAGGGACATTAGTGGACCAGTCACAGAATAGGGAAGGGTGGAAACAGCTTGAGAATGCAACAGAGAGGCCCAGTGACAGAGTGGTGAGGTGGCAACCACATGAGGAGACACAGAGTGTCCCAGTGACATAGTGTTGAGTTAGAAGCAGCATGAGGAGACCAGAGAGTGGCCCAGAGACAGTGTTGTGAGTTGGCAGCAGCATGAGGAGACCACAGAGTGGCCCAGTGACATAGTGTTGAGGTAGCAGCAGCATGAGGAGGACACAGACTGGCAAGGTGACATAGTGGTGAAGTGGCAGCAGCAGCATGGGGAGACCACAGAGGGGATTGGGCAGCAGCATGAGGAGACCTCAGAGTGGCACAATGACAGAGTGTGGAGGTGGCAGCAGCAGCATGAGGAGGACACAGACTGGCAAGGTGACAGCATGTGAAGGTGACAGCAGCAGCATGAGAGAACAACAGAGTGGCCCAGAGACAGAGTTGTGAGTTGGAAGCAGCATTACAAGTCCACTGATATAGTGTGGATGTGGCAGCAGAATAAGAAGGCCACAGTGTGGCCCAGAGACACAGTTGTAAGTTGACAGCAGTATAAGGAGACAACAGTGTGGCAAGGTGACAAAGTATGGAGGTGGCAGCAGCATGAGGAGACCACAGAGTGGCCCAGAGACATAGCTGTTAGTTGGAAGCAGCATGAGGAGACCACAGAGTGGCCCAGTGACATAGTGGTGAAGTGGCAGCAGCATGAGGAGACCACAGAGTTGTGAAGTTGCAGCCACATGAGGAGACCACAGAGCGGTGAAGTGGCAGCAGCATGAGAAGTCCACAGAGTGGCACAATGACAGAGTGTGGAAGTAGAGGCAGCATGAGGAGACCACAGAGTGTCCCAGAGACAGAGTTTTGAGTTGGCATGAGTGCGCAAAATGACATAGTGTGGAGATGGCAGCAGCAGTAGCATGAGGAGGCCACAGAGTGGTCCAGAGACACAGTTGTGAGTTGGCAGCAGTTTGAGAAGGCAAGGTGATATAGTGTGGAGGGGAAGCAGCATGAGGAGACCACAGAGTGGCACAATGACATAGTGTGGAGTTGGCAACAGCAGCATAAGGAGACCTGAGTGGTAAAGTGGTAGCAGCATCAGGATAACACAGAGTGACCCGGTGACAGAGTTGGGAGGTGGGTGGCAATAACAGTACCCGCTGATGATGGTGGGTGTAAGAAGAACTCTTGGCATCAGATGTGTGGTATCAGGTGGCTGGCAGCAACAGAATAGTAGCTGAGGCAGGTAGCCAGAAAAAAAGGTCTCTTTTGTCAAGGTTTGGGTGAGGCAGCATGGATGATCTAATCTGATGCATAAGGCATTGTTGGGTAGAAATCCTGGCTAATCCATGCCTGATTTATCTTGACAAAGGTCAGCCTCTATACATTTTGGGTGGACAAGGTGAGTTCTCCTTGGGGTAACTATGGACCCTGCCACACTAAACACCCGCTCTAATGTCACACTACTGGCCGGGCACGACAGCTGTTCCAGGGCAAACTCGGCCAGTTATGGCCACAAATCCAGTTTGGCTGCCCAGTAGTCCTTTGGGGTTGCAGGGTGCTGTGCAAGTATGCCACCACCTGCTGGTTCAGGTTCTGCTCCAGGTCTAGCTGCTGCTGCTTCTGGTGAGTAGTTTCTTCACTTTGCGGGTGAAGAAAGCTACTCATCAGCAACTGTAGACTCAGGCTGCTGCTAATGGAGCTGGTATTGCTCCTGCCACCCCACCCAAGACACTTTCTTGGGTAGTTACAGCTGAATTGAGTATGCAGCAGGCCATTTGCACGTCCATGCCTCCCAGTCTCCATCTGCACTGCACACTGCCACAGTGTGCCTGTGTCATCTGCTTTATCTTCCTCATCTCCCTCTTGCTCCTGTGGCTGCTCCACCTTTATAAAGACCGCCTCTAAGTGGGCAGAGGAGATACCCCTGATGAAGCTTTCTGAAGCGAAACCCGTGTCGGGTGACTGATTTATGTACACTGCCTGAAATTGGCTTTTATCTTGTAAGTACAATAAAACCTGTGCGGTTCAACTATTGTGATTGTGCTTCACTATTGTAGCAACTTTGATTTCCCACAAATGTTCATAACATAAAGGTGAATCCAAGTGACCTGCACGCTTTCCCATATCCAAAGGAAGTCTGTGTGATTTGGAAGGGAGGAGATTCCTGTTTACTCTGGAGCAGCGCGGTCCATTCGAATAAACGCATCTGTATATGTGAACAATACCCACTTCACAACTGGAACTCGAGACACACCAAAAGAAAGGCAACGTACTAACGGCTGTTATTTTATTTTTATTTTTATTGGCTGACATCAAAGTTACACAGGGGAGTACTTCTGTCCACTTGGATTACCAGGAAATCGTTTATGGCCTTTCTCTGTTCGTATAGTCCAGTGGTCGGCAAACCGCAGGTCTTTAGCCCCTTTAATATGGCTCTTCCAGGTGCGGGCTCGCACGTAGCCCAAAGACCAGAGAAAATGTGATCGCATGTGTGCACTCACCCACACTTCCCTTCCCAGCCTGCATGTTGGAGAAAAGGTTATACATTGCCCAGGGTCTGTACTAGTACTCAATATCTAAGTAACACAGCAGGCAGGCCGGGCAGCAGCGTAACGTCACTCATTTCATCACGTGCCTGCTACGCCTTCTTCATTAGTAAAGTGGGAGGAGCAGGCACGTGATGGAGTGAGTTACATTACACTGCCGTCCGTCCGGCCTGCCTGCTACACAGTGAGTACTATTACAGACCCTGGGGCCATGTATGGCCTTTTCTGTGCAGGGCAACATGCAGGCTGGGAAGGGAAGTGTGGGTGAGTGCTACCATGGGCCAAAGTGAAAATATCAAAAATGGACCCCATGGCATTAAGCTCCCTGCCTTCTCTCCACAGAGTCCCTGCAGCATTCTGAACCTCACGCGGTCCAACCAAGAGCTGGGCCGGGTATAGTCCTTATCCAGAGAGATTACACTGTTGGTACCTCACATGGCAACCAACGGAAGTGCATAAATCGAGCCACAGGCTCTGGTTGGTAGGATTCCCATGTTGTTGGTGTCCTCATCTCAGATTATGACTGATCTGGCATTAATTGTTATGTCAGTGAAAGCTGTAGTAAAGCATCTTCTCTAAAAGTCTCATCCTTGCATCCATATTAACCAAATGAGGGCTTTGATCTAAGCTCACATGTGCAGTGCTGGGAGAACTAAAATCAATGCTAGAGTAGATGGAACTGTGAGAACAGTTAGGCTGGTAAAGGGACCATGTGTGGATGAGTAGTACTGTGCTCAACCCCCAGCACAGTACTACTTTAACAAAGCACAGGTTAATGATTATACATGCCTATACTTTACAAATACAGACTGCTGTGTATTGGGGGTCACTATTTACACAGGAACACTGTTATGGGGGTGGATCTGTGGATGACACAGATATAGGATAAGATGCCATATATGTGTCATCCACAGATCCCCCCATAACAGTGTATCATCCTCAGATCCCCCCATAACAGTGTGTCATCCACAGATCCCCCATAGCAGTGTGTCATCCACAGATCCCCCATAACAGTGTGTCATCTACAGATCCCCCATAACAGTGTGTCATCCACAGGCCCTCCATAACAGTGTCATCCACAGATCCTCCATAACAGTGTCATCCACAGATCCCCCTTAACAGTGTGTCATCCACAGGTCCCCCATAACAGTGTGTCCTCCTCAGATCTTCCATAACAGTGCCATCCACAGATTCCCTTCCATAACAGAAATCCATAAAGGAATCCCTAACATTAGTGTGAACCTACCCTAAAGATGTTATCAAGTTTTATTCAACTTACCTATTGTTTAGCTAAGACTTAAAACTTTAAGTAAAGTTTAAGAAACGTTGTGGAGTGAAAGAAGATGTGGTGTTGATGATTGAGAAATGTATGTTGAGATGGTTAGGAATACCCTTCTTAAGTTAATAACAATGTATCTTCCAATATATTTTATCTTTAAAAATGTGGCTCTCAAAATAAATTTCAATCGCTGTTTTGTTGATATTTGGCTCAGTTGACTAATAAGTTTGCCCACCACTGGCCCCACCACTGATGTGCGATTCTCCATGAACCCAAAACCCTGCTTCCTACACCAGTTCTTGAGCCACTTGTTAACCTCTCTAATCTCCCGCTGCCTCTCTTGGCCCGTGGTACAGGCAGTATTTCGGAAAATACTACCTTTGAGGTCCTTGCCCTAAGCTTTTGACCTAAATCCCTGAAATCATTCTTAAGGACGCTCCACCTTCCTCTAACTTTGTCATTGGTTCCGATATGGACCATGACCGCTGGATCTTCTCCAGCCCCTCCCAGTAATCTGTCAACCCGATCTGCGATGTGTCGAACTCTAGCGCCAGGAAGACAGCACACTGTTCGGCGATCACGATCTTTGTGACAGATCGCCCTATCTGTTTTCCTAATAATTGAGTCTCCCACTACCAGCACCTGTCTGGCCTGCCCTGCTCTCCTGGTCCCCTGCTTACTGGAGCTGACATTCCCCTGACCGGCAGATGAAGTGTCTGGCTGCAGCGGTGCTGTCCCTGAGCTTCCATCCCCTCATCTGCCAAACGTGCAAACTTGTTGGGGTGTGTCAGATCAGGGCTAGCCTCCCTGGCACTCTTCCCTCTACCCCCCTTTCTTACTGTCACCCAGCTAGCTACCTCACTTTCCTCAGCCTCCTTTCTGTCACCCTCCCCCACATCTACCCCAAAGACTGCTTGCTCGGTGAGCAGCAAACTCTTTTGCAAATTGTCAGTGGCTCTCAGTGTTGCAATATGCCCGTTTAGAGACTCGATGTGCGATTCCAAACGGGTAATTTGCTCACATTTTGAACAAAGATATGCACCCTCAAACGGCTGTTCCAGGACTGCATACATCATGCAAGATGTGCACTGGACGGCATTGTCAATTGTGCAAGACATACTAATGGGGATTACACCACAAAAACAAAAAAAAAAAAATACAATATAATCTAGTTACAAGAACTGACGAATTTCAGTCCCCCACTGAAGTCCCTGAATCTGAAGTCACTTAATCTTAAGTCACACTTACACAACCACACACTTAATCAACCACGCGTCGCGACCAAGCTCGCGTTATATATATATCTACTTATATAAGTATGCTGTAAATGAAACTCAAATACACCAGCCTGTTTTTTTTCCCCTGGATTCAAAGGCTGAGTTCTCCTTACTGCTGACTTCTTAAAGGCTCCTAATTAGGCAGCCACACCCTAATTACTCACCTGTGCAACCCTGGTAAAGGAAAAAAAAGTGTTAAAACAGCAATGAAGCTTGCAAAGCAGAAAGTCCCAGTGTACAATAGAGTTAAATGCAGCCACTCAATGTCCACAAATAATGTAGCTGGCAGTTACTCCCTCACTTAATCTTAAGTCACACTTACACAACCACACACTTAATCAACCACGCGTCGCGACCAACCTCACGTTATATATATATCTACTTATATAAGTATGCTGTAAATGAAACTCAAATACACCAGCCTGTTTTTTTCCCTGGATTCAAAGGCTGAGTTCTCCTTACTGCTGACTTCTTAAAGGCTCCTAATTAGGCAGCCACACCCTAATTACTCACCTGTGCAACCCCTGGTAAAGGAAAAAAAAGTGTTAAAACAGCAATGAAGCTTGCAAAGCAGAAAGTCCCAGTGTACAATAGAGTTAAATGCAGCCACTCAATGTCCACAAATAATGTAGCTGGCAGTTACTCCCTCACTTAATCTTAAGTCACACTTACACAACCACACACTTAATCAACCACGCGTCGCGACCAAGCTCACGTTATATATATATCTACTTATATAAGTATGCTGTAAATGAAACTCAAATACACCAGCCTGTTTTTTTTCCCTGGATTCAAAGGCTGAGTTCTCCTTACTGCTGACTTCTTAAAGGCTCCTAATTAGGCAGCCACACCCTAATTACTCACCTGTGCAACCCCTGGTAAAGGAAAAAAAGTGTTAAAACAGCAATGAAGCTTGCAAAGCAGAAAGTCCCAGTGTACAATAGAGTTAAATGCAGCCACTCAATGTCCACAAATAATGTAGCTGGCAGTTACTCCCTCACTTAATCTTAAGTCACACTTACACAACCACACACTTAATCAACCACGCGTCGCGACCAACCTCACGTTATATATATATCTACTTATATAAGTATGCTGTAAATGAAACTCAAATACACCAGCCTGTTTTTTTTTCCCCTGGATTCAAAGGCTGAGTTCTCCTTACTGCTGACTTCTTAAAGGCTCCTAATTAGGCAGCCACACCCTAATTACTCACCTGTGCAACCCCTGGTAAAGGAAAAAAAAAGTGTTAAAACAGCAATGAAGCTTGCAAAGCAGAAAGTCCCAGTGTACAATAGAGTTAAATGCAGCCACTCAATGTCCACAAATAATGTAGCTGGCAGTTACTCCCTCACTTAATCTTAAGTCACACTTACACAACCACACACTTAATCAACCACGCGTCGCGACCAACCTCACGTTATATATATATCTACTTATATAAGTATGCTGTAAATGAAACTCAAATACACCAGCCTGTTTTTTTTTTCCTCTGGATTCAAAGGCTGAGTTCTCCTTACTGCTGACTTCTTAAAGGCTCCTAATTAGGCAGCCACACCCTAATTACTCACCTGTGCAACCCATGGTAAAGGAAAAAAAAGTGTTAAAACAGCAATGAAGCTTGCAAAGCAGAAAGTCCCAGTGTAAAATAGAGTCAAATGCAGCCACTCAATGTCCACAAATAATGTAGCTGGCAGTTACTCCCTCACTTAATCTTAAGTCACACTTACACAACCACACACCTAATCAACCACGCGTCGCGACCAACCTCGCGTTATATATATATCTACTTATATAAGTATGCTGTAAATGAAACTCAAATACACCAGCCTGTTTTTTTTTCCTCTGGATTCTAAGGCCTCTCATCATCCATGATACCTCTCATATCCCCCATTATGATTCTCATCATCCCATTGCCTCAGATCAGCCCCAAGTTTCTTAAAATAAAAAGACACTTACCTCTCCTGCTCCTGGATGCTGCTGCTCCTCACCACCCTCGCTCTGTGTTCCTCCTGCTGTCGGCTGTGCTTTAAACTGGCGTGCACATTGTGACGTCACAGAGCGCCTCACACTATGTGCAGCCCACACACACCCGACAGCGGAGGACCAGGAAGCGGAAAGTACAGAGCCTTCACCGCTTCCTGGTCCTCCCCCTCCTGCCGATTTTTGCCACGGGCAACGAAAATTTGATCGCACTGTACATGTGAGCCCGCACCTGGAGGAGCCAATATCAAGGGGCTAAAGAGCCACATCTGGCTCTAGAGCCGCAGTTTGCTGACCACTGGCCTAGGCAAACGAGGTGCAGAACAGTGTGACACCGCCGTGCCCTGCACATGTTGTACTGGAGGGGTACTGTGAATTGTCACTGCAGTGGAGGCTAAGGACACAGTGGAGGATGAGGAGGCAGAGGCAGACATTGTCGCAGAACCAACAGCTTGACAATCTGGAGGCGGAAGCATCATTACCTGGCCAAGTTGCTGGTGTAGCTGTGCAGGAACCACATTCACCCAGTGGGCTGTAAAGGACCTGTATTCTCCCTGACCGTAGGTACAGCTCCACATATCGGCGCTGCCATGCACTTTGGCAGACACCGACAGGCTCAAGGACTGGCCCACCTTCTGTTCTACATGTGTGTGCATGGCTGGTACTGGCTTTTTGGCAAATAAATGACTCTCCACCTCGGCTTGGCATAAGCCATCAGTTCTCTAAAAGGTGCAGAGTCCACCACTTGGAAAGGGAGGGACTGCAGAATCAGCAACTTGGACAGGAGCACATTCAGCTTCTGCACCATTGGATGAGTGCACGTATACTGTTGTCTCTTGGCAATAAAGGTCTAGATAAAAACTTGTCTGTGCGCGCACGAGCAAGAAGCTGTAACCTTAAAGGGACAGGCTCAATCCCAACAGTCATAAAGCAAATCAAAAACAGGTACCGCGCTAGTAAATCGGCAGTCTGAAGCACTTAATTCTCCCAATGTTCCGACAATTTCTGGGAATCGCAGCCTGTATTCACCAGCACCAAATCTCAGTGCAGCTTTGCTTTTCACTGGCAGACAGCGCTCCCATTCAGCCAACAACAACCGGTTCCGGGTATCAGACACAGGACCTTCATCAAGAGGAAACAAATACAATTGCGCAATACCTCAATACTTAAAAATAGCGCACAATTTATTTTACTCACAGGATTCAAGTCAATATGCACATATAAAATCGCCCGACCCGGGTTTCACAGTATGGCTTCTTCAGGGGCTGTTTCATCTGAACCCGTCCAGTCCAAGACTGACTCAAATACATGACCTTTGCCAATTACCCCGGAAGTAGACACCCACTCCCATCACCCTTCGGTACAATAGTAAATACAAAAGTCTGAACATAAAATTCCAATTATGATATAAATAGTACATATAAGCACTAAGAATAAATATACACATAAAAATCGCATATCACAATTCCATTCAATAAAGGTAATATAAATACTACATACACAATAACAACCATTAAGGTCAGATACACATATAAAAGTCGCATGTAATAATCGCATTCAGCATATAAAAAAATCGCATATAAAAAATCGCATAAAAAAATTGCATAAAAAAATTGCATGTGAAAAATCGCATTCAATAAATGGCTCTTATCATGCATGCGTTTTCCACATCTCATTCGATATTAAGACCGCTCGGCTGTAAGGTGCACATCTGAAAAATCCATTGCACTTCTTTCTTGTTAATATGTGTAACAGGATTCCCTCCTCTCCAATGTTATTTTACCACGAACACTACGCACTGACAGACTGCTACCACCGCTTCTTCCATGAACCCATGCACCACTACTTTCCAGGCATGTAGGCTCCTGCGAAGCAGTTGGTCTACCCCAGGAACGTTTGGCTACCGACCTCACACTGCTGCTATCCTGCTTACTCCAGGCCACGCTAGCGACTTGCTGGCTCCGCCGCTGCCTCACGGGCAAGCTGCCACCCTCTTCTCCCGATGATGATGAATACCTTAATTCACCCAGCTCCCATGTGCAATCAGCTATATCATCATCATCCTAGAGTACTGTTTGCACCTCACTGAAGTCCTCCTCAACAGTCTGTGTGTCAGGAGTCTCACCGATCGCAACACCAGCCACCACGCCACTCTCCTCATCACAACTTGCCTGCCTAGTGGAGGAAGTGGCAGATGTCTCCTCCACATCTTGGCTGGCCATTAGCTGCTGACTGTCCTCTAGTAGCTCGTCCTGGCTGTATAGTGGGGCTGAGCCCAAAGCATAGAAACATATTTTAGCTGAGCTAACAGAAAAGGACAGAGGCAGGTCGAGGACAGGAGAGGGCACAGGGCCTGCTACCGGACTATGACAACTAAGAGTTGTGTCTGATTAATCCACCGGCTCTTGGCTGTGGGTTTCTGATGTCACTTGAGATGAGGTGAATGACCGAGTCAACCATTCAAGAACCGCTGGGTTTCTGGTCAAGACAAGACCGCTAGATGACACCGGAAGCTCAGTCCTCTCGCTGCGACTCCTGCTGATATGCCCCCTTACTCTGCTGCAACCTGTGCCTGCGCCAGAAACATTTAGGCCTCTGCCACTCCCCTGTGCAGGGCCTGACACTTCTCTGTCTGACATAATGTTAGATCAGATAAATAAATAAAAAGGAAATTAAAACACCCCAAAAAAGTCTGTAATTTTCTCACTTTACCCCACAATTGCTAATACGCCCTTTTCCCACTAATACAGGCCAAAAAGGGCTATAATTTTCCCACTTCACCCCACAATGGCAAATACTTTTTTTGACAAATATATTTTTCTTTTGACACTAATACACGACAAAAAGGGCTTTGGAACATATAACTGCACTGCTGAACGGCAAATAGGCCCTTATTTGATTTCCACTTACTGTATACACACCAGAAAAGGCTTTACAACATATAACTGCACCACTGAACGGAAAATATATATTTCTTTTTTACACTTATACACTCCACAAAAGGTTATAGAACATACACTCACCTAAAGAATTATTAGGAACACCATACTAATACGGTGTTGGACCCCTTTTTGCCTTCAGAACTGACTTAATTCTACGTGGCATTGATTCAACAAGGTGCTGATAGCATTCTTTAGAAATGTTGGCCCATATTGATAGGATAGCATCTTGCATCTTGCAGTTGATGGGGATTTGAGGGATGCACATCCAGGGCACGAAGCACCCGTTCCACCACATCCCAAAGATGCTCTATTGGGTTGAGATCTGGTGACTGTGGGGGCCATTTTAGCTACAGTGAACTCATTGTCATGTTCAAGAAACCAATTTGAAATGATTTGAGCTTTGTGACATGGTGCATTATCCTGCTGGAAGCCATCAGAGGATGGGTACATGGTGGTCATGAAGGAATGGACATGGTCAGAAACAATGCTCAGGTAGCCCGTGGCATTTAAACGATGCCTAATTGGCACTAAGAGGCCTAAAATGTGCCCAGAAAACATCCCCCACTCCATTACACCACCACCATCAGCCTGCACAGTGGCAACAAGGCATGATGGATACATGTTCTCATTCTGTTTACGCCAAATTCGGACTCTACCATTTGAATGTCTCAACAGAAATCGAGACTCATCAGACCAGGCAACATTTTTCCAGTCTTCAACAGTCCAATTTTGGTGAGCTCATGCAAATAGTAGCCTCTTTTTCCTATTTGTAGTGGAGATGAGTGGTATCCGGTGGGGTCTTCTGCTGTTGTAGCCCATCCGCCTCAAGGTTGTGTGTGTTGTGGCTTCATAAATGCTTTGCTGAATACCTCTGTTGTAACGAGTGGTTATTTCAGCCAATGTTGCTCTTCTATCAGCTTGAATCAGTCGGCCCATTCTCCTCTGACCTCTAGCATCCACAAGGCATTTTCGCCCAGAGGACTGCCGCATACTGGATGTTTTTCCCTTTTCACACCATTCTTTGTAAACCCTAGAAATGGTTGTGTGTGAAAATCCCAGTAACTGAGCAAATTATGAAATACTCAGACTGGCCCGTCTGGCACCAACAACCATGCCACACTCAAAATTGCTTAAATCACCTTTCTTTCCTATTCTGACATTCAGTTTGGAGTTCAGGAGATTGTCTTGACCAGGACCACACCCCTAGGAAGCAACTGCCATGTGATTGGTTGACTAGATAATTGCATTAATGAGAAATAGAACAGGTGTTCCTAATAATTCTTTAGGTGAGTGTATAAATGCACCGCTGAATCACAAATATATTTTTCTTATTTCCACTTATACACTCCACAAAAGGTTATAGAACATATAACTGCACAACTGAATGGCATATAGTCCCTTATTTTTTCCACTTATACACGACACAAAAGGTTATAGAACATATAACTGCACAACTGAATGGCATATAGTCCCTTATTTTTTCCACTTATACACGACACAAAAGGTTATAGAACATATAACTGCACCGCTGAAAGACAAATATATTTTTATTTTGCCTCTATTACACGACAAAAAGGGCATAATAACATATAACTGCAGAGCTAAAAGGCAAATTAGGCCCTTATTTCTTTCCACTTATACACACCACAAAAGGCTTTAGAACATATAACTGCACTGCTGAACTGCAAATATATTTTTCTGTTGCCACTAATACAGGACAAAAAGGGCTTCAGAACATATAACTGCAGTGCTGAATGGCAAATATATATTTGTTTGCCACTAATTCATGACAAAAAGGGCTTTAGAACATATAACTTCTCAGCTGAATGGCAAATAAGATGTAGAAATATTTCCTTGTAATAAACCCTGTTAATGGCTGTATCAAACAGCACTTGCACCCCAATAACAAGAACAATTTGCTGGAATTACAGAGCTGTATGATGGCAATTTGGATCCCCATTCAGTGCAGCAAGGTATAATAGGATTGTTCCTATTACCCAGTCTGTAACCTCCCCTACTGAACTCTGTTAAACATAAATGCTGTGGAATGATTCCTCCCTATCTTTTCCTTACACCTTGAATAATCTTTCCCTGGACTTATAAATAGTTTTTTTAGCACAATAAAGTATTTCCTAGCACTGTCCCTAGCGCCTTCTGACGTTTCTCCCTGCACTAAGTACACTGGAAAATGGCAGAATCTGAGATGGCTGAGGCTATTTATAGGGCTGTGACATCCTAGGGCTTGCTGGCTGCTGATTGGCTGCATGCATGGCATTGTGGGTGATCCCTCGTTCCCAGAGTTCTTTGTTCCATATCCTAACATGTGCAGCAGCCATTTTATAAAAAAAAAATGTGATTTATTACCACGAACCGCAAGGAAATTTGGATGTTGTGCGAATCAAATTTTTCCTGAAATTCGGTTTGAATTCGATTTCGTCAGCTTCGATTAACTCATCTCTAATTATTACCATCCAAAGTTGCTTCATCCAAAACTTTGGAATAATACTGTATGGAGATCCATCTCCATACAATATTTAAATGTATGTGCTCCGATGAGCCAAAGTAAGTTATTTGCAAAGTTGTGTGTGACTTTGTTGAATTGCTTCGGTAGTTGATTTTTAAAGTGGAGAACCAAATAAAAACTTGAAACCGAACTCAGCTTCAGTTCCGACTAGTACCTCTTTGAACTACACAATGTGATCCAGTAATTAATTCACTAACTTGCCTATGACAATGCAATATTTGTGGTAAAATGTCTTTGAACTATGTGTTCAATATCACGGGTATGAAAATTGTGTTATTGCCCTAAAATGTTTTTGCTATACTGTAGAATGTTTTATAACATGGATATAATGCACCAAAACAAACTGTCCAGTTTCTCAGTGTTTGCAGAAGAATGTTATTGGTGTGCTGGCAAAAAGCCTATTAACTGTGGAAACTTGAGGTTTTAGTTTTTTTCTTCCAGAGGATTCTGTCCTGAGTTTTGTATTGCAGAACTTGCTGCCAGCTAAAACTTTATAAAACACGCAACTGGATAACCAGACCCTCACTGCTTTACAGCTTTCCATAAAGCTTTCCCTGATCAAATTCCCTAAAATGTACCCAAAATGTATCATATTTTCTCCCTGCAATGTCCCTATCACAATACACATTAGCTTTTTGTTAAACACTGCCACATAACTCCTTTTCAAGTTTCAAGCTGAAGACAGAATCTTGATTCTTCTGTCTTAGTATAAAGAGCTGCCAGTCCATTGTCCCCGACTGATCCAGGCTTTCTGTCAGCCTCAGAGCCAATCAGGACATGCCCTCCCCCAGTCCCTCCCAGTGTCATCCTCCCTCTTTTTCATTTATCCATTGTTTTCCCCACCAATATACACAGTAAAGTGGCTTTGGGTGCTGTTTTTACATGATTCATCCACAACTTACAAAAAAATCTTAAGATTTGGCACTAGCTTGTGAAACTTGTTAAAAATCAAATTAGGTTAGAATCAATTTGCTTGTCTCTACAATGAATTCAATTTAAACATACTAGCCTGATCTGAATAATAGTAATAATAAAAAAGAGTAAGAACTTAAAATGAGTTTCTATCAGCTCTGATGTATAACCCTATGCTTTAATATTATATAAAAATCCATAGGATGAGAGGCACAATAAAAAACTGCAATAATGATAAAATGCCCTAGCTTACATAAGTATTCCAGAAATCTAAGGACAAGCTGAAATTAAGTTTACTTGCATATCACAAATTAGTCCTCAGGGCCCATTTAAACCTAGAAATACTGTATGTCCTGGGAAGAAATTGCAAACACATTTTTCTAGATATTTGTGTATGTGATGCTATAGAATTTAATGATTCTTGAGTAACATATTGTACAAACCTAAACAAAAATCCATGTTATCTTTCATGCACTTACAGCAGATTACATTTTTTGCATATTCACATATAAATCTGTGTCTATTTTTTTATTTATTCACATTGTAACATTCAGTACTCTTGTAAACCCAGTTGACTAATTAACTTTGTAATATGAGAAGATTCATAAAAATCACTACCCAGGCACAGCATAAACATTAAAGAGCCAATTTCCGTGCTCATTCTTTCTCTGCTTCATTTATCCTAAGGCAATACTGAAAAAGAAAGACACACTTGAAAAAATTACTATTAAACAGGAGTATTTTAGTTAATTTTACTTTTAAAAGTTTTCCCATTGCATTAGACCAAGGTCCCACAATGTGGTAGGCAGGTGAAATTACACCTATAGGATATACAAATAGTGTGTTAATCAGGCATATCATTTTCCTGGTAATACCACAGTTTTACCTGCAAGACTGCTCTACCATTAAAAGTGTTTTCTCAACCTTTTTTTTACTGATGACTTATCCTTTGGTCAGGCACCCGGGACCCTGCCGATCAGCTGTTTGAGAAGTCAGCAGCGCTCCTGTGAGTGTCTAGGCTTTCTCTCTGCTTTTCCTAGGCCACTGACAACACAATCATTGTTCTTCTTACAGCTCACCAAGCACAGTGCCGTACATTGTATAGTGGTTGTGCTTGGCATCGCAGCTCAACCCCAGCTTTATATGACATTTTAGGTCTTTCTAATGGAGCAAAATATTTCAGATAAAATAATTTATTTTATAGCATTTCAATGAAGCCTTGACTAGAGATGAGCAAATTAATTTGAAACAAATCAAATCTCACCTGATTTGGGTAAATTTACCAATATAGCTTCATCCATTTTTCAGGACAGAAGACAAGAAAGATGATGAAGAAGAAGAATCACATCACCAAATTTGCTAATCAGTATATTTGATATTAGACATTTACACAGTCATCTGTTGTTGATTTTGTACATTTGGTACAAATCTTGTAATTTTTTCTCTACTTTTTCCAAAATAAAACTGTTTTAAGTAGGACACATATGCAAGTGCCCCAATATCTCTGAAACTGCTTTTAGTGTTGCCATAATTTCTTTCCAAATGCATCATTTCTTTGTGCCAATATTCCCTGATTTCCCTCAAGAAATGGAGGATACAGTCATTCTCGAACTATATATAAGAATATTTACTTTAACAGATTTTAATTTTTGGACATTATATATTTTTCCATAATCATGGTTTGAGTATTGTCATCTGTTCACAACATACTGTATCATTTCAAGTAAATCTAATATTAATCAAAACCGTAAAAACAGGAAAGTAAGTTTATATATGGGGAGGTAATATTTCTGCTTCTTCGAAAAGGCATTTAATTGGAATCTGCTAGCTATAAGATATGGCTAGCAATTTTCAAATGCTTATACTGAGCGCCCATGGAATTTACAGTTGTCATTGAAGTGCCACTCACATTAGTGACTATGAACACTGATTAATGACCTCTCTTTAGGTAATGGAAGATGGAAACCATCCAGAATCCTTTGCTATTCAACATAATAAGCCATCAGGAAAAAATAAAATGAAGGCATAATCCCTTTTCTCAGAGGACATAGAAATATTTGCTGAATTCTTTAAGTCTTAAAAGTATTTTAAAATGATGAGAGAATCCTGAAAGATCAATTTGAACACTCATTTGTGTGTCACTCTTGATTTGCGAATAGATTCCTATTCATGCACATTACACTGTCAAAGGGTAACCATAGACCAATCATTTAGAACTGGCTCAAATTTACAAAGTCTATGGATTAAGACAGTGTAGCAAAACTAAACAGTTGTGTCATGAACAAATAAAGGCAACTATTGATTCAATTACAGATAACCTCCAATAGCCCTACAAAAGTCATATTGCTTTACCATAGAATGTCATTGTATGGTTATTCTATACAATGTCTGGTTTTGATCCACAAGTATTCAGTATTAAAATAGTCATATTAAATCCCTCCCTAACTAAAATATACCTTTTATTGAATCATCTAAAATTGTAAATTACCCCTAGAATAACATTACATACAGTATTGTAAACAAGCCTTGATAATCAAATATTAATGAACAAGGGGTGAACACGATATCCTGAGGCATGTGTCACGGACGTTCCCACGACAGATGGCAGGAGATCGGTGAGACTGGCAACACGTGGTTTGATCTGATATGTTTTCCGTTTGGATCAATTGACGTCTGTGTTGTTTCTGGTGTTTGTCACACCTTCTTTCCCCAGGTGTGGCTATTATGGTCATTTTACCTACTCTATTTATTGTTGTTTCTCCCACTATGCTATGCGGTTTAAAGCTTCAGTCTGAGTTGTCGATAGCTGGTGTGTGGATCTTGGCTGAGTTCCTGGTGCTGCCATAGCCACTTGAAGTTAAGTGTTTTCTTTTCATTTTGTTTGGGTTATTTTGTGTGTTGCATTTCCCTGTCATTTGTATTAAGGCCTGATGGAGACTCCTGTTCGTCCTTTTTTTTTTTTTTTTTTATTATATAATTTTTATTTTGAGCATCATAGAACATACAATCCGTAAAAGGACAACATTACAAAATCATGCCTATCTATTGTGAGAAACCAATCTTAAACCATCACCTATATTCTCCCAGTCCGGGGAACCCACCTCAGACAATAAAACAGACCAGGATCTCTGTCCTGGAGAAAGACAATCCATAAAAATTTTTTTCATCAAGTGCCTATAACAATGTGAAAGTTTATCTTTCATACATCCTTTCTTACTAATCAAATTGTGCAGAAATTCAGGAGTGTCTACATTAAATGAGTGACTAACACCAGTGCTAAGAAGTGCCGACCTCAATTGGAAGTAGGCATACCAAGCCACCTCACCTACATTTAACTTTTGTTTTAGCTCCATATGCGACAGGATCTGACCATTTCTAACCACCTGATGTATATATTGAATATTTTTCATCCTCCAGTATTGCCTGCAATTAGGGTCATCTAAGTTCAGAAGTTTTTGGTTATGCCATAATGGGGTACAAATTAGTAATGCTTCAACTTTAAACCAACCCTTTATAACCAACCAAGCTTTAATAGCCATCTTGCAGAAAGGTTTATACCCAGTCTGTGTATTAATTAAATAATCGGACTCTAGTACTGTGAAAAAATCTGAAAAACCTGAGTCTTTTACCAATTTTCTACAAAGAGGGCTATTTTCCCAGTCATAAAAAAAAACTGAGTTGAGAGGCCATATAGCAACCCCTAAAATAGGGGAGGTTAAGACCTCCCCAATTGTAGGGCATAGAAAAATATAACACCTTTAATCTCACCCGCTTTCTCCCCCATAGCAGATCGTTGAGCATCCGCTCTATCAGCCTAAAGTACTTATCTTCAATCCATACAGGCGAATTGCGAAGAACATACAAAACCTGGGGAAGCACCACCATTTTTATTAATGAAATTCTATCTGCTCTTGCGGGCAGAATTTTTTGCCATACCTTAATTTTAGATCTCACTTTTAACAATAAGGGAAGCAAATTAAGTTGTAGGTAATCTTGAATTTTGGCAGTAACTGTTATCCCCAGGTATTTTATTGAATCAGAAATCATTAACCGATTAATAATAGAATTTTCCCTCGATCCTCGCAATTCATCTACAGGGAGAAGAACAGTTTTTTCCCAGTTAACCTCAAGTCCGGAAGAGACAGAAAACAGATTAACCAATTCCATTATTCGAGGGAGTGTAGTTTCTGTTTGCTGGATAAAAAACAAGATATCATCTGCATAAAGAGATATACGATCCTGCTTCCCCATTACACCAAAACCGCCCACCTTCAAGTCCTGCCTAATGCTAGCTGCAAGGGGTTCAATAAAGATATTAAATAAAAGAGGGGAGAGGGGACACCCTTGACGTGTACCTCTTCCCAGTACAAAGCTCTCTGTCAGTATGTCATTAATCCTGATCCTAGCTACTGGGCATTTATATAGCAACTGCACCATCGCCATAAACTTAGGGCCAAAGCCCATCTTCTTCATCACCTCCCAGAGGAACCCCCACTCGACTCTGTCAAACGCCTTAGTGGCATCCAATGACAAAATAGAGCAGGCGCCGCTCCCGGGAGATTGGATGTTAGTGTAGAACCTGTGCAGATTATGATGGGTGCCCCTTTTTGGCATAAAGCCATTTTGATCTGGATGGATGACGGAGGACATAACCCCGGAGAGCCTCCTAGCCAGAATTTTTGATAGTATCTTAATATCCGAATTTAATAAGGAAATAGGTCTGTATGAACTCAAATCAAGCGAATCTTTATCTTTTTTAGGAATTAAAACTATCAAAGCTTCCATCATGGACTGTGGTAGGCCCCCTCCCTGTAGGGCTTCAGAAAACACCTCCAGTAGATGAGGAAGAATAACATCCCTATACTTGCGATAGAATTCATACGGAAGACCATCTAACCCTGGAGACGAGTTCCCAGAGATAGAGCCCAAGGCCTCCTGGATCTCCAAAAGAGACAATTCTCTTTCCCCAAAAATTTTTTGGGCTTCCGTTATCATTGGAAGAGGGATTTTCTCCAGGAACTGCCTCGCCAAGTCAGATGATAATCCAGGAGAATCTCTATAAATCTGAGAGAAGTATTGCAAAAAAGTATCTCTAATTTCCTCTGGGTCTGATACGATTACACCATCTAAATTACGAATCGAAGTTATAACTTTCTTTTTCTTATCCTGTTGTGTAATTATTCTGGCTAGGAGCTTACCAGGACGTCCGGACTCTGAAAAATACTTTTGTCCCTTAAAAAACAATCTATGATTTGCTTTCTCCATTACAAAGTCCTCCAAAGAGCAACTAGCCTTCTGCATCTCTTCTTTATTATCTTCACTAGGTTGAGCAATAAAACGCTCAGTTGTAGATGCCACGATCTTAACCAATTCCTCCTCTTTTTTCCTAAATGTTCTCCTCACAGCCGCAATATCACTTATAAGAACCCCCCTCTAACATTCCAAGAGACAATTCTAACAGTTCTAACAGACATCAATTATAGACAAAAAAAACAACCCAAACCCCCTCCCTGCAAGGCAGTACCCATCCCCTCCCCCCCCCTCTGTTGGTCCGCCCGATCTAGTCGGCAAACCTCTATCTTCCGGCCGTTCTCCACCCCACTCATCCCATCCCCCCTCCAGCCCCCCTGCTAATTTATTTCAATTCATTTCCTTTCGAGAAAGTATTTCATATGCCCTGTTGTTCCATCCAATCCAGCACTTGTTGCGGTTTTTCAAAGAATTGGGAAGTCCCGTTATAAATCACTCTCAATTTCGCTGGATACTGTAGAGAATATTTAATGTCCTTAGATGCCAAACGTTTCTTTATCTCAGTAAAACTTCTTCTTTTCTCTTGAGTCTGCCGAGCAAAATCAGGGAAGAATAACAATTTTGTACCCTGGTAGTCAATAGGGGAACATTCTCTAGCTCTTCTCAGTATCATGTCTCTATCCATCGACAATAGCAGCTTTATTAAGATTACTCGCGGCGGCCTCCGTGGGATGGGTTTCCCCCCTGGGATCCATTGGGCTCTTTCTATTTGAAACATAGACGAAAAATATTCACTACCCAGATTTTCCACAATCAAATCTTTAAGTTGCTCCAGTAGCTGCCGACCTTCAACTCCTTCTGGAAATCCAACTATACGGATGTTATAGCGTCTTGATCTGTTTTCCAGATCCTCCAGCTTATTTTGTAAAAAGGAGTTTTCTGAAGCCAGGAGGGCCATCTTAGTTTTCAACATGACAGTATCTGTTTGCAAGGAGTCAACAATTTTTTCCACGATAAGAACTCGATCGCGGATTTTTGCCAACTCGTCTCTTATTAAGGATATATCACTAGACCCCAGCTGGGCGGACATCCCCTGCATTAGAATTCCGTTATCTTTGACAGCACACAGGATTTTTCCCAGAGCTAAGGGGTCGTGTTCAATCTCTGTTGGCGCCAGCAGACTTTCCTCCCCTCCTTCCTGGCCCACTTCTAAGGACCCGTCCTCCGAAAGTTCTTCAGCTTAAGGAATTTTAACAATTTTCTTGGGGTTAGCATGCATTTTCCTTTTCACTTAGAGAAGGAGATTTCAAATATTTATCGATTATGCTCTCTAAGGTCTTGGACCCCAGCTTGGTTCCAGAAGAGTCAATTGAGCGCCGCTTAGGGGCCATTTCTGTTTAAAGCCTCTTTTTTATATTAATATATTTGTTTTTATATTTGTTTTTTTTTTTTTTTACCCCTTTCTTCCCCCTTTACCTCTCTACCTCCCTCTATTTTTCTTTAAAGCTCCTCCTTTTACTTCCCCAAAAAAAGTTTTCTTAGGGATTTTTTTTAAGGATTCCCCCCCCCCCTTTTCTTCTTTTTCACTTTTGCTTTGCTGATTAGGCTTTTAATTATTATTATCCCCCTCTATTTTTTTCCCCCCTTCTCACTATTTTTTTTTTTTTTGTCCTTATACTTCAATGTCCAGGTAAGCAATGTCCAGATAGACAGCTCCTGTAAGCACCACACAGAACACAGAGCACCCAGGTAGGTGTGGGTAGGTGCAAGCAGAAACAAAATCAGCACACACAGTCTTTAGGTTTTTCTCACATGTCCGATGGATGCCCAGCCACAGACGTCCTCACTTGGCAGACACTTGACAGACACGATTCCGGACAGGAGCAGGCAAGGGCAGGCGGAAACATCCAGCCCGGCTCGGCAGCAGGAAGGCAGGAGAAGCCGAACGCAGCACCGCTCCAGCAGGGGGGAACGGCAGATCCAGCCAGGGAACAGCACAGAGAAGCAGAGAAGGCGGAGGGGAGGACTGGGGAGCCCAAACGAAGCCACAGCAGGAGAGGAGAGACACCGGATCACACACGAGGGGGAGAGGGAGAGACAAAGGCCGAAAGCAGCAAACCGGAGGTCAGGAGGCGGGAGCAGTCCAAGAACGCCGTCAGTTCGGGGAGGCAGACTTTCGGGTCAAACTTCGCGCCCCAGGCGCTACACGGGAGACATGGAGGGAGGGAGAAAGAGCGGGGGAGGAGAGCGCAACGTGGACATTCATGTCATCATGCCGTTTGTGACTTTTTTGACTCCTGTTCGTCCTTCATTTTGGAGGAACAGATTGTCTCAGTCCTGACATTGGTACCATGGTCCTAATGGGTGAGTTATGAACTTACATACCTCTGAAGTCTGTTCATACTGGTAGTTAATCAGGACTTATTAGGGTTTTATTAGGAGGTGTCCATCTCCTTTCTCTAGTTTCCAGACCATATTCCATCACCCCTTTCCCTCCTATGTTTGGTGTGGTGTTTACCTCCCACACATAAACGTAACAGCGGGACTGTAATCATTGTTTTTACTCATGGTTTTATGACACATATATCTCAATAGCTGAGAATATGTGTTCCGGGGTAGTGGGACCACAATTCATACTGTCCCTACCAAGTCCCTGAAACTCACCCTGCCTATAGGCAGAGCACTCGCCCTGAAAGGGATGACCCAACCTCTCGTTGGCTAAACCCTTTCTGTACCTGTTCACACCCAAGACAAAGCAAGTTGAATCTTGTCCCATAAACAAATATCCCAACTCTGCATTTCCCCAGTAAAAACTGGTTCCTCAGGGGACACAAAAAACTTTAAGATGCGAGATGACAACAAAATATAATGAGGCTGTCCCTAGGTGATGTCAGCCCGTGTGTCACCCACATTCAAATGATATGTCTCTATGGTAAGGGATGAACACTGCTCTCAGCTGAGATATGAGCTGTATAGATGCAAGGCATTGGTACTTATTTCATATCAGGCGCCTTAAATACATGTGTTCTCCTTGAGGACCCTCCCCCTGACTTCCTGTGTATGTCATTCAATCCTTTTAGGCAATATATATATATATATATATATATATATATATATATATATATATACAGGGTGGGCAATTTATATGGATACACCTTAATAAAATGGGAATGGTTGGTGATATTTACTTCCTGTTTTTGGCACATTAGTATATGTGAGGGGGGAAACTTTTCAAGATGGGTGGTGACCATGGTGGCCATTTTGAATCCAACTTTTGTTTTTTCAATAGGAAGAGGGTCATGTGACACATCAAACTTATTGGGAATTTCACAAGAAAAACAATGTGCTTGGTTTTAACGTAACTTTATTCTTTCATGAGTTATTTACAAGTTTCTGACCACTTATAAAATGCGTTCAATGTGCTGCCCATTGTGTTGGATTGTCAATGCAACCCTCTTCTCCCACTATTCACACACTGATAGCAACACCGCAGGAGAAATGCTAGCACAGGCTTCCAGTATCCGTAGTTTCAGGTGCTGCACATCTCGTATCTTCACAGCATAGACAATTGCCTTCAGATGACCCCAAAGATAAAAGTCTAAGGGGGTCAGATTGGCAGACCTTGGGGGCCATTCAACTGGCCCACGACGACCAATCCACTTTCCAGGAAACTGTTCATCTAGGAATGCTCGGACCTGACACCCATAATGTGGTGGTGCACCATCTTGCTGGAAAAACTCAGGGAATGTGCCAGCTTCAGTGCATAAAGAGGGAAACACATCATCATGTAGCAATTTTGCATATTCAGTGGCCTTGAGGTTTCCATTAATGAAGAATGGCCCCCCTATCTTTGTACCCAATATACCATCAATTTTTGTTCCAACAGTCTTGGAGGGATCTATCCAATGTGGGTTAGTGTCAGACCAATAGCGGTGGTTTTGTTTGTTAACTTCACCATTCACATAAAAGTTTGCCTCATCACTGAACAAAATCTTCTGTGTAAACTGAGGGTCCTGTTCCAATTTTTGTTTTGCCCATTCTGAAAATTCAGTGCGCTGATCTGGGTCATCCTCGTTGAGATGCTGCAGTAGCTGGAGTTTGTAAGGATGCCATTTGTGAGTATCTAATATCAGCCGAAGGGATGTTCGACTAATGCCATTCTCCAGTGACATGCGGCCAGTGCTACGCTGTGGGCTCTTGCGGAATTAAGCTAGGGAAGCCACTGATGTTTCTTCATTAGTGACAGATTACGTGTGTCCAGATGTGTCCACATTTTGGCAAATCCAACACTGAACCAGTTTCACGAAACTTAGCAAGCAGTTTGCTAACTGTAGCATGGGAGATGGGTGGTCTCGTAGGGTGTCTTGCATTGAAATCGGCTGCAATGACCCGGTTACTGCGTTCACCAGACATCAACACAATTTCTATCCACTCCTCATGTGTTAACCTCCGCGACATGTCAATGGCTGTAAACAAAGAGAAACTTGTAAATAAATCATGAAGGAATAACGTTATGTTAAAACCAAGCACACCATTGTTTTTCTTGTGAAATTCCCAATAAGTTTGATGTGTCACATGACTCATTTCCTATCGAAAAAACAAAAGTTGGATTCAAAATGTCCGACTTCAAAATTGGCGCCATGGTCACCACCCATCTTGAAAAGTTTCCCCCCTCACATATACTAATGTGCTACAAACAGGAAGTTAATATCACCAACCATTCCCATTTTATTAAGGTGTATCCATATAAATGGCCCACCCTGTATATTAGATACACAAAGGCAGATCTCTATCTATAATAGGCATATCATTAATAAAAAAAACTCAGATTGGTAGCCAGAGTATTACCGCTAAAATCACTTAGTTCTTATGATTAATCGAGAAATGCCACTGTGGAACGCCTATGTGTTTCACCAGCCGGCCGAAGTTAGAAACACACCACTGTGGAACGCTTATGCATTCCACCAGCCGGCCAGGCTCAAGAGAGAGTGCACATCACGCCACTGGAATAGAAATGCGTTCCATAGGGCGGAAATGAGATGTAATGAATCAAGCGCATATAGTGGAGCGATGGCCCGGCCGGTCCTTAATGGATGGCATTTCCAATGAAGAGGTGGGACTTAGATAAGCCCCACCTTGCTGTTCGTCTTCATCTCTTCATAAAAATACCCCTTATACATAAGGAGATAGATAGATGTAACTTATAATGTACTAAATTTACCTAAATTGTATATACATGGTAATACATGGTAATATGGTAATCATTTCAGTATCTTAAATTCTGTCACATTAGGAAAAACTTAGGAGGGGGATAATTGGAAACAGACATGAGAATATCCAAAACATAAACATAAGCCCTGTTTTTTGGGTTTTTTTCCGGAGACAAATAACTTCTTAAGGGTGAGTTCACATCACCATTTAGCTTTCTGTTCTTCTGATCCAGTAAAAACTGTCAGTTATGCATAGAATTGCAACAGATCCATTTTTTTACAGGATCTAGTAAAGAAAATGGATCCTGTTGCATCAGTTGTCATCCGGTTGACCCATTTCCATCTGAGATCCAATTTTTAGACAGGTAAAAAAAAAGTCCGGCATGCAGTACTTTTGTTTCCGTAAAAAATATATATATATTTTAGGGTACTTTCACACTTGCGTTAGAGGATTCTGGAGGTTGCCGGAACAGCCTGCCAGATCCAGAAATCCATATGCAAACAAATAGTATTTGTTTCTGGATCTGGATTCAGATTCATCTAAAAAATGCATTGCAATACCGGATCTGCCTCTCCGCTGTCATCTGGAAAACCGGATCTGGTATTTATTTTTTTCACAGATTTAAAGGTCTGCGCATGCGCACACCGGGAAACCGGATCCGTTTTTCCGGAACACTTGGTATCGGCATTAATACATTTCCATTGAAATTAATGCCGGATCCAGCATTCCGGCAAGTGTTGCTGGATCCAGTATTTACTCCGAAAAATACCGTAAAGGGACTGAACTGAAGACATCCTGATGCATACTGAACAGAATGCTTTCCATTCAGAATACATTAGGATAAAACTTAAGCGTTTTTTTCCACTATTGACCCCCTGTGACAGAACTCAATACCGGAAAACTTTAACGCTAGTGTGAAAGTACTGTACTCTCATTCGGAAATGTCTCAAACAGACGACAGCTGAGCTGATGCAATAGGATCGATTTTTTTACGGGATCCTGTTTTTTTTTTTTTTCCTTCTCTCTCTCTTTCTCTGTTCTTCTGACTGATCAGAAGAACGAAAAGCTAAACAGTGATGTGAACTCAGCCTTATTAATATGTAAATAGTTTTTTGTTACGCCAAGGTGTGGCTTGAGCCATTTGGATCACCAGAGCTCCTCTGCTCTGCACCTAGACCACTCTCCCTGTCCCCTTGATAGACAAGGGACAGGCACTTCGCTTGTCCCTGTATTCTTGTGCCTATGCCTTCATCTATACTGGCTCATGCTCATTGCATGCTCCTCTGATGATTCAATTGACATATTAATAAAAAATTTATTTTTCTCAGAAACAATGTTTCAGATTAACCTTAATATGCATTGCACCTTTTTAATAGATTACTGAGTAAGCAGTAATTATTAGTGATGAGTTGCAGGGGCAATATTCAAATTTGCTATATTTTGCGAAAATTAGTTAGAATAGTGATATATTCGTGAATATTCGTATTCGAGATTATTCTATTGATTGCGAAAAATCGGCAATGTAATATTCTCGTAATACGTATATTCTAAAACACTCACTAACTGAATAGGAAAGTTGCTTAACGCCCGTCTACAATTCGATTAACGCGCATATCTAATTGAAGATTTTTCACATAACAAAAACTATATTAAATAATGAAGAAAATTAATATTATTGAATCATTATTTAATATAGTTTATGTTATGCAAAAAATTTGTAATTAAATACGCACGTTAATCGAACCGCATAAGGGCATTGTGCAACTTTCCCATTGGGTTGGCTTGATAGAATTGTCGAATATGTAGAATATAATGATGTATTCGTAATTTACGAATATAGCGCTATATTCTACATATTTGACAATTATAGCGAGCCAAGCCAAGCCAACCCAATAGGAAAGTTGCCTAAAGCCCTTACGCGATTCGATTAATGCGCATATTTAATTGTAGATTTTTCGCATAACATAAACTATATTAAATAATGAAGAATATTCTAAATCAATAATGAGTCATTGCTCACTTGTGGGTCAATTCGAGAATATTCAACATTTTTTTCCATCTGAAGTCATGGTTCCTCCCTGCTTAAGTTTCTTGTGGGCCAATAACTGTTCACATTAAATTGGAAAAAATGACGAGTAGTTCTAAAAAATGAATATATATCACTATATTCTATAGTGCTTTATATTCGTGTTTTAGAATATTTGCATTACGTGAATATTACATTGCCGATTTTTCGCAAAAGAGAAAATAAATTGAATAATGAAGAATATTCTGATTCACTACAGACTACAATATTGCAGCCTTCTCACATTAGCCCACAAGCAAGAAGCAGGTAGGTATACTAGGTAATGGGTTCAGATGAAAAAAAAAATAAGACAAATATTTGTTTTTACAAATATATTTCACTATATTTGAAATATTCGCAATATAAATTCACAATTTGAATATTCGCACTCAACACTAGTAATTATAGATTACTGAGTTTTTACTCTCAAGAGCTCACGATACATGTGAAATTCGAAAAATTAGAATATCATGCAAAGTTCATTTATTTCAGTAATGCAACTTAAAAGGTGAAACTAATATATGAGATATTGGATTATCATTTTCTCATCCTTCATCGCATGCAGAGTGAGCATTAGTTAACATTTTGATCAAAGGTAGTAAGCCCACTCACCAGCGTCACGGTTGTCTCCTAGAGCGGGTATCTACTCTGTCCATAATCCGACGAAGGCGCCATGCTGCATGGTGACACGTGGCACCATCCCAGCAGGCCGCAGCTACGCAGGCCAGCCAGAAAGCTACCACGACAACAGAGGCCACCATGCAGCATAGCACCGTCTGAACAGGAGCTAATGCAACCTGCTCAGTACTAACAGAAACCAGGACTAACACTAGTAGGTCACTCACACTCTTATGCAGTCTCCTGCTAATTAATTAAAACCGCCTGTGGCATGAGTGAAGGATGCCAGGAATCAAGAAGGAAGATAACATCAAATGGCAAGCAAGATGGTCAGACATCCACAATGCTTAACCCTTGATATACGCTCTTCAGCTAAATACTATGATACTAACCTCCATATTGCATGCAGATAGTGGAGACATTAGTTTACATTTTGATCAAAGGTAGTAAGCCCATCACCAACGTCACGGTTGTCTCTAGAGCGGGTATCTACTCTGTCCATAATCTGATGTAGCATGGCATGGCGCACGTGGCACCATCCCAGCAGGCCGCAGCTCGCAGGCCAGCCAGAAAAGCACCACGACAACAGAGGCCACCATGCAGCATAGCACCGTCTGACCTCTGCTGTCGTGGTGCTCTGCTGCGTACTGGCACTGCTAGGACTGACAGCTAGCAGTGTCACTCAGCAGCTGCCTATGCAGTCTGCCTGCTAATATGGACAGAGTAGATAACCGCCTAGTGAGCACTGTGACGTTGAGTGAGTAGCTGATACCAGGAATTAAACTAATGTAATGCGACAGATAAGTATGCATACGATATGGCAAGACAATATCATAGGGTTAAGCTGGATGAGCGATCCATCAATGGTTAACCATTGTGATATGCGCTCTTCAGCTAAATATTATGATATCAACCTCCATATGATGCAGATGGTGGTAACTTGCTTAGTTGTTTTGATCAAGGCAGTCAGCACTCTCACCATGCGTCAGGCGTTCCTAGGTGGGTTGTACTCTGTCACATAGATCTGAGCGAGGCGCCATGCTGCATGGCGACACGTGGCACCATCCAGCAGGCCGCAGCTACGCAGGCCAGCCAGAAAGCACCACGACAGCAGAGGCTGCCATGCAGCATAGCACCGCCTGACCTCTGTTGTCGTGGTGCTTTTCTGGCTGGCCTGGCGTAGCTGCGGCCTGCTGGGATGGTGCCACGTGTCGCCATGCAGCATGGCGCCTCAGTCAGATTATGGACAGAGTAGATACCCGCTCTAGGAGACAACCGTGACGTTGGTGAGTGGGCTTACTACCTTTTGGTCAAAATGTAAACTAATGTCTCCACTATCTGCATGCGATATGGAGGTTAGTATCATAGTATTTAGCTGAAGAGCGTATATCAAGGGTTAAGCATTGTGGATGTGCGATCCAGTCTATTTTTTCTTGCCATTTGATACATATTTATCTTCCTTCTTGTTTTTTCCTGGCATCAGCACTCCTCCCACATGCCACAGGCGGTTTTAATTAATTAGCAGGAGACTGCATAAGAGTGTGAGTGACCTACTAGAGTTAGTCCTGGTTTCTGTTAGTACTGAGCAGGTTGCATTAGGCTCCTGTTCAGACGGTGCTATGCTGCATGGTGGCCTCTGTTGTCGTGGTGCTTTTCTGGCTGGCCTGCGTAGCTGCGGCCTGCTGGGATGGTGCCACGTGTCACCATGCAGCATGGCGCCTTCGTCAGATTATGGACAGAGTAGATACCCGCTCTAGGAGACAACCGTGACGTTGGTGAGTGGGCTTACTACCTTTTGATCAAAATGTAAACTAATGTCTCCACTATCTGCATGCGATATGGAGGTTAGTATCATAGTATTTAGCTGAAGAGCGTATATCAAGGGTTAAGCATTGTGGATGTGCGATCCAGTCTATTTTTTCTTGCCATTTGATAATATATGAGATAGACTTATTACATGCAAAGCGAGATATTTCAATCCTTTATTTGTTATAATTTAGATGATTATTGCTTACAGTTTATGAAAACCCCAAAGTCACAATCTCAGGTACCCTTTGCTCAGGAGGTATGGATTAATTAGATTACTAGAGTCTGATACTTTGAGCCTAGAATATTGAACCTTTTCACAATATTCTAATTTTAAGTTGCATTAATGCAACTCCTTTTAAATTGCATTACTGAAACAAATAAACTTTTGCACAATATTCTAATTTTTCAAGTTTTACCTGTCACATTAAAAGGTTGTTCTGCAAATAAAATGTATTTTTAAACTTTTAATGGAGAAAAAAATCCACAATCACCACACTATTTCTCCAGTTCTCCCATGCTGACACTACTTCCACTGAACTATTGTTTATGGCCCCTCTGAAAACACAGGAAATGCAGACTCAGTCAATCACTGGCTCAGGCAAACCACCGCTGTGGCTAGTGAGTGTCTGAGTGGCCATTTTATGTATGTTAAGATAAATCAGGAAATACAGAGCACTGGAGGAACTGGGCATCACAAGAATAGGAACACCGGGAATCAGGTAAATATGGATTTAATTATTTTTCTTACTCCATGTAAAATTTAATAGGTTCACCATAGACTTTGGATATAGATAAAATGCATAATCTCTGCATTAATGTCCAGTAGAATCACCCAATCTTGTTTCATTGTTAATAATGCATTATTTTAGCTATTTTATTTATTTTTTAAATGATTCACTTTTTAGTATTTCCATTAGATTTCTCCATTGAGTTACCATCTTCTATAGTACAGTACATAGTGTAGATAATAGTAAGACCTCTTTTTTAGGATATGTCAGTGCATGTCAAATCAAGTCACATATCCCTTATGCTTTCAAATTTAATCATTATAGTATTTGATACTCTCATATTCTCATATACACATTTTTCAATCTGATACAAAATTTCAAATACATCTAAATGAAATAAATGGATAGAAGTTATATAGACAGTACAAAGTATATTGATATTGTATGCAGTGCAAATATCAAGTGATGCATCAATGTAATTATTGAGCAAACACTTTCAAGCAAAGTAAAGCAATGCATGTTACTAATATCCCAGAGTCGTGCATTTATTAGATTTTGTCATAATGGATGCCCAAAATAAACATGAATTCTATCCAGAGCTTAACCATACAATTGTTTTATAAATGATTGCATAGAGAACAGACTAAGAATTTTTGTTTTATGTTTAATGCTAAACTTTCTCTATTTGTACCATTAGCATCCGTTATGAATGGATCCGGTTGTATTATCTTTATCATAGCCAAGACAGAGCCGTCATGAACTCCATTAAAAGTCAATGGTGGACGGATCCATTTTGTATTGTGTCAGATAATGTCAGAGTTAAACAAATCCGTCCCCATTGACTTGCATTGTGGGTCATGATGGATCCGTCTTGCTCTGCATCCGATGATGGAGAGAAAACTGCAGCTTGCAACATTTTTCTGTCCGGTATGAGAACGCAAACCAAACGGAACGGAATGCATTTTGGAGCATTCTGTTCTGTTCAGTTATGTTTTGTCCCCATTGACAATGAATGAGGACAAAACTGAAGTGTTTTTTTCTGGTATTGAGACCCTATGACGGATCTCAATACCGTAAAATAGAAACACTAGTGTAAAAGTAGCCTTAGGTGCTATTTCTCCCTATTATACATCTAAGATTGTCATAGTTTGTCTTTTTCCCTTTTTATTATAGTTGAGCTCTGTAGTAAATGTAGCAAACCAAACTGATGGAAATTCAATTATTCCAATAAATCATTTCAAGTATGGGTGCACGTCCAGGTTGTGTTCTGTAGCTCCACCTCAAGAACTGTAGGTATCACACAAATATTAGGAGAGCACTACTTAAGTGATGATAATTAATGGTTTTATTTCACTTCATATTATTTCAGCCGGAGTAGGTGGTATATCAGTTGCAACGTTTCGGGCTAACAATCGCCCTTCATTAGGCACTCTGAGGACCACAGTGTGCTTACAGCCAGCTCTTGGCCACGTTTAATGTGGAATAATTATATATATATATATATATATATATATATATATATATATATATATATATATATTATGTTGCACTACGTTTGAGGCTATAATCTTCATTGCTTCATTCATTTACATGTTCCCAGTTCCAGATTTTTTCCCATGTGGTCATCTGTATAGTACTGTATGTCTGTGATTCCAGGATGTCGCTGCCATCACTAGCTCTCAAATACTATTTATACTCAGGTTACTGTTGCACATGAGCCAAATATATGTTCTAGGTGTTGACCAAATCCACACAAGGAAAATGCCCTGCATGTATTTTTGTTATGGAATCTGGTATGGAGGCCCAGCCCAGAGCCTCTAATCAAGATATGAACAAACTTGAACGTACCACTGTCAATGGTTCACAGATTTCTAACTGCTGATACCTCAATAAATCAGCTATTTCCAATCAGGAAAAAAGGCAGAAGGCCAGGCAATTGTTCTCTAGCACTCCCTGCAGGGGAAATGTAGTATTAAATAAAGCTCAATATATTGACTAAATGATCTTGAAATACATTGTTTGGCCAAGACACTGACTTGTGAATCAGGCCTGTGTTCTGTAAGTAACTTCCATCAGTGATTTTGAAACAAAACCATGTGCAAAAACACAGAACAGGTGCAATTTTTTCTGTTATATGGTACCTTATCTCTGGGTAGGATCAACTTCTGGTTTTGGCTCGCAGTCACTGATTGAAATCATTGATCAAACACTGATGAAAATACAGAAATGTGAATAAGACATTGATTCCACCAATATCACACTAGTTCCTCCAATAGCAGTAACACTTTTCTTTGCTGGAGACCCAAGCTAAGACACCTATACTAACATGTGTATTTGACCTAGTAGAGCGTAAGATCAGTGGTTGTACTGATAGGATAACCTGTTTAAAATATACATTACACTTTATTCAGTTTCAGTTATTTACATAGTAGAACTTTATCAGAACTAAAACTGATTGAAGCATTCATTTCATGTTCTCTAATTTGGCTATAGACTAATTTGGACCTAGTTACTCAATCAAATCTCTGCTTTTACAATCTTGTTCACTTTACTCCATTACATTCTTCAATCAGACAATAGTTACAAAAATTACTTATTCTGCCTTAACTGAACTACTCATAAATGGATGGCAAGCCCTCATCCTGTATACATTTCGAGCTTAAATTTTAGTTAATCCTTATATAATTATTTATAATTATTCAATATTGATATCACATTTTCCCATTTAAATGAAAGGTACAGGGGGGGGGGGAGCTAGTGGAGCGCTGTAATGGCTGCCTGATTACAGAGCTCCTCAATGAATCTGTTGCCTATTCTAGAATAACAAGCTCATACTTTATACAACATGGTGAAAATTGCTCGGGTCAGAGAATAGACAAGGTACACCAAGAGCTGGAAAGAATCAGTCAGAGATGGAAACATTTCTTAAGAAGCGAGGAACAGCTCTGCCATGTAGAGACAAGATGGTGCTGGGAAGTGCCAGAATTGCCGCCGCACAGGAGGAATCAGATGGAGAAAGCTCAATCGCTATGTCAGAGAGCGCTGGAGATGCCGAAGACTTATCTCTATCCAGATACTTTTAAAAAAAAGTCCTGTACGAGGCCCTATCTTTACTGCAAGGCACATCAAAACTGATATCAAGCGAATTGGCAACAGAGTGGTCGCACTGGAGGAGGCACAGTCTGGCATCATACAACACAGTGAGTCTTTATTACACTCCTATCATTCACATCTTAATACAGCTCTCCTGCAAATCAAAGATCACGAGAATAGAAGCAGCAGGAAAAATATTCACAAGAGGGGTATATTGGAGGAAATCTCAGCCGAAGGGCTGCCGCAGGGGGTATCTGCCATCTTTTCATCTTTAGTAGGTGCAGAGAAAGCCTCCTCAATAGTAGTGAAGAGAGCCCATAGAGTCCTGAGGCCCCATCCCCCCTCTGGGGGGCCACAAAGAGATGTCATCTGCGGTCTGTTAAACTACCTAGATACAGTGGCCTTGCTGCAATCAGCCAGGGACACAAGAGACTTAGCATATAATGTAGCTACAATTCAGATATTTCAGGACTTTGCTCCAAGTACCCTAGCTAAGTGGCGTACTTTAAAACCACTCACAGACGCCCTCAGGGCACACAAGCTACCAGTGAGATGGCTGTTTCCTTTTGGATTAGCTACAGCCAAGGATGGCCATCAAATCATCATTAGAACACTGCATGATCTGACAGAGGCTTGGGAAAAGCTGGGCATTAGCCCAGTGGAAGTACCCTCGTGGTTACCAATACCCACAGATTCACAGCTGCCAGACCTTCCTAAAGCACCATCTTGGCAAGTGGTCCTAAAAATCAAATCACCCAAGATCAAAAAGATCCAGCAAGATGAGATGATCACCTAACTCGAAAAAAAAAATCGTCTCCAGCACCAGCATTCAATTTAAAACCAGCTTCCTCTTTATTGAGACGTGTTCACATGTAGATACAATCCATTCATCACCTAACTCACTTGATTCCACAGAGAAAAATGGATTGTCTTGGGACCTGAGTAATCTGGTCCATATGTCCTTTGGGGTACTTACATCTGAGTTTACGGTATATACCCTGTATGGCCACCTTCTTGTGTATTAGCCAGCATCAGGAGATTGCCATACTCTCCTCTCAATGCATGAAATGTACTGACTCAAAGATCGAGTCCACTTCTTTCTATTGCCACTGTTTTAGATTGATTAGTTCTCTTTTTTGCTCGTTATACATTTTATACCTCAGTTCACACATGGTCACAGAGGCACATGTGTGACAAACTTTTAAATAGGTAGGTAGATTGCCCCAACAGGTAGGTTCTGTCTTCTTGGGTCAGTGCTTCACAGGTGCATCCCAGCTTGTGATTGCTGGGGCCTTGCTGGTGTGCTTGTCCTGGGAGATGGACGCACCATTTGTGTTTCTCATACTACTAGAAATACAATGCAGCATATTCGATGATGGTTTCTATGTATATATGTTCATGTTTTTAGAGCCTGTGGTGGTGCCATATTACTCTGTGAGACACAGATACATAATGGCTGATTGCATATCTGGTCACATAATGTTAATGGTTTAAATGCTCCACAAACAAAGAGCAGATATTGTACTCTGGCAAGAAGCCACTTCATGCTCCGATGCTCTCCTTTGCCCTGCTCTAGATCCGGCAGGGCAAGGGCCATTTTACCGTCTAGGGCAGCGCTAAAGCCCACCCATCAGTGCTGGTGACATCACTGGGATTCCTGGCAGCCCCCTTAAAGTGCCTTTGCCTATGAGATTTAGCGCAGGCCAAAGGAGAGCATTGGAGCATGTACTGCTCCAGTGCTTCTGTCAGGGGGGCTGCCTGGGTGAAAATGGATGTATGTCCGGGTTGAGCCCCTTTAAAGTATATTTTGATTTGTCAGTGCTTAAAACTGATAGATTTTCAAGGAGACAAATGTTGAAACTAACAATGGCCTAAACCAGGGGTAGGCAACCTTCGGCTCTCCAGCTGTTGTGAAACTACCAGCATCCATACTTACTCTGCTCTTCTGTGAACTCCCTTAGAAATGAATAGAGCATGCTGGAAATTGCAGTTTCACAGCAGCTGCAGAGCCGCAGGTTGCTGATCCCTGGCCTAAACTAACAATGACCTTAGCTGAAGCACACTTGATTGATATGTGGAGGCTCACGCATCCTTCTGAGAAGGATTTTACATACTTCTCCGCAGTACATAAATCGTATCACCGCATAGATTATTTATTTCTGTCGGAACCTCACATACAGTCAATCTGTAAAGTGGATATAGGAGCTATAGTCATCTCTGACCACGCACCTCTCCCTTAAATTTTTGCCCCTCAGGACATGGATGTGGAGACTCAACAACACCCTACTGGAATCTCCAATTCATATACAAGACCTGGGCACAAAATTAACTGAATTTTTTAGTTTCAATACTAGCTCGGAATTGTCAATGCCTATGGTCTGGGAGGCACATAAGGCACCCATATTAAAAAGCAATGCACGAAACAGCTACACTCCTTTATGGCCCAGATTCAGACACTAGAAAGGCTGCACAAAACCTCACAATCTGAAACACACTTATCAGCATTGACCTCGCGCAGACAAAAAGTCAAAGATCTGCTTAATATCAAAGCTGCCAAATCCCTGCAGCTCTTAAAATATAAATTCTATGCCCATGGTGATAAAGGAAATAAAATAATGTCTCATCTTATAAAAAAGAGAAGGGTAAAGACCTTTGTGTCTGCAATTAAGTGGGTCTCACAGGATCACTACAACTCCATCTATATCAAAGGCGTTTCAGACATACTACACCAAACTATATAATCTATCAGCACAAGCGACTGATGTCTGTACACCCAATGACCCACCAACATCAATAATTTCCTTCTTTCTTCATTCTATTAAATCCCCCAGCCTATCCACAGCAGAACAAGAAGCGCTATTAACACCTTTCACACTTACAAAACTGGAAAAAGTGCTCAATTCCATTCCCAATTGTTGCCAATTGTATATAATAAAAGCTCAAGAAGCATTTGATGCCACATTTTTTACAAGTATGTAATTTACTTCCTGGGGGTGCATCTCTGCTGCCACAGGCCCAAAGGGCACATATCACAATCCTCCACAAGGAGGGCAAAGACCCTGAGGAATGTGGGAGCTATAGACCAATATCACTACTCAATTGCAATCTTAAATGGTGGTCAAAGTTACTTGCACACAGAATATCCCCTCTCTCGCATAAACTATATAGACCCGGAACAAGTGGGGTTTGTGCCTGGAAGAGAGGGAAAACATAATGTATGGAGGGTGGTTTACATAATACACGCCCCTAAGCAGAAGAAATTACCCCTTATGCTTCTTGGTACTGATGCCGAGAAGGCTTTTGATAGAGTTAATTGGGAATTTATGATTGAAACTACAGTATGAAGAAATGTAACTTTCCCCAACAGTTTGTCACCACCGTATTCTCTTTATATTCTCAACCCACAGCACAAGTCTTGGTTAACGGCTTGGTTAACGGCTTTCTTTCAGATGAGTTCGCTATTAGAAATTGGACTCGACAGGGGTGCCCCCTTTCCCCTTTCCCCTTCTTTATTTCTATTATGTATAGAGATGCTTTTACTAAAGCTCAGATGGACGGATACAATTCAGGGCTTTTCTATGTCAATACACACATAAAACAGCTACTTTTGTAGATGATCTTGTGCTATTAATTTCAAATCCTGTAGAGGCCTTTCTCAGTGATCATGAAGATTCTGGAGCAAGAGGGGGCAGAGCTAGCGCCTGACCGGCATGGACGTGTGTTTGAGCTTGGCTGCTCTGACCCGGCCATTTTACAGCATACGTTAGCTGCCTGGCATATAAATGGGCAAAATCAGCCAGCAGAAATCAGGGGACTTGTCCCTCTCCCAAAAGCATTCAACCAATATTGGAGAAATTGACAAGTTTAACAAAAAAGCTGCTGCCATCTGCGCAGCACGGGAAGCAAAGATGGCACCGGAGACATACAAGGAAGCAGAGGAAAGTGAGCTAGACCTGCAAGCTGACGGCAGCGACGGTGAAGACCACAGACACCATAAACATCTCCCGATTTCAATAAAATATCTTGACTCAGCATTACAAAGAGTGATAAAACTGCTAGTAGGCGAAATATCCTCACTCAGACATGATGTAAGACACGTCAGTGGCAGAGTAGAAGCCCTAGAAAACAACCAGACCGCGATACTGGATTTCCAGACAGGTGCAGCCATTAGCCTGCAGAAATGCCAATCTCACTTAAATGCTGCATTCAATGCCCTGGAAGACAAGGAAAATCGAGGGGGACGAAATAACCTGCGTTTTAGAGGTGTCCCAGAGACGGACTCTCCCCAAGACTCTCCAGATATCGTCAAATCGATTTGTGGCGAACTTCTGGGCCCAGAACGTTCCGCTTCAGTGGTTATTGAAAGAGCTCACGAGCTCTGCGACCGAAGCCGAGTGGCACTGATCCTCCCAGGGACATTATTTGCCGTTTCCTTCATTTCCAGGACAAGGAGGCGTTAATACTTAAGGCCCGTCAGCTAGGAGGAGTGAAATATAATGGAGTGCCAATCAGTGTCTTTCAAGACCTAGCTCCAATAACGCTACAAAAAAGAAGAATTCTCAAGCCTCTCACGGACTGGCTCAGGAGCCATAAAATCCTCTACAGATGGCAATTCCCATTTGGATTATCCTTCACCTACCAAGGCAAGAGGATTACCATAAAGTCACACCTGGACTTGGGCCCAACATATGATCTCTTGGACATTCCACCCCTGGAAATTGAGGACTGGGACACTGTCCATGACTTAACATCGCTCCTAGAACTTCCCAAGATTGTGCCTTTTGAAACAAAATGCACCCCCAAGGCCCAAAGACAGAAAAAGAAAAGCCAACCTCTTACCCCTAGACTGATGTCTATTGAAGCAAGATATTGCTTTATCTCCTCAGTGTTTATCTCTTATAATGAGTATAAGGCTCTGAGTTTACCTTTTCTGATCTCTATCTTTCCCTGTCTCTATATCCTTCTTGAGATATCCTTCCTGGTTCTTTCTCTAATTTTGATATGTACTCAGCATTTCCTTAGTGTCTATTTTCTGTTATACTAACTTATTGTGTATCCAGCAAACTACTGCCCTATTGTGTTCTCAGTGCCGTCCTGCCATATTATGTACTCAGCAGCCCCTGACTTAATATTTTACCAGCAATCCACAGCCTTCAATGTGCTAATCCGAAATCCAGGCCACTCAGGGTTTGATTATTTGCCTTTGTTTCCTTTTGATACCTCCATCGTCGGGGACACTTTCTGCTTTATATATATATCTCCCTGGTTTCAGTAGTCTGAGGATATGTATTTGCTTGTTTTCCCTTCCTCAAAGTGCTCCTGTTCCTTGCCTCACTCCTCCCCCCCATATCCCTCCCTCTCACCACCGCCTTCCATACCCCCTTATCTGCTTCCCTACCTTCTCTTTATATCTTCAGACTAGATAACTCATTAAGGGACTTTATGGTCCAATGCGCCCATACTCATTTAACGCCTATACCATGTAGCTTCAGCCTTATGGCTATCACAATGCTTATAATAGAGAGCCGGGTCCTTAACTGGCAAATGCCATATCCCCTTTTATCCAGGTCCCTCAGGACCCTTACGTTATATCTGTTCACTGTAATACTCATTATTTGTTTGTTTTACTGTTTTTTCTTTAGGTCTCCCAATAACTCGCGGTGTATCCATCCGAGACGGGTCATCTCATTTCCAAGACAATGGCCTTCCTCACTATCAGTTCATCTGAGTGTTGAGTACTTTACGCAGTTCATCACATGGTTATCAAGTCTTCACGCTTACATAACTCAGCAAATTGCCTCTCCTCCTTATCCTTATGATGGCTATTAATATTGCCTCCTATAATGTTAAGGGCTGCAATTCACCGTCCAAACGGAGCCAGATTTTTGGGATATTGAGGAAAGACAAAGTGAATGTGGTTTTCCTGCAAGAAACCCACTTTAAGACTCATCACTTCCCCAACTTGTCTTTTTCATATTACCCTACATGGTATCACTGTGGGTCCCCACATCAAACTCTAAAGGAGTGAGTATTGGCTTTCATAGCAAGGTTCCCTTTATATTAGACGATCAACTATGTGACCCAGATGGTCGCTTTATAATGACCAAAGGTAAAATGGGTCAACACCTATATACCTTTGTGAATGTATACGCCCCGAACAGTCACCAGATACACTGGCTAAAATCAGTTTTACTAAAATTGAAATCCTTCAGAGAGGGCATTACAGTGCTAGGAGATGACTTAAATCTTGTCTTAAACCCCCTCATTGATTCCTCTTCCCATAAATCTGCACAATCCCAAAAGGGTATTTGCTCCCTGCTGCGAACTTTAGCCAAGTATCATTTGATTGATGTCTGGTGTACTATGCACCCAGATTCTAGAGATTACACCTTTTACTCATCACTGCACAGGTCGTACCAACGCTTCGATTATTTATTCATTTCAAAGGAGCATCTCCAGCTGTGTTCCAGGGCTGAAATGAGATCCATTCTCCTATCCGACCACGCCCACATATATCTCCATATACAATCACCCCTTAACCATAGACCCACTAAGCCACTGGCGATTTAACGAACAACTCATTAGCTCGCCTGATATTAAATCTAAGTTGAAACGCCTGTTTGGATGAATACTTTACTACAAATTGCACCCCTGAGGTCACACCCCAAACAGTTTGGGATGCCCATAAGGCGTTCATAAGGGGCCACTGTATCAGCCTCGGTGCTCACCTTAAAAAGGAGAGACAAAAACAGATAGATTCCCTTCACGGAAAAATCTATTTCCTGGAAAGTGCTCATAAAACATCTCTTTTGGAATCTCATTTACAGGAGTTGTCCTCATGCAGGGCTTCCCTCAAAAATCTTATGAATGCTGCATCTGCCAAGTTCTTTTTATACTCTCAACACAAAGTATTCGCTCATGGAAATAAAGCGTCCCGCTATATGATGACCAGGCTTAAACATCGTAAACTAAATAATTATGTACATAAAATGAAAACTCCAGAGGGGGAACTAACCTTTGAATCGCACAAAATAGCTTCCCTATTTAGGGATTATTATGAATCCCTCTACAACCTCAACCCGCCGCAATCTCTCTCGGGTGACACAGAATCTACACCGCCTTTTGGACCTTACTTAGATAAATTAGCCCTTTCATCACTCTCAGAACAAGACAAAAACCACTTGTCTTCCCCTTCTCTTCTGAAGAGCTTCTTTCCCCCCCAGGGGGAAATGTCTGGGTCCAGATGGGCTCCCTATTCCCTACTACTCATCCTTTCATGAAGTGCTTATCCCACACCTTCTCCCAGTTTTCAATAATACTCTGCAGGGTGTTCAATTATCTGGCGATATGACTAGAGCTCACATTACGTTAATCCCCAAAGAGGGTAAAGATCACTCTTTGTGCCCCAACTATAGACCCATTTCCCTTCTTAATATTGATTTAAAACTTTTAGCCAAGATGCTAGCCAACCGATTGGCGAAACTCCTTCCCTCCCTGATCCACAGGGATCAAGTGGGCTTTGTTAAGCAAAGAGAGGGGAAAGATAACATGGCCCGAGTACTCACCATTCTTCATTATGTTAAAAAAATGGCCTTCCCTTAGTCCTTCTCAGCACAGACGCTGAGAAGGCTTTTGATAGAGTCAATTGGTCCTTTATGTATTCAGCGTTGCGCTCCTGCAACTTTCCTACCCCCTTTATACAAGCAATAGAAGCTATGTACTTACTTGCCTCAGCATCGGTCCAGGTAAATGATACCCTGTCAGATCCCTTCATGATATATAATGGCACTCGCCAGGGCTGCCCCCTATCCCCCCTCCTCTTTGTCCTCGCCCTGGAACCTCTTCTGCAGACCATTCGGTTGGATAGAGACATCCAGGGAATAACTCTAGGTGACCAACAGCACAAAATTGCTTTTGCGGATGACATGCTTTCAATAGTGAGCAATCCCGAAACAGCTCTACCAAAGATATATGGTCACCTGGAAACATATGGGTAGCTCTCCAATTTCAAGGTGAATCACAACAAATCACTGATTGAAAATGAGCACAGACCCAAGCCAACTCTTCAACTTGAACTACGTCCCACTTCAAAATAAATTGGCTGAGGATTTACCCTCCCTGGATGTCCCTACACTGTCGTGGTTTGGGAGGAAAAATATCCTGCTTTCCCTCATTATTCCTAAACTTACCTATCTTCAACAGACTCTACCGATTCCTGTTCCCTCCACGTATTACTCTAAACTTTGGTCCATGTTCATCTCCTTCATATGGAATAAAAGAAAGGCGAGAATGTCTTATAAATCTCTGTCTTACCCGAGAGAGAGGGTGGAATATCATTACCAGACCCTGAACTATATGGTAGAGCGGTTCTACTTACTAGAGTTGTAGACTGGATGACTGCCCCCAAACAGAAATCCTGGGTCACGATGGAACAATCCTTATTGGGACTCCCTTTTAGAGCAGCTCTTTTAGGACGCATGTCCCCGCTGCCTTCCCTTCCTAATATCTCTCCAGTTATGAAAGCTACTTTACATGCCTGGAATGCCATGCAAAATTCAACCTTAGGTTCCCCTCTCCCATCTCCTACTCTTAGAGTGGAGGACGTGTTCCACTTGGCTCCCAGGCCCTAAAAGTCAGTGTTCCCAATGAGATTAGTCATTCCAAGATGAGATTGGTTGATCTTTATAGCAACTGTCAACTAATCTCTGTAAATGAAATGTGTGACCTTCTGAAAGTACCTCAATCCAGCTTTATTGGGCTTCACTTTTTAAGGGCATATTTACACCAAAACGCCCACCTGCACACATTATTACGCCCTATAACCTGGTTTGAGAGCATCATCTCTCAAAGTTCTACCTCACACAAATTGATCTCTCAATGGTATAACAGGCTAAGGACTCCCACTACTGCTCTAACTCCGGCTTTTATTAGATTGTGGGAAAAAGATCTAGGTTGACATCTTCCCCCGGAGGATACCCTCAATATTTACAACTCTTCACACAGGGCATCGAGGTGTGTAAAGATTCAAGAGAATAACTATTAAATTATCACACGATGGTACAAAACCCCTGACAAGACATGTCTTTACTCCGCTTCGGCATCAGACACATGCTGGAGATGCTCAAATCATAGAGTTACCTTCCTCCACATATGGTGGACGTGTCCTGTATTACAGCGGTGGTGGGAGGAGATCTTTAAAACATGTAATCAGATTTGTGGGTTCAATATCACCCCTACACCAGAAGTTGCCCTCCTAAATCTATTTCCACGGGACCCCCCTCCTCCTAATCTAGCACTTTTTAAATATTTAATGAATGCTGCCAAATTGCTAATGCCACTACTCTGGTTATCTACCGATGTTCCTTCTATGAAACAATGGTTTCTGAAAATTTACTAAATAATACCAACTGGAGGAGTTGTCCTCGTGGGAATTGAGATCTCACCACAAATTTCTCAAGATTTTGAATCAATCGGGCTCCTTTAGAGGTTGTAAGACAGATTGTCTTGCAAACTTAGAGACCTTGTTTCTGTGTTGTCATTATACCCAGCTCCTTTTTCCCTTGCTATTACCTCCTCTTCATTGAGTGCAACAGCGTGAACTATCATGCTTATTATGGCCCATCTCGGATGAGATTTACTGCGGTGCTTTGGCACCAATTGAGACGATTTATACTTGCCTTCTTCAGTTGTCTTCTTTCTTTCTGATTTGCCTCGGTGGTTATACTGCATAATTTGATATGTGCTTGACAGACCTGTATTTTGTTCTTGATTTGTGCATGGGCGGTGGAGACTTGTTACTTTCCCTCCACTGTTCTATTCTTGTAATGTATTGACATGCTCAATAAAATTTGTTAAAATTAAAAACAAAGAAAAGATTCTGGAGCAATATGGGAGAGCGTCCAATTTCCAAATTAACTTCACTAAGTCTGAAGCACTGAACGTATCCTTAGCCCCACACCTCCTAATCGATCTTGTCTTCCTTACCCTTCAAATGGCCATCTACAGCCATAAAATATTTAGGCCTCCAAATACCTGCAGACCTAACCTGCCTCTTTAGCTTTAATTATACTCCACTCATTTTGAAGATTAAGTCTTATTTCAATAACATCAATGTCCCTTTGATGTTATGGTTTGGTAGTAAAAATCTGTTGTCCACTTATGTCCTCCCACAAATTTTGTATGTAATTCAATCATTACAGATTACTGTTCCTTCCACTTATTTCTCTCAATTTAGAAGCCTTTTCACCTCATTCCTTTGGAGAGGAAGAATACCTAGGTTAGCATATTTATTGCTTAAAGAAATTAGGAAGTTTCACTACCTGACCTGGCTCTTTATTATGAATTGATTCACTTGGCTATATGGGCATCGCTGCCCAATGTTAACTTGAACACCCCATACTTAGATATTGAATGTTGCCTTATGGGCCGCTATCTACACACCTTCCTCTGCCTAAACTACCCAGTACCCAACTCCAAGATTATACTGAGTGACATAACCAGGGGAATGATTAAAGTATGCCTTTAAACCACTATTTTGCCACAATCCGTTGGTAAAATTTCCAAGTTAGCACCTATAAGTATCATTCCCAATTTTTTGGATCATAAGTTGTTAAAGGTGACGAGTTGGTGGCATAAGTTAGGTAATACGAAAATAGTTGAAGGATTTAAATCTGATACCATACTGTCTCTATCTGAAGTATTCACAAAACTGAATCTAAGGTGTCCTTCCCCATTAATTGCTTAGAATATACACTGACTTGTGAAAGATTCCGTAAACAGATATCTATGCCCCTCCCAGACGCAACCTGGTTGGAAAACCTCACGTTACTTCCAGAACAGCCCAAAAAAGCAATATCTATGATTTATACTAAACTGTTACATAATCAGGTAATTACCAAACCCTGCTATCTACTACAATGGGAGAAGGAACTGGAGAGAAACTTTACAGAGGCTGATTCACAGTTTATAATATCTAATGCATGCTCATTCTCTAGATGCATCCGCTTTTATGAAAATTCATACAAAGCCATTACTAAATGGTATAAAACACCAGGTTTTCTTTACTCCATAGGCCTGACACTCAGTGATAAATGTTGGAGATGTAATGGAGAAAGAGGTACTATGCTCCATATATGGTGGACTTGCCCACGAATCACCAAATTATGCAAGGATATAGAAAGTTCCATAAATACTATTTGATCCACCAACATCACATTAACCCCAGAATTAGTCCCCCTGTGGTTGTCTCTGCAGACCTTTAAACCCTCCAAGCATGACCCCCCCACGCAAATGATAGCCTCAGCTAAGCTCCTTATCCCCACTAAATGGAGGGATACTTAAGCTCCCATCTTTGATATGTGGAAAATGAAAATGCATCAAGTAAATAGAATGGAGGAGCTGGCTGGATGGGAAAATAATAACAGAAAAGGGTATCTCAAGGTGTGGCAGCCTTGGAGGGATTCACAGGGATAGGCATGAAGAGAAAGACAGAGATTTGTCCCACTATCGCATACACTGAGCAACAGCTAAGTGACTAGTTGTGTACTATAGCAGAACTTTTCAGGATATATGTCAGTTCCATTTCAACAGATCTCTACATTTGGAAATTTACCATGGGCTCTTGGTTTGTATTAGTTATAAATGTTTGTTTATTTTATTTATGTTGCACACTACCTAAATCGAAAGTGCTCATGTGAGTTCACAAGAATGATCACAGTGAAGAAATGTTATTCCCTCGCAGGAAACAAGAATCATAGTTACCAACAGGAGATTCTTGGAACTGTACTGCTAACATTGTGTTCTCTATAGTTAAGATGTAGAGGATGTTTTGCCTTCAATAATCACTCTCAGAAATGTATATGAGTACTGTACATTGCCCTTGATGTAAAAGTCCTTGTTATATTTTTTACAATAAAAAAAGATTAAGCAAAAAAATAAATGCAAGGTACGTCATCTACATGTTTTTTTTTCTTTAATGATTCTCATTTCTACTAAATTAATCAATATAGGTCGTAATTTTGCATGATTGTGGTGCTACTGAAATTTGATTAGCATACCCTTGCAATTTACGCTGAATGAAATCTTCCACTAAAAGCATTAAATTCATGCAGTACTTGATCAGGATTTCTAATTACTGATTTGCAAAGTCTTAATGTTTTGGCATAGAACTGGAGACAGACTTACTCAGATCTCTTGGGATCCAACATGTCTTGGTGTACTCAATTACAATGGATCTATCTAGACAAAAACTGTTTTACTTAACATTGATTAAACCATTTATCCAGTGTTTTAGTTTATTTTCTACAGAAAACGTAGACACTTTGCACAATTGCTTATGGCCACCTGATGAAGCATATCAGTTTCCTCCTCAAAGAATACAGTAATTCTGCAAGGATGACTGTAAGCGAAAAGATTAAATGAAATGAACAGAAAATGGATGATGCTGACATAGTTATTCACTCACTTCACAAAATGTATGTTTTGTGCTTTATAAAAAAAAAGCTTTTAAAAAAAATCCATAATATCTCAGCTAGTAACTTTGTAGCCTGATTAATGGAGATGAGCAAATTTGTCAAAAAATAGATTTTGCCGATTCGCTGAATTTTCCGAAAATATTTAAATTCGATCCGATTTTTTTTTTTTGAGAATTGTGATTAAAAAAAACTATTTTCTGGCTGCAGAGAGTCTGTATAGTGGTGTAGAACACTGTGCCATGCAGTAACAAGCATAGGGAGTCTGCTGTGGTAGTGAAACAATACTGTGAGTCAGTATGACATGCACATGACAGGTATCACTCTTAGAATCACTGCACACTTCACTTATTTTGGTAGTTATGGGGCCAAAACTGACCAAATAACTCAAGTGTGAACTCAGACTTAAATGTCGATGTTAGCACCAGGTATAAAGATCTGGCAGAGGACCAAGATCCTACTGAAGCATGAAAGAACGCACTCCTTTTACACAGTCGTCAGCTGATTCCACATAGATATCTACAGAACCTGTTCTATTGAACACTTATACAAGTAGAGCCTCCCTAACAGAGTGGAGAGGGTGTCAACAGTAAGTTTATGTTGACGTCACTGATTATTTTGCCCTTCCTTTGATCTGTATGAACAATAACCCTCCAAAACAATGGATCCTGTCTGTTGAGCATCCGCCTTCACTCGGTCAGCATTTGGTCAGTAATCCATGATGATGTCAACCAGGCCAAATCGGCAAAATGGTGGCCTAGTCAGGGAGTGGGTAGAGTTGGAGAACAGCTTGAAAAGTCCACAGAGTGGCCCAATGACATAGTGTTCAGGTAGCAGCAGCATGAAGAGACCACAGAGAGGCCCAGTGACATAGTGTGGAGGTGGCAGCAGCAGCATGAGGAGACCACAGAGTGGCCTATTTACATAGTGTTGAGGTCGCAGCAGCATGAGGAAGCCACAGAGTGGCCCAGTGACATAGTGTTGAGTTAGCAGCAGCATGAGGAAACCACAGAGTGGAAGGTGACATAATGTGGTGGTGGCAGCATCAGCAGCATGAGGAGGCCACAGAGTAGCCCAGTGACATAGTGTTGAGTTAAAAGCAGCATGAGGAGACCACAGAGTGGCAAGGTGACATAGTGTGGAGGTGGCAGCAGCATGAGGAGACCACAGAGTGGCAGAATGACAGAATGTGGAGGTGGCAGCAGCAGCGGTATGAGGAGGCCACAGATCGGCAAGGCGACATAATGTTGAGGTGGCAGCAGAAGCATGAGGAGGCCACAGAGTGCCACAATGACAGAGTGTGGGGGTGGAAGCAGCGTGAAACTAAACTGTGGTGGGATTATATCACTTTACAAAAGTACTTGGATAAATCCATGATCCCAAGAGGGATGAGAATCAAAAAAAAATACCCACCACAGTTATTTCTGATGATTTTGTCCTCAAGTGGAACAGCATTCTATCGCAATGTTCCCTACAAATTATGACCCTTATCACTGAATGTGAAAGTAGTAAATTGTCTTATGTACAACAAGAAATAGAAACCACTAAAAATGATATGAAGAAGTTTGATACTTTACCTGATTATCAAGAGTTGGAGGCTAAGACACTGGAGTTCGTGAAAGATCTAGAGCAGGGGTGCACAACCTTTTCTGGTTGGGGGCCACATTGTCAGCCTGAACCAATTGTAAGGGCCGAAAATAAAACTTAAAGGGGTATTACCAACTGAAATACCGTATTTTTGGCATACTGAACATACATTATATACTATAAATGTCTAGTTACAGTTCTAGGACTCCCATCTAATAGGAGAATATATGAAAGATTTATGTAATAAGCCATAAGATATAGACCTACATGTCTTTTACCAGATGTTTGGGGGCCGCACAGAATGGTATCGAGGGCCGCATGTGGCCTCCAGGCCGCAGGTTGTGCACCCCTGATCTAGAGGATAGTATTATGAATAACAAACAGATCAAATTCCAAAGAGATATATTTGAATAAATAATTCACAGGTTTTTGAAAGAGGGAGGCAAGATAATCTCCCACGTACCCCCTAATCTATCCTCAAAAATAAAAATAAAAACAAAAATAAAAACCAGGACAGACATGGCTATAGAGCAAATAGAAACCAAGAGAATAAGTCCTCCAAAATCATGCCCAGAGTGAGTTTTGGTTCCTCAGAATAGGACTATTCGGAACTTAATACTGATTCACAGGAATCATTAGAGGAGTGTTCACTGGACACATTGGAACAAGCACCAATAAGAAAAAAATCTACTTATTATAAAAAAAATAAACAAAAGAACGAACCGACAAAAAACGATCACGGAGAGCTGGACGTAAGCATCCAAAGAAAGCCTCATGTCATGTCGATCAGATATGAGAAAAAGGACCAAGCCAATATGATGTGATCAACCTCTCAAAAACACTCACGGAGGACCAGATGCAAGTATTGTACCATGGGACTGAATTTTTTTCCTACTTCGGATTTTGATTTATTTTTAACCATTTTGGATATTAACAAATTTGTGAGGAACTTAACATTGAGGAGACATTTTGTGGACATACTGTATCACCTGAGGATGTTTCTGTCCCTGAGTAACATGAACAAAAGAATACAGTTTACAACTATGACTTTTCTCTCGGGAACACTGCTCTGTGGTTCAACTCACGAACCTGCAGATAGAGGGGAATAGTTTTGAGTCCACGAGTGTAGAGTAGGAATTTATAACGCAGAATCCCTCATACTATCCTGTGCAATCACATACTGATAGTATGACCGTGTTTCAGGAGGTTCTCGAGAGAGAGCTCACTGAAATCAATAATCAAAGGGTTTTGAATGTCCACAGGTCCAGTAAACTTACTCGAAAACAAGAGCAGGCATTGAGCACACTAAGGAACTGCTCCGACATCATTATCAGGGCCACGGACAAGGGAGGTTCGGTGATGGTACTGGATAGGGAGGCGTATCATACACAGATGGTTGGCTTGTTGTCGGATGCCTCCACATACAGGAAACTTAAAAGAAATCCTTTAGATGGATATCAAAGGGAGTTGATTAAGATCCTTGACAAAGGCAGAAGTAGTGGACTCCTTAATGATAAAGAATATGATTTCCTGTGTGTGGAGGCCCCCATAACGCCAATCATTCATGCCCTCCCATTGACCCATAAGAATATCAACCCACCACCCCTGCAACCCATAGTGTCGGGGATTGGATCCCTATTGGAGAGTCTGGGAGAGTGGTTGGACATTCTTATGCAGTCTATGGTGAAAAGATTGCCAGGCTACCTTAGGTATACATCTGATGTGCTCAGGGCGTTTTCAAGTCTGGTGTGGAGGGAGGGGTACAAGTGGTTAACCATGGACATGGTGTCACTGTATCCCTCCATTCCACACCATATAGCCCTTGAAGCACTCAAATACTATCTACATAGGTATAGCAGGCATTCCACGGACTATGTAGATTATATTTTGGATGTGACTAAATTCCTTTTGTCACACAACTATTTTAGATTTGATAGTCAATTTTATCTGCAGGTCCGTGGAGTCTCAATGGGGGCTAAATTTTCCCCCTCCCTAGAAAACCTGGTGATGGGATATTGGGAGGAGTGTTTTATTTTTTTGTAATCAAATATTTTTGGGGTGCCATTGTCTGGTATGGCAGATACATTGATGATTTGCTACTTATTTGGAGCGGCAATGTATCTGCCATACCAGACTTTGTTGAGTTTGTTAACGCAAATGTTTACAACTTGAAATTTATGCACTCTGTTGAGGCACAATCCATCTGTTTCTTGGACCTCAGACTTAGAGGTAGCTCAGGTGAAATTATATATACAGAAACTTATTGAAAGGAAATCTCTGGGAACACCATCCTCAGGCAAGCAGTCATCATCCCAAACACACGATTAGGGCTATTCTGGTAGGTGAGTACATATGCGCCAGAAAGAACTGTAGTACAGGTATGTCTTTTACAAAAGAATGCCGGGTTATAGAGAATAGATTGAAACAACGAGGGTATCCCAAATGGATGTTAGATAGAGCCATAAAAATAGCTGAGAAGAAGGAGAGAAATAATCTTCTCTTTGGGTCTCGTCTGCTTAATACCAAAACCGAAATAGGAAGAGACACACCCACCCTAGTTCTCAAATACAGCAATTACTTTTATCTTATAAAGCAGGCAGTCCACAGATGTCTCCCTATCCTCTATGATGATCATATTTTGTATAAGGTCCTAGGAAAGGGATTGTAGGATAGTATCACGTCACTCCAGTACACTAGCTAATATACTGTCGCCATATCTCTTCACATGTACTCCAGTCAGTAGTCCAAATATATGGCTCAAGTACAATGGTTTTACTAAGGCCTCATGCACACGGCCGTGGAACGTGGAACAGCTGTGCGCGGACCGTGGTATCGCAGCCTAGGAATCCAGCTGACAGCAGGAGCGCACGGCGTCATTGGTTGCTATGACGCCGTGCGCTTTATGCGCTTCATGCTGCCGCTGGACTACAGTAATACACTCGTACGGCCGTGTGCATGAGGCCTAAGTGTGGGGCGCATCCGTGTAAAACTTGCAGGGATGCCAGCCTGATTACTGAGTTTTTCAATGCCTCACATAAGAAGACTATTATTTGAATTGTAATTCAGCTGGGGTCATATATATAATTAAATGCACATTGTGCGATGTTATGTATGTTGGCAGCACAAGCAGACCACTTAAGGTTAGAATACGGGAACACCTTAACCACGTCTCTAACCCTCGAGCAGTGGGTATCTCTAGTGCGGAAAGTCATTTTGTCAGTAAACATGAAAGAAAGATGGACGCCTTCCTTACTTATGCTATAGAGTTAATTTGTGGGGGAGATTTAAAAAGAAGATTACTCTTACGTGAAGCCTTTTGGATCTTCAGATTGAACACCCATTTTGCTTTGTGTTTTTGTACTCAACCTGAGGAGAGAACTAATGTACTTATATCAGTAAAGGGCAACCAAAACAGGACTGTAATGTTTTCTATCTGGGTATCTATACAGTGTGGGCATACTAATTATTCATGTCTAGTGCCTGCAAATTGAAGAATGGTAATATTTACTATGCGGGTTTACATTTGTTAATGGATTTAAATAAAGACAACTATTATATCTACAGTGTATTTAGCATCTGATTCTGATGGAGATGGTACTGCTCCTACCCCCCATCCCGCCACAGCAGCCATGGAAGTGGAATGAGAGCGCAGAGGGCCCCCCGCCCCCTCCCCGGTCAGACCTGCAAGAGGATGGACGATGGTGCAGATATGCAGTGGCCAACTGACTACATAGGATGTCTCTACAGTAGTTTAGTTTGTCCTCCCTTGCAGTGGGTGTAAAAAATACCCCCACTTTGGACCGGTAGTGAGGGTCCAACAAGGTGGAGAGCCAGAAGTCATCTCTCTGCCAAATGGTAACAATTCACTATGTCTCTACCCAAACAAGTGACTCGGAGGGTCTCCAAGCCTCCATCTCCAGTGCCTACTGCCACCGTGTTCCTGGAACATCTGCCTTGTCTTCCTCATCTTCCTCTGGCCCACACACTAGGCCACGGATAATGTCATTTTTACAGTACACACTGTATTTGCTTTCTGAAATGTACAGGAGACAGAGAAATACAATTTTTCAATACCACACTATGCCACGTATAATGTCATTTTTACAGTGCACACTGTATTTTCTTTCTGTAATGTACAGGAGACAGAAATACAATTTTTCGGCACCCCACTAACCCAGAGATAATGTAATTTATAGTACACACTGTATTTGCTTTCTGTAATGTACAGTAGACAGAGAAATACAATTTTTTGGCACCACACTAGCCCAGAGATAATGTAATTTTTACAGTACACACTGTATTTGTTTTCTGTAATGTACAGGGACAGAGAAATACAATTTTTCGGCACTACACTAGGCCAGAGATAATGTAATTATGACAATATACACTTTATTCTGATTTAGTTCTATTTTGGATTCAAATTTGTCCCAAATAAAATGTATTCTCTGCTGGAAAACTGTATATACAGTTGCAGCCTAAATGCACACACAGATCTGTCCACAACTTGTACACTATGGCCAAAATATAATTCACTGTCTGCTGGAGTAATTAATATAACGGTTGCGGATTGAATGCACACACAGATGTGGCACAAGTTAGGTTAATCTCCCCGGAACAAATAATTTCTCTGATGGTACAGGGTATATCTCGGTAGCAGGAACACTGTAGTGAATAAGCTCCTTTTAATAATGTCTGCCCAACACACTGCTTTATAGTGGTGAAGTGTATATCTCAGTACCAGGCACACTGTAGTGAATAAGCCCCTTTTAATAATGTCTGCTCAACACACTGCTTTATGATGGTGCAGTGAATCTCAGTACCAAGGAACACTGTAGTGAATAAGCCCCTTTTGAAAATATCTGCCCAACACACTGCCTAATGACGGTGTTTTGTAGATGTCACTAATCGGAAATCTTTCTGTCTTATCAAAGTTATCAAAGCAATTTTAAAGCCCTGCACTTATCTGTCCCTTCCTGGTGACCCCTTTCCCTTATAGTGCTGAATTAACCCCCTTCTTGAAAAAAAAAAATAAAAAATGTTGCACTGCTGTCAAACACACACTCTAGTCCTTAAAAGGACTGTTAGGTCTTTCAAGGTTTTGGGAGCAAAATCAGTAAGTTTAGAGCAAAATGCTATCTGTCCCTCCCTACTGACTGCTCTCCCTGACGCTGAATGAGCCGAACGCCGGGCCTCAGCTCCTATATGAAATGGTATCACGTGCTCCCGCCATCCAATCAGTGTAAGGCTTACAGCTAACATTACTATGGCCTTACCCTGAGCGGAATTACTTACCTGGACTTTGGTTGGCTGCTTAGAAGGTGCCAAACGTGTGGTGAGGAGACTCGAGCAATGCGACGAATACACGTGGTGCTCGGCCGAGTAAAGCCGAGCGCCGAGCATATGATGCTCGAGCGGAACCGGTACATGGCCGAGCATGCTCGCTCATCACTATTTAGAACATATAACTGCACCGCTGTTAATAAAAGCCCTTTTTCTCCTATATATACACGCTAAAAAAAGGCTTTAGAACATATAACTGCCCTGCTGAATCGCAAATAAGCCTTTTTTTTTTGCACTAATACACCCCAAAATAGGCTTTAGAACATATAACTGCACCGCTGAAAGGCTAAAAGGCCTTTTTTCCACTAATACAGCCCAAAAAAGGCTTTAGAACATATAACTGCACCGCTGAACTGCAAATAAGCCCTTTTTTCCCCACTTAAACATGCCAAAAGAAGGCTTTAGAACATATAAACTGCCCTGCTAAACGGCAAATAAGCCCTTAATTTTTTCCACTTATTCACTCCAAAAAAAGGTTTAGAACATATAACTGCACCACTGAACAGCAAATAATTATTTTTGTTTTCCACTAATACACGCCAAAAAAGGCTGTAATTTTATCACTTCACCACACAATGGCCATTTTGCAGATGCGTGAATGGACCCTAATACTTTTTGTTTTCCACTAATTCACCCCAAAAAGGCTTTAGAACATATAACTGCACCGCTGAACAGTAAATAAGTTCAAATTTTTCCATTAATACACACCAAAAAAGGCTTTAGAACAAAAATTTCCTAGTAATACACCCTGTTTGTGGCTGTATGACACAGCACTTGCACCCCAATAACATAAAAGTTTAACTGGAATTACAGAGGTATCATCTATTGCAAACCTGAAAGCAGTAGTTTAATGGCAATTTAGATCCCCAGTCGAGTTCAGCAAGGTTTAATAGCATTGTTCCTATTACCCAGGCTGTACACTCTCCTATTGGACCCTGTTCTCCTTTTATAGTGTGGATAATGCCTCCCTATCCTTTCCCTATTCTTCTAATGATCCTTCCCTGAACTTCTATTCAGCCAAAAAAAAGTTTCTGTGCGAATCTAACTTTTCCTAAAATTCAGATCGAATTCCACTTCGTCAACTTCGATTCGCTCATCTCTACTGATTTACCTTCCAAATATTTTTTAATAAATATTTCCATTATTTCAGGAGTAGAGTTGATCGAACACCTGGATGTTCGGGTTCGAGAAGTTCGGCCGAAAATTGAAGTTAATGGGGACCCGAACTTTTGGGCGCTAAAAAGGCTGTAAGATTGTCCAGGAAAGGGCTGGAGGGCTGCAAAAGGCAGCAAAATGTAGGTAAATGCCCTGCAAACTAATGTGGATAGGGAAATTAATTAAAATAAAATAAAATAAATAAAAATTAACCAATATCAATTGGAGAGAGGTCCCATAGCAGAAAATTAGGTTTCAAGTCACCCACCAATGGAGAAGGTCAATTTCCATTATTTAGGCCCCAGCACCCAGACAGAAGAGAAAGGTCCCACAGCAAGGAATAAGGCGTCATATCACCCACCACTAGAGAAGGCCACTTTCAGTTATTTAGGCCGAAGCACCAAGACAGAGGAGAGAGGTCCGACAGCAGTGGTGTGGAATTCCTATCGCCCGACGCCCAGGAAATGTGGTGCCGGGCGCCGGGCATGTAGTTTGTTAAGTAACTTAGCCCTGCTGCGGGCAAGTAGCGGGCTCTGCCGGGATACTGGAACTTAGCACCGGCCCCGCAGCTCCTATCGAGTATTTATGTAGTTAATCTCTTTAGAAGTAGCCCGACCTTACTAACTATTGTTGCGCAGGCTCCCCGGGCAGCTTGAGTTTAACATCTCTGTTCCTCCATTCATAAAGTGGGCGGAGCAGACAGGCGGAGCATGGAGGAACTCATGCTGCCCAGGGAGCCTGCACAACAATAGTTATTATGGTCGGGCTACTTCTAAAGACATTAACTACATAAATACTGGATAGAGCTGCAAGGCCGGTGTATTACTGCAGAGTAACACTGCACCGGCCTCTGCGAGCATCCCCCCCCCCCCCCACAGTGTTGGGGGTCTGTGGCTGACACTGTTATGGGGTAGGCTGACACTGTTATGGGGTATATGTGGATGACACATACTGTATAGCATAAGATGCTATATATGTGTCAGCCACAGATCCCACCATAACAGTGTCAACCACAGATCCCCCCATAACAGTGTCAGCCACAGATCCCCCATAACAGTGCGTCAGCCACAGTGCCCCCCATAACAGTGGGTCAGCCACAGTGGCCCCACCATAACAGTGCGTCAGCCACAGTGCCCCCCCATAACAGTGCGTCAGCCACAGTGCCCCCCCATAACAGTGCATCAGCCACAGATCGCCTGCGGCTGTGGCTACGGTGCCATTCACTTCAATGGATCGTCACGCCCCCTCCAGGCATGAGCCAGCTGTGATGTAGTGCGTTCTGGACAGAATCATCTGGTGTGAACAAGGACTAAACTTATAGTCATTTCACGCCACAAAGACTGGAACGCAAGCTGGCCACCTCCCTACATAAAGAAGCGTGGCAGAGCATTGAAGTCCATGGCACGGCAGCCACCTCCTCACCCGCAGTGGTGGCACATTACTGCCTGTGTTCCAGTCCAGTGCTATCTGCTAAAATAGTGGTCACAGCATTCCTGCAGATTGCACCAGACCGGGACGCGGCACCAATGTCTTTAAAACCTTATTTAAATGCGGTTTTGATTTTGAATATTTTTTTTTTATCAGGACAAGTAGATTTTCAAGGGGGACAAGTAGATCGAGCCCATGCTTTAGTCCTTCGACAAGAAGTTTTTTTTTAAATTTCCACACCCCTGAACAGCAAGGAATAATGCGTCATATCACCGACCACTGGAGAAGGCCACTTTCAGTTATTTAGGCCCAAGCACCCAGACAGAGGACAGAGGTCCCACAGCAGAGAATCAGGCGTCATATCACCCACCACTGGAGAAGGCCACTTTCAGTTATTTAGGCCCCAGCAACCAGACAGAGGAGAATGGTCCCACAGCAGAGAATTAGGCGTCATATCACCGACCACTGGAGAGTTCACTTTCAGTTATTTAGGCCCCAGCACCCAGACAGAGGAGAGAGGTCACAAAGCAGAGAATCAGGTGTCATATCACCCACCACTGGAGAAGATCACTTTCAGTTATTTAGGCCCCAGCACCCAGACAGAGGAGAGAGGTCCCACAGCAAGGAATAAGGCGTCATATCACCCACCACTGGAGAAGGCCACTTTCAGTTATTTAGGCCCCAGCACCCAGACAGAAGAGAGAGGTACCACAGCAGAGAATCAGGCGTCATATCACCCACCACTGGAGAAGGCCACTTTCAATTATTTAGGCCCCAGCACCCAGACAGAGGAGAGAGGTCCCATAGCAGAGAATCATTCATCATATCACCCACCACTGGAGAAGGCCACTTTCAGTTATTTAGCCACCAGCACCCAGACAGAGGAGAGAGGTCCCACAGCAGAGAATCAGGCGTCATATCACCCACCACTGGAGAAGGCCACTTTCAGTTATTTAGGCACCAGCACCAAAACAGAGGAGAGAGGTACCACAGCAGAGAATCAGGCGTCATATCACCCACCACTGGAGAAGGCCACTTTCAGTTATTTAGCCCCCAGCACCCAGACAGAGGAGAGAGGTCCCACAGCAGAGAATCAGGCGTCATATCACCCACCACTGGAGAAGGCCACATTCAGTTATTTAGGCCCAAGCACCAAGACAGAGGAGAGAAGTCCCACAGCAGAGAATCAGGCGTCAGATCACCCACCACTGGAGAAGGCCACTTTCAGTTATTTAGGCCCCAGCACCAAGACAGAGGAGAGAGGTACCACAGCAGAGAATAAGGCATCATATCACCCACCACTGGAGAAGGCCACTTTCAGTTATTTAGGCCCCAGCACCCAGACAGAGGAGAGAGGTCCCACAGCAGAGAAACAGGCGTCATATCACCCACCACTGGAGAAGTCCACTTTCAGTTATTTAGGCCCCAGCACCCAAAGAGAGGAGAGAGGTCCCACAGCAAGTAATAAGGCGTCATATCACCCACCACTAGAGAAGGTCACTTTAAGTTATTTAGGCCCCAGCACCGAGACAGAGGAGAGATGCCCCACAGCAAGGAATAAGGCGTCATATCATCCACCACTGGAGAAGGTCACTTTAAGTTATTTAGGCCCCAGCACCGAGACAGAGGAGAGATGCCCCACAGCAAGGAATAAGGCGTCATATCATCCACCACTGGAGAAGGTCACTTTGAGTTATTTAGGCCCCAGCACCCAGACAGAGGAGAGAGGTCCCACAGCAAGGAATAAGGCGTCATATCACCCACCACTGGAGAAGGCCACTTCCAGATATTTGGCCCACGGCACCCAGACAGAGGAGAGAGGTCACATGGCAGAGGTTCAGGCGTCATATCACCCACCACTGGAGAAGGCCACTTTCAGTTATTTAGGCCCCGGCGCCCTGATTGAGGAGAGGTTCATTCAACTTTGGGTTGCTCCGCAAGATCATGGTAAAGTTAAAAATATTATGATTCAATAAAGAAGTGCCCCGGAGTACAAGAATACATGGTTGAGGGGGAGGCAGTTATAAATGTCTATTCTGCACAAGGGAGGGACAGGTCCTGTGGGATCCATGCCTGGTTCATTTTTATGAACGTCAGCTTGTCCACATTGGCTGTGGACAGGCAGCTGCGTTTGTCAGCAATGACGCCCCCTGCTGTGCTGAATACACGTTCAGACAAAACACTGGCCGCCGGGCAGACCAGCACCTCCAAGGCATAAAATGCTAACTCTGGACACGTGGACAATTTGGAGACCCAGAAGTTGAATGGGGCCGAACCATGAGTCAGTACGTGGAGGGGTGTGCAGACATACTGTTCAACCATGTTATTGAAATGCCGCCTCCTGCTAAAACGTTCCGTATCAGGTGGTGGTGCAGTTAGCTGTGGCGTGGAGACAAAACTTTTCCACATTTCTGCCATGCTAACCCTGCCCTCAGAGGAGCTGGCCGTGACACAGCTGCTTTGGCGACCTCTTGCTCCTCCTCTGCCTTCGCCTTGGGCTTCCACCTGTTCCCCTGTGACATTTGGGAATGAACTCAGGAGCTCGTCTACCGACGTGCACTTGTACTCGCGCATCTTCCTATCACGCTCCAGTGCAGGAAGTAAGGTGGGCACATTGTCTTTGTACCGGGGATCCAGCAGGGTGGCAACCCAGTAGCCCGCACACGTTAAAATGTGGGCAACTCTGCTGTCGTTGCGCAGGCACTGCAGCATGTAGTCACTCATGTGTGCCAGGTTCCCCAAAGGTAAGGACAAGCTGTCCTCTGTGGGAGGCGCATCGTCATCGTCCTCCGCATTCCCCCAGCCACGCACCAGTGATGGGCCTGAGCTGTGTCGGGTGCCACCCCACTGTGAACCTGCTTCATCCTCATCCTCCTCCACCTCCTCCTCATCCTCCTCGTCCTCCAGTAGTGGGCCCTGGCTGGCCACATTTGTACCTGGCCTCTGATGTTGCAAAAAAACTCCCTCTGAGCCACTTCTAACAGACTGGCCTGAAAGTGCTAAAAATGACCCCTCATCCTCCTCCTCCTCCTGGGCCACCTCCTCTTCCATCATCGCCCTAAGCGTTTTCTCAAGGAGACATAGAAGTGGTATTGTAACGCTGATAACGGTGTCATCGCCATTGGCCATGTTGGTGGAGTACTCGAAACAGCGCAACAGGGCACACAGGTATCGCATGGAGGCCCAATCATTGGTGGTGAAGTAGTGCTGTTCCGCAGTGCGACTGACGCGTGCGTGGTGCAGCTGAAAATCCACTATGGCCTGCTGCTGCTCGCACAGTCTCTCCAGCATGTGCAAGGTGAAGTTCCACCTGGTGGGCACGTCGCATATGAGGCGGTGAGCGGGAAGGCCAAAGTTACACTGTAGCACAGACAGGCGAGCAGCAGGAGGATGTGAACGCCGGATGCGCTCACAGACGGCCCGCACTTTATGCAGCAGCTCTGACATGTCGGTGTAGTTGTGAATGAACTTCTGCACCACCAAATTCAGAACATGCGCCAGTCAAGGGATGTGCGTCACATCAGAGCTGCGATGAGATTTTGCTCATTATCGCACACCACCATGCCGGGCTTGAGGCCCACCGGCAGAAACCACTCGTCGGTCTGTTGATCAATACCCCACCACAACTCCTGCGCGGTGTGGGGCCTGTCCCCCAAACATATGAGTTTCAGAATGGCCTGCTGATGTTTACCCCGGGCTGTGCTGAAGTTGGTGGTGAAGGTGTGTGGCTGACTGGATGAGCTGGTGGAAGCATAGGAGGAGCAAGCCGATTAGGAGGAGGAGGCTACAGGAGGCAAAGAATGATGCGCTGCGATCCTTGGCGGCGGAAGGACGTGTGCCAAGGAACTCTCCGCCTGGGGCCCAGCCGCCACTACATTTACCCAGTGTGCAGTTAGGGAGATTTAGCGTCCCTGGCCGTGCTTACTGGTCTACGTATCTGTGGTTAGGTGAACTTTGCCACAGATGGCGTTGCGCAGTGCACACTTGATTTTATCGGATACTTGGTTGTGCAGTGAAGGCACGGCTGTCTTGGAGAAGTAGTGGCGGCTGGGAACAACATGTCTGTGTCCACCAGCCTGAATGACAGCATTTCAAAGGCCAGTAGTTTAGAAATGCTGGCATTCAGGCCCAGGGCTCGAGGGTGGCTAGGTGAGAATTTACGCTTTCTCTCTAAGGTTTGTGAGATGTAGAGCTGAACGCTTCCCTGTGACATGTTGGAGATGCTTGATGACGCAGGTAGTGGTGTCGGTGGCACATCCTCTGTTTGGTTTGCGGCAGGTGCCAACATTCCTCCCGAGGCGGAGGAAGAGGCCGAGGCAGCATCAGAAGAGGAGGGGGGGAGCCTGTGTGAGTTCCTTGTTTTTAAGGTGTTTACTCCACTGCCGTTCATTCTTTGCATGTAGATGCCTGGTCATGCAGGTTGTGCTAAGGTTCAGAACTTTAATGCCTCGCTTCAGGCTCTTATGGCACAGCGTGCAAACCATTCGGGTCTTGTCGTCAGCAAAATTGTTTGAAGAAGTGCCATGCCAGGGAACTCCTTGAAGCTGCCTTTGGGGTGCTGGGTCCTTGGTGGCGCTGGCCAGTAGCAGGCAAACTCTCTTGGCAGTGGCTGTTCTGCTTTTGCCCCCTGCTCCCTCTTTTGCTACACTGTTGGCTCGTTCTCACCACTGCCTCTTCCTCTGAACTATGAAAGTCAGTAGTCACCTTCATTCCATGTGGGCAGGGCTGGGACAAGGTCCACCATCAGCAGAGGCTGAGCTGCCCAAGTGCGTCCCCCCCCCCACCCCCTCCAACTTGTGAATGACACTGCTATGGAGGATCTGTGATGGATGATACTGTTATTGGGGAATCTGTGGTTGACACATATGTGTCATCCACAGATACCCCCTCCCCATAACAGGGTCCGTGTAGGAATGACACCAATACAAGGGTATAAAACGAAAAGAAAAAAGGGAGGAGGAGCATTAATCTCTGGATAGGGAATTTGGACCTGGGATGATCCCTAATTCCCTAAGGGAGAGAGCGCCAGGGACAGAAAGGAAAAGGGGGAGGGAGGAGGAAAGGAATGGATGATGACAGATAAAGGGAGATGTATGTATGTGTGTGTGGAGCCGGAATGAATGTGAAAAGGGTATTAGGCAGCTGGCAATGCAAACTTGGGCTGGCTTCAGGGGATGAAGTTGCCCTAGTGGAGAAATAGAGAAAGAAAAAAGGGAGGGATGCATCCCTCCCTTTTTCTTTCTACCAATACAAGGGTGAGGCTGTGGGGTTGTATCTGCTTTTTTGATGACAGCGCCAGCGGCTCGTAGCAGTGACTGTATTCTACCACACTCCCATCTCTCACACACTGTATATAATCTTAACTATATAACTGTAGTGATTTACTACAGTTATATAGTTAATAAGATTATATCCAGTGAGCGGGTGTAGTAGAATACAGTCACTGCACGGGCGTGCTGTCATTATGAAATAGCATATGTGACCCCCACCTCTTTTATTGGTGGTCATTCAGTAAATTAACCCTGTTTTAGGTCGGTGGGGGGTGTCTGGGGATGACAAATATGTGTCATCCACAGATTTTCCCCATAACAGGGTTCATTTTGTGAATGACCACCCAAATTGTGGTGACCCAATACAAGGGAGTTGCATCTGCAGAGCTTTTGTATAATACCGGAGGTCCGTTAGGCTCCGCCCACCTGCTTACTCTGTTTCTAGGTAGAGGCAGCGGGGCCTGATGCTGGAGGCCTGAAGCAGTGAACATAATGGAGGTGAGAGGAGCGCTCTGACGGGGCCCGGCTCAGGGAATGACAGGAGGGAGCGCTGAGCGGTTCCCCCCTGTCAGTCCCTCTCCCTCTGGCCGGCCCCTGCCTGCGCCCTGAGGCTGGAGCGCCCTGAGGCTGGAGCCTCCCCAGCCTCGGTGTCGGCCCTGCCCTGCATGTGGGGTCTAGGACCTCATCGTCCCCTGCATTGTCTTCCACACAGTCTTCCTCCCTGACCTTCTGTTCAGTCTGCACACTGCAAAAAGACACAGCAGCTGGAACCTGTGTTTCATCATCATCAGAGACGTGTGGACTCCGATGAGGTGGTATTCCCATGTCCTCATCATCAGGAAACATAAGTGGTTGTGAATCAGTGCATTCTATGTCTTCCACCACTGGGGAAGGGCTAGGTGGATTCCCTTGGGAAACCCTGCCAGCAGAGTCTTCAAACAGCATAAAAGATTGCTGCATAACTTGAGGCTCAGACAGTTTCCCTGATATGCATGGGGGTGATGTGACAAACTGATGGGCTTAATTTTCAGTCGTCACTTGTTCGCTGTCTGCAGAAGACTGGGCGGGAGATAATGTTGTGAACATGCTGGATCCACTGTCAGCCACCCAATTGACTAGTTCCTGTACCTGCTCAGGCCTTACCATCCTTAGAACGGCATTGGGCCCCACCAAATATCACTGTAAATCCTGGCGGGTACTGGAACCTGAGGTAGTTGGTTCACTAGGACGTGTGGCTGTGGCAGAATGGCCACGTCCTCTTCCAACACCAGAGGGTTCACTAACACCACCACGACCGCGTCCCTTACGAGATGTTTTCCTCATTGTTACCGTTCACCACGCACTACAATAAGAAATAAAATATTTGGCCCAATGTATTGATTTCAAATTCAAGCCTTTTTTTTACAGGCACCTAACACTATCTGCCTTTTTATTTATGTACCGTATTACACTAATCCAGGCACAGGAGTAACCACTGACTTAGGGGAATATCAATTGTAGGCCTAGTATTTAGGCCCTCGATGAAAGGTATCCTTTTATGGACAGATTTACACTTGGAGATGCACAGTAGCGTGTAAAAAAATATGTAGGATTATGCCTTCAGCAATTGTATTTTAACTCTTTGTGTAATATACCCTTTAACAGACAGAAATACAATGGGAGATGCACGGTAGCGTGTGAAGTTATTGAGGATGACCCTCTCAGCACTTGTATATACACCTTAAGTGTAATATACCCTTTTACGGACAGATTAACACTTGGCCTGCAACAGCTGGAACACCAGATTCAGGGTATTGCTATATTGGCAAGTGAATTTAATCCCAGAACATAATCGATCCTTTGACGGATAGTATTAAACTTGTCCAGTCACAGCTGGAACACCAGATTTACTGTATTTCTATTTTGGCAACTGAATTTCACCCCAGACAAAAAATATACCCTTTTACGGACAGATTTAAACTAGGCCTGCAACAGCTGGAACACCAGATTCAGGGTATTGCTATTTTGGCAATTGAATTTCACCCAAGAACAAAATATATCCTTTGTCGGACACTATTAAACTTGGCCAGCCACTGCTGGGACACAAGATTTACTGTATTTCTCTTTTTGCTACTGACTTTCACCCGAGAAAAAAATATACCCTTTTACGGACAGATTTAAACTAGGCTTGCAACATCTGGAACACCAGATTCAGGGTATTGCTATTTTGGCAACTGAATTTCACCCCAGAAAAAAATATATCCTTTGCCGTACACTATTAAACTTGGCCAGCCACAGCTGAAACCACTGATTTATGGTATTGCTATTTTGGCAATTGAATTTCACCCCAAAACAAAATATGTCCTTTGCCGGACACTATTAAACTTGGCCAGCCACTGCTGGGACACCAGATTTACAGTATTGCTATTTTGGCAATTGAATTTCACCCCAGAGGAAAACATATCCTTTGCCGGACACTACAAAACTTGGCCAAACACTGCTAGGACCCCAGATTTATGGTATTCCTATTTTGCAATTGAATTTCACCCCAGAAAAATAATATATTCTTTGCCGTACACTATTAAACTTGGCCAGCCACAGCTGAAACCACTGATTTATGGTATTGCTATTTTGGCAATTTTATTTCACCCCAGATCAAAATATGTCCTTCGCCGGACACTATTAAACTTGGCCAGCCACTGCTGGGACACCAGATTCACCGTATTGCTATTTTGGCAATTGAATTTCACCCCAGAAGAAAACATATCCTTTGCCGGACACTACTAAACTTGGCCAAACACTACTAGGACATCAGATTTATGGTATTGCTATTTTGGCAATTGAATTTCACCCCAGAAAAAAAATATATCCTTTGTGTGACACTATTAAACTTGGCCAGCCTCAGCTGAAACCACTGATTTATGGAATTGCTATTTTGGCAATTGAATTTCACCCCAGAAAAAAAAAATATCCTTTGTGTGACACTATTAAACTTGGCCAGCCACAGCTGAAACCACTGATTTATGGTATTGCAATTTTGGCAATTGAATTTCACCCCAGAACAAAATCTATCCTTTGCCTTAAACTATTAAACTTGGCCAGCCACTGCTGGGACATCTGATTTACTGCATTTCTATATTTGCTACTGACTTTAACCCCAGAAAATAATATACCCTTTTACGGACAGATTTAAACGAAGCCTGCAACAGCTGTAACAACAGTTTTACTGTATGTCTATATTTGCAACTGAATTTCACTGCAGAAAATAATATATCCTTTGCCGGAAACTATTAAACTTGGCCAGCCACAGCTGAAACCACTGATTTATGGTATTGCTATTTTAGCAATAAAATTTTACCCCAGAACAAAATATATCCTTTGCAGGACACTATTAAACTTGGCCAGCCTCAGCTGAAACCACTGATTTATGGAATTGCTATTTTGGCAATTGAATTTCACCCCAGAAAAAAAAAATATCCTTTGTGTGACACTATTAAACTTGGCCAGCCTCAGCTGAAACCACTGATTTATGGAATTGCTATTTTGGCAATTGAATTTCACCCCAGAACAAAATATATCCTTTGCCATACACTATTAAACTTGGGCAGCCACTGCTGTGACAGCATATTGACTTTCACCACAGAAAAAAATATACCCTTTTACGGACAGATTTAAACGAAGCCTGCAACAGCTGGAACAACAGTTTTACTGTATTTCTATTTTAGCAACTGAATTTCACTGCAGAAAATAATATATCCTTTGCTGGACACTTTTAAACTTGGCCAGCCACAGCTGAAACCACTGATTTATGGTATTGCTATTTTAGCAATTAAATTTTACCCCAGAACAAAATATATCCTTTGCAGGACACTATTAAACTTGGCCAGCCTCAGCTGAAACCACTGATTTATGGAATTGCTATTTTGGCAATTGAATTTCACCCCAGAAAAAAAATATATCCTTTGTGTGACACTATTAAACTTGGCCAGCCTCAACTGAAACCACTGATTTATGGAATTGCTATTTTGGCAATTGAATTTCACCCCAGAAAAAAAAAATATCCTTTGTGTGACACTATTAAACTTGGCCAGCCACAGCTGAAACCACTGATTTATGGTATTGCAATTTTGGCAATTGAATTTCACCCCAGAACAAAATATATCCTTTGCCTTAACACTATTAAACTTGGCCAGCCAATGCTGGGACACACTGATTTACTTGTATTTCCTATTTTTTGCTACTGACTTTAACCCTACAGAAAATAATATGTACCCTTTTACGGACAGATTTAAACGAAGCCTGCAACAGCTGGAACAGTTTACGTATGCTATTTTGACAATTTCACCCAGAAAATATATGTCCTTGGACATATTAATTGGCCAGCCCAGCTGAACACGATTTACGTACTGCTATTTGAAGAATTTCACCCAGAAAATATATCCTTTGCCGGAAACTATTAAACTTGGCCAGCCACAGCTGAAACCACTGATTTATGGTATTGCTATTTTAGCAATTGAATTTCACCCCAGAACAAAATATATCCTTTGCAGGACACTATTAAACTTGGCCAGCCTCAGCTGAAACCACTGATTTATGGAATTGCTATTTTGGCAATTGAATTTCACCCCAGAAAAAAAAAATATCCTTTGTGTGACACTATTAAACTTGGCCAGCCTCAGCTGAAACCACTGATTTATGGAATTGCTATTTTGGCAATTGAATTTCACCCCAGAAAAAAAAATATATCCTCTGTGTGACACTATTAAACTTGGCCAGCCACAGCTGAAACCACTGATTTATGGTATTGCAATTTTGGCAATTGAATTTCACCCCAGAAAAAAATATATCCTTGGCCATACACTATTAAACTTGGGCAGCCACTGCTGTGACAGCATATTGACTTTCACCACAGAAAAAAAATATACCCTTTTACGGACAGATTTAAACGAAGCCTGCAACAGCTGGAACAACAGTTTTACTGTATTTCTATTTTAGCAACTGAATTTCACTGCAGAAAATAATATATCCTTTGCTGGACACTTTTAAACTTGGCCAGCCACAGCTGAAACCACTGATTTATGGTATTGCAATTTTAGCAATTAAATTTTACCCAAGAACAAAATATATCCTTTGCAGGACACTATTAAACTTGGCCAGCCTCAGCTGAAACCACTGATTTATGGAATTGCTATTTTGGCAATTGAATTTCACCCCAGAAAAAATATATCCTTTGTGTGACACTATTAAACTTGGCCAGCCTCAACTGAAACCACTGATTTATGGTATTGCTATTTTGGCAATTGAATTTAACCCCAGAAAAAAAATATATCCTTTGTGTGACACTATTAAACTTGGCCAGCCACAGCTGAAACCACTGATTTATGGTATTGCAATTTTGGCAATTGAATTTCACCCCAGAACAAAATATATCCTTTGCCATACACTATTAAACTTGGGCAGCCACTGCTGTGATAGCATATTGACTTTCACCACAGAAAAAAATGTACCCTTTTACGGACAGATTTAAACGAAGCCTGCAACAGCTGGAACAACAGTTTTACTGTATTTCTATTTTAGCAACTGAATTTCACTGCAGAAAATAATATATCCTTTGCCGGACACTTTTAAACTTGGCCAGCCACAGATGAAACCACTGATTTATGGTATTGCTATTTTGGCAATTGAATTTCCCCCCAGAAAAAAATATGCCCTTTTACGGAGAGATACAAACTAGGCCTGCACCAGCTGGAACACCAGATTCAGGGTATTGCTATTTTGGGAATTAAATTTCACCCCAGAACAAAATCTATCCATTGCTGTACACTAGTAAACTTGGCCAGCCACTGCTGGGACAGCATATTTACTGTATTTCTATTTGTGCTACTGACTTTCACCCCAGAAAATAATATACCGTTTTACGGACAGATTTAAACGAAGCCTGCAACAGCTGGAACAACAGTTTTACTGTGTTTCTATTTTTGCAACTGAATTTCACCGCAGAAAATAATATATCCTTTGCCGGACACTTTTAAACTTGGCCAGCCACAGCTGAAACCACTGATTTATGGTATTGCTATTTTGGCAATTGAATTTCACCCCAGAAAAAAATATATCCTTTGCCGGACACTATTAAACTTGGCCAGCCACAGCTGAAACCACTGATTTATGGTATTGCTATTTTGGCAATTGAATTTCACCCCAGAAAAAATATATCCTTTACGGACAGATACTAAACTAGGCCAGCCACAGCTGGAACACCAGATTCATGGTATTGCTATTTTGGCAATTGAATTTCACCCCAGAAAAAAAATATATACTTTGCTGTACACTATTAAACTTGGCCAGCCACTGTTGGGACAGTAGGTTTACTGTATTTCTATTTTTGCTACTGACTTTCACCCCAATAAAATAATATACCCTTTTACGGACATATTTAAACGAAGCCTGCAACAGCTGGAACAACAGTTTTACTGTATTTCTATTTTTGCAACTGAATTTCACCGCAGAAAATAATACATCCTTTGCGGACACTATTAAACTTGGCCACCACAGCTGAAACCACTGATTTATGGTATTGCTATTTTGGCAATTGAATTTCACCCCAGAATAAAATATATCCTTTGCCGGACACTATTAAACTTGGCCAGCCACAGCTGAAACCACTGATTTATGGTATTGCTATTTTGGCAATTGAATTTCACCCCAGAAAAAATATATCCTTTGCTGGACACTATTAAACTTGGCCAGCCACAGCTGGAACACCAGATTTATGGTATTGCTATTTTGGCAATTGAATTTCACCCCAGAACAAAATATATCCTTTGCCGTACACTATTAAACTTGGCAGCCACAGCTGGAACCACTGATTTATTGTATTGCTATTTTGGCAATTGAATTTCACCCCAGAAAATAATATATCCTTTGCACGGACACTATTAAATGAGCCTGCAACAGCTGGAACAACAGATTTACTGGTATTGCTATTTTAGCAACTGAATTTCACCACAGAAAATAATATATCCTTTGCCGGACACTATTAAACTTGGCCAGCCACAGCTGAAACAACTGATTTACTGTATTGCTATTTTGGCAATTGAATTTCACCCCAGAAAAAAATATATCGTTTGCCGGACACTATTAAACTTGGCCAGCCACAGCTGAAACCACTGATTTACGGTATTACTATTTTGGCAATTGAATTTCACCCCAGAAAAAAATATACCCTTTTACGGACAGATCTAAACTAGGCCTGCAACAGCTGGAACACCAGATTCAGGGTATTGCTATTTTGGGAATTAAATTTCACCCCAGAACAAAATCTATCCGCTGCCGTACACTAGTAAACTTGGCCAGCCACTGCTGGGACAGCATATTTACTGTATTTCTATTTGTGCTACTGACTTTCACCCCAGAAAATAATACACCCTTTTACGGACAGATTTTAACGAAGCCTGCAACACCTGGAACAACAGTTTTACTGTGTTTCTATTTTTACTACTGAATTTCACTGCATAAAATAATATATCCTTTGCCGGACCCTATTAAACTTGGCTAGCCACAGCTGAAACCACTGATTTATGGTATTGCTATTTTGGCAATTGAATTTCACCCCAGAAAAAAATATATCCTTTGCAGGACACTATTAAACTTGGCCAGCGACACCTGAAACCACTGATTTATGGTATTGCTGATTTGGCAATTGAATTTCACCCTAGTAAAAAATATACCCTTTTACGGACAGATCTAAACTAGGTCTGCAACAGCTGGAACACCAGATTCAGGGTATTGCTATTTTGGGAATTGAATTTCACCCCAGAACAAAATCTATTATTTGCCGTACACTATTAAACTTGGCCAGCCACTGCTGGGACAACATATTTACTGTATTTCTATTTTTGCTACTGATTGTCTCCCCAGAAAATGATATACCCTTTTACGGACAGATTTAAACGAAGCCTGCAACAGCTGGAACAATAGTTTTACTGTATTTCTATTTTAGCAACTGAATTTCACCGCACAAAATAATATATCCTTTGCCGTACACTATTAAACTTGGCCAGCCATAGCTGAAACCACTGATTTATGGTATTGCTATTTTGGCAATAGAATTTCACCCCAGCAAAAAATATTCCCTTTTACGGACAGATCTAAACTAGGCCTGCAACAGCTGGAACACCAGATTCAGGGTATTAGTATTTTGGGAATTCAATTTTACCCCAGAACAAAATCTATCCTTTGCCGTACACTATTAAACTTGGCCAGCCACTGCTGGGACAGCAGATTTACTGTATTTCAATTTTTGCTACTGACCTTCACCCCAGAAAATAATATACCCTTTTACAGACAGATTTAAACGAAGCCTGCAACAGCTTGAACATCAGTTTTACTGTATTTCTCTTTTTGCAACTGAATTTCACCGCTGAAAATAATATATCCTTTGCAGGACACTATTAAAATTGGCCAGCCACAGCTGAAACCACTGATTTATGGTACTGCTATTTTTGCAATTTAATTTCACCCCAGAAAAAATATATCCTTTGCCGAACACTATTAAACTTGGCCAGCTTAAGCTGAAACCACTGATTTATGGTATTGCTATTTTGGCAATTGAATTTCACCCCAGAACAAAATATTTCCTTTGCAAGACACTAATCATCTTCGCCAGCCATAGCTCAAATCACTGATTTATGGTATTGCTATTTTGGCAATTGAATTTCACCCCAGAAAATAATATATCCTGTTATGGACAGATCTTAACTAGGCCTGCAACAGCTGGAACACCAGATTCAGGGTATTGCTATTTTGGGAATTAAATTTCACCCCAGAACAAAATCTATCCTTTGCCGTACACTATTAGGCCTCTTGCACACGGGCGTCATGTTTGACGCCCGGATAAGATGCGGGTGCGTTGCGGGAATCGCCGCGATTTTTCCGCGCGTGTGCTAACGTTTGTAGTGCGTTGAGCACGCGCGTGAAAAAATCCGCATGCTTGGTACCCAGACCCGAAGTCAGACTTCATCACTGAAGTCTGGTTTCGGGATGAGTATTCTGTATATGTAATTATTTTCCTTTATAACATAGTTATAAGGGAAAATAATCGCATTCTAATTACAGAATGCAATGTTTCCCGGCCTTTAAAGGGTTTAAAATAATAAAGAGTGAACTTACCTTCTCCCATTGTACGCGCAGAGCCCCAGAACGTCGTCTCTCTTGATAGTTTGGCTGCTTGAGGACCTGTGGTGACGTCACAGGGTCACATGGTCCAATCATAGAAGCATTTGAGTGGACCATGTGACCCATGTGATCCTGTGACATCACGGCAGGTCCTTCATCGAACATCTGTTGTTCGATGAAGGACCTGCCGTGATGTCACAGGATCACATGGGTCACATGGTCCACTCAAATGCTTCTATGATTGCACCATGTGACCCTGTGACGTCACCACAGGTCCTCAAGCAGCCAAACTATCAAGAGAGACGACGCTCTGGGGCTCTGCGCGTACAATGGGAGAAGGTAAGTTCACTCTTTATTATTTTAAACCCTTTAAAGGCCGGGAACATTGCATTCTGTAATTAGAATGCAATTATTTTCCTTATAACTATGTTATAAAGGAAAATAATAACGATCGGGTCCCCATCCCGATCGTATCCTAGCAACCATGCGGAAAATGCAACGCATCCGCACATGATTGCGGATGCTTGCGATTTTCCCGCATCCCCATTCACTTCTATGGGGCCTGCGTTGCGTGAAAATCGCAGAATATAGAACATGCTGCGATTTTCACGCAACGCAAAAGTGATGCGTGAAAATCACCGCTCATGTGCACAGCCCCATAGAACTGAATGGGTCCGGATTCAGTGCGGGTGCAATGCGTCCTCCTCACGCATTGCACCCGCGCGGAAAACTCGCCCGTGTGAAAGGGGCCTTAAACTTGGCCAGCCACTGCTGGGACAGCAGATTTACTGTATTTCTATTTTTGCTACTGACTTTCACCGCAGAAAAAATATACCCTTTTTTCGGACAGATGTAAACTAGACCTGCAAAAGCTGGAACACCAGATTTAGGGCATTGCTTTTTTGGCAATTGAATTTCACCCCAGAACAAAATCTATCCTTTCCGTACACTATTAAACTTGTGCAGCCACAGCTGAAACCACTGATTTATGGTATTGCTATTTTGGCAATTGAATTTCACCCCAGAACAAAATATATGCTTTGCCAGACACTATTATACTTTGCCAGCCACTGCTGGGACACCAGATTTAGGGGATTGCTATTTTGGCAATTGAATTTAACCCCTTAAATAAATATAGAAATTTCTATCCTGAGTTTCTAGGGGTGACAATAAGCACAGCCAAGCCCCTGATGTAGGATATAGCAAAAAAAAAAAACTAGTATTGATGGATTGATGGAATTGGTGGCAGCTTGTGCTGGTGCACCACAAGTCACAAATTGGCCGCCAATCACCCCAGAAAAAAGTAGAAATACGCTCTGTGCAGCCTAAAAACCAGTGAGCAATTAACTAGCAGAAGTTGAATGATTCAAAGCTGTAGATCGATCACTTCATTAGGTGCTTTTGCTGAATTTTCCCTGCCTAATCTCGCCCTCACAGAAGCTGCGTCCTCTCCCTACACTAATCAGAGCAGTGTGACGTGTGGAGCTACGTGACTCCAGCTTAATTAGAGGCTGGGTCACATGCTGCACATGGCCAATCACAGCCATGCCACTAGTAGGCATAGGTGTGATGGCTTCTTAGGGCAAGAAGTAAAACGCTAGCTGATTGGCTGCTGTGCAGCCCTGCAGAAAGCGGGACAAAATCTCTGAACAACGGACCCAAACCCAAACTTTTTTGAAAATGAACTATGCTCGAACTGTTCGCTCAACACTATTTAGGAGGTTTTGTAATGATAAACTGTTGTGTGAAAGTTGCCATTACTATAACTCAGAAAACCAAAGGTAGCAAGGATTCATGTAGAATAATGTCCAGGTTCTGAAGACATTGAAAAGTTTCAAGATGCATATAGTGTAACTGTTCGGAATGGTGGGAACAAGTAAAAACATATATAAAGTTGATATGGATATGAAACCTAGAAGAGTTACAATTAGTGTCTAGGCAGCTATCTCTTGCAATCCCCCTTCATGAACACACAGGTATTTGGGGTATTGAGTCTGTGTGTGTTTGGAGGTGATCTACACTCACTTTGCAGCCTGAGTGTGTGGTGTGTGCAGAGCGAGAGCTTGGAGGTAGTCAGGCCCCTGGCAGACCCATCCCTGGTCGTGAGACACAGGTGCATACGTGACAGTACCTATGATAATAAACAGTATTGATGACCCCAGTAAGTATTTGGGGTTTAGTGACAATTGAGGTTAATCTGTCATGCCACCACTAGACAAGTAATAGAGTGAACTGTAAGAGAGAGTTAAAAACATTAAAATTAACAGTTCTGAATAAATGGGTATTCCTTGAACAGAGGTACTTGAGGATGTTACTTTATTGAACACCACTCCACTGTTAAAAAAGACCAGGAATACAGTGGGTATTTGAACAAAACTGCTACTGTCTATTGCTGACAGAATTTCCCTAATTAAAATGTCGTTTTGTCATAATTGATATTTTTGTTTAGTTTCTGTCCAGTTTGCATCAATGATAAATTATTCAGTATTTTTCTATACCTAAGGGTGGGTTTTCTTTGCCAAATTCCCACTACTGTTTTATGGTAGGGAAATGTAAATATAGTTATTGGGGCAGTTATTCCAGTATAGGTATAAAAAATGAACACAAGGCCATCTCTCACAGAAAAGCTGGGAGTTGTTAAAGAGGACAATAAAAATAGAGGAATCTTGAGACTTTAATCCCATATGGGAAAGCAGCATTTGTATTAGAGGGATATCACGTTAGTAAATCATTTTTTTTTCCCAAAGGGAACTGATTGACTTTTATTTATTGACTTATTTGAGGGACCAGATTTTTATAGATTAAGTCATTATCAAATATATCACACACTTAAAATATAGATATTAAGAAATAATTTGATTTAGCTGTTTTGCCAAATTTCACAAAGGCCTCATGAACACGAACATTGCCCACTCGTGGCCGTATTGCGGCCCGTAAACTGCAGGTCTGCAATATTCCAGCATCGGCCATGTGCTCCCCATCACTTGAATGGGACTGCATTTCAGAGCATGTTCGGCCGTGTGCATGAGGCCAAAGAAAGTAGATTTGAAACAAATTACTTTGTCATGAAGTGCATTTCTTTGTATGTAGCAGGCACAATGACTGGGAACTTTGATTGTGCTGCTCCCCATCATTGAACCACATGAGAAGCAGCATTCATCACTGATCGCGGCATGTGAGATTAAAATTAAGGCATTTCAAGGGCTAATCAAGAAAAAAAAAGCATACTCACCTTACCCATTTGATCTTGGAGAGTCCATCATGGCCATCACGCTGTCCAGGAGCGGTTACGTCATCACTAATAACGTGACTACACCGGGCAGTGCAGTGACGCACAAGTCACACCGTGTGAGATTTTACATTGTTTTTGCAATCAAGACGGCTGTGACGGCCTCTTTGTGCGCAAAAGGATGAGGTGAGTGTTTTTATTTTTCACCATCATTTCAGGAAAAATAGATTCGTTATCACAAAGCGTGAGAAAATTCGGCTTCGCAGCAATTCAAACTTTTCCTGAAATTCAGATCAAATTTCACTTCGGACACTTTGATTTGCTGAACACTAATTGTAAACGTAAAAACAGAAAAAGAAGGTCAAATCAATTAGTTCTAAATTGATCATAACAGGGGCTATGAATAAAGTCAAGTATTATAGTAGGGAGAAATAGGAAAAGAATATGGATAGGAAGTTGGCAAATAGTCAATGGGAATCTAGTTTGAAGAGTATATTAAGTTATTAACCACTTCTCTGAATGAACATTCTGAACCGTCCATTCAGAGATTGCATCCGCACGCTAATCGTGCAGGTACTGAGCAGGTAGTGACAGCAGGGCACCCCATAGAGAAGGATAGGACCATTGCTCTGTGTCCCTGCCTTTTGGATCTCTGTATACACAGCACAGAAATAGCACTGTGTATACAGATAGGAAGTGAAATGCCACTTCCTGTTCGAGCCCAGGTGGTCCTGTGACCAGTGGGGCTGGGAGACTGCAGTAGCTACCAGGTTTTCCTGAGACCTGAGACCCCGATCAGCTCTGCAATGAGGCTGAAAGTCATTGTATAATGCTGTACATCCAGTCTTGGGGCTGTATTCCTCCTGTAACTCGCACTACTATGTCAGCCCCAATTACAGTAGAAATCAGCACACACACAAAAAAATTTATAAAAATGTGTTAAATGTCCCATTATGGGGGACACAAAGTCTAAAATAAATAAATAAATACTTTTTCCTTCCTCTTTATTTTATTCTCTACCATGTTCACGATTTCTGCCACCTTTCTTTTGTCTTTAATTATTTTATTGCGCATGCGCCGCATCATGTTGTCACGATGCTACCCAGCAATGTCAAGTGACTGCTTGGTTGCAATCATGTGAACGGACAAGATGCTTTCTCTTCTGGATCACTTATATGCCTTATGGTGCCATCACTGGACATAATTAAGTGTAAGAAATGTATGTGGCTATAATATGATTTCATCATTTACTACACATGTGCAATATATTTATCATTGAGTGTTGGTTTCTGATTGGCTCCAACTTCTTCTTATAGAGAAACCAATTCCAATTGGAAAGTTCCTACCAGGACGTAGGATATGCTCTACAGATCATAGATTTGAAGAGTACGCAAATGATCTGAAGCATCGTTTCTCCAACCGTGGATATAGCCAACGATCCGTCAAAGAAGCCTATAGCAGGGCTAAATCATGCTCTCGTTCTCCTTTATTCTAAGAAACAGAAGTCTAGTGATGATACAATGAGATTCATCACAAATGATCATTGTAGATGGTTTGAGATGAAGGCTTGTTTGAAAAAATGTTAGCCAGTACTTTTAACAGATCCAATTGTTGCGAGATATGTTGTTTCTGGCATTTCGATGGTGGCAAGAAAATCTAGAAATTTGAAAGATCCTTTGGTAAACGCCTTTATTTAAAGCAGATTCCTCCAATCTTCCCTGGGATTGGTAAGCCTAAGTGGGGTTTTGTCCCATGTGGGAGGTGTATTGTTTGCACCAACATGGAGAGGCTACTGAGTTTTGTGATGTTATTGGTAGAAAGATTTTTCAAATCACACTTCGGTTAACTTTTTCTAGCACAGCAGTTGTTTACTATGCAAAATGCCCATGCCCAAAGGTGTACGTGGGTCTTACTACAAGGGAGCTGAAGGTCAGAGTGTGGGAGCATGTTCGAGATATTTCATCTGTAGGGTTGAGCGGACCCCTGGATGTTTGGGCTATCCGGGTTTGGCCGAACTTCGGGTCAAAGTTCGGGTTCGGGATACGAATTTCACCTGAACTCGAACCCGAACTCCATTGAAGTTAATGGGGACCAGAACTTGGGTGCACTAAAATGGATGTAAAAGAGTCATAGTGAGGGCTAGAGGGAGGCAAAAGGAAGCAAAGTGGGGGTAAGAGCATGACAAATGCCATGCAAACAAATGTGGATAGGGAAATTATGTAAAATAAAAGAGAATATAATATAAATAATTAAAAAATAATAATCTTGAACTAGGAGGCGGAGGTAAAAGTGGAATAGGAGGTTGAGGAGGCGGTGGATGTGGTGGTGAAGGTGGAAGCGAGGAGGTAGAGAAGATAGCCAACACTGTTTTTGTTGTTTTTTTATTTTAACCACTTAAGGACCACAGGTTTATACCCCTCTAGTGACCAGGCCTTTTTTACAAATCGGCACTTCACAACTTTAACGGTTTATTGCTCGGTCATGCAACTTGGCACCCGAATGAATTTTACCTCCTTTTCTTCTCATAAATACAGATTTCTTTTGGTGGTATCTTAATGCTGCTGACATTTTTCGTTTTTCTGATATTAATCAAAAAAGACCAAAATTTTCTCAAAAAAGTGTAATTTTAACTTTTTCTGGCAAAATTGTTCAAATATAATTACATTTCTATACAAGTTTGTGTCAGAATTTATTGTGCTACATGTCTTTGATTAAAAAAAATCCAATAAGTGTATATTTATTGGTTTGCGCAAAAGTTATAGCGTTTACAAACTATGGTACAAAAAGTGAATTTCTGCATTTTGAAGCAGCTCTGACTTTCTGAGCACCTGTCATGTTTCTTCAAATGCTGGAATGCCAGGATAGTATAAATACCCCCCAAATGACACCATTTTAGAAAGAAGACAACCCAAAGTATTCACGGAGGGGCATGGTGAGTTCATGTATGATTTCATTTTTTTTCACAAGTTAGCAGAAAATGACACTTTCTGAGGAAAAAAAATAAATAATAAAGTTTCCATTTCTGCTAACTTCTGGCAAAAAAAAATAAAAATCTCCTACAGACTAAATATGCCCCTCAGTGAATACCTTGGGGTGTCTACTTTCCGAAATGGGGTCATTTGTGGAGTGTGTTTACTGTTCTGGTATTTTGGGCAGGACTAAATTGTGAGCAGCCTTGTAAAGCCTAAAGGTACTCGTTGAACTTTCCGCTCCTTTACGCACTTAGGCTGTAAAAAAGTGGCAAACATATAACCATGCTGGGTGAGAGAAATATCTCTGTAAATTGACAACTTTGTATAAGAAAATGGAAAAAGTTGTCATTTACAGAGATAATTCTCTCACCCAGCATGGGTATATGTAAAAATACACCCCAAAACACATTGCCCTACTTCTCCTTAGTACGGCGATATCACATGTGTGACACTTTTTTGCAGCCAAGATGCGCAAAGGGGCCCAAATTCCAATGAGTACCTTTAGGATTTCACAGGGCATTTTTACGCATTTTACGCATTTGGATTCCAAACGACTTCTCACGCTTTTGGGGCCCCTAAAATGCCAGGGCAGTATAAATACCCCACAAGTGACCCTATTTTAGAAAGAAGACACCCCAAGGTATTCTGTGAGGGGCATGGCGAGTTCATAGAAGAATTTATTTTTTGGCACAAGTTAGCGGAAATTGATTTTTTTTCTTCTTTTTTTTTTTCTTACAAATTCTTATATTCCACTAACTATGTGACAAAAAATAAAAACTTACATGAACTCACCATACCCCTCACGGAATACCAGCGTCTGATATGCGATTTGGATGTGATTTACTGACATCTACAGCCTGCCAGCGCATGATCAGCGCTGGCAGGCTGTAGACTAAGTTCTAACCTGTCGGGCTGCAGTGAACGCGGGATAGGCGTGATCGAGACCTGAGAGAACCACCTCCTTCACGCCTTTTCGGAGGTGGTTCATTTTTTTCCATTTATTTGTTTATTCATTTATTTATTTATTTTATTATAAATTTGGGAAGACCTCAAAACATTGGGAACTAGAAAAGAGAATGCAAAAAGAAGTGTGCTGGAGTACTAACAATGGCTGGGTGCGGCCAATATAATTGTCTATTCAGCACAAGGTACGGACAAGTCCTGTGGGTTCCATGCCTGGTTCATTTTAATGAACGTGAGTGAGCTTGTCCATGTTGGCTGTGGACAGGCGGCTGCACTTATGTGTTATCACCCCCCTGCCATGCTAAACTCACGTTCGGACAATACACTGGCCACAGGGCAGGCCAGCACCTCCAAGGTGGAAAGGGCAAGCTCAGGCCATGTGCCCAATTTGGAGACCCAGAAGTTAAATGGGGCAGACCTATCAGTCAGTACGTGTAGGCGTATGCACATGTACTGTTCCACCATGTTGCTGAAATGCTGCCTCCTGCTAAGACTTTCCATATCAGCTGGTGGTGCTGGCTGTTGAGACATGCTGACAAAGATTTTCCACATTTCAGCTATGCTAACCCTCCTTTCTGAGGTGCTGGCAGTGCCCCAGCTGCATTGGCAACTTCTTCCTCATCCTCTGCCATCGCCTTATGCTTCCACTGAGCCCCGCTGTCAAGTGATAATGCCATCCACAGTGCGTCTATCAGCGCAGCGTGCGCTTGTACTTGCGCATCTTCTGATCACACTCCAGTGACGGAATTACGGATGGCACGTTGTCTTTGTAGCGGGGATCCAGCAGGGTGCCCACCCAGTAATCAGCACTGGTTAGAATGTGGGCAACTCAGCGGTCATTGTGCAGGCACTGCAGCATGTAGTCGCTCGTGTTTGCCAGGCTGCCCAGAGGCAACGACAAGCTGTCCTCTGTGGAAGGTGTATCGCCTGTGTCCTCTGTATCACCCCAGCCACGCTCCAGTGATGACCATGGGCTGCTTTGGGTAACATCCTGCTGTGAACACGGTTCCTCCTCATCATCATCCGTTTCATCGTCCAGAACTGTGTCCTGGCTAGATAGTTGTGTACCTGGCCTCTGTTGGTGCAGGAATCCACCCTCTGAGCCACTTGTGGAAATGATAACCGTGGAAATGATCCCTCTTCCTCCTCCTCTTCCTCCTGTGCCACATCCTCTTCCATCATCACCCAAGCGCTTTTTCATGGAGACATAGAATTGGGACAGTAATGCTGAGGATGGCATCATCGGCACTGGCCATGTTGATGGAGTACTCGAAACAGTGCAACACGGCACACGCGTCCCGCATGGAGGCCCACTCGTTGTTGGTGAAGTGGTGCTGTTCCGCAGAGTGACTCACCCGAGCATGCTGCAGCTGAAACTCCACTATTGTCTGCTGCTGCTCGCAAATCTCTCCAGCATGTGCAAGGGGGAGTTTGACCTTTTCGCATATGAGGCGGTCAGTAGGAAGGCCGAAGTTACGCTGCAGCGTAGATAGGAACGCAGCAGCAGGGTGGGAATGCCGAAAGCTCGCAGAGACGGCCTGCATTTTCTGTAGTAGCTCTGACATATTGGGGTAATTTTTCAGGAACCTCTGCACCACTAAAATCATCACATGCGCCAGGCAAGGGATGTGCGTCAAACCGGCTAGGCCCACAGCTGCAACAAGATTTCGCACATTATCGCACACCACCAAGCCGGGCTTAAGGCTCAGTGGCACCAACCACTCATCGGTCTGTTGTTCTATGCCCGTCCACAACTCCTGCGTGGTGTGAGGATTTCCCCCAAACAGATGAGTTTCAAAACAGCCTGCTGTCGTTTCCTCCTGGCTGTGCTGAAGTTGGTAGTGCAGGTGTTACGCTGACCAGATGAGGAGGTGGTAGAGGAGGAAGGGAAGTAGCAGGAGGAGGCAACAGGAGGCAGCAAGAAACGTCCTGCAATCCTCGGTGGCGGAAGGACATCCGCCAAACTGCTATCCGCCTCAGGCCCAGCCGCCTCTGCATTTACCCAGTTCGCATTTAGGGACATATAACGCCCCTGCCCGCGCTTACTGGTCCACGTATCGGTGGTTATGTGGACCATGCCACACATGGCATTGCGCAGTTCAAACCTGATTTTGTCTGCAACTTGGTTGTGCAGGGAAGTAATAGCTCACCTAGAAAAGTAGTGGCGGCTGGGATTTTTTAAAAAGTATCCGTCTCCACAAGATGGAATGACAGCATTTTAAATTCCAGGAATTTCGCTGGTGGGTAGGTGGGTACTTTCTCTTTCTCTCCAGTATTTGCGGGATGGACAGCTGAAAGCTTTCATGGGACACTGTGGACATGCTGGGTGACGATGGTGGAGGTGATAATGTTACTGCCACATCCTCTGTTTGTGGGGAGGCAGGTGCCACTGTCACTTCAGATGGGGAGGAAGAGGCCGAGACTGCAGCAGAAGAGGGAGCAGGAGGAGCCTGAGATCTTGCATTGTTTTTGAGGTCTGTACTCCACTGTAGCTCATGCTTTGCATTTAGATGCCTGGTCATGCAGGTGGTGCTCAGGTTTAGAACATGTATGCCTCGCTTCAGGCTCTGATTGCACAGCATACAAACCACCTACGTCTTGTCATCAGCATGTTGTCTGAAGAACTGTCACGCTAGGGAACTCCTTGGAGCTGGCTTTGGTGTGCTCAGTCCCTGGGTGTGGTGGGCAGTAGCAGGCATACTAGCTAGGGGACAGTCACTCTGCTTTTGCACCCTGCTCCCTCTTTTGCTGTGAGGCTGGCGCTGTGTGACCAACACCTCTTCCTCCGAACTGCACACGTCATTCACATGACCTTGATTCCATGTGGGGTCTAGGATCTCATCTTTCTCCTCATCATCTTCCACCTTCTCCTCACCCCTGCACTTCTTGCCGGTCTGCACACTGCAGATGGCACCTATGTTTCATCATCATCAGAGACGTGCTGCGGTGGTTCTCCCATGTCCACATCCTGAAACATAAGTGGTTATGGTTAGGCATCAGTACACTCAATTTCTTCCACTTCTGGGGCAGGGCTATGTGGATGGCCGACAGAAACCCTGCAAGCAGAGTCATCAAAAAGCATAAGAGATTGCTGCATTACTTGGGGCTCAGACTGCTTGCCTGATTTGCAAGGGGGTAAGGTGAAAGACAGATGCCCATGAGCTGCAGGTGCAAACTCTGCGCTTTCAGCAGGGGACCGGGTGAGAGACAATGCGAAGGAATTGGAGGCACTGTCATCCACCAAATCTACTACAGCATCTACTGTACTTGTTCTAGCCTCACCATTCGTATTCGGGCCTACAAAATAACGCTGAACGTTCTGTCGCCTATGTGCACATGAGGAAGGGGTTTCATTTGGGCATGTATCTGGCACAGATCGACCATGTCCACATCCTCTCTCTGCAACAGGAGATCCACCAACACCAGCAGCACCACGTCCAGGGCCATATCCCTTATTTGATGCTCTCCTCATTCTTTGAGGTGACCCAACGAACTAACAGATGGATTAACTAGATTTATATCCGTGTCACGTATGCAGTGCAGGTGTACCTCACACAAACAGTAGGCATATGTCACCCACCGATGTAACAGATGGATTAACTAGATTTATTTCCCTGTCCCATATGAAGTGCAGGTATACCTCACACAAACAATTGGTATATGTCACCCACTGATGTAAAAGATGGATTAACTCGATTTATTTCCCCGTCATGTATGCAGTGCTGGTGTACCCCACACAGACAATTGGTATATGGCACCCACCGATGTAACAGATGGATTAACCATTATTTTTTTGTGTCAGGGGTAGAGGTGAGCAGACACCTGGATGTTCGGGTTCGAGGAGTTCGGCCGAGCTTCACTGAAATGTTCGAGTTTGACCCTGAACCCGAACCCCATTGAAGTCAATGGGGACCCGAACTTTTGGCCACTAAAATGGCTGTAGAATAGCCCAGAAAAAGGCTAGAGGGCTTCAAAAGGCAGGAAAATATAGGTAAATGCCCTGCAAACAAATGTGGATATGGAAATGATTTAAAATAAAATAAATAAAAATTAAACAATATTAATTGGCAACTCGGAGAAGGAGGTGGAATTGGAGGTTGGGAGGCATCAGGTGGGAATGCAATCTGCAGTGTGTCTATCAGCGTGCGTTTTGTTGTCAGTAGTCACGCATCTTTTGATCAGTAACATACGTTTTGACAAAATTTGGTTTCCTGTCAGCAATGCACAGCTGTGGCTTATCACTGGCAAAACAGGCTTCATGTCACCCACGAATGCAACAGGCGATTATCAGAAATGTAGGCCCCTGCCACCCAGACATAGGAGAGGTGCATTTGCGGCAATAAGAGCTTAATGTCACCCAGAAATGGAGCAGGCCATTTTCACTAATTTAGGCCACTGGCACCCAGACAGAGGAGAGGTTCATTCAAATTGGGGTAGCCCCTGAAATAATGGTGCAAATAAAAAAAAGGATTCAATGAATAAGTGTACTGGAGTAGAAGAATATATGTTTGAGGCGGTTAAAAATGTCTATCATGCACAAGGTACGGACAATTACTGTGGGATCCATGCCTCGTTAATTTTAATGAACGTGAGCTTGTCCATGTTGGCTGTGGACAGGCGGCTGCGTTTGTCTGTAATGGTGCCCCCTGCCGTGCTAAATACACGTTCAAACAATACACTGGGTGCAGGGCAGACCAGCACCTCCAAGGCATAAAGGGCAAGCTCAGGCCACGTGGACAATTTGGAGACCCAGAAGTTGAATGAGGCAGAGTCATCAGTAAGTACGTGGAGGCATGTGCATATGTACTGTTCCACCATGTTGTTCAAATGCTGCCTCCTGCTAAGACGTTCCATATCAGCTGGTGGTGCAGGTTGCTGTGGCTCGGTGACAAAACTTTTCACATGTCGGCCATGCTAACCCTGCATTCTGAGGAGCTGGCCCTGACACAGCTGCAGTGGCGACCTGGCCATGAGCTGCGTTGGTGCCACCCTGCAATGAACCCAGTTCCGCTTCCTCCTCTACCTCATCCTCCTCTTCCTCATCTGCCAGAACTGTGCCCTGGCTGGCCACATGTGTACCTGGTCTCTGCTGGTGCAGGAACCCACCCTCTGAGCCACTTCGGAATGACCGGCCTGAAACCCTGTGAAATGGCCCTTCTTCCTCCTCCTTCTCAGACACATCCTTTTCCATCATCAACGTAATAGATTTTTCAAGGAGACATAGAAGTGGTATTATAATGCAATGGTGTCATCAGCACTAGCCATGTTGGTTGAGTACTCAAAAGACAGCAACGAGGTACACAGGCCTCGCATGCAGGCCCAGTCACTGGTGGTGAAGTGATGCTGATCCACAGAGCGACTGACCCGTGCGTGCTGCAGCTGAAACTCCACTATTGACTGCTGCTGCTCGCACAGTCTCTCCAGCATATGCAAGGTGGAGTTTCACCTGGTTGGCAAGTCGCATATGAGGAGGTGAGCTGAAAGGCCGAAGTAATGAGGCAACCGGAGGCAAAGAATAATGCCCTGCGATCCTCGGTGGTCGAGGTACTTGCGGCAAACCACTATCCGACTTGAGTCCATTCACCACTACCTTTATCCAATGTGCAGTTAGCGAGATATAGCGGCCCTGGCCATGCTTACTGGTCCATGAATCTGTGATAATTTGGACCTTGCCACAGATGCCGTTGAGCAGCACACACTTGATTTTATCCACCACTTGGTTGTGCAGGGAAGGGACGGCTCGCCTGGAAAAGTAGTGACTGGCTGGGAACTATGTACTGTGGGACAGCCACCGCCATCAGCTGTTTGAAACAGTCTGTCTTCACCAGATGGAATGACAGAATTTCAAAGGCCAGCAATTTTGAAATGCTGGCATTCAGGACAAGGGATCGCGATTGGGTATGTGGGTATTTTCTCTTTCTCTCCAGTGTTTGGGAGATGGACAGCTGAACTCTTGCCTGTGACATGGTGGAGATGCTTGGTGATGGTGACGGAGGTTGTGGTGGTGTTGGTGGGACATCCTCTGTTTGCTGGTTGCTAGATGTCACGTTGACGCCAGAGGTGGAGGAAGAGGCTGAGACAGCAGCAGAAGAGGAAGCAAGAGGAGCCTGAGACCTTTCGTGGTTTTTAAGGTGTTTACTCCACTGCAGGTCGTGCTTTGCATGTATATGCCTTGTCATGCAGGTTGTGCACAGGTTAAGAACATTTATGCCTTGCTTCAGGCTCTGATGGCACATCGTACAAACCACTCGTGTCTTGTCGTCAGGACATTGTGTGAAGAACTGCCACACCAATGAACTCCTTGGAGCAGGCCTTGGTTTGCTCGGTGCCTGGGTGCGGTGAGCAGTAGCAGGCGTACTGTCTATGGAACGGCCGCTACGCTTTTGCACCCTGCTCTCTCTTTTGCTGTGCTGTTGCCTCTGTTTGACCACCGCCTCTTCCTCAGAACTTCACACGTCACTAGCATGACCTTCAGTCCAGTCTATGTCTAGGACCTCATCACCCTCAACATCATCTTCCACCCATTCATGACCCCTGCCCTCCTCGTCGGTCTGCTTATTGCAGAAAGCCATAGCAGTTGGCACCCTCTTCCCATGTCCTCATCCTGCAACATAAGTGGTTGGGCATCAATGCATTCAAGGTTTTCCACTTCTGGATGCAGGGCTAGGTGGATGGGCTGGGAAACCCTGCCAACAGAGTCATCAAAAAGCATAAGAGTTTGCTGCATGACTTGGAGCTCTGACTGCTTGGCTGATTTGCAAGGTGGTGAGGAGAAAGACTGATGGGCATGTGCTGCAGGTGCCAACTCTGAGCTTTCTGCAGAGGACTGGGTGGGAGATACTGTGAAGGAACTGGCTCCACTGTCATCCACCCAATCTACTATCGCCGGTACTTGTTCTGCCCTCACCATCCGTAGAGCGGCATTCAGGCCTACTAAATAACTCTGCAGGTTCTGTCGCCTACTTCCACCTGAGGAAGGTGTTTCACTTGGACCTGTAGTTGGCACTGAACTGCACCTCCTCTCCCAGCAACAGAAGCTCCACCAACACCACCAAGCCCATGCCCACGTCCTTTATTTGATTTTCTCCTCATTATTTGTGTTCACCCACCAAGCTGACAGATGGTTTATCTCCGGTGTCAATTTAACAGCCAATAGTCAGCAATTAAGTTCAATTAAATTAACACTAAGGCAGTGCCCGTCTCATAAAAATGCTCTGTGGAACAAGAATACACTTTTTTTCTCAAAAATACCATAATGCACTATTTCACTGCAGAAATGTAAATTGGGTATTTTTACGCTGTATGCACAGCTGCTTTTTGAAGCAAGAATTCGGCTTTTTCTTTTTTTTACAAAAAATACACTAAGGCACTATGTGCTGCTCATATTGTTTTGTAATGTTCTATAATTACTGTATTAATATGTTTGATGTTGCTGCCATCTAGTGGTCAGAATTAATATTGCCTACCAAGTTCAGATCAGCTTTAACAGGAAGTTGTAATATTCTTATGAGAGACAGTGACCTTCAACCTGGAACTTCTTGTCCTCCATTTCATGAGTGAGCCTGGACCAGCAAGCAGCACACAGTGGTGCTCTGAAACATTTCAGGACTTATGGTGGAATTGTCCGTAAGTTTTTTCATTGATGGTAGGAAGCTGTTACACAATGTTTAATGTACTGACATGTATGTTTTGATTATGTTTATGTTGTAGTTTTACTGAAGTTATTCAGAAAGAAGAATACATACAGATTTGATGGCTCACATTTCTTGACTTCTGGATTATTGTTAAGCTGTCTGAATAGCGTTATACAACAGTCAATAGCGCGAAGCAGAACACACTATTTCACAGCAGAAATGTAAAATGGGTATTTGGGCGGTGTATTTTAAACTGTTTTGTGGACCAGGAATAACGCTTTTTCCTCCAAAATTCACAAATGCACTATTTAACCGCTGGAAATTAAACATAGGTATTTCTACGCTTTATGCACAACTGTTTTGTGAACCAAGATCATATTTATTTTTCCTAAAACACACTAATGCACTATTTCAGTGCTGCAATTTAAAATTGGTATTTGTATGCTGTATGCACAACTGCTTTGGGGACCCAGAACAAGGCTTTTTTTTCAGTAAAACACACAAATGCAGAATTTAATTGCTGGAAATGAAACATAGGTATTTATACGCTGTATGCACAACTGGTTTGGGGACCCAGAACACAGCTTTTTTCACCAAAATTCACAAATGCAGTATTTAAAGGCTGGAAATTAAACATGGGTATTTCTACGCTATATGCACAACTGTTTTCTGGGCCTAGAACAAACCTTTTTTTTCAGTGAAACACACTAAAGCACTATTTCCATCCTGCAATTTTAAATTGGTATTTGTACGCTGTATGCACAACTGCTTTGGGGACCCAGAACACAGCTTTTTTTTTTCAGTAAAACACACTAAAGCACTATTTTCTTGCTGCAATTTAAAAATGGTATTTGTACGCTGTATGCACAACTGCTTTGGGGTCCCAGAGCACGGCTTTATTCACCAAAATTCACAAATGCAGTATTTAAAGGCTGCAAATTAAACATAGGTATTTCTACTCTTTATTCACAACTGTTTTGTGGGCTTAAAACACACCTTTTTTTGAGTAAAGCACTATTTCCGTGCTGCAATTTAAAAATAACATTTGTACGCTGTATGCACAACTGCTTTTGCGACCCGGAACATAGATTTTTTCCAGTAAAACACACAAATGCAGTATTTAACTGCTGGAAAATAAACATAGGTATTTCTATGCTTTATGCACAACTGTTTTGTGGGCCTAAAACATCGCTTTATTCACCAAAATTAACAAATGCCGTATTTAATGGCTGGAAATTAAACGTGGGTATTTCTACGCTTTATGCACAACTGTTTTGTAGGCCTAGAACAAGCTTTTTTCAGTAAAATACACTAAAACACTATTTCCATGCGGTAATTTAAAAATAGCATTTGTATGCTGCACAACTGCTTTGGCGCCCCAGAACACAGCGTTTTTTCAGTAAAACACACAAATGCAGTATTTAACTGCTGGAAAATAAACATAGGTATTTCTACGCTGTATGCACAACTGGTTTGGGGACCCAGAACACAGCTTTATTCGCCAAAATTCACAAATGCAGTATTTAAAGGCTGGAAATTAAACGTAGGTATTTCTACGCTTTATGCACAACTGTTTTGTGGGCCTAGAACAAGCCTTTTTTCAGTAAAATACACTAAAGCACTGAGCTACCAAAAAGGATTAGACTGATGTCCCTGGCAGGCTGGCACACATGCAGGTCACATACAGTTCCAAGGACACTGCAGTGGCTAAAATGGCCGCCAACCCCCACCTCAGTAACAGATAGATTAAAAAAAAAAAATTCTTTGCAGTGGCTGGGTACATAAATGTAGGATTTCAGAAGTACCCTCCCTAAATATTTGCTGTATCTTGAGGATTGCACAACAACAGGTTCTACAAATTTCTTCCCTAATCTCTCCCTGAGAACACAGGCAGCAACCTTTCCCTAGACTAACACCAGCAGAGTGACGTGCGGCACTACGTGACTTCAGCTTATAAAAGGCTGGGTCACAAGCTGCACTCAGCCAATCACAGCCATGCCATTAGTAGGCATGGCTGTGATGACTTTATAGGGCAAAAATGTAAAACGCTTGCTGATTGGCTGCTAAACAGATCTTTAAAAAGTGTGAAAAAACGCCAAACAAAGGACCCAAACTTTTTTGAAAATGTTCAGGTTCAGGTCCGTGTCTCGAGCACCCCAAAATTCGGTACGAACCCGAACTATACAGTTCAGGTTTGTTCAACCCTAGTCAGGGGAACAAGGATGGTGCATTGCACCCACAAAAAATCGCTGTAGGTCACCCACAAAATTTACAGCCAGATTAACTATTACATTTCTGTGTCAGGGGTGCCAAGATGGTATACTGCACCCACAAAAAAACCACTATAGGTCACCACATTATAAATAGCCAGCTATTTATAATGCCTGCCTGCCTCCTTCCTCTTCCTGCAATACTCAGAGCTGATGGGCGGTGCTACACGTGATCCAACTTTTATTGAGAGTGGGTCACATGATGCACAGGCCAATCACAGCCATGCCATTACTAGGCATGGCTGTGATGGTTTCTAAGTGCCCACAGCTAAAAGCTTATTGATTGGTGTCCTGCAGCCTTTCAACAAGCTTTATTAACCAGTACAGGACCGCCTAACGTAGGGATGCGTCCTGCGGACGGTCCTGTAGCTCTGAGATGACGCGTGGGCGCGTCATCTCGTGAGAGCCGAGATTTCCTGTGAACGTGCGCGCGCGCGTTCACAGAGAAGCGCGGCACGGCAGTTAGGCTACAGCCTGCCAGCGATGATCCATTGCTGGCAGGCTGTAGATGCGAATAAAATCACATCAAACAGCTATATCAGACGCTGTTTTGTGAACAGCGTCTAATATAGCTGCTACCTGGTCCTCTGGTGGTCCCATTTGCTGGGATCGACCACCAGAGGACCAGGTAACACAGTAAAGTTGCACCAAACACTACACTAACCCCCCCTCACCTATTAACCCCTTGATCACCCCATCTAGACCCCCTGATCACCCCCCTGTCATTGATCACACCCCTTGTAAGGCTCCATTCAGACGTCCATATGTGTTTTGCGGATCCGTGGATTCACGGATCCGTGGATTCACGGATCCGCGGATCCGATCCGCGGATCCGATCCGCAGATCCGATCCGCAGATTCTCAAAACACGGAAACCGGCAATGTGCTTTCCGCATTTTGCAGATCCGCACATTGCCAGAACTATATAGAAAATGCTTTTTCTTGTCCGCAATTGCGGACAAGAATAGGACATGTTCTATATTTTTGCGGAACGGAAGTGCAGACCCGGAAGCGCGGATCCGTAATTCCGGATCCGAGCGGGACAAAGTCTGTCCCCATAGAAATGAATGGGTCCGCAATTCCCTTCCGCAAACAGAATTTCGGACGTGTGAATGGGGTATAAGGGTCCCCTATCACCGCCAGTTAGTTAGCTACTTGTTAGGTAGCTAGCGCCCAGCCCACCGCACCGCAGTCACTGATTTTGGCAGAGATTTTTTCATCCACATTTTCAGCGCAGAGGCTGAACGGAAAAAAAAAATCTCATTACCCGTATGCTCAATATAAGGAGAATCGCAGAAACTCCTAATGCTGGCCATACGTGTAATGATTGCGGAGACCCTCAAATGCCAGGGCAGTACAAACACCTCACATGTGACCCCATTTTAGAAGACACCCCAAGGTATTCCGTGAGGGGTATGGTGAGTTCATGTAAAATTTTACTTTTTGTCACAAGTTAGTGGAATATGAGACTGTAAAAAAAAAAAAAAAAAATGAATTTCCGCTAACTTGTGCCAAATTTTTTTTTTTCTGTGAACTCGCCATACCCCTCACAGAATACCTTGGGGTGTCTTCTTTCCACAATGGGGTCACTTGTGGGGTATTTATACTGCCCTGGCATTTTAGGGGTCCTAAAGCGTGAGAATCCAAATGCGTAAAAATGCCCTGTAAAATCCTGAAGTTACTCATGGGAATTTGGGCCCCTTTGCGCATCTTGGCTGCAAAAAAGTGTCACTCATGTGGTATGCCATACTCAGGAGAGTAGGCAGTGTTTGGGGTGTATTTTACATATACCCATGCTGGGTGTGAGAAATATCGCTGTAAACGACAACTTTTAAATTTTTTATTCAAAGTTGTCAATTTACAGAGATATTTCTCTCACCCAGCATGGGTATATGTAAAAATACACCCCAAAACACATTGCCCTACTTCTCCTGAGTACGGCGATGCCACATGTGTGACACTTTTTGCAGCCAAGATGCAAAGGGGCCCAAATTCCAACGAGTACATTTTAGGAGGGCATTTTTACGCATTTTTCTTCTCACGCTTTAGGGCCCCTAAAATGCCAGGGCAGTATAAATACCCCACATGTGACCCCATTTTGGAAAGAAGACACCCCAAGGTATTCGCTTTGTGAGACTAACTTGTGCCAAAAAAAAATCTTCTATGAACTCGCCATGCCCTCATGGAATACCTTGGGGTTTCTTCTTTCCAAAATGGGGTCACATGTGGGTATTTCTACTGCCCTGGCATTTTAGGGCCCTAAAGCGTGAGAAGAAAATGCGTAAAATGCCCTCCTAAAAGGTACTCATTGGAATTTGGCCCTTGCGCATCTTGGCTGCAAAAGTGTCACACATGGTATCGCCGACTGGAGAGTAGGGCAGTGCTTGGGTGTATTTTACATATACCCATACTGGGTGAGAGAAATATCTCTGTAAATTGACAACTTTGAATAAAAAAATGTAAAAAGTTGTCGTTTACAGCGATATTTCTCACACGCAGCATGGGTATATGTAAAAATACACCCCAAAACACATTGCCCTACTTCTACTGAGTACGGCGATACTACATGAGTGACACTTTTTTGCAGTCAAGATGCGCAAAGGGGCCCAAATTCCAATGAGTACCTTTAGGATTTCACAGGGCATTTTTACGCATTTGGATTCCAGACTTCTTCTCACGCTTTAGGGGCCCCTAAAATGCCAGGACAGTATAAATACCCCACAAGTGCCCCATTTTAGAAAGTAGACACCCCAAGGTATTCCGTGAGGGGCATGGTGAGTCCACAGAATTTTTATTTTTTGGCACAAGTCAACGGAAATTTATTTTTATTTTTTTTTAATTTTGTTTTTTACAAAGTCTCATATTCCACTAACTTGTGACAAAAAATAAAATTGAAAAATGTCATTTTTTTGCAAAAATGTCGTTAAATTTGTATTAATGGCAAAAAAAGTAAAAATGTCAGCAACAATGAAATACCACCAAATGAAAGCTCTATTAGTGAGAAGAAAAGGAGGTAAAATTCATTTGGGTGGTAAGTTGCATGACGGAGCAATAAACGGTGAAAGTAGTGTAGTGCGGAATTGTAAAAAGTGGCCTGGTCATTAAGGGTGTTTAAGCTAGGGGGGCTGAAGCGGTTAAATTCCCAAACACCGAACTCAAACACAAACTTTTCCGGCAAAGTTTGCGTTCGGGTACCAGAACTCACAAAGTTCGGTATGGACCCGAACTTTACAGTTCGGGTTTGCTCAACACTATTCATCTGCTCTTAATGACAGGGATGTGACTAATTTGAAAACTGTTGCTAGACAGTTCAAATGCTATCATGCCTGTGAACCTAGGGCTTTGATAGTTCGGGGAATAGATTGTGTACCAAAAAACCTTAGTGGTGGAGACATTTCAAAGAAACTTGCCCAATTGGGAATGTACTGTAAATGGATCTGGAAATTGAACACACCTCGTCCAAATGGACTAAATGAGTCTTCTGGATTTTTATCTTTCTTGCAGGCATCTCTCGGGTCAGCATATGCTATTTGTTTTTAATTATGTTTTAATCAAGGACTGGTAATGAATATATGAAATTATTTATTATGTATATATGTATGTAATTAATCACTTTGATTATAAAATTTTAGATTCGATCCAAACATGTTCCTGGACCAACAAATCCTGTCTTTTGTGTATGTGTTACACCACTAATTTTTTATTACAACCTGGATTATTATAATTATTAATTATTTACATGTTTACAATCACGATATTTGAATATTATATATATATATATATATATATATATATATATATATATATTACTTGTCACATTATTTGCAATTTATATCTTTATGTATAGATTATCATATTCATAATTATGAATTATTTGTAATCATAATTTTTATTAATTATCATTTTTGATATGGTATCTGTTAAATCATTATGCATTCACATTACATCTTCATATATAGATTACAATATCTATTGGTTTGTAATAATTCACACATACACAATCATGTTTGTTAATAATTATCACTCGTGCATAAGTTTTCTCACATTATCAAACTATATTATAATTTGTGTTATGTTTTTTATGGATTTCATTTTGAGTGGGATAATGCCATGCCTGAGCATGCGCTATCACCCTCTTGATGCCATCTGGCATCTATCCCGTACTGATTCTATTGAGAGATTTTCCGGCGTCATGTGACCTGACGATGGATCACGTGACTGACTTGTCACGTGACGAGTCACGTCACACATATGTGGCTCGCTCTGCGGGAATTTTGTGATCTAGGTGTGAATAAGTTATGATAATGGGTGTCGAGCACCATGATTGGTGGTTACGAGTATTTACTGTGTGTCCTGAAGTGATGACGCCACTCCCAGACGAAGGTTCGCCGAAACGCACGTCGGAGTTAGCGCAATCCTGGAGGAGGCACATTCTGGGTAATTGATTCTACCTTTTGTATTTGGTAGCATTGTTTGCACTTGCACTTTAGTTTTTAATTAAATGTTGGAGCAGTATGATTTAGTACCATTGTGCCCCTTCTAGTTGGCTGTTGCCTTTTCCCTGCACTTGTTTTTATTGTGATTTCTCATATGAATTTTGTAAATACAGTATATTATTGACTTCATGCTGTCTGGTAGTCCTTTTATAGGTATTTGAGTTAATTTATTTTACCATAGGAATGTAAGTACTTGGCATTGGCAATATATGGTAATCACATTGTCTATTTAAGCCTTATTTGGTATATATTCCTTCTTAAAGAGTGTGTCTCCTTACATGCAGTTAACTGCAAAACCAATGTGGATTGTTTCTGTTTGTAACTCAGCTGGTCAGTATTTATATGATCTTGTGCATAGGGGATTGTTTTATTTATTTTCTTATAGTTTAATTAGGCTATTAAGAAATATTTGGATGGGAATATTAATATGTTTATATGTATTACCGCTGTTTGAATGTATTCCAACATTTTGCACATGCTATTATGCACTTCAATATACCATAGTGGGTGGCATAATGTTTTGTGGTTTATGTGTCATACCTTATATCTAACGCTATACTGTACATATCATTTTAATGTAATGGATTAACTAAAATTTATATTTCTTAGAAATGGCAATGGGTGTTATTTTTAATTGGTGGTTTCCTCGTAGTAAAGTTTTTTTTTTCTGCAATGGAATCAAAAGAGTAATGATTCAACTATTCATTGTACTATTAAAATCACTTACAGCAAAAGAAGATCACAAAGCATAAGATAATGTAAAAAACACATAATAGAAATCAAGATTATGAATTAAAGTATTCATCAAATGATGTCAGTATTGCAACTGCAAATAACAAATTACAAGTCAAGGATTCAAGGATATGTGTCTTACAACCATGCTAACTCTAAACAATTTAGCTTAGCTTTTTCTAGAAGAATACGTTTCTAGTGACTTTTCATGATCAGAAGAATCATGTGGGGTTTGCTTTGACTTTTATAGTACCAAAAATCTCTATGGAGCCCTACGCTACAGCTTGTTGTCAGTCTTCCCTTTATGAAAAAAATAACTTTTTTTGCTTACAAACAGCTCCATGAAATTAACACATTTTTGAAGTGTTTGTTGGAGGATAGCATTTTCTTTTGTCACACGCCTTTGTGACATCTATTTTTTTTCCAAATGTTTATTCATTTCTCATGAAAAAACAAAACAAAAAACACAACACTCCCAGAGCCTGCTACAATTTGAAAAAAAATGCCAAGAGATGAGTGTTGATCGAGCACCTAAGTGTTCGGGTGCTTGGTTGCTCGGGCCGAACACATTGGGATGCTCGGTTCCTCTACAGAGCACCCGTGTTCAATGGAAGTCAAACAGGAAAAGGACAGAAATTGATAGAAACACCACTGAAATGCTTCGGGAACAGCATGGGGACGATGTCTGGATGCATCTTGGACTCCAAGGTCGTATACAAGGAGATAAATAACTGATACCAGCTGTACATATATAATTATATACAGAAGATACCCAGGTTATACCAGCATGGTCCATATCACTATGTACAAGAAGATGTCTAACTTATACCATTTGTACATATATAATTATATTCCATGAGATGCCAAGGTTATACCAGCATGGTCCATATCACTATGTACAAGAAGATGTCTAACTTATACCAGCTGTAAATATCTCTCTGACCTTTCCTCGCTTTTGGGCTCCATCCCCTACACTTCGTTACATCTTGAAGCCATGGATTCATATGGGTCCAGATTTCCATTCGGACTCAGAATGAAAAGAATATGATGCTTATAAGTTCGTTTGTTTAAAATGTAAATTATAATGTATAAATACATGGGGTATGGAAGATGACTGGGGTTATTCTATGTGTCCCCTATAGACCCTAAAATCCCAATATTTACGTTGGTATATGTTTATGTATGACTCTAAAACAGAAGCGGAATAACTGGATTTAGGAATCCTGGTTTTTCAAAATAATACCCGGCATGCTTTGCATAGAAAGTCTCCCTTTAAATAGCCTCGGATTTCCTCACTGTCTTTACCACTGATGAAGGGGCCACAACATAAGAGCCCCGAAACGCGTTTGGGCAGAACAGTGAGGCTACATAATAGAAGAGCGAATCGCTTTTGGACTTTGGATACTGGATTGATCACTATACCGCTGCATCGCTATTTGTCATCTAAAGCGAGGACCAATAAGACGCTCTGACAACCGCCAAGTAAGGACCAATAAGACGCTCTAGTCACCGTCACGTGGGACGCCATTGTATGACGACGGTGATCACGTGGGTCGCCGCGGCAGGTCCTAACAGGTCACAGTATCGACCAGCGAGAAAGCGGAGGATACAAGAAGAAGACCGCAAGGAGCGGTAACGTATGAAACAATTATAACGCTTGATACATTGTTGTGAGACATTAATGTTAGAACGGAAACAGCACTCCCAACCCGTATACTAACATCTTCAGCCTATATACCAAGACTGGTGTAGGTATAGTGCTATAAGAGGGCGCAACATTAAAAGGAGGGCGTTGTACCTCTAAGGTGCACCACGAGGAGGCCCCCTACTCTACAAAAAGTGAACTGTTACATCTCCCTTGGGAGAACAATTACCTGACTGCGGTCACAGAGGATTCCTATGTGGACTGATTGTGCATATGCACATTTGATCTTTTGCACATCTGATTTTATATGTATTTTATATTTGCCAATTAATTAATTTGGGTACCCAGATTTGATAGCTTTGGAGAGAACATATGCTATAAGATCTCTCTATCGTGGCTGGACAGATTACACAATAGGGCTATCTGTTTTGTTTTAGATATAGGTATATTTTAATAAACTTATTTGATTTTTAACATTATACTTCTAGTCTCCATATGCCTGAGTGAAAGTTGAGTGCCCTCCCCTATATACTCTTTAAACACATGTACAAGAAGATGTCTAACTTATACCAGCTTTAAATATATAATTATATACAGGAGATAGCCAGGTTATACCAGCATGGTCCATATCACTATATACAACAAGATGTCTAACTTATACCAGCCATAAATATATAATTTTATACAGGAGATAGCCTGGTTATACCAGCATGGTCCATAGAAATAGATATTAAGTAAAAAGGCTGAGATGTACCTTTTCTACAGAATGTTATTCAGATACAAAGAATGCATTTCACCTCATGCTTTGCTGCTTGGATGGACAGTTGACTACCTGAGATATCTAGTAAGGGAGGAGACTCGAACATCGGGCTCAAGAGCACATGGAGTGTTCAGCCGATCAACGCCGAGTGCTCGGGCAGAACCGGTGTTCGGCCGAGCATGCTCACTCAACACTACAAGGGACAATAAAAACACCAGGAAACTGACCCAAAAACTTGTGTATGTTTGTTTGTTTTTTATTTTACTACTACCCAATATCTGAACGCAGTGCTACTGATTTCAGAAAATGCAATGAAAAATGACACAAAAATAGGACATTTTCCCTTCAAAAACAATCAAACAAACAAAAAAAAACACTAAAATGTATCAACCTCTATATGCCACCAGACTTAAAGAGTTGTAAAGTTTGTCACATGCTTGCACAGAATGTTGATATTTTTGGGGGTTTAGAGCCCTTCTTGCCATTTTTTCATATAGTCAGCTCAGCGTTTCAGGGATCGGAAGTGTGGGGGTGGTGATAGTCAGCTTTTTTACACCAAGGAACTGTTGTATATAATACCGCAAAGCTATCTTAGCTTTCTGTTATGGCCCACAGGTCTGCACAGATTATCGGACTTCCGATCGGATAAATTAAGTCTTAATAAATGTCCCCCATATTGGGACATATATTGAGTATATTGGGCAGACTAGATGGGCCAAATGGTTCTTATCTGCCGACACATTCTATGTTTCTATGTTTCTATGACACCAGTCTGATATAAAAATATTATTTCAGGTTTACAGATAAAGAGGGTCATTATTCATATATGGATAGTAAAAACTCTAATTACAATTCCTTCATTAAAATTTAAACAAAATGCAGTTTGTTTGTTTGTTTTACTCACTTGAAAGCACTCACAGTATATTACTGGTAAAATGGCCTAACTAACATTTAATTGTAATGGCATTTTATTCTCTTTAAAGAGGTACACTGGTGAAAGAAATTTGTCTCCCATCCACTGGGCAGGGGATAACTGTTAAATCAGTGGAGATCCCTCTGTTAGGACCCCCACTGAACATAAGGATGGTGGACTCTTGTCCTTGTTTGGATGGAATGCTGATCAAGCTTATGCACAACCACTTAATTCAAAGTCTATGGAACTAAGGCCTCATGCACGAGGCAATTTTGTGGCCGTTCCGTGCATTGAGGACCGCAATTTGTGGTCCCCAATGCACCGGGCAACATCCGTGCGGCGGCCGGGACGGATCGAGACCTATTCAACTTGAATGGGTCCGTGATCCGTCCACACCATAAAAAATAGAACAAGTGAATGGTCCGCATTCGTGATGCGGGGAGCACATGGCCAGCACCCGCATATTGTGGATTCGCTGTTTGCTTGGCCGTGTGCATGAGGCCTAACAGAGATAGCAAAGTACATAGTGGATAGGGGAACATTTCTTCTACTCAGAATTACGCTTTAAAAACTCTGACATCTATAACATTTTTTTTCCTTCTTTAGTCCTGGTAGAAATTTGAGCAGTGTCATTCACAACTAAATTCTTTTTTTTTTTTTTTTTGTTTATCTATCATTCACAGTATAACAAATCTTGAGTATGCTTTTCTAGTCTCTTCCTTGTGAACAATAAACCTAACTAAAGAAATGTAAAATTTTGAAGTGATGACCTTTATAACAAAACCTCTAACAAAAATAATAGGAAAAAGTAGGCCATATCCTGGGTATGTTTTTGGTCTCATACAATGAGCATAAAATATTGCAAATGATTTGTATAAAATTCTATGTATTTTTTTTTTTATGAAGAGCTTTCATACCTTTGTTATTTACACTGTGTGTAGTTTAAAACATTTTTTAGTGTATAGTAACAATACTTAAAATATTTTTATTACATACTTTAAAAAACACAAAGAAAATCAATCTATATATATTTTTTTCTATATAAATATTTTTTACTTTGCTGTCTATTCATGAAGCTATGACTTAATGTCCAATTCAGGTCAACATCATGACCTTTGGAAGTTACATCTACAATTGATTTCCCTTATCACCTTCTGCCCTAGCTTCTGTTAATTGGGTTACGCTGAAGCTCCAAAATGGTGTATGTGAATAGACAGTACAATGTAGAATACATAAAATAATAGTATTTCTGCTGTTGCTTGGTGATTTTATTTCATTTTGTTTCTTTCTTCTTGTAAAAATTAAATCACAACTCCATTATAAGAAAACAGTCAACAATTTGGAAAGACTTTCCACCCCGGACAATCCTTATATAAATATAAATTTGAGGCATATTCTGAATGAGCAGTTCTCACTCCAGAAAACTAATCATGGTCTTCAATTGGTATTGTGTTCTACTATGCTTTCCCTGCAACTATGCTAGAGAAATAATCAGAAAATGGTCTTGCCCTAGATAGAAAACCCCTTTCAAATCTTTGAAATTATGAAAAATACATGATTTATTAGAACTATTGAATAAAGATGAAAAGAGTCTTATTTTCCTTAATGCCTTACTGCCCTGCACTCTTATAGTTCATTGCAGGAACTGCAGTGACGAGGCTACAGGGACGTGCATGTGAGTGTGTGGGTGACTGTGTATAGTATTAGTTCTACTCACAGTTCTGACGCTTCCTGGGCAGGCGTGAAGTGATAGGAAGGGAACATCTTTCTTCCCTTTTTGGCACACTCTGGTTCTGGGGTTATGCTATCTGATAACAGTTGAGGTGTCCTTAGTGGTGAAGGTTTTGAGGTGCAAGGCAGGATATCAATTTTCTTAACGTCAGCACATTTCAGTGCAATGGTAGTACAGAAGGCAATGATGAGACAGTTGTGCAGCAGAACTAGAGTTGAGTGAACACCTGGTTGTTCGGGTTTGAGAAGTTTGGCTGAACTTCACGAAAATGTTCGGTTCGGGATCCGAACTCGACCCGAACTTCACCCCGAACCCCATTGAAGTCAATGGGGACCCAAACTTTTGGGCACTAAAAAGGCTGTAAAATAGCCCAGGAAAAGGCTGGCGGGCTGCAAAAGGCAGCAACATGTAGGTAAATAAAAATAAATAAAAATGAACCAATATCAATTGAAAACTTGGAGGAGGAGGAGGTGGAATAGGAGGTTGGGGTAGTGTCAGGTGGGAATGCTATGGGAGTTGAAGTTCTCATCACAGCCAAAAAGGATTCATGTCTGCCTGCAGTGCCACAGGCCGCATTCACAGACTCAGGGCCATGGTACCCGCAAAGAGGAGAGCTGTCCTGTAAAAGCAACACAGGCCTCAGGTCAACCAGCAATGGAACAGGCTATTATCATTTATGTAGGCCCCTGACATCCAGACAGAGGAGAGGTAATTTGACAGTAAAAAGAGTTTAATGTCTCCCAACAAGACAGCACGCAATTAAACGAAATATAGTCCACTGACACCCACACAATGGGGTGGTCATTAGACAGAAAAAAGAGTTACATGTCTGCCACCAAGACAGCAAGCAAGTACGAGAAATTTAGGCCCCTGACACCCACACAATGGGGTGGTCATTAGACAGAAAAAAGAGTTACATGTCTGCCACCAAGACAGCAAGCAATTAAACAAAATTTAGGCCCCTGACACCCAGACAATGGGGCGGTCATTATACAGCAAAAAGAGTTAAATGTCTGCCACCAAGACAGCAAGCCGGTACGTGAAATTTAGGCCCCTGACACCCAGACAATGGGACGCTCATTAGACAGCAAAAAGAGTTAAATATCTGCCACCAAGACAGCAAGCAAGTACGTGAAATTTAGACCCCTGACACCCAGACAATGGGACGCTCATTAGACAGCAAAAAGAGTTAAATATCTGCCACCAAGACAGCAAGCAAGTACGTGAAATTTAAACCCCTGACACCCAGACAATGGGGCAGTCATTAGACAGTAAAAAGAGTTAAATGTCTGTCCCCAAGACAGCAAGAATTTAAACAAAATTTAGGCACCTGGCACCCAGATAATGGGGAGGTAATTTTGCAGTACAAAAGAGTTAAATGTCTGACACCAAGACAGCAAGCAAGTACGTGAAAGTTAGGCCCCTGACACCCAGACAGAGGAGAATGGTCCCATAGCGGAAAAAGAGGCATCATGTTACCCAACACTGGAACAGGCCACTTTCAGATATGTAGGCCCCAGCACCAAGACAGAGGAGAGAGGTCCCATAGCAGCAAAAGAGGCATCATGTCACCCACCAATGGAGAAGGACACTTTTAGTTATTTAGGCCCCAGCACCCAGACAGAGGAGAGAGGTCCCATAGCAGAGAATTAGGCTTTATGTCACCCACAAATAGAGAAGGCCACTTTTAGTTATTTAGGCCCCAGCACCCAGACAGAGGAGAGAGGTCCCATAGCAGAGAATTAGGCTTCATGTCACCCACCAATAGAGAAGGCCACTTTTAGTTATTTAGGCCCCAGCACCCAGACAGAGTAGAGAGGTCACATAGCAGAGAATCTGGCTTCATGTCAACCACCAATGGAGAAAGCCACTTTCAGTTATTTAGGCCCCAGCACCCAGACAGAGGAGAGAGGTCCCATAGCAGAGAATCAGGCTTCATGTCAACCACCAATGGAGAAGGACACTTTCAGTTATTTAGGCCCCAGCACCCAGAGGAGAGAGGTCCCATAGCAGAGAATCAGGCTTCATGTCACCCACCAATGGAGAAGGCCACTTTCAGTAACTTAGGCCCCAGCACCCAAACAAAGGAGAGAGGTCCCATAGCAGAGAATCAGGCTTCATGTCACCCACCAACAGAGAAGGCCACTTTTAGTTATTTAGGCCCCAGCACCCAGGCAGAGGAGAGAGGTCCCATAGCAGAGAATCAGGCTTCATGTCACCCACCAATGGAGAAGGCCACTTTTAGTTATTTAGGCCCCAGCACCCAGACAAAGGAGAGAGGTCCCATAGCAGAGAATTAGGCTTCATGTCACCCACCAATAGAGAAGGCCACTTTTAGTTATTTAGGCCCCAGCACCCAGACAGAGGAGAGAGGTCCCATAGCAGAGAATTAGGCTTCATGTCACCCACCAATGGAGAAGGCCACTTTCAGTTACTTAGGCCCCAGCACCCAGACAGAGGAGAGAGGTCCCATAGCAGAGAATCAGGCTTCAAGTCACCCACCAATGGAGAAGGCCACTTTTAGATATTTAGACCCCTGGCACCAAGACGGAGGAGAGGTTCATTTAACTTTGGGTTGCCACGCAAAATAATGGTAAAATAAAAAAAAAAGGGTTCAATAAAGAAGTTCCATGGAGTACAAGAACATATGGTTAAGGGGAGGTAGTTACAAATGTCTATTCTGCACAAGGGATGAACCGGTCCTGTGGGATCCCTGCCTGGTTCATTTTTATGAACGTCAGCTTGTTCACGTTGGCTGCGGCACAGGCGGCTGCGTTTGTCAGTAATGCCGCCACCTGCTGTGCTGAATACACGTTCAGACAAAACGCTGGCCGCTGGGCAGGCCAGCACCTCCAAGGCATAAAAGGCTAGCTCTGGCCATGTGGACAATTCGGAGACCCAGAAGTTGAATGGGCCCGAACCATCAGTCAGTATGTGAAGGGACGTGCACAGGTACTGTTCCACCATGTTATTGAAATGCCTCCTGCTAACACGTTCCATATCAGAGGGTGGTGCAGTTAGCTGTGGCGTGGTGACAAAACTTTTCCACATCTCTGCCATGCTAACCCTGCGCTCAGAGGAGCTGTCCGTGACACAGCTGCGTTGGTGAACTCTTGCTCCTTCTCTGCCTTCGCCTTGGGCTTCCACTTGTTCCCCTGTGACATTTGGGAATGCTCTCCAGGAGCGCATCTACCAGCGTGCGCTTGTACTCGCACATCTTCCTATCAAGCTCCAGTGCAGGTATTAAGGTGGGCACATTGTCTTTGTATCGGGGATCCAGCAGTTTGGCAACCCGTAGTCCACACACGTTAAAACGTGGGCAACTCTGCTTTCATTGCGCAGTCACTGCAGCATGTAGTCGCTCATGTGTGCTGTCCTCTGTGGGAGGCGTATCGTCATCGTCATCCGTTTCCCCCCAGCCACGCACCAGTGATGGGCCCGAGCTGCTTTGGTTGCCATCCCACTGTGAACATGCTTCATCCTCATCCTACTCCACCTCCTCCTCATCGTCCTCCAGTAGTGGGCCCTGGCTGGCCACATTTGTACCTGGCCTCTGCTTTTTCAAAAAGCCTCCCTCTGAGGCACTTCTAACAGACTGGCCTGAAAGTACTAAAAATGACCACTTTTTCTCCACCTCCTGGGCCACCTCCTCTTCCATCATCACCCTAAGTGTTTTCTCAAGGAGACATAGAAGTGGTATTGAGCCACTTCTAAGGGATTGGCCTGAAAGTGCTAAAAAATTACCCCTTTCCTCCTCCTCCTCCTCCTGGGCCACCTCCTCTTCCATCATCGCCCTAAGTGTTTTCTCAAGGAGACATAGAAGTGGTATTGTAACGCTGATAACGGCGTCATCGCCACTGGCCATGTTGGTGGAGTACTCGAAACAGCGCAACAGGGTACACAGGTCTCTCATGGAGGCCCAGTCATTGGTGGTGAAGTGGTGCTGTTCCGCAGTGTGACTCACCCGTGCGTGCTGCAGCTGAAACTCCACTATGGCCTGTTGCTGCTCGCACAGTCCCTCCAGCATGTGCAAGGTGGAGTTCCACCTGGTGGGCACGTCGCATATGAGGCGGTGAGCGGGAAGGCCAAAGTTATGCTGTAGCGCAGACAGGCGAGCAGCGGCAGGATGTGAACGCCGGAAGTGCGCACAGACGGCCCGCACTTTATGCAGCAGCTCTGACATGTCGGGGTAGTTGTGAATGAACTTCTGCACCACCAAATTCAGCATATACGCCAGGCAAGGGATGTGCGTCAAACTGGCTAGTCCCAGAGCTGCATTATCGCACACCACCAGGGCGGGCTTGAGGCCTACCGGCAGAAACTCGTCGGTCTGTTGTTCAATACCCCGCCACAACTACAGCGCGGTGTGGGTCCTGTCCCCCAAACATATGAGTTTCAGAACGGCCTGCTGACGTTTACCCCGGGCTGTGCTGAAGTTGGTGGTGAAGGTGTGTGGCTGACTAGATGAGCAGGTTGAAGAAGAGGAGGAGGAAGCCAAGTAGGAGGATGAGGCTACAGGAGGCAAAGAATGATGCCCTGCGATCCTTGGTGGCAGAAGGACGTGCGCCAAAGAGCTCTCCGCCTGGGGCCCAGCCGCCACTACATTTACCCAGTGTGCAGTTAGGCAGATATAGTGTCCTTGGCCGTGCTTATTGGTCCACGTATCTGTGGTTAGGTGGACCTTGCCACAGATGGCGTTGCGCAGTGCACACTTGATTTTATCGGATACTTGGTTGTGTAGGGAAGGCACGGCTCTGTTGGAGAAGTAGTGGCAGCTGGGATCAAAATACTGTGGAAAAGCTATCGCCATCATCTGTTTGAAGCTGTCTGTGTCTACCAGGCTGAATGACAGAATTTCAAAGGCCAGTAGTTTAGAAATGCTGGCATTCAGGCCCAGGGCTCGAGGGTGGGTGGGTGGGAATTTACGCTTTCTCTCCAAGGTTTGTGAGATGGAGAGCTGAACGCTGCCGTGTGACATGATGGAGATGCTTGGTGACGGAGGTAGTGGTGTTGGTGTCACATGCTCTGTTTGGTTGGCGACAGGTGCCAACATTCCTCCCGAGGTGGAGGATGAGGCCGAGGCAGCAACAGAAGAGGGAGCCGGGGGAGCATGAGTGAGTTCCTTTTTTTAAGGTGTTAACTCCACTGCAGTTCATGCTTTGCATGTAGACGCCTGGTCATGCAGGTTGTGCTAAGGTTCAGAACGTTACCGCTTCAGGCTCTGATGGCAGAGCGTGCAAACCACTTGGATTTTGTCATCAGCACATTGTTTGAAGAAGTGCCATGCCATGGAACTCCTTGAAGCTGCCTTTGGGGTGCTCGGTCCCTGGTTTCGGTGGCCAGTAGCAGGCGAACTCTCTTGGCGGCGGCTGTTCTGCTTTTGCCCCCTGCTCCTTCTTTTGCTACGCTGTTGGCTCGGTCTCACCACAGCCTCTTCCTCTGTACTATGATAGTCAATGGCACGACCTTCATTCCATGTGGGGTCTAGGACCTCATCATCCCCTGCATCGTTTTCCACCCAGTCTTCCTCCTTGACCTCCTTTTCATTCTGCGCACTTTAGAAAGATGCAGCTGTTGGCACCTGTGTTTTCTCATCAGAGACGTGCAGACTCTGATGAGGTGGTATTCCCATGTCCTCATCATCAGGAAACATAAGTGTTTGTGCGTCAGTGCATTCTATGTCTTCCACCGCTGGGGAAGGACTAGGTGAATCTTCAAACAGCATAAGAGACTGCTGCATAACTTGAGGCTCAGACAGTTTCCCTGATATGCATGGGGTGATGTGACAGACTGATGGACTTGGTTTTCAGGTGCCACCTGGGCACTTTCTGCAGAAGATTGGGTGGTAGGTAACATTGTGAACGTGCTGGATCAGCTGTCGGCCACCAATCGACTAGCGCCTGCACTTGCTCAGGCTTTACCATCCTTAGAACGGCATTGGGCCCCACCAAATATTGCTGTAAATTCTGGCAGGTACTGGGACATGAGGTAGTTGGTTCACTAGTTTGTGTGGCTGTGGCAGAACGGTCCACGTCCTCTCCCAGCACCAGAGGGTCCATGTGCTTTTACGGACAGATTTACACTTGGCCAGAAACAGCTGAAACCACTGATTTACGGTATTGCTATTTTGGCATTTGAATTTCACCCAAGAACAAAATATATCCTTTGCAAGACCCTAGAAAACTTGGCCAGTCACAGCTGATACCAGTAATTTACAGTATTGCTTTTTTGGCAAATTAATTTCACCCCAAGAAAAAAAACTATCCTATGTGTCAGACACTATTAAACGTGGCCAGCCACAGCTGAAACCACTGATTTACGGTATTGGTATTTTGGCAATTGAATTTCACCCCAGAAAAAAATATATCCTTTCCCGGACATTATAAAACTTGGCCAGCCACAGCTAAAACCACTGATTTACAGTATTGCTTATTATGGCAATTGAATTTCACCCCAGAAAAAAATATATCCTTTGCCGGACACTATTAAACTTGGCCAGCCACAGCTGAAACCACTGATTTACAGTATTTCTAATTTGGCAATTGACTTTAACCCCAGAAAAAAATCTATCCTTTGCCGGACACTATTAAACTTGGCCAGCCACTGCTAGAACACCAGATTTAGGGGATTGCTATTCTGGCAATTGAATTTCACCCCAGAACAAAATATATTGTTTGCCGGACACTGGTAAACTTGGCCAGCCACTACTAGGACACCAGATTTAGGGGATTGCTATTTTTGCAAATTAATTTCATCCCAGAAAAAATCTATCCTTTGCCGGACACTATTAAACTTATCCAGCCACTGCTAGAACACCAGATTTAGGGGATTGCTATTTTTGCAAATGAATTTCACCCCAGAACAAAATCTATACTTTGCCTGACACTATTTAACTTGGCTAGCCACAGCTGGAACACCAGATTTACGGTATTGCTATTGTGGCAATTGACTTTCACCCCAAAAAGTAATCTATTCTTTGTCGTACACTATTAAACTTGGCCAGCCACAGCTGGAACACCAGATTTAGGGGATTGCTATTCTGGCAATTGAGTTTCACCCCAGAATAAAATCTATCCTTTGCCGGACACTATTGAACTTGGCCAGCCACTGCTGGGACACAAGATTTAGGGGATTGCTATTTTTGCAAATGAATTTCACCCCAGAACAAAATCTATTCTTTGCCCGACACTATTAAACTTGGCCAGCCACAGCTAGAACACCAGATTTAGGGGATTGCTATTTTTGCAAATGAATTTCACCCCAGAACAAAATCTATACTTTGCCAGACACTATTAAACTTGACCAGCCACAGCTGGAACACCAGATTTACGGTATTGATATTTTGGCAATTGAATTTCACCCCAGAAAAAAATCTATTCTTTGCCCGACACTATTAAACTTGTCCAGCCACAGCTGAAACCACTGATTTACGGTATTGCTATTTTTGCAATGGAATTTCACCCCAGAACAAAATCTCTCCTTTGCCGGACACTATTAAACTTGGCCAGCCACAGCTGGAACACCAGATTTACGGTATTGCTACTTTGGCAATTAAATTTCACCCCAGAACAAAATCTATCCTTTGACGGATACTATTAAACTTCTCCAGTCACAGCCGGAACACCAGATTTACTGTATTTCTATTTTGGCAACTGAATTTCGCAGCAGAAAATAATAAATCCTTTGACGGACACTATTAAACTTGGCCAGCCACTGCTGGGACACCAGATTTAGGGGATTGCTATTTTGGCAATTGAATTTCACCCCAGAAAAAATCATATCCTTTGCCAGACACTATTAAACTTGGCCAGCCACGGCTGGAACACCAGATTTAGGGGATTGCTATTTTGGCAATTGAATTTCACCCCTCAATAAAATATAGAAATTTCTATCCTAGGGGTGACAATTAACACAGCCAAGCCCCTGATGTAGAATATAGCAAAAACAAACAAACTACTATTTATGGATTGATGGACTTGGTGGCAGCTTGTGCTGGTGCACCACAAGAAACAAAATGGCTGCCGATCACCCCAGACAAAAGTGACAGAAAAAATTTCTGGGCAGCCTAAAAACCACTGAGCAATTAACTAGCAGAAGTTGTATGATTCACAGTTGTAGATCGATCACTTCATTATGTGTTTTTGCTGAGCTTTCCCTGCCTAATCTTGCCCTCACAGCAGCTGCATCCTATCCCTACACTAATCAGAGCAGAGTGACGTGCGGTGCTACATGACTCCAGCTTAAAAGGAGGCTGGTTCACATGCTGAACTTGGCCAATCACAGCCATGCCAATAGTAGGCATGGCTGTGTTGGCCTCTTAGGGCAAGTAGTATGACGCTTGTTGATTGGCTGATTTGCAGGCTTTCAAAATGGGCCATAGAAATCTCCGAACACCGAACCCGAACCTGAACTGTTATATAAATGTAAACTATACAGTTAGGATTCGCTCAGCCCTATTCTTTACTAAATTTAAATGAAAACATGTCAGGACAGTTGTTATCATGCATGGACTGGCAGTTGATACACAGAATGCACTTTCACAGATGTCACTGTTCTCATGGCTGAACAGGTAGTAACATGTTAAATGGTGTCTTTATAAATGAGTCTTCTTTAATCTGCACTTCACTAGCTGACTCTGACTTAAGCATCCAGGCATGGTTTGCATAGTTTAATGCAATGCAACCAAAATGGTGGCTTTCCCTCATGACAGGCAAACTTCTGATGCATTCTTTGAACAGGTTGTGGTGCTTACAGTTCATTTCTACAAAATCGATTTTGGGATGTGGAGATTCTCACTGGTGATAAGCTGCTTAAATATGTATCCTGAGAATGGAGGCTTCTCTTGGAAAAATTGCTGTAGAGTCTGGGCTATAAGTTTTTTTTTCTAACCAGTTAGCTCTAGTTTATTTTCCCTACACTTCCTTCTCTTATCTAGCATGTTCTCTAGATGTTATGGTCCTGTCCTGGATGATTGCTGTTCAAGGAGAAGGTGAATACTACATCTTTCCATGTGGTTTGGTTTCAGACATACTGGACTAAACTGCACTACATGTGCTCTAGAATTTTTCAACTCCTCTATTTATATTGAAGGTGACATCAGCTCCATCTAGTGGTGGCTGTGAATATGGCCTGTTGTTATCATGTACATACCGGAAATAGAGTGAACATATACATTACACAGAAATATATTTTCTTTTCAGTTTGCAGTATACTGCATCTCTTTGGGCAGAATGCTGCAGAACTACAACACTCTATAAAGCAGCTGTACTAGTGACAGAGAAGGCAAATTACCTGTGCCCATGTCATTACTTGTAACTTTAGTACTATTCTACCATATTATTACTATGATCCTATCTGTCAGTTTGACACCGTAACATGTTCAACATTTAAGTCCCATAGTGGGACAAAAATACAAAAAAGTAAAAAACTATTTAAAAAAAAATAATAATTATTTATTTTTTGGGGAAAAAAACACATATAATTGGCATCAACACATTTGTAGTGATACATGCTATACAATAAAATAAACACATGATTTATTCTACATCGAATAACTGATTGATGTTTTTGTTTAGTCAAGCTCTAAAAAATGAACTAGAAAGTGATCAAAAAATCATATATCCCAGAATGGTACAAAATACTAAGTTTTATTTTTCTGCTGAATGAAAATGAAAAACTGAAAAAAGAGAAAAATATATTAGTGGGGCATTAAGTGACACACTAGTTTACATCCTAAAATACTGGTGAAATACAATATATTTATCATAGTTTATTTCATTTTTGTTTTATGCTTGAAAGCAAACAGTCTTTTGTTTTGTTCCTTGTGATATTATTATTATTGGCATTTTTTACAATTTTTAGGAAAAATGCAGTGGCCAGCTATTACTTTTAGAGATGAGCAAACTTATGAAAAATTTAAATGAGCCGCTTCGCTAAATTTCACGTATGAACGATGTAAACTCACAAAGTTATAAAAATGTATAAAAAGTAACTTTTCAGCTTGGAGATAATTGAGTAGATACAGTAATTGACTCAATTATCTCCTAAGCAGAGGGGAGGGATATGCTGGGTGTGTATCTATTGTCCTATTGTGTGTGATTGGCTACTGTATCTCCTGTGTCTCAGTCTTCCTTCTGGTCCCCTAGGGGAGTGTCCACCAGGTGGGAGACCTGCATAAATAGCGGGCAGGTAGCCCTCAATAAAGGAGATTTCTGTTTAACCATCAATACAGAGCCTCGTCTCGTACTTGGGGGGAATTGCTACAGTACTTTGGAATGTTCTCTTCCCTGTTCCAGGAAAGGAGGATTTTGTATGGTTCCAGTTCGGTGGATTTGAGTGTTTGTGGGTTGCTGCTCTCTTCGCCAGGTGAATCACCAGAATAGTATTAACCCTCACTATACCGGGTTATAACGTAACAGCCAGGAATTTTGAAATGCTAACTTTCAGGGCCAGGAATTGCAGGTAGGTAGGGGAGTACTTCCTCTTTCTCTCCAGTGTTTGGGGGATAGACAGCTAAAAGCTTCCATGGGACAGTGTGGACATTCTGGGTGACGGTGGTGGAGGTGGTGGTGTTGCTGCCACACCCTCTGTTTGCGGGGTGGCAGGTTCCACTGTCACTCCAGAGGTGGAGGCCGAGACCGCAGCAGAAAAGGGAGCAAGAGGAGCCTGAGATGTTTTGTGGTTTTTCAGGTGTATATCCCACTGCAGCTCATGCTTTGCATTTAGATGCCTGTCATGCAGGTGGTGCTCAGGCTTAGATTGACACAGATCAAACACGTTCTCGCTCTGCAACAGGAGCTCCAGCAGCACCAGCAGCATCACGACCAGGACCATGTCCCTTATTTGATGCTTTTCTCATTCTTTGTGGTCAACCACCAAACTAACAGACAGATTAACTATATTAATTTCCCTGTCACGTATAAAGTGCAGGTGTACCTCACACCCAAAATGAGTATATGTCACCCACCAAACTAACAATTCTGTATGGGTTGGGTAACACTCCACTTTTATTCGTGGATCACAGGAAAAGGTTCCCACACCAGGATAAGTATATAGGAAATAAGGTTCCTGGACAACACTTGATGCTTCGTGATTTATTAAAGCTTGATATACAATGTGCGTTATGCCAGTTTGTAAACATATAGTTTCAGTGACGTTTCGGCCGTAGCCTTCATCAGGAAACTGTAGATTATAACAAAATCAGAAAGTATATTCAGCAAGAAGCTATACAAATATGTCATCATGCAATAGAGTATAGTAATTCAGACAAATAATAAAGGTAACATCCATATAGGTGAAGACATCCGTGTGAGTTCAGTCGTGGGACTGTGTCCGTAGTCTGGACGATGTACAGTCGGGGTAGTGTTTTTCTGGTTATACTGTGTAATAAAATAATTAAGGAACAGTAGCTATGTATAATAGGAGGATCCAAGAGGTCCTATGATTCTAGTTAATATAATATATAGCCTGTTAATATAAAGGATATGGGCAGCAGAATGGAGGGAAAAAAAGCGTTCACATTCAGAGGTAGATAAACAAGATTCATAGTCAGTTCATAATGAGATCATAATAAATTCATAATAAATTCAATCCTGATATAGAAAGCCCGGAGTTCATAGAATAGACATGCATAATTCGTTGCACATACAGGGTGGTTAAGGTAACAGGTGTAGCGCCTGAGGGTCTATGAGTACAGGGGCTGAGTATTCAGAAGTGGATTGTAGAGAATATAGACAGAGGCATGGGGTACACGGATTACAACCGGTTTCTTACCTGGATGAGCCGCACTGTATGTGTAGGGATGGCCTCAGTGGCGTGTAGGGGGCTCTATGGCCCTGTGGGCGGATAGGTCTGTCTGTATTAGAGCAGTAGCCTGTTTGTAGTCCGCCATGCTGTGTGGCTGGAAGTCGCGCTATTTATGGAGAGTGACTAGCATGTGCGGTGGCGCTGGGGCGTGTGCGGTGTGTGGGGAACCGGAAGTACGTCACGGAATGACCCGTCCCCTGGAGTGTGTGCAAAGTGCATATGCATGTGGGAGGGGCGGGATGTAGCGCGGTCAGCGTGATTAAATGTGACGTCCGGAAAGTAGCTGGCAAGGGGATAACTAAAGATGGCGCTAGCTGTGTCAGTACAGGGGAGCGCATGCGCGGTTCCGATGTATATGTTGGGAAAAAGTAGAATGGATACTAGCGAAGTGATATGAGTATGATAAAAAGGGGGGAAAGGGGAGGAAGGGGGAAGGGGAGAGGAGAGGGAAGGGGAAGGGAAAAGGGTAGTGTATGTGGGGTAAGTGTATGAAATTGTGGCAGTGTGCTAGAGGAACTCTAGTGGGTAAGTGGTGTGCAGAAGTGAAAAATTATTATAGGGTTAATAAAATGGATGTGTAGGACGGTGTGGTGTACAATTATGCATGGTAGAGTTATAAAAATGAACTGGGGATAGGGAATGGGAGGGGGAGGAAGGGTGAAGTGGAGGGGATAGGTGAGGTTGGGGTGGGGGTGATAGTTACCATACTATGATAGGGAAAAGGATATCTAGAAGTGCGGCTCCATCCAGCTTGTCTCTTAGAATCTGGTCTGTAGAAAAGAAAAAAATAGCTGAGTTAAAATCAAGAAATACATGAGCATAAGGAATACATTAAACTATAGAAAACTGCTGAGTTCATAGTCCCGATTTAATCCCTTGGGTTCCAGCGTCTGAAGGCGGTGGATCCAAAGGCTTCCCTGTTCTTGAGTATCTTGGTAATGTCTCCTCCTCTCCTGGGGGCTTGGATTTGCTCAACTACCTGAAAGCGTAGTTGAGAGATGGTGTGGCGTTTTTTGAGAAAGTGGGCCGGGATGGGGAGATGTTTCAATTCACACCTAATGTTGGACTTGTGTTGGCAGATACGGTCCTTCACATTTTGGGTGGTTTCTCCTACATAGGCAATCCCGCAGGGGCATTTAATGACATAAATTACATTGGAGGTGTCACACGTAAAGAAGCCCCTGATTGGGTATCCCTTGCCTGATGTGGGGTGATAAACCTTATCCCCCTTCGTGACATGTGAACACTGGATACAGTGCAGGCATGGAAAAGTGCCCTTGCGTTGGGTCCCTAATAGTAGTTGCTTGTATCTCGAAATGTTGGAGCCCTCGTCTGCTCTTACAAGAAGATCCCTAAGGTTTTGGGTCTCTTGTTGCACTGTAGGAAGGGGAGGCGAACTCCTCAATGTCAGGGTAAGCCCTGTGGAGTAGGCCCCAGTGGCGATTGAGGATGTTTTTGACTTTGCCTGCAAAAGGGTGATATGCGTGAACAAAGGGATTCTTTTACTGGGATCTTTAGGAGGATCCTGCCTTGGTGTGAGGCAGTCCTTGATAACCTTATCAGGATAACCACGATCTCTAAATTTGGTTGCCATCTCTAGGAGTCTGGTCTCTTTGGTGAGAGGATCTTCTACTATCCTGTCTACTCTTTTGAACTGTGACCGTGGCAGTGACTTTTTGGTGTTGGGTGGATGGAAGCTAGAAAAGTGTAACAAACTGTTGCGATCGGTGGGTTTGGTATATAAGTCTGTGTTTAGGGATCCGTCTGGTTTCATGTGTACCATGGTATCGAGAAAGTTTATGGAATGGAGATCTTGATGTAGTGTGAACTTGAGTTCAGGCCAGATGGCATTGATTCTGGAATGGAAGTCAGTTAGTGTATTTAGTGGACCGGACCATATGCAAAATACATCATCTATGTATCTCTTCCACGTTTGGGCATATTGTTGGAAGGCTGGGTCCGTGTAGATGTGGTCATGCTCAAACATTGCCATGTAGCAGTTAGCATAGGGCGGTGCCATATGGGCCCCCATTGCGGTCCCTTGTTTCTGGACGTAATAAGTGTCCTGGAATAGGAAATAGTTCTCAGTGAGAACTAGTTGTAGGAGGTCTAGGCATAATGTTGTGATATTGGGGTTCGTGTTGGAGAATTCTAACAGTCTGGAAATGGCTGAGAGACCCTTGTTATGGACGATGGAGGTGTAGAGGCTGACTACATCAAATGTCACTAGGATGGAATTGGGGGGTACTTGTTTGAGGTCCCTAATGAGTTGCAGAAAAGTGGTTGTGTCAAGTAGGAAGGATTTGGTAGTCTTTACTATTGGTGTGAGGATTTTTTCAAGGAAAATGGAAAGCGGAGATAGAATCGAGTCTGATGAGGACACAATTGGTCTACCTGGTGGTTTGTGGAGCTGTTTGTGTACCTTCGGTAGGGTGTAAAGTACCGGAATAATGGGATATGACTTGGTCAGGAAAGTAACAGTGTCCTGGTCTATGGTGCCCCTGTCGTGATGTTGAGTGAGGACCTGATGGATTTTGAGGGCTATGTCCGCTGTGGGGTCTTTCTTAAGGCTTCCATAGACGTTTTTGTCATTAAGCTGGCCATATATTTCTTCTAGGTAATCCCGTCTGTTCATAACTACCAATGCCCCGCCCTTGTCAGCGGGTTTGATAGTTAGGTCCTTACTCTTGCGTAGGGATTGTAGGGCATCGTGTTCTTCCTGCTCAAGATTAGATTTGCAGCTGTACCTGCTCATCTCAATGTCTCTCCTGAAGACCTCCATGTCCCTGTTGACCAGGGATATAAACGTCTCCACTGGGTGTGAGTTCTTAGGTGGATTGAAAATACTTTTCAGTCTTAGGCCTATATCCTTGATGGAGATCAGGCTATGGTCTGTTCGTATGCCTGGACCCCTGCCAAGTAGGTCTTTGCCCTTGTTGCTAAAGAAAGCCTTTAGGCGTAGATTTCTAAAAACCTGTGTAGATCTAACTCTAGTTGGAATGTGTCGTATTTGTAGGAAGGACAGAAGGACAGGCCCTTTTGAAGGACCCGTACTTGTGTCGGTGTGAGTGTCCTAGAGGAAATGTTGATCACTAGTGATTGTGATGTGGTGTCCATTACCTGGGAGCGGGTGGTTCTTCCTTGGGAGAAATCTCTAGCCGGTCCAGATATTTCCCCTTCTTGGTCGTCGGCCTCTTGTTCTCCTGGGTCCCAGAAAGGGGGTGATGGATTTTCTCTCTAAATAGGTTCTCCCTGCTGGAAAAAGAGGATTCGGACGAGGAGGGTATTCTCTCCGATTTTCTTGGAGTTGAGGCGAGTTGAGTTGCCAGCGGTATACCCTGTTGGTGCGATAATCCTCTGCATCCCTTTGGAACTTTTCCTCTTTTGGTTCTCCACCTCATGTTTGTGGGTAGTTAGTGTTTCTGTAAGTTTTCCCTTGAAGGTGAGAAAGTCGGTAGTGGGTAGAGTTGCTTGTAGTTGTTCCTCAGCCGTCTGTATCAATTCTTCCAGTCTCACGATGTTGGTTTGTAGGAAGGAAATGGTCAAAGTCATAAGATCGAAGGAGCAGCGGTTCAGGATCTGTTCGAACTGCTCACAAAAGGTAGTATCTTCTCTGAAGAGGGTGGGTCTGGCTGTCATCCGCAGTCCCCTTGGGATGCGTTTTTCATGTACATATTGTGCTAATGTCGCACTATGTAGTTGGTAATTAATCAATCTGCGTGATTCCTTCTCCAGATCCCGACTCTTAATGTCGGAGGATGGTATTTGTAAAAACTCACGGGATGTCGTCACCTGAGCTAGGATTCGTTCTCTTTCCTGTTCGTTGAAAGCGAAGGTGGACATCTTGGAGTGTATTCCAAAAAGGAAGATCAATTCTGTATGGGTTGGGTAACACTCCACTTTTATTTGTGGATCACAGGAAAAGGTTCCCACACCAGGATAAGTATATAGGAAATAAGGTTCCTGGACAACACTTGATGCTTCGTGATTTATTAAAGCTTGATATACAATGTGCGTTATGCCAGTTTGTAAACATATAGTTTCAGTGACGTTTCGGCCGTAGCCTTCATCAGGAAACTGTAGATTATAACAAAATTAGAAAGTATATTCAGCAAGAAGCTATACAAATATGTCATCATGCAATACAACTGGTTCTCACTGAGAACTATTTCCTATTCCAGGACACTTATTACGTCCAGAAACAAGGGACCGCAATGGGGGCCCATATGGCACCGCCCTATGCTAACTGCTACATGGCAATGTTTGAGCATGACCACATCTACACGGACCCAGCCTTCCAACAATATGCCCAAACGTGGAAGAGATACATAGATGATGTATTCTGCATATGGTCCGGTCCACAAAATACACTAACTGACTTCCATTCCAGAATCAATGCCATCTGGCCTGAACTCAAGTTCACACTACATCAAGATCTCTATTCCATAAACTTTCTCGATACCATGGTACACATGAAACCAGACGGATCCCTAAACACAGACTTATATACCAAACCCACCGATCGCAACAGTTTGTTACACTTTTCTAGCTTCCATCCACCCAACACCAAAAAGTCACTGCCACGGTCACAGTTCAAAAGAGTAGACAGGATAGTAGAAGATCCTCTCACCAAAGAGACCAGACTCCTAGAGATGGCAACCAAATTTAGAGATCGTGGTTATCCTGATAAGGTTATCAAGGACTGCCTCACACCAAGGCAGGATCCTCCTAAAGATCCCAGTAAAAGAATCCCTTTGTTCACGCATATCACCCTTTTGCAGGCAAAGTCAAAAACATCCTCAATCGCCACTGGGGCCTACTCCACAGGGCTTACCCTGACATTGAGGAGTTCGCCTCCCCCTTCCTACAATGCAACAAGAGACCCAAAAACCTTAGGGATCTTCTTGTAAGAGCAGACGAGGGCCCCAACATTTTGAGATCCAAGCAACTACTATTAGGGACCCAACGCAAGGGCACTTTTCCATGCCTGCACTGTATCCAGTGTTCACATGTCACGAAGGGGGATAAGGTTTATCACCCCACATCAGGCAAGGGATACCCAATCAGGGGCTTCTTTACGTGTGACACCTCCAATGTAATTTATGTCATTAAATGCCCCTGCGGGATTGCCTATGTAGGAGAAACCACCCAAAATGTGAAGGACCGTATCTGCCAACACAAGTCCAACATTAGGTGTGAATTGAAACATCTCCCCATCCCGGCCCACTTTCTCAAAAAACGCCACACCATCTCTCAACTACGCTTTCAGGTAGTTGAGCAAATCCAAGCCCCCAGGAGAGGAGGAGACATTACCAAGATACTCAAGAACAGGGAAGCCTTTGGATCCACCGCCTTCAGACGCTGGAACCCAAGGGATTAAATCGGGACTATGAACTCAGCAGTTTTCTATAGTTTAATGTATTCCTTATGCTCATGTATTTCTTGATTTTAACTCAGCTATTTTTTTCTTTTCTACAGACCAGATTCTAAGAGACAAGCTGGATGGAGCCGCACTTCTAGATATCCTTTTCCCTATCATAGTATGGTAACTATCACCCCCACCCCAACCTCACCTATCCCTCCACTTCACCCCTCCCCCCTCCCATTCCCTATCCCCAGTTCATTTTTATAACTCTACCATGCATAATTGTACACCACACCGTCCTACACATCCATTTTATTAACCCTATAATAATTTTTCACTTCTGCACACCACTTACCCACTAGAGTTCCTCCAGCACACTGCCACAATTTCATACACTTACCCCACATACACTACCCTTTTCCCCTTCCCTTCCCCTCCTCTCCCCTTCCCCTTCCTCCCCCTTTCCCCCCTTTTATCATACTCATATCACTTCGTTAGTATCCATTCTACTTTTTCCCAACATATACATCGGAACCGCGCATGCGCTCCCCTGTACTGACACAGCTAGCGCCATCTTTAGTTATCCCCTTGCCAGCTACTTTCCGGACGTCACATTTAATCACGCTGACCGCGCTACATCCCGCCCTCCCACATGCATATGCACTTTGCACACACTCCAGGGGACGGGTCATTCCGTGACGTACTTCCGGTTCCCCACACACCGCACACGCCCCAGCGCCACCGCACATGCTAGTCACTCTCCATAAATAGCGCGACTTCCAGCCACAAAGCATGGCGGACTACAAACAGGCTACTGCTCTAATACAGACAGACCTATCCGCCCACAGGGCCATAGAGCCCCCTACACGCCACTGAGGCCATCCCTACACATACAGTGCGGCTCATCCAGGTAAGAAACCGGTTGTAATCCGTGTACCCCATGCCTCTGTCTATATTCTCTACAATCCACTTCTGAATACTCAGCCCCTGTACTCATAGACCCCCAGGCGCTACACCTGTTACCTTAACCACCCTGTATGTGCAACGAATTATGCATGTCTTTTCTATGAACTCCGGGCCTTCTATATCAGGATTGAATTTATTATGAATTTATTATGATTTCATTATGAACTGACTATGAATCTTGTTTATCTACCTCTTAATGTGAACGCTTTTTTTTCCCTCCATTCTGCTGCCCATATCCTTTATATTAACAGGCTATATATTATATTAACTAGAATCATAGGACCTCTTGGATCCTCCTATTATACATAGCTACTGTTCCTTAATGATTTTATCACACAGTATAACCAGAAAAACACTACCCCGACTGTACATCGTCCAGACTACGGACACAGTCCCACGACTGAACTCACACGGATGTCTTCACCTATATGGATGTTACCTTTATTATTTGTCTGAATTACTATACTCTATTGCATGATGACATATTTGTATAGCTTCTTGCTGAATATACTTTCTGATTTTGTTATAATCTACAGTTTCCTGATGAAGGCTACGGCCGAAACGTCACTGAAACTATATGTTTACAAACTGGCATAACGCACATTGTATATCAAGCTTTAATAAATCACGAAGCATCAAGTGTTGTCCAGGAACCTTATTTCCTATATACTCCTATACCACCAAACTAACAGACGGAGTAACTATATTAATTTCCCTGTCATATATGCAGTGAACATGTATCTCACACCAAAAATGGGAATATGTCACCGGCCGAACTAACAGTCAGATCAACCATATTCATTTCCCTGTCACATATGCAGTGCACGTGTGTCTCACACCAAAAATGGGTATATGTCACTGGCCAAACTAGTAGGCAGATAAACTATATTAATTTCCCTGTCACGTATAAAGTGCATGTGTATCTCACACCCAAAACGGGTAGATGTCACCCACCAAACTAACAGATGTATTAACTATATTAATTTCCCTGTCACATATGCAGTGCAGGTGCATCTCACACCAAAAATGGATATATGTCACCGGCTGAACTAACAGTCAGATTAACTATATTAATTTCCCTGTCACGTATAAAGTGCATGCGTATTTCAAACCAAAAATTAGTATATGTCACCCATCAAACTAACAAACTGATTAACTATTATATTTTACAAAAAATCACTATAGGTAACCAATGGAATTAACAGCCAGATTAATTATTATATTTCTGTGTCAGGGGTACAAAAAAATCACTATAGGTCACCCACAAAATTATTAGCCAGATTTATTATTATATTTCTGTGTCAGGGGAGCAAAGATGGTGTATTGCACCCACAAAAAAATCATTATAGGTTACCCACAAAACAAATTGCCAGATTCCTAACATTCTCCCTCACTTTAGCTGCCTGCTTCCTGTCCCTGCACTATTCAGAGTTGATGAGCGGTGCTACACGTGATTCAGCTTATATAGAGGCTGGGTCACATGATTCACTGGCCAATCACAGCTTTGCCTTATCTAGGTATGGCTGTAATGGTTTCTAAGTGTACCCCAATCAAATCTTGTTGATTGACTGCCCTGCAGCCTTTCAAAGGCTTTATTAAATGCCCGAACACTGAACTCGAACCTAAACTTTTCCAGCAAAGTTCGGTACAGACCCGAACTTTACAGTTCAGGTTCGCTCAGCACTAGTCAGAATCTGAAATCTATACCAACTCCCTGTTGAAAGTCAAATCTGGATTTTAGTTGGGATCGGCACCAGAAAACTGAACCAAGTGATCTTAAATGAGAAAGACAAGGGTGTTGTAAAAAGAGCAAAAAGTCACAAAAGTCAAAACAGGGCTTGCACACAATTTTTTGGTTTCTTGATGCCAATATTCTGGAGCAGGGGGCTTGATAAATCTCCCCCAAAGCTGTAAGTGATATGTGAGCCTATCAGTATTCCATTCTGCCTTAAGGAATACCTTTGAGTCTAAAAGAGTATTATCAACTCATTCATCTGTTAGACTGACAAGCTAAGTTGATTATCCTAAATTCCCTCAGTATTTATTACTACACAACGTGGACATGAATGTGTTTGAACAGATTGGAAAGTTTCCAGAGATTACTAAATTTATCTTACATCTAGATATGTCTCCCATGCAGAAAATATAAAACACCTTGTCTTGCACTGCTTTTCTGGCAGGAATAGATATTGTAGAAGAAACAGTATTTGATGGCTAAGAATAGTATGAACTTCTTATTTAAGCAGCATAATGTACAGAAATAGCTAGGGAACTGGATGATTTAAAAAAGGACTATGAATGGGAGGGAGAAAAAAAAATTGCACTGCCTTGGTTAAAATAGCTAAATTGACTAAATGTGCTGGCAGTTATTCTGTTTATATACATAGCATTTACATTGGAATACCTCCCTACATCCAAATAGTAGTCACTAATAAATCAATAAGCAGAAAAAAGAATAGTGCAGGATAGGGGATATCCCTGCTTAGTTCTATATCTAAGTGTCAGTGGATCTCCATATAGTCACTTTATCCAATTATGAAATCGGTATCCAAGGTCAAATGTTTTTAGCAACTGCCATAAGGTACATTCCACCCTGCTGAATGTCTAAAGAGAATACAATGACAGAGTTTAGTGGTCCTACTGTTCTTCAGACATTCATTGCAGTGGGTGTTTCCAGCATAAATCCACATTGATCACCAAATATTACCTTAGCAAGACTGACTGCTAAACTGTTTGTCAGAATCTTAGCATCCACCAAGTTAATCCAACCCATCCTTACCAATCAGAATTATGTATAGCCGTCTGGACAAATGCAGATTGTTCTCTCTGGGACCACTAAAGATTTTGACAGGTAGAGCAGCTACAACACCTCTGAATTATCTCTGAATCTCTGATATATTTCATAAAGGAGACCACCAGCTGCTTTCGATCACTTCTAATTTCTCCCAACTTCTTCTAAGGTAATATCTGCTTATAGAAACCTTTTTTTTTTTTTTTTTTTTTTTACTGCTGGGTTCCTGAGGAGACAGAAATCTCTTGCAAATACACTTTAATTTGGTCTTTCTTTTGCTCATATTCCAATTTGTACAGATATTGATAATATCTATGAAAATCCTGTCTGAAATCTTCTTCCCTATATACATTTTTAAAGGGATTCTGTAGAGGCTTTATATTGATGGCCTAGCCTCAGGATGGGTCATCATCAGTCGTTTGCAAAGGAGATGGTGCTCTTGTGAGTGCTGATTCCTCTTCAGAATTACAATGTGCTTTTTCTCACTTGTAGAGATGACACCAAGTAATTACAACTACTTGTCCCATTCAAGAGAATGGGACGGGCACTTTTAATTACATGGCACTGTTGCTTATGAAGAATTTTAATGTACTGTTGCTTTTGGGACCTTCCTTATAGTGATCTCAAAAAGCTGTACCCTATTATTCTTATGAACTGTTAATAAAGACTGTCAGTGCAGATTTTTACTGGTATTATATTGACACCAGGAATGGGGAATGATGTATTAATGGAACAGAGCTAGGCTTGTTTTAGTAAAACAAAGAGAACATCTTTGACACAGGATTCATGATGCTTTATCGGTCCACCCACCCCAACTCCACCAGAAAGTTACTTAAAGGGTCAATACTATTTAATTTGATTTCTAATTTTATTTCAGCATTTACAGTGTGATCAGCTTGCATATTACAGGTGAAACTCGAAAAATTAGAACATCGTGCAAAAGTTCATGTATTTTAGTAATGCAACTTAAAAGGTTAAACTAATATTTGAGATATACTTATTACATGCAAAGCGAGATATTTCAAGCCTTTATTTGTTATAATTTGGATGATTATGGCTTATAGGTTATGAAAACCCCAAAATCACAATCTCAGAAAATTAGAATATTACATGAAATCAATAAAAAAAGGATGTTAAATAGAAATATGTAGAACCTGTGAAAAGTATAATCATGCATATGTACTTAGTATTTGGTTTGAGACCCTTTTGCATCAATTACTGCCTCAATGCAGCATGGCATGGATGCTATCAGCCTATGGCACTGCTGAGGTGTTATGGAAGATCAGGATGCTTCAATAGCAGCCTTCAGATCTTCTGCATTGTTTGGTCTCATGTCTTTCATCTTTCTCTTGGCAATGCCCCATAGATTCTCTATGGGGTTCAGGTCAGGCGAGTTTGCTGGCCAATCAAGCACAGTAGTCCCATTGTCATTGAACCAGGTTTTGGTACTTTTGGCAGTGTGGGCAGGTGCCAGGTCCTGCTGGAAAATAAAGTCACCATCTCCATAAAGCTCATCTGCGGTGGAAGCATGAAGTGCTCCAAAATCTCCTGGTAGACTGCTGCATTGACTTTCGACTTAACAATATGTACACACAGTTGCTTTATTATTTCTTCCAAACAACTGTGCAGTAAACACAGTAGAGATGTCGCAAACATAAAATTTTCCGTTCGCGAACGGTAAACGCGGATTTCCTCAAATGTTCGCGAATCGGTGAACCGCGCCATAGACTTCAATAGGCAGGGAATTTTAAAACCCACAGGGACTCTTTCTAGCCACAGTAGTAATGGAAAAGTTGTTTTAAGGGGACTAACACCTGGACTGTGGCATGCCGGAGGGGGATCCATGGCAAAACTCCCATGGAAAATTACATAGTTGACGCAGAGTTGGGTTTTAATCCATAAAAGGCATAAATCACCTAACAATCCTAAATTTTTTTTGAACAACGGGGTTTAAAACATCCAGTGTGTGTATACGATTAGGTATGATGTTGTATCGATCAGGTAGTGTAAGGATTACGCCCGCTTCACAGACATTGACAGACCAAACTCCCCTTTTAATGCACCGCAAACAACCGAAAACAGTCCATTTGCACAACCTCAAACTCCCCATTTGCACAAGGTTGGATACCAAGCTAGCCATGTTCCGGTGAGGTCATTGAAGGTTTCTTCCTCCACCCAGCCACGTACAACACCAAGGGTCCCCGAAAGGTGAATTGAAAGGATTTTCCGAACGGGGAGATGGTTAAAAAAACGCTGACTCCCTCCCCTTTGTTTTAATCCACGGTCACTGTGTCTGCGCCGTGCAATTTACTCTCACACCCGATATGAGTGTTATTTTCTGTAGTTCTCTTCTCATCAGTTTAATCTCTGTTATGTCCCCAATCTGGGGTCCATTTATTGAATTGATTTTTCGAACGGGGAGATGGTTTAAAAAACGCTGGCTCGCTCCCCTTTGTTTTAATCCATGTTCACTGCGTCTGCGCCGTGCAATTTACTATCACACCCCATATGAGTGGAATTTTCTGTAGTACTATTCTCATCAGTTTAATCCCTGTTACGTCCCCTAACAGGACGTGTATTGAATGGATTTTAGATAAGTGGTACTACGCGTGCTAGGTACTGTGCCACCCGGTATGAGTGTTGGGCACTAGCAGAGGGCACACTACAGTCTGTGGGCCTGACACACACACACTGGCCGAAAGGCAACTGAAATTAGATTAAAGTGTACAGATAAAGTGCCTTATTTTAGGCAACGTCCAGTGCCGCACGGTATGATTGATGGCCAGCACTGGCAGAGGGCACACTACAGACTGTGGGCCTGACACACACACACTGGCCGGCAGGCAACTGAAATTAGATTAAAGTGTACAGATAAAGTGCCTTATTTTAGGCAATGTCCAGTGTCGCACGGTATGATTGATGGGCAGCACAGGCAGAGGGCACACTACAGTCTGTGGGCCTGACACACACACAATGGTCGGCAGGCAACTGAAATTAGATTAAAGTGTACAGATAAAGTGCCTTATTTTAGGCAACATCCAGTGCCGCACGGTATGATTGATGGGCAGCACTGGCAGAGGGCACACTACAGTCTGTGGGCCTGACACACACACACTGGCCGGCAGGCAACTGAAATTACTGTAGATTAAAGTGTACAGATAAAGTGCCTTATTTTAGGCAATGTCCAGTGCTGCACGGTATGATTGATGGGCAGCACTGGCAGAGGGCACACTACAGTCTGTGGGCCTGACACACACACACTGGCCGCAGGCAACTGAAATTAGATTAAAGTGTACAGATAAAGTGCCTTATTTTAGGCAAAGTCCTGTGCCACACTGTATAATTGATTGGCAGCACTGGCAGAGGGCACACTACAGTCTGTGGGCCTGACACACACACACACACTGGCCAGCAGGCAACTGAAATTAGATTAAAGTGTACAGATAAAGTGCCTTATGTTAGGCAACGTCTAGTGCCGCACGGTAGGATTGATGGGCAGCACAGGCAGAGGGCACACTACAGCCTGTGGGCCTGACACACCACACTGGCAGGCAACTAACCTTAGATTAAAGGGTAAAAATTAAATGCCTTTTTTATGCAAAGTCCTGTGCCACCCGATATGAGTGGTGGGCACTGGCAGTGGGCACACTACAGTCAGCGGAAGTGGGCCTGACACACACTGGCAGCAGGTAGGCAACTGAAATTAGATTAAAGTGTAAAAATGAAATGCCTTATTTATCGGCAAGCTACTGTGCCACACGGTATGAGTGGTGGGCACTGGCAGTGGGCACACTACAGTCAGTGGAAGTGGGCCTGAAACACACTGGCAGGCAACTAACCTTAGATTAAAGTGTAAAAATAAAATGCCTTATTTATCGGCAACCTACTGTGCCACCCGGTATGAGTGTTGGGCACTGGCAGTGGGCACACTACAGTCAGTGGAAGTGGGCCTGACACACACTGGAAGCAGGCAGGCAACTGAAATTAGATTAAAGTGTAAGAATTAAATGCCTTATTTATCGGTACGCTACTGTGCCACCCAGTATGAGTGGTGGGCACTGGCAGTGGGCACACTACAGTCAGTGGAAGTGGGCCTGACACACACTGGCAGGCAACTAACCTTAGATTAAAGGGTAAAAATGAAATGCCTTTTTTTATGCAAAGTCCTGTGCCACCCAGTATGAGTGGTGGGCACTGGCAGTGGGCACACTACAGTCAGTGGAAGTGGGCCTGACACACACTGGCAACAGGCAGGCAACTGGAATTGGATTAAAGTGTAAAAATCAAATGCCATTTTTTATGCAAAGTCCTGTGCCACACGGTATGAGTGGTGGGCACTGGCAGTGGGCACACTACAGTCAGCGGAAGTGGGCCTGACACACATTGGCAGGCAGCTAACCTTATATTAAAGGGTAAAAATGAAATGCCTTTTTTATGCAAAGTCCTGTGCCACACGGTATCAGTGGTGGCCACCTGCAGTGGCACACTACAGTCAGTGGACGTGGGCCTGACACACACTGGCAGGCAACTAACCTTAGATTAAAGGGTAAAAATTAAATGCCTTTTTTATACAAAGTCCTGTGCCACCCGGTATGAGTGGTGGGCATTGGCAGTGGGCACACTACACTCTGTGGGCCTGCAGCTCCTCACACATGGGCAGGCCAGGCAACTGCAATATATATATGGAGAAAAATAAATAAAATCAGACTAATGTAGCAGCCCTAAAAAGGGCTTTTTGGGGTGCTGTGACGCTGTCCTTACAGCAGATGAGTCTGTGGACACAGAACACTGGCCTAGCTAACGCTTTCCCTTTGAATTCAGAATCATCAGCGCAGCAGCAGCTGCAGTCTCCCTGCTCTCACTAACATGCAGCTTCAGACTGAATCTAAAATGGCTGCCTTTTTAATAGGAGGTGGTAAGGTGTGGGAGGAAGGGTTCTGATTGGCTGGAATGTGTCTGCTGACGGTGAGGTACAGGGTCAAAGTTTGCTCAATGATGATGTATAGGGGGCGGACCGAACATCGCATATGTTCGCCCACCGTTGCGAACGCGAACAAGCTATGTTCTCCGGGAACTGTTCTCCGGCGAATAGTTTGGGACATCTCTAATACACAGTTGTCATAGCATTTGTAATGGTAGTTTCCTATGTTATTTTGTGCAGTCCATGGGAAATTGGGAAACAGTTTGTAGTGTGATACATGCTGAACAGCCTATTGGAAAAAAGATCTGGGATCTGCCAAGGCATACATTCTGTGTACTGCATTTCCAGATGCAATAAAAACATTACAAAAGATGCATGAGGCAATGATCAAACAGTGCCTGCAAATAAGGCTAGGTTCACGTAACATTTGGAAGACACATTTGGCAATCTTATCTGTTGTTATAGTGCTCTGAGTGTACTTTTGTCATGAGTTTTTGTGGTAAGTGCTGGCAATGCTGTTTTATCTGTATTCAAAGATCTAGTCAACCAGTAGTTAACCATATTAAACTGAATTAGGCTATTGTTGGTTGAGTAACGTTGGTTGGGTACACTGGAGATGATATTGCAATACGCGCATATTACATTGCCAATTTTCGCAATCAAGAAAATAATAACTGGAGATAATGAATTCTAGAATTTGCAAATTTATGGCGAATATTAGGCCACAAATTCACGAAATATCGCGAAAAGGAATATTTCCTATGCTGCTCATCACTAGGATCAATATGGATGCTCTATTTAAATGGGAAAAAGTGCAAAAGATGAAAACAAAATGTCAATTGTTTTTGAGCTCTTGGGGGATATTAAAAAAGACAATAAAGGATAATGATAATAATAATAATAATAATAATAATAATAATAATAATAATAATAAAATACCCACACCAAACCATCGCCATAAAATTCATATAAAACTATACATATTATTAAGGAGACAAGTGTAATAATTTATTTTGATATTCATTTTAAAATTTAAACAATTAAAAGCTTTAAACTTTGGGATGTTAAGACCAAGTCAATAATATAGTCTGGTCATTTAGACCTGGTCATAGAATAGATAAAGATGGACAATCACTTTACATAAGACAATGACAGATATTTAAAAAAACGAAAAAACATGATATAATTATCATTATCATCATCAAGTTCATGCTGCATTAGAATTTTTTACAATACACAAACAAAAGCCTCTAATGTTACATTACTCATACAAAAAATTAATAATCAAAATCAAAAATGTTTTCTAATATAGTTTACTTTGGGGTGAAACTGCTGTAAAGAGACTGTCTAAATAGTTAGCAGTGAATATATTGCATTTGATGTGGTATGTTTGTCTTTTTGGATGAGCTGAGTTTTTTAAGTTGTACTCTGCCAAGACAAATTTAGGCATCACACAATAGGATACTCTCTTTTTATTCTTTCTTCTCAACATGTAACAGATGCCTTATAAATGTAGTATGTATTTAGTTAAAATGTGCCAAGTACATCTGTTCACAAGTGGCTTTTAGTCAACAATAAGGGACATAGCGGTGCCAAATTGTGACTCAAAATAAATCAAAGTGTAAGGGTAGATACCAGCTGGCTGAAATGCTGGAATCTAAGAACTAGACAACATGAGCTGAAGCCTACAGATTATTACAGGAATGTAATACATTTTAGATCAGAGTAACATAAATGGAATTTAGTTGTTCAAACTGGTTACTTCAAGGGTCACTGAATTTTCAAAAAACGTTAGATTTTTCAAAGACCCACCAAACCTTATAAGATAATTGGACGACCCTACATTTGACATATCTGTGTAATAAATGAACCCCTTATCTTCCAGATCTTTTTTTACCTAACTATGACCCTTCTACAGGCTATCATTTCTATGTTGGAATATTTGGATTATCCATATCTGGTTATGTCTCTAGTGTTCCTGAAACTAACTTACTTACTTACTTCAAGTGCACCCAATTAAGACTCTTAGGTCATGTTTCAGATCCTTAAATAGTCACATACACAGATTTATTTGGCAGGGAAGAGGATCTAGTATCTCTTTCTCTACCTTATAAACCTAAGCAATTCGGTGGAATTGGTCTGCTGGATCCTGAAATGTATATGAAAGCAATATATTTGTGCAGAGTTGTGGAGTGGCTTAGACCTTCTACCCATAAACAATGGCTCTCCATAGAAAATGCATACTTCCCCTCTTTTCTTCGAACCTTGTTGCTGGCAGATAGACTGCTTTCAGCTCTGACTTCTAGTCCCAACCCTTTGGTGAGTACAGCTCTGAAAACCTGGGAGTAGTTTTCTTCCACCCAAAGGGCCCTCCCTCTCCCCTCTTCTCCAAGTTAGCAATGCTATATCTCTAGCTTCTACTGCCATCATAGACACTAGACACTAGCCCCATTTCTGTCTACCTTACTGGTAAATGATTTACTAGATGCAGAGGGTTGTGTGCACTCTGACTCTTCGCTTCACCTTAAGCTTAACATACCCCTCTCCAGCAGTCTATTTTCCAATTTTCTTAAGAGAGAAGCCACCTTCTGGGCCAAATCTCTGTTGAATCAGCGTTCTCTCACTTGGTTCGAAAGACTATTGACTAGTTCCTGGTAGCCCTCTAAACTGATTTCTACAATATACAAGATTCTCAAACTTCCACCCCCTGATGTCAAACCAGCTGCAATAGGACTATGGGAGAAAGATTTGGGGAAGCAATTCTCTACCTATGAATTTTCAGCATTCCCCTCAAGCTTTCAAGGTGTATCTAGATGGTATAGAATCCCAGATGAAAATTCCTTATTTGGCCCTTATTTATCTGACCTATGCTGGTGCTGTAAAGTTGCCAGAGACACCTTCTTCCACACTTGGTGGACATGTCGAATATAGCTGAATGGTGGAGGAAGATTTTTTAACTTAGCAACACCTTCTGCCAGAACTTGCTCTGCAAACACAAAAAGCCAAAGGGAGCAAAGCATATAAAAATATTATAAGCTTTATTAAAATAACAAAATAAGTAATAAATTAAAGAAAAGAAATTAGCATGATGGAAAAAAGATACAGAGAGCATAACAAGAAACGTCATGCCATATAGAGTGATCCGTGTCTTTAAAACATCTATTGTGCAAATGGTGCCACTGAACGTATCAGTACCAATAAATACAATTATTTAAAAATCTACTAATCCCCTGTAGCTCAGTAAAGGGATACAGATTGGTTTAAATATACTGCAGCACCACAAACAACGAAAGTATATGTAGTTCAAATAACAAACATACTAACTGTATCGTATTAGCGGTGTTGCTGAACCGTTAAGAAAACATCAAAAAATAGATTAATAAAATATCAGATATAAAAATTTGTGCAGCAACATCGCAAATACAAGATATCACCAGTATTGATAACAAGTCATACACATACAAATATATTAGAATAAGTCACAAAGAAAAGGAGGAGTAGGGTTGAGAGTACCCGAACTGTAAAGTTCGGGTTTGTACCGAACTTTAGGGTTTTGGTGCCCGGACCCGAACCCGAACATTTCCGTAAAGTTTGGGTTTGGTGTTCGGTGATTTCTGGGCGCTTTTTGAAAGGCTGCAGGGCAGCCAATCAACAAGCGTTTCACTTGTCTGCCCTTAGGAGCCATCACAGCCATGCATACTAATGGCATGGCTGTGATTAGCCAAGTGCAGCATGTGACCCAGCCTCTACATAAGCTGGATTCACCTAGCGCCACACGTCACTCTACTCTTCTCAGTGTTGGGATTGGATGCTGCTGATGCTGCGAGGGAGAAATTAGGGAAGAATTCTGGAGTACTTGGTGTTGTTCAATATTCAAACTACAGTGAATATTGAGTGTGCTATGCTACATTTTTGTACTCAGCCCTGAGCCCAGGGACACAGAAAAATAACTTTTAATCCATCTGCTAGTTCGATGGGTGTTGGCTGTCATTTTTGCAAGTGGAGTGCACTTACAACTGTATGTGAACTGCATGTTTGCCAGGGACATTAATTCTGTTCTGGTAGCTCAGTGGAGAACAAATTCCGTTTTTGGCCGGTCAAGTACCCCTGCGGAATACAGTGCATACCTGGCAGTGAAAATGATTCGATTACATTATTCTGTCACTGTCACATATTTTTGTGACCTAAAGCAATGTTTTATCTGTCTGCCACAGGCACTGCATATCTGGCAGACCAATAAAACCGTTAAATACTGCAGTTATGTAGTTGTTTTAAAAAAAACACAGTTTTTGTGCTAGATAGGACATTAGGATCCTACGCTGCATTTCTGATATTCCAATGAAACCGTAACGTACTGCATTTACATAGTTGTTTGCAAAAAACACAGTTTTTGAGCTAGATAGCACATTTGGATCCTACGTAGCATTTCTGAAAGTCCAATTCAAACCGTTAACTTCGGCTGTTACATTGTTGGTTGGAAAATTCACATTTTTTGTGATAGTTAAGTAATTGTATTGAATTGCTCCTTTACACTGTTGTGTGACATAAATAAATGTATTCTATTTATGACAACGGCGCTGCCTTACTGTTAGTGAACTTAATTGTTGACTATTGGCAGTTAAATTGTCACCTGAGGTAAACCATCTGTTATTTTGGTGGGTGAACGCGAATAATGAGGAGAACATCAAATAAGGGACGTGGCCCTGGTCATGGTGCTGTTGGTGTCGGTGAAGCTCCTGTTGCAGAGAGACAACGTGGTTGATCTGTGCCAGCTACATGCCCAAATGAAACACCTTCAGGTACGTGTAGACGACAGAGCCTTCAGCATTATTTAGCAGGCCCGAATGCCGCTCTACGAATGGTGAGGCCAGAACAAGTACAGTCGCTAGTAGATTGGGTGGCTGACAGTGCCTCTAGTACCTTCACATTGTTCACTGCTGAAAGCTCAGAGTTGGCACCTGCGGGCCATGGGCATCTATCTAGCACCTCACTCCCTTGCAAATCAGCCAAGCAGTCTGAGCACCAAGTCATGCAGCAATATCTTATGCTTTTTGATGAGTATGCTGGCAGGGTTTCCCAGGGCCATCCACCTAGCAATGCCCCAGTAGTAGAAGAGATTGAGTGGACCAATGCCCAACCACTTATGTTTGAAGATGAGGACATGGGAAGACCACTGCAGCACATCTCTGATGATGACGAAACACAGGTGCCAACTTCTGCAGCTTTCTGCAGTGTGCAAACCGACAAGGAGGGCAGGGGAGAAGACTGGGTGGAAGATGATGTGAAGAACTATGAGGTCCTAGACCCTATATGGAGTCAAGGTCATGCGAGTTACCTGTGCAGTTAAGATGGAGAGGTGGTGGTTGCACAGAGCCACCAGCAGAGCAAATGAGGGAGCAGGGTGCAAAAGCAGAGCGGCCGTCCCCTGACAGTACCCCTGCTACCCAGGGACCAAGCACAACAAGCCAGCAATAAGAAGTTCCATGGTGTGACAAACTTCAGACAATGTGCAGACAGCAAGACATAAGTGGTTTGAACGCTGTGCAATCAGAGCCTGAAGCGAGGCATACACGTTCTAAACCTGAGCACAACCTGCATGACCAGGCATTTAAGTGCAAAGCACGAGCTGCAATGGAGTAAACACCTCCAAAACCAAGAAAGGTCTCAGGCTCCTCCTGCTCCATCTTCTGCTGCAGTCTCAGCCTCTTCCTCCCCCTCTGGAGTGACAGTGGCACCGACCACCCTGCTAAAAAAGGATGTGTCAGCGACGCCATCACGTCCCTCACCTTCAACAAGCAGCACCACAATGTCCTATAGCAGTGTTCAGCTGTCCATCTTCCAAACAATGGAGCGAAAGAGGAAGTACCCCCCTACTCACCCACGATCCCTGGCCCTGAATCCCAGCATTTCAAAATTCCTGGCCTTTGAAATTCTGTTCTTCTGTCTGGTGGAGATGGAGAGTATTAAAAACCTTATGGTGTTGGCTGTCCCAGAGTACATCGTTCCCAGCCGCCACTACTTTTCTAGGCGAGCCATCCCTTACCTGCACAAACAAGTGGGGGACAAAATCAGGTGTGCACTGTGCAACGCGATCTGTGGCAAGGTCCACATAACTACCGATACATGGACCAGTAAGCATGGGCAGGGACATTATATCTCCCTAACAGCACACTGGGTAAATGCAGTGGCGGCTGGTCCTGAGGCGGATAGCTTTTTGTCTCATATCCTTCCGCCACTGAGGATTGCAGGGCATTTCTCTTTGCCTCCTGTTGCCTCCTTCTCCTACTCCTCTTCCTCCTCTTACACCTCCTCATCCGGTCAGTGTAACACCGTCAACACCAACTTCAGCACAGCCAGGAGAAAATGACAGCAGGCAGTTTTTACGGGCATGGAACAACAGACCAATGAGTGGCTGGTGCCACTGAGCCTCAAGCCCGGCCTGGTGGTGTGTGATAATGGGCGAAATCTCGTAGCAGCTCTGGGCCTAGCCGGTTTGAAGCACATACCTTGTCTGGCGCATGTGCTGAATTTAGTGGTGCAGAAATTCCTGAAAAACTACCCTGATATGTCAGAGCTGCTGCAGAAAGTGCGGACCGTCTCTGCGCGCTTTTGGCGTTCTCACCCTGCTGCAGCTCGCCTGTTTGCGCTGCAGCGTAACTTTGGCCTTCCCGCTCACTGCCTCATATGCAACGTTCCCACAAGGTGGAACTCCACCTTGCACATGCTGGAGAGACATTACAAGCAGCAGCAGGCGATAGTGGAGTTTCAGCTGCAGCACGCACGGGTCAGTTGCTCTGTGAAACAGCACGATTTCACCGCCACTGAGTGGGTCTCCATGCAAGACCTGTGTGCCTTGTTGCGCTATTTCGACTATTCCACCAACATAGCCAGTGCCTATGTCTCCTTGAAAAAACGCTTCAGGCGATGATGGAAGAGGATGTGGCACAGCATGAAGAGGAGGAGGAAGAGGGATTATTTGCTTAGTTATCAGGCCAGTCATTCACAAGTGGCTCAGAGGGTGGATTCTTGCACCACCATAGGCCAGGTACACAATTGTCAAGCCAGGGCACAGTTCTGGAGGATGAGGAGGAGGGGAAGGAGGAGGAGGAACCATGTTCACAGCAGGGTGGCACCCAACGCAGCTCAGGGCCATCACTGCAGCGTGGCTGGGTGGATACCGAGGATGCATACGATACACCTCCCACAGAGGACAGCTTGTCATTGCCTCTGGGAAGCCTGGCACACATGAGCAACTACATGCTGCAGTGCCTGCGCAATGACCACCGAGTTACCCACATTCTGACTTTTGCTGATTACTGGGTGGCCACCCTGCTGGACCCCGTTACAAGGACAACTTGCCGTCCTTAATTCCCTCACTGGAGCATGATCAGAAGATGTGCGACTACAAGTGCACGCTGGTAGACACACTGCTGATGGCATTCACACCTGACAGCGGGGGCTCAGTGGAAGCACAAGGCGAAGGCAGAGGAGGAAGAAGAGGTCGCCAACGCAGCCAGGGCACCGCCAACACCTCAGAAGGCAGGGTTAGCATGGCCAAAATGTGGAAAAGCTTTGTCGCCACCACACAACAACCAACACCACCAGCTGATATGCCTTAGCAGGAGGCAGCATTTGAGCAACATAGTGGAGCAGTATGTGTTCACACGCCTACATGTACTGACTGATGGGTCTGCCCCATTCAACTTCTGGGTCTCCAAATTGGGCACATGGCCTGAGCTTGCCCTTTACGCCTTGGAGGTGCTGGCCTGCCCTGCAGCCAGTGTATTATCTAAACGTGTGTTTAGCACGGCAGGGGGCGTTATCACAGACAAGTGCAGCCGTCTGTCCACAGCCAATGTGGCAAGCTCATGTTCATGAAATTGAAGAGGGCATGGATCCACCAGGGCTTGTCCATACCTTGTGCAGAATAGACATGTACACTGGCCTCACACAGCCATTGTTATACTCCAGCACACTTTCTCTTTGTTTTATTTTATATATTCCACAATGTTTTGCAGTCTACCCAAATTAAATAAAAAAAAATGAAAGTGTTGGCTACCTCCTCCTTCCTCCACCGCTGCTTTCACATACACCGTCACATACACCTACACCGCCATGTCCACCGCCTCTTCAGCTTCCTAATCCCTATGGACCTCATCCTCTTAGTTCAGGCATCAGCAACCTTCGGCTCCCAGCTGTTGTGAAACTACAATTCCCAGCATGCTCCATTCATTTCTATGTAAGTTCTTAGAAGAGCAGAGCAACTATGCATGCTGGGAGTTGTAGTTTCACAACAGCTGGGAGCCAAAGGTTGCCTACCCCTGTCCTAGTTCAAGATTATTATATTTAATTTGTATTTATTTGATTTTTAAGTCATTTCCCTATCCACATTTGTTTGCAGGGCAATTGTGATGCTCTTACCCACATTTTGCTGCCTTTTGCAGCCCTCTGGCCCTTTCCATGACTCTTTTAGAGCTATTTTAGTGCCCCAAAGTTCGGGTCCCCATTGACTTCAATGGGGTTCGAGGTAAAGTTCGGGTCAAGTTCGGGTGTTTGCTCAACTCTATTGAGGAGGTAATCCTGTATAAACATGTCCTATTACAACATACCCTGTGACATGGTTCACTCAAAAACTGGAATGCCGCCATAAGCACAGACACCTCAATACACGTTTCACCTCAAAGGCTTCATCAGGAGGTGATTGTAATAGTCTCTACACTGTATATCTAAAGGATGTGGTGGGATCATATAATGATAAATAGAATCACCTGAGATTACACCTGTATGGGTGAGTCCGCCATGTATAGCGCATGTGATGATGGCATCTAGGAGCACGTCCGGATGAAGTGGGTCAGTGGATGCGTCGGATCATGACCCAGTGAAATCACATATTATCCATCCTAAAGGAAACATTTCCATAATAAAGGGCAGCATTTGAATTTACATGAACATGTTAAAGCTTGATATAGAAACCTGTCAAATAAAAACTACAAATAATTATCATAATCATCAGTGTATTTTTTTAAATATTTTTCATAATTAGTGACATTATCTATCTATCTAAAAAAAAATTGCATTGCTGCCCTTTTTTACCTTTTTAATCTCTGCAGCTAGATTACTAGTTTCCAATTTATTGGCTCTCATCTGAAGTGCCCAGTGTTGATCAGTGGATCAACAAAGTTTTATCATTTGGAGGGGATCTCACACTGGGAGCTACGTACTAGGAATACTTTCCTCTCCATTTGTGTTCTATGGAAGTCATATAGACATTTTGCTTGAAAGTATCGATAATTCTACTTTATTCCCACATGTTCCTACGTCCTGTGTCCTATGTTGCTATTTGATACAAAGTACCCTGAGAACTCATTCTTTACACTGATGTACATGACTGTTTATCTGATGCAGAGTCTTTATCTTGATTCTCATTCATATGTTATCGTGGTATATTTGAATTTGTCTATGTATACAAACTCAATAAAAATATGCAAGTTATTCTCCCTCCTCATTCTAAAGATTGATGGTTGACTCAAGCACCCAGACCCCTACTAATCAAAACTCAGTGACCCTTTAATAATAGTCAATCTTATACCTAAATTACAGGACTCATATATCTGAACATATACAGCATGCAATAATATTGAAAAAGGTAAAATGGATTAAGCAATGTAAATCATCCTATCTGGGACATGAAAAGCATATCAGTAGGACCTCTGGTACCTGCTCCTATCTCCAGAACAAGACCTCATAGTAAAGCAAGCCACACCCTCCATTCACCTCTACGAGAGTTCCCATAGATAGCTGAGTGTTGTCTAACCTATTTTCAGAAGTTCCATAGTGTTGAATGGAGAGTTGTTTGCGCTTTTGCAGCTTGCTTTCTATGCACTTCTATGAAACTTCTAAAAAATAGCCAAGTGCACTTACTTTAAGTTCAATGGCAAGTCCCAGATGAGACAACCCCTATAACACAGTTGATGAGTCCAGTGGATGTCTCACTGAGTATAATAGTCCCAAAGGTTAACTTCTATCAAGAACATTAGAGCTGAGAAACTGAGTAATCTAAAACATTACATTAAAATCAATCCAGGCAAAAAATCACTTCACCTGCCTTTCCTATCACAAATACAAATATGAACCCATATAAGGCAAATCCCAATGATCATTTTATTTTATTTTTTTCAACCTCCATTGTCTTATAGGTAGGAATCACAGCTGGGAAGATGTAATACCAAGGCCAATTTTTACAGATATCACAAAAGAGGTAGGTATTATCATGGCTATACAGGAAAGTTTACAACCAACATGGGTATGTTCACAAGTTGCGAATTCAATGTGTATTTTCTAAGCAGAGGACAGTTTGATACTGTACAATAACAGCAAACATTATCCACATGCTGAAAGAGAAAAAATGCAACAGGTGAAATGCAATGCAACAGACGAAATCCACAGGAAAAGTGCATAAAACAATGGTATATGGCAAATCCACAGATTATTTCAGTTTTTTTTTCACCCAATGTCCTATATAGACATACCCTTAGGGATTCACTGTGTTTGACTGTGTAGTTTGGATTTACTATAGCTGACACGCTTATGTTAAATTTCATCAGAACAGAGAAAATACGGAGACACGTTTGCCAAATTGGCATTTCATACAGTATGTCAGTCTTAGCAAAAACTCTACCAAAGCAAGATGCACCACATTTATCAGAGGCCCACCTTGTTCTGTTTGTATGCTTTAATTGAAATCTACTTTATGCCACCTATGAGCTGGCATAGATTTTAGGTATAGTGGCATACAAAGAAGCAGATTTTCAAAAATTGTTGAAGCAGATTACTGGTGGAATGCATCATGGAAAGTATAACAATGGAAGCTGTAACAAAAGACTGGACAAGGGGTTAGCATCCTCCTGCACTGATATAAAACTACTAGTGTTGATCGAGCACCCAAGTGCTCGGCTGCTCGGGCCGAACACACCGGGATGCTAGGGTGCTTTACAGAGCACCCGAGTATAATGGAAGTCAGTGGAGAAACCAAGCCTTAAACCAGGCACCCCCTGCTCTCAAGAGGCGAGGGTGCCTGGTTCATAGGAAAAGGTCAGAAATTGATGGAAACACCACCGAAATAGTTAGGGAAAAGCATAGGGAGGATGCCTGGATGCACATTGGACTCCCAGGTCGCTGCTGGTAAAGAAGTTGTCCGAGTAGTATGCCACATTTACAGACTGACAATAATACGCACAAAACCAAAACTAAAATTGAATTTAGAGGAAAAATTGTTAGGAAACATTCTTTCCTGTATATTTACTTGTATATAAAATGCAAGTGCCTACAAAAATTACAAGCAAGAGGCACTCCGATACAACCTATATATCACATAATGGAGGGCCTCATTCAACATTGTGGTACAATAAGTTCATGTAGTGGGACTCCTACACTCATAGGACATTTGGAGTAAGGCCTGCTGATCTGACCATCTAAAAGATTAGGTGCAAGGGCCTGCTGCTGAGCTGACCCTATAAAACATTAGGGGTGAGGGCCTGTAGGTGAGCTGACCCTTTAAAAGATTGTAGGTGAGGTCCTGCTGGTGAGCTGACCATCTAAAACAGGCATCCTCAAACTGCAGCCGTCCAGCTGTTGTAAAACTACAACTCCCACAATGCCGTGCTGTAGGCTGATACCTGTAGGCTGTTCAGGCATGCTGGGAGTTGTAGTTTTGCAAAAGCTGGAGGCCTGCAGTTTGAGGATGCCTGCTCTAAAAGGTTGTAGGTGAAGGCCTGCAGGTGAGCTGACCCTGTAAAACATTATATGCGAGGGCCTGCAAGTGAGCTGACCCCGTAAAACATTATATGCGAGGGTCTGTAGGTGAGCTGACCCTGTAAAACATTATATTTGAGGGCCTACAGGTGAGCTGACCCTATAAACGATTGTAGGTGAGGGCCTGCAGATGAACTGAACCTGTAAAAGATTATATGTGGGGCCTGCAGGTGAGCTGACCCTGTAAAACGTTATATGTGAGGGCCTGCAGGAGAGCTGACCCTATAAACGATTGTTGGTGAGGGCCTGCAGATGAACTGAACCTGTAAAACATTATATGTGGGGCCTGCAGGTGAGCTGACCCTCTAAAACAGGCATCCTCAAACTTCAGCCGTCCAGCTGTTGTAAAACTACAACTCCCACAATGCCGTGCTGTAGGCTGATACCTGTAGGCTGTTCAGGCATGCTGGGAGTTGTAATTTTAAAAAAGCTGGAGGCCTGCAGTTTGAGGATGCCTGCTCTAAAAGGTTGTAGGTGAAGGCCTGCAGGTGAGCTGACCCTGTAAAACATTATATGCGAGGGCCTGCAAGTGAGCTGACCCCGTAAAACATTATATGCGAGGGTCTGTAGGTGAGCTGACCCTGTAAAACATTATATTTGAGGGCCTACAGGTGAGCTGACCCTATAAACGATTGTAGGTGAGGGCCTGCAGATGAACTGAACCTGTAAAACATTATATGTGGGGCCTGCAGGTGAGCTGACCCTGTAAAACATTATATGTGAGGGCCTGCAGGAGAGCTGACCCTATAAACTATTGTAGGTGAGTGCCTACAGATGAACTGAACCTGTAAAACATTATATGTGGGGCCTGCAGGTGAGCTGACCCTCTAAAAGATTGTAGGTGAGGACCTGCTGGTGAGGTGACCCTCTAAAAGGTTGTAGGTAAGGTCTTGTAGGTGAGCTGACCCTGTAAAATAGTATATGCAAGGGCCTGTAGGTGAGGTGACCCTGTAAAAGTTTGTAGGTGAAAGCCTGCTGGTGAGCTGACCCTCTAAAAGGTTGTAGGTGAGGGCTTGTGGGTGAGCTGACCCTGAAAAACATTATATGAGAGGGCCTGCAGGTGAGCTGACCCAGTAAAACATTATATGCGAGGACCTGAAGGTGAGCTGACCCTGTAAAAGATTGTAGGTGAGGGTCTGCTGGTGAGCTGTCCCTCTAAAAGTTGTAGGTGAGGGCCTGCAGGTAAGCTGACCCTCTAAAACATTGTAGGTGAGGGCCTGCAGGTGAGCTGACCCTCTAAAAGGCTGTAGGTGAGGCCTGCAGGTGAACTGACCTTTTAAAAAATTATATGCTAGAGCTTGTAGATTAGCTGACCGTGTAAAACATTATATGGCCCTGGCTACTGAGACTGGACTTGGTGGAAGACTGGGTGGTGCTTAACCAACTGGAAGCATTATCTGCTGCAATCCAAATGACCACCTGGGTATCATGGATGATTGTTTTTCTTGTGCTCTGGCAGCAGGCACAGTTTCAACGTGCCCAAGGCCACGGCCTCAGCATGCACCATCAGCATCACGGCCACTTCCCTGTCCCTTACTGCTCGCCTTCTTCATTTTAAATGTTATATACTTGAAAGTATGTCACACGTACAGGAACGTAGGATTTGGAAGTGTATGCGCAAAAAAACGTAAAAAGGTATTTGGGATGTGGAAACATCACATAGGAGATATCCCGCAGATAATGTCAATGCTGACACCAGCGGCTATTAAAAAATGACAGGGAATGTCACAGGTATTTGGGATGAGGAAACGTTATACAGGAGAGGTCCCACAGGTAATGTCACTGTCCGCAGCGTCTACTGAAAAAGTACACTGTATGTCACAGATAAATTTTTTAACCGCACATGTTACACTGGAGATGGTCCCCTGGTAATGTCACTGTCAAAAGCGGACACCGTCTATTGACAAGGTACACTGTATGTCACTGATGTCATAGATAAAAAAATTAAGCTCACACAAAACACTTTAGATGTCGCACTGGTAATGTCTCTGTCAGAAGCGGACACCATCTATTGAAAAAGTACACTGTATGTCACTGATACATTTTTTCAGCTCACACACTACACTGCAGATGGTGCGCTTCTAATGTCACTGTCCGCAGCGGACACCATCTACGGAAAAAGTTCACTGGATGTCACAGATATTTTTGGGATGCGCACACTTTACACAGGAGATATGGCGCAACTAATTTAACCGTCCGCAGTGGACACCGTCTATGGAAAAAGTACACTGGATGTCACAGATATTTTGGGGTGCGTACACTTTACACAGGAGATGTGGTGCAGAAAATTTGACTGTCCGAAGCGGACACCGTCTAAGGAAAAAGTACACTGGTTGTCACAGATATTTTTGGGGTGCGTACACTTTACACAGGAGATGTGGCGCATCCAATTGAATTGTCCGCAGCGGACACCATCTACAGGAAAAAGTAAACTGGATGTCACAGATATTTTTGGGATACGCACACTCTACACAGGAGATGTGGCTCAGATAATTTAAATGTCCGCCCGGACACCGTCTATGGAAAAAGTACACTGGATGTCATAGATATTTTTGGGATGCGCACACGTTATACAGGAGATGTGGCGCAGATAGTTTAAATGTCAGCAGCGGACACCGTCTAAGGAAAAAGTACACTAGATGTCACAGATATTTTTGGGGATGCGCACACTTTACAAAGGAGATGTGGCGCAGGATATAACTGTCCGCAGCAACCTGTTAGAAGCTATTTAGCGCAGGATGCACTAAAAAAATAAATTGCTGCTACACACAATAGTCCTTAAAAGGACTTTTGGGTCTGTAAAGCTTTATCAATTTAGCGCAGGTTGCGCTACAAATATATATTGCTTCTGCCACACACAATAGTCCTTAAAAGGACTTTTGGGTCTGTAAAGCTTTATCAATTTAGCGCAGGTTGCGCTACAAATATATATTGCTTCTGTCAGACACAATAGTCCTTAAAAGGACTTTTGGGTCTCGTAAAAGTTTTTCTAATAAAAATAGTCCAATATCACTCCCTACACTGTCTGTCCCTTCCTATGCACAGCTCTCCAGACTAAGACTGAGCCGAACATGCGCACCCGATGACGTGCTCCGGCCATCTAATCACTGTAATGCCAGTAACCACATGGCTATGGCATTACAGTGAGGGCAGTACTCACCTGCACGTTTATAGGCTGTGTAGCCTAGATGGTATTGGTTGGTACACTGGCAGTGGAATAATAAAGGCTTCCATCTTATTGGTATTGAATTTCAAATCTTTGTTTACAGTTGATGTGGGAATAAGTAAATGTAGCAATAAATAGATCAAACGGATGCAGAATAAGTCTCCTTACATTATTCCTACACTCTCCAATATTCTTCTAATAATCGTTTTCAGCAACATCGTCCCTAGCACATGAGTGTGTGCCACATCTCTCCTTATGCCCAGCTCACAGGACAATGGCTGAGATGCGCGGGATGAGGGTTTTATAGAGCTGAGACATCACAAGGAATGGCTATCTGTGGATTGGCTGGCTGCACGCATTATTGGTGATCTTCCTACTTTTACTTTGTAACATGTGCAGCCGCCATTTTAGGAATAACTAATTTGTTACCACAAAGCGCGAGGAAATTCAGATTTGTTGCAAATCAAAGTTTTCCTAAACTTTGGCCTGAATTCCGCTTTACTTCTCTCAACACTAGTTATTTCCAATGGTCTTCAGATCTGTGTTCCATGAGACATAAGACCAAAGTATTGCATGTACTGAGTTTATTTGCATGGGCTGAGGGAAAAATGGACATGAAAATAGTACAACTTACTTGTTATGGTCAGTGTGTTTTCTGTGCTATGTCTGTTGTCCATATGGACAGCATATGGATATACACTATGTTCATGTAAAGTAGGCTTAATGGAAAGAATCTTGTTATTAGAACTTGTCATTTTTTACTTATTTCCTATCTGTACTACCATCAACCATGATCACTGGATGTACACACTGTTTTCATCCTCTTCACAAGAAGAATCCTTCTTTTCCTCTTTCCTCATCTGTGATTAGTAGTATAAAAAAATTGGCTTTAAAAAATGGGTTTCTCCCAATGCCCAACATAAACATGCAAACCATTTTTTCAAAGATAGCAATCTCCTGATGACACACATCCCAGGATATCTTGAGCCCAGAGAAAAGACAAGGAAGAATATATGCATTTGTTTCTTGTCCAGTTGGTCTATACAATTGATTGTCCCGGTCTAAACCTAATTCCAGTTTTCGTTATCGTATTTCACATCATTGTGAATGTCTAAAGGGCAACTGAATTCTGGTAAGTGTAAAATGCTGTTATGGGCCAAAGAATGTGTCATGGTCTATTTGTCTTTTTCTGGATGTTTTGTGTAGTAAGGCAATTACTACATGTCAGTCTGTTAAATTTCTTTGTTGGACTTTTGACATCTCACTTTTCTCTCTCATAGTGTATATTATGATTACCAATATTACTTATGATTCCATGAGGCTCACAACTAGGGAATTGAGCCCACTGTCCTGTGACACCTCACTGCCTCTGCTGCTCGCAGGTATTGTTCATTGTTGCTTAATATAACACAGCTATCTTGATGGACAAGAATGGACAGACTTTCTTACTGAAAGCATTAGAGGAACATATATCAGTTAAGAATACAACTGCTAAAACTACACAGGCTGCTTCTACAGTCTGATTACTACTAGCACATGGTGTTCTCAAGGAAAGAAGTAGTATTTATGATAGTAATTGTTACAAATAGATGCTATATTTATTTTTTGGTATTTGGGAATAGTGATGAGCGGCAGGGGCAATATTCGAATTTGTGACATTTCGCAAATATTAGGGTGAATATTTGGGTGAATATTCACCATATAGTCGAAAATTTGTGATCTCGTCATTATTTTCTTGATAAAAGAAATTTGCATTACAAAAAAAATAAATTTGCATTACGAAAATTTACAATCAACACTACTCCTAAAATCAAAGATATTGTAGTGCTACAGCCAAGGAAAAGGAACGCCCAGGGAGAAAAACTGATGTCTCTTCCCTGTTGTTCTGACCAGAGAATGTAACGGGGGCCAGAGCGGGTGAACGGAGCCCCGCACAGATAAAATAGCAAGTACAGGGACATCCCCCATATATACCCTACATGTCCCGCTACTTAGGTAATAAAGTTCTGACCCATAAAAAGTCCTCTATGCCTGAATGCAAACGAAGAGTGCATGTGCCGGCCATATCCAATAACCGGCCTCTATGACTGCGCGCTGCGATCCGCTGCAATTAACCCCTCAGGTGCGGCACCTCAGGGGTTAATTGCAGCAGATCGCAGCGCAAAGTCATAGAGGGCAGGTATGGGATATGGCTGGCACATGCACTCTACGTTTGTATTCAGGCATTCATTGTTGGCACAGTGGCCACAGTCCCGCCTCTCCTCCTCTATTTTCTCATTGGTGGCCAGTGGCAGCCGCACACAGTGAGGAGGGAGGGACTCCCTCCTTCTCCACTGTGCCGGCTCAGGAGAACATGGTGTGTACCAAGAGCGGGGCACACCATGTTCTACCGCTATATGGCGATATAAACAAAATCATTATCATTGGCCAAATTTATATTGTTTATATTGCATATCGTCTATATCGCCCACTCCTAATTGTAAGGATAATAGTTTTGTTGTTTTTTGGACATATGTGACATAGAGACAGATTTACTAACACTACCTACTAGCTTTCTACGCCAGTCTTAGGGAGCAATGTATGAAAGTGATGTTAATTGTTTTGTCAGTAGAATAGCTTTTGCTGCATATCGAAGAAGTGTTTGAGACTTT